>CAXAJV010000002.1:8462504-9176504 GCA_963969225.1 Xylocopa violacea
GGATATATACCGTTATAGACGTATATACTGTTCCCTCCGAGAAGTAGGGTTCGACAGGCCAGGAATGTTGTCAAATATTGCATCCAAGATGTTAGGTTGCCTTAGATTGGGATATACAACGTTATAGACGCATGTAATGTTACCACCGAGAAGTAGGGTCCGACACACCTGGAATGTTGTAGAATATTGCATCCGAGATGTTAGGTTGCCTTCGATTGGGATATACAACGTTATAGACGCATGTAATGTTACCACCGAGACGTAGGGACCGACATGCCTGGAATGTTGTCAAATATTGCATCCGAGATGTTAGGTTGCCTTAGATTAGGATATATACCGTTATGGACGTATATACTGTTCCCTCCGAGAAGTAGGGTTCGACAGGCCAGGAATGTTGTCAAATATTACATCCGAGTTGTTACGTTGCCGTTATAGACGCATGTAATGTTACCACCGAGACGTAGGGACCCACACGCCTGGAATGTTGTCAAATGTTACATCCGAGATGTCAGGTTGCCTTAGGTTAGGATATATGACGTTATAGATGTATATACCGTTCCCACCGAGAAGTAGAGTCCGACACGCCAGGAATGATGTCAAATATTACATGCGAGATGTTAGGTGGACTTAGGTTAGGATATATACCGTTACAGACGCATGTAATGTTACCACTGAGACTTAGGGCCGACTCGCCTGGAATGTTGTCAAATGTTACATCCGAGATGTTAGGTTGCCTTAGGTTAGGATATATATCGTTATAGACGTATATACTGTTCCCACCGAGGGGTAGGGTCCGACACGCCAGGAATGTTGTCAAATATTACATCCGAGTTGTTAGGTTGCCTTAGGTTAGGATATATAACGTTATAGACGCATATAATGTTACCACCGAGACGTAGGGTCCGACACGCCTGGAATGATGTAGAATATTACATCCGACATGTCAGGTTGCCTTAGGTTAGGATATATAACGTTATAGACGTATATACTGTTCCCACCGAGAAGTAGAGTCCGACACGCCAGGAATGATGTCGAATATTACATGCGAGATGTTAGGTGGACTTAGGTTAGGATATATACCGTTACAGACGCATGTAATGTTACCACTGAGACTTAGGGCCGACTCGCCTGGAATGTTGTCAAATGTTACATCCGAGATGTTAGGTTGCCTTAGGTTAGGATATATATCGTTATAGACGTATATACTGTTCCCACCGAGGGGTAGGGTCCGACACGCCAGGAATGTTGTCAAATATTACATCCGAGTTGTTAGGTTGCCTTAGGTTAGGATATATAACGTTATAGACGCATATAATGTTACCACCGAGACGTAGGGTCCGACACGCCTGGAATGATGTAGAATATTACATCCGACATGTGAGGTTGCCTTAGGTTAGGATATATAACGTTATAGACGTATATACTGTTCCCACCGAGAAGTAGGGTTCGACAGGGAAGGAATGTTGTAGAATATTACATCCGAGATGTAAGGTTGCCTTAGGTTAGGATATATAACGTTATAGAAGCATGTAATGTTACCACCGAGACGTAGGGACCGGCACGCTTGGAATGTTGTCAAATGTTACATCCGAGATGTTAGGTTGCCTTAGGTTAGGATATATAACGTTATGGACGTATATACTGTTCCCACCGAGAAGTAGGGTCCGACACGCCAGGAATGTTGTCGAATATTACATCCGAGTTGTTACGTTGCCGTTATAGACGCATGTAATGTTACCACCGAGACGTAGGGACCCACACGCCTGGAATGTTGTCAAATGTTACATCCGAGATGTTAGGTTGCCTTAGGTTAGGATATATGACGTTATAGATGTATATACCGTTCCCACCGAGAAGTAGAGTCCGACACGCCAGGAATGATGTCAAATATTACATGCGAGATGTTAGGTGGACTTAGGTTAGGATATATACCGTTACAGACGCATGTAATGTTACCACTGAGACTTAGGGCCGACTCGCCTGGAATGTTGTCAAATGTTACATCCGAGATGTTAGGTTGCCTTAGGTTAGGATATATATCGTTATAGACGTATATACTGTTCCCACCGAGGGGTAGGGTCCGACACGCCAGGAATGTTGTCAATTATTACATCCGAGTTGTTAGGTTGCCTTAGGTTAGGATATATAACGTTATAGACGCATATAATGTTACCACCGAGACGTAGGGTCCGACACGCCTGGAATGATGTAGAATATTACATCCGACATGTCAGGTTGCCTTAGGTTAGGATATATAACGTTATAGACGTATATACTGTTCCCACCGAGAAGTAGGGTTCGACAGGGAAGGAATGTTGTCAAATATTGCATCCGAGATGTTAGATTGCCTTAGATTACGACATCGACCGTTATAGCCGCATATAATATTCCCACCGAAAAGTATGCACCGACACGCCAGGAATACTGTAAAATACTACGTCTGAGATAATAGGTTGCCTTAGATTAGGATATACAACGTTATAGACTCATATAATGTTCCCACCGAGAAGTAGGGTCCGACACGCCTGGAATGATGTAGAATATTACATCCGACGTGTCAGGTTGCCTTAGGTTAGGATATATAACGTTATAGACGCATATAATGTTCCCACCGAGAAGTTGGGTCCGACACGCCAGGAATGTTGCAAAATATTACATCCGAGATGTCAGGTTGCCTTAGGTTAGGATATATGACGTTACAGACGTATATACTGTTCCCACCGAGAAGTAGGGTCCGACACGCCAGGAATGTTGTCGAATATTACATCCGAGTTGTTACGTTGCCGTTATAGACGCATTAATGTTATCACCGAGACGTAGGGACCGACACGCCTGGAATGTTGTCAAATGTTACATCCGAGATGCTAGGTTGCCGTAGGTTAGGATATATGACGTTATAGACGTATATACTGTTCCCTCCGAGAAGTAGGGTTCGACAGGCCAGGAATGTTGTCAAATATTGCATCCGAGATGTTAGGTTGCCTTAGGTTAGGATATATAACGTTATAGACGCATGTAATATTACCACCGAGACGTAGGGACCGACACGCCTGGAATGTTGTCAAATGTTACATCCGAGATGTTAGGTTGCCTTATGTTAGGATATATGACGTTATAGACATATATACTGTTCCCTCCGAGAAGTAGGGTTCGACAGGCCAGGAATGATGTCAAATATTGCATCCGAGATGTTAGGTTGACTTAGGTTAGGATGTATAACGTTATAGACGCATGTAATGTTACCACCGAGACGTAGGGACCGAATCGCCTGGAATGTTGTCAAATGTTACATCCGAGATGCTAGGTTGCCTTAGGTCAGGCTATATGACGTTGCAGACGTATATACTGCTCCCTCCGAGAAGTAGGGTTCGACAGGCCAGGAATGTTGTCAAATATTGCATCCGAGATGTTAGGTTGCCTTAGATTAGGATATATACCGTTATAGACGCATGTAATGTTACCACCGAGACGTAGGGACCCACACGCCTGGAATGTTGTCAAATGTTACATCCGAGATGTTAGGTTGCCTTAGGTTAGGATATATGACGTTATAGATGTATATACTGTTCCCACCGAGAAGTAGAGTCCGACACGCCAGGAATGATGTCAAATATTACATACGAGATGTTAGGTGGCCTTAGGTTAGGATATATACCGTTATAGACGCATGTAATGTTACCACTGAGACTTAGGGCCGACTCGCCTGGAATGTTGTCAAATGTTACATCCGAGATATTAGGTTGCCTTAGGTTAGGATATATATCGTTATAGACGTATCTACTGTTCCCACCGAGGGGTAGGGTTCGACAGGCCAGGAATGTTGTCAAATATTGCATCCGAGATGTTAGGTTGCCTTAGACTAGGATATATACCGTTATAGACGCATGTAATGTTACCACCGAGACGTAGGGACCCACACGCCTGGAATGTTGTCAAATGTTACATCCGAGATTTTAGGTTGCCTTAGGTTAGGATATATGACGTTATAGATGTATATACTGTTCCCACCGAGAAGTAGAGTCCGACACGCCAGGAATGATGTCAAATATTACATACGAGATGTTAGGTGGCCTTAGGTTAGGATATATACCGTTATAGACGCATGTAATGTTACCACTGAGACTTAGCGCCGACTCGCCTGGAACGTTGTCAAATGTTACATCCGAGATGTTAGGTTGCCTTAGGTTAGGATATATATCGTTATAGACGTATATACTGTTCCCTCCGAGAAGTAGGGTTCGACAGGCTAGGAATGTTGTCAAATATTGCATCCGAGATTTTAGGTTGCCTTAGATTAGGCTATATGACGTTACAGACGTATATACTGTTCCCTCCGAGAAGTAGGGTTCGACAGGCCAGGAATGTTGTCAAATATTGCATCCGAGATGTTAGGTTGCCTTAGATTAGGATATACAACGTTATAGACGCATATAATGTTCCCACCGAGAAGTAGGGTCTGTCACGCCTGGAATGTTGTAGAATATTACATCCGAGATGTCAGGTTGCCTTAGGTTAGGATATATGACGTTACAGACGTATATACTGTTCCCCCCGAGACGTAGGGTTCGACAGGCCAGGAATGTCGTCAAATATTGCATCCGAGATGTTAGGTTGCCTTAGATTAGGATATATACCGTTATAGACGCATGTAATGTTACCACCGAAACGTAGGGACCGACACGCCTGGAATGTTGTCAAATGTTACATCCGAGATGTTAGGTTGCCTTAGGTTAGGATATATAACGTTATGGACGTATATACTGTTCCCACCGAGAAGTAGGGTCCGACACGCCAGGAATGTTGTCGAATATTACATCCGAGTTGTTACGTTGCCGTTATAGACGCATTAATGTTATCACCGAGACGTAGGGACCGACACGCCTGGAATGTTGTCAAATGTTACATCCGAGATGTTAGGTTGCCGTAGGTTAGGATATATGACGTTATAGACGTATATACTGTTCCCTCCGAGAAGTAGGGTTCGACAGGCCAGGAATGTTGTCAAATATTGCATCCGAGATGTTAGGTTGCCTTAGGTTAGGATATATAACGTTATAGACGCATGTAATGTTACCACCGAGACGTAGGGACCGACACGCCTGGAATGTTGTCAAATGTTACATCCGAGATGTTAGGTTGCCTTAGGTTAGGCTATATGACGTTACAGACGTATATACTGTTCCCTCCGAGAAGTAGGGTTCGACAGGCCAGGAATGTTGTCAAATATTGCATCCGAGATGTTAGGTTGCCTTAGAATAGGATATATAACGTTATAGACGCATATAATGTTCCCACCTAGAAGTAGGGTCCGACACGCCTGGAATGATGTAGAATATTACATCCGACATGTCAGGTTGCCTTAGGTTAGGATATATAACGTTATAGACGTATATACTGTTCCCTCCGAGAAGTAGGGTTCGACAGGCTAGGAATGTTGTCAAATATTGCATCCGAGATGTTAGATTGCCTTAGATTACGATATCGACCGTTATAGACGCATATAATATTCTCACCGAAAAGTATGCACCGACACGCCAGGAATATTGTAAAATACTACGTCTGAGATAATAGGTTGCCTTAGATTAGGATATACAACGTTATAGACTCATATAATGTTCCCACCGAGAAGTAGGGTCCGACACGCCTGGAATGATGTAGAATGTTACATCCGACATGTCAGGTTGCCTTAGGTTAGGATATATAACGTTATAGATGCATATAATGTTCCCACCGAGAAGTTGGGTCCGACACGCCAGGAATGTTGTAAAATACTACGTCTGAGATAATAGGTTGCCTTAGAATAGGATATACAACGTTATAGACTCATATAATGTTCCCACCGAGAAGTAGGGTCCGACACGCCTGGAATGATGTAGAATATTACATCCGACATGTCAGGTTGCCTTAGGTTAGGATATATGACGTTACAGACGTATATACTGTTCCCCCCGAGAAGTAGGGTTCGACAGGCCAGGAATGTCGTCAAATATTGCATCCGAGATGTTAGGTTGCCTTAGATTAGGATATATACCGTTATAGACGCATGTAATGTTACCACCGAAACGTAGGGACCGACACGCCTGGAATGTTGTCAAATGTTACATCCGAGATGTTAGGTTGCCTTAGGTTAGGATATATAACGTTATAGACGCATATAACGTTACCACCGAGACGTAGGGTCCGACACGCCTGGAATGATGTAGAATATTACATCCGACATGTCAGGTTGCCTTAGGTTAGGATATATAACGTTATAGACGTATATACTGTTCCCACCGAGAAGTAGAGTCCGACACGCCAGGAATGATGTCAAATATTACATGCGAGATGTTAGGTGGACTTAGGTTAGGATATATACCGTTACAGACGCATGTAATGTTACCACTGAGACTTAGGGCCGACTCGCCTGGAATGTTGTCAAATGTTACATCCGAGATGTTAGGTTGCCTTAGGTTAGGATATATATCGTTATAGACGTATATACTGTTCCCACCGAGGGGTAGGGTCCGACACGCCAGGAATGTTGTCAAATATTACATCCGAGTTGTTAGGTTGCCTTAGGTTAGGATATATAACGTTATAGACGCATATAATGTTACCACCGAGACGTAGGGTCCGACACGCCTGGAATGATGTAGAATATTACATCCGACATGTGAGGTTGCCTTAGGTTAGGATATATAACGTTATAGACGTATATACTGTTCCCACCGAGAAGTAGGGTTCGACAGGGAAGGAATGTTGTAGAATATTACATCCGAGATGTAAGGTTGCCTTAGGTTAGGATATATAACGTTATAGACGCATGTAATGTTACCACCGAGACGTAGGGACCGACACGCTTGGAATGTTGTCAAATGTTACATCCGAGATGTTAGGTTGCCTTAGGTTAGGATATATAACGTTATGGACGTATATACTGTTCCCACCGAGAAGTAGGGTCCGACACGCCAGGAATGTTGTCGAATATTACATCCGAGTTGTTACGTTGCCGTTATAGACGCATGTAATGTTACCACCGAGACGTAGGGACCCACACGCCTGGAATGTTGTCAAATGTTACATCCGAGATGTTAGGTTGCCTTAGGTTAGGATATATGACGTTATAGATGTATATACCGTTCCCACCGAGAAGTAGAGTCCGACACGCCAGGAATGATGTCAAATAATACATGCGAGATGTTAGGTGGACTTAGGTTAGGATATATACCGTTACAGACGCATGTAATGTTACCACTGAGACTTAGGGCCGACTCGCCTGGAATGTTGTCAAATGTTACATCCGAGATGTTAGGTTGCCTTAGGTTAGGATATATATCGTTATAGACGTATATACTGTTCCCACCGAGGGGTAGGGTCCGACACGCCAGGAATGTTGTCAAATATTACATCCGAGTTGTTAGGTTGCCTTAGGTTAGGATATATAACGTTATAGACGCATATAATGTTACCACCGAGACGTAGGGTCCGACACGCCTGGAATGATGTAGAATATTACATCCGACATGTCAGGTTGCCTTAGGTTAGGATATATGACGTTACAGACGTATATACTGTTCCCACCGAGAAGTAGGGTCCGACACGCCAGGAATGTTGTCGAATATTACATCCGAGTTGTTACGTTGCCGTTATAGACGCATTAATGTTATCACCGAGACGTAGGGACCGACACGCCTGGAATGTTGTCAAATGTTACATCCGAGATGCTAGGTTGCCGTAGGTTAGGATATATGACGTTATAGACGTATATACTGTTCCCTCCGAGAAGTAGGGTTCGACAGGCCAGGAATGTTGTCAAATATTGCATCCGAGATGTTAGGTTGCCTTAGGTTAGGATATATAACGTTATAGACGCATGTAATATTACCACCGAGACGTAGGGACCGACACGCCTGGAATGTTGTCAAATGTTACATCCGAGATGTTAGGTTGCCTTATGTTAGGATATATGACGTTATAGACATATATACTGTTCCCTCCGAGAAGTAGGGTTCGACAGGCCAGGAATGATGTCAAATATTGCATCCGAGATGTTAGGTTGACTTAGGTTAGGATGTATAACGTTATAGACGCATGTAATGTTACCACCGAGACGTAGGGACCGAATCGCCTGGAATGTTGTCAAATGTTACATCCGAGATGCTAGGTTGCCTTAGGTCAGGCTATATGACGTTGCAGACGTATATACTGCTCCCTCCGAGAAGTAGGGTTCGACAGGCCAGGAATGTTGTCAAATATTGCATCCGAGATGTTAGGTTGCCTTAGATTAGGATATATACCGTTATAGACGCATGTAATGTTACCACCGAGACGTAGGGACCCACACGCCTGGAATGTTGTCAAATGTTACATCCGAGATGTTAGGTTGCCTTAGGTTAGGATATATGACGTTATAGATGTATATACTGTTCCCACCGAGAAGTAGAGTCCGACACGCCAGGAATGATGTCAAATATTACATACGAGATGTTAGGTGGCCTTAGGTTAGGATATATACCGTTATAGACGCATGTAATGTTACCACTGAGACTTAGGGCCGACTCGCCTGGAATGTTGTCAAATGTTACATCCGAGATATTAGGTTGCCTTAGGTTAGGATATATATCGTTATAGACGTATCTACTGTTCCCACCGAGGGGTAGGGTTCGACAGGCCAGGAATGTTGTCAAATATTGCATCCGAGATGTTAGGTTGCCTTAGACTAGGATATATACCGTTATAGACGCATGTAATGTTACCACCGAGACGTAGGGACCCACACGCCTGGAATGTTGTCAAATGTTACATCCGAGATTTTAGGTTGCCTTAGGTTAGGATATATGACGTTATAGATGTATATACTGTTCCCACCGAGAAGTAGAGTCCGACACGCCAGGAATGATGTCAAATATTACATACGAGATGTTAGGTGGCCTTAGGTTAGGATATATACCGTTATAGACGCATGTAATGTTACCACTGAGACTTAGCGCCGACTCGCCTGGAACGTTGTCAAATGTTACATCCGAGATGTTAGGTTGCCTTAGGTTAGGATATATATCGTTATAGACGTATATACTGTTCCCACCGAGAAGTAGGGTTCGACAGGCTAGGAATGTTGTCAAATATTGCATCCGAGATTTTAGGTTGCCTTAGATTAGGCTATATGACGTTACAGACGTATATACTGTTCCCTCCGAGAAGTAGGGTTCGACAGGCCAGGAATGTTGTCAAATATTGCATCCGAGATGTTAGGTTGCCTTAGATTAGGATATACAACGTTATAGACGCATATAATGTTCCCACCGAGAAGTAGGGTCTGTCACGCCTGGAATGTTGTAGAATATTACATCCGAGATGTCAGGTTGCCTTAGGTTAGGATATATGACGTTACAGACGTATATACTGTTCCCCCCGAGAAGTAGGGTTCGACAGGCCAGGAATGTCGTCAAATATTGCATCCGAGATGTTAGGTTGCCTTAGATTAGGATATATACCGTTATAGACGCATGTAATGTTACCACCGAAACGTAGGGACCGACACGCCTGGAATGTTGTCAAATGTTACATCCGAGATGTTAGGTTGCCTTAGGTTAGGATATATAACGTTATGGACGTATATACTGTTCCCACCGAGAAGTAGGGTCCGACACGCCAGGAATGCTGTCGAATATTACATCCGAGTTGTTACGTTGCCGTTATAGACGCATTAATGTTATCACCGAGACGTAGGGACCGACACGCCTGGAATGTTGTCAAATGTTACATCCGAGATGTTAGGTTGCCTTAGGTTAGGATATATAACGTTATGGACGTATATACTGTTCCCACCGAGAAGTAGGGTCCGACACGCCAGGAATGTTGTCGAATATTACATCCGAGTTGTTACGTTGCCGTTATAGACGCATTAATGTTATCACCGAGACGTAGGGACCGACACGCCTGGAATGTTGTCAAATGTTACATCCGAGATGTTAGGTTGCCGTAGGTTAGGATATATGACGTTATAGACGTATATACTGTTCCCTCCGAGAAGTAGGGTTCGACAGGCCAGGAATGTTGTCAAATATTGCATCCGAGATGTTAGGTTGCCTTAGGTTAGGATATATAACGTTATAGACGCATGTAATGTTACCACCGAGACGTAGGGACCGACACGCCTGGAATGTTGTCAAATGTTACATCCGAGATGTTAGGTTGCCTTAGGTTAGGCTATATGACGTTACAGACGTATATACTGTTCCCTCCGAGAAGTAGGGTTCGACAGGCCAGGAATGTTGTCAAATATTGCATCCGAGATGTTAGGTTGCCTTAGAATAGGATATATAACGTTATAGACGCATATAATGTTCCCACCTAGAAGTAGGGTCCGACACGCCTGGAATGATGTAGAATATTACATCCGACATATCAGGTTGCCTTAGGTTAGGATATATAACGTTATAGACGTATATACTGTTCCCTCCGAGAAGTAGGGTTCGACAGGCTAGGAATGTTGTCAAATATTGCATCCGAGATGTTAGATTGCCTTAGATTACGATATCGACCGTTAGAGACGCATATAATATTCTCACCGAAAAGTATGCACCGACACGCCAGGAATATTGTAAAATACTACGTCTGAGATAATAGGTTGCCTTAGATTAGGATATACAACGTTATAGACTCATATAATGTTCTCACCGAGAAGTAGGGTCCGACACGCCTGGAATGATGTAGAATATTACATCCGACATGTCAGGTTGCCTTAGGTTAGGATATATAACGTTATAGATGCATATAATGTTCCCACCGAGAAGTTGGGTCCGACACGCCAGGAATGTTGTAAAATACTACGTCTGAGATAATAGGTTGCCTTAGAATAGGATATACAACGTTATAGACTCATATAATGTTCCCACCGAGAAGTAGGGTCCGACACGCCTGGAATGATGTAGAATATTACATCCGACATGTCAGGTTGCCTTAGGTTAGGATATATGACGTTACAGACGTATATACTGTTCCCCCCGAGAAGTAGGGTTCGACAGGCCAGGAATGTCGTCAAATATTGCATCCGAGATGTTAGGTTGCCTTAGATTAGGATATATACCGTTATAGACGCATGTAATGTTACCACCGAAACGTAGGGACCGACACGCCTGGAATGTTGTCAAATGTTACATCCGAGATGTTAGGTTGCCTTAGGTTAGGATATATAACGTTATAGACGCATATAACGTTACCACCGAGACGTAGGGTCCGACACGCCTGGAATGATGTAGAATATTACATCCGACATGTCAGGTTGCCTTAGGTTAGGATATATAACGTTATAGACGTATATACTGTTCCCACCGAGAAGTAGAGTCCGACACGCCAGGAATGATGTCAAATATTACATGCGAGATGTTAGGTGGACTTAGGTTAGGATATATACCGTTACAGACGCATGTAATGTTACCACTGAGACTTAGGGCCGACTCGCCTGGAATGTTGTCAAATGTTACATCCGAGATGTTAGGTTGCCTTAGGTTAGGATATATAACGTTATAGACGTATATACTGTTCCCACCGAGAAGTAGGGTTCGACAGGGAAGGAATGTTGTAGAATATTACATCCGAGATGTAAGGTTGCCTTAGGTTAGGATATATAACGTTATAGACGCATGTAATGTTACCACCGAGACGTAGGGACCGACACGCTTGGAATGTTGTCAAATGTTACATCCGAGATGTTAGGTTGCCTTAGGTTAGGATATATAACGTTATGGACGTATATACTGTTCCCACCGAGAAGTAGGGTCCGACACGCCAGGAATGTTGTCGAATATTACATCCGAGTTGTTACGTTGCCGTTATAGACGCATGTAATGTTACCACCGAGACGTAGGGACCCACACGCCTGGAATGTTGTCAAATGTTACATCCGAGATGTTAGGTTGCCTTAGGTTAGGATATATGACGTTATAGATGTATATACCGTTCCCACCGAGAAGTAGAGTCCGACACGCCAGGAATGATGTCAAATAATACATGCGAGATGTTAGGTGGACTTAGGTTAGGATATATACCGTTACAGACGCATGTAATGTTACCACTGAGACTTAGGGCCGACTCGCCTGGAATGTTGTCAAATGTTACATCCGAGATGTTAGGTTGCCTTAGGTTAGGATATATATCGTTATAGACGTATATACTGTTCCCACCGAGGGGTAGGGTCCGACACGCCAGGAATGTTGTCAAATATTACATCCGAGTTGTTAGGTTGCCTTAGGTTAGGATATATAACGTTATAGACGCATATAATGTTACCACCGAGACGTAGGGTCCGACACGCCTGGAATGATGTAGAATATTACATCCGACATGTCAGGTTGCCTTAGGTTAGGATATATAACGTTATAGACGTATATACTGTTCCCACCGAGAAGTAGGGTTCGACAGGGAAGGAATGTTGTCAAATATTGCATCCGAGATGTTAGATTGCCTTAGATTACGATATCGACCGTTATAGCCGCATATAATATTCCCACCGAAAAGTTTGCACCGACACGCCAGGAATACTGTAAAATACTACGTCTGAGATAATAGGTTGCCTTAGATTAGGATATACAACGTTATAGACTCATATAATGTTCCCACCGAGAAGTAGGGTCCGACACGCCTGGAATGATGTAGAATATTACATCCGACATGTCAGATTGCCTTAGGTTAGGATATATAACGTTATAGACGCATATAATGTTCCCACCGAGAAGTTGGGTCCGACACGCCAGGAATGTTGCAAAATATTACATCCGAGATGTCAGGTTGCCTTAGGTTAGGATATATGACGTTACAGACGTATATACTGTTCCCACCGAGAAGTAGGGTCCGACACGCCAGGAATGTTGTCGAATATTACATCCGAGTTGTTACGTTGCCGTTATCGACGCATTAATGTTATCACCGAGACGTAGGGACCGACACGCCTGGAATGTTGTCAAATGTTACATCCGAGATGTTAGGTTGCCGTAGGTTAGGATATATGACGTTATAGACGTATATACTGTTCCCTCCGAGAAGTAGGGTTCGACAGGCCAGGAATGTTGTCAAATATTGCATCCGAGATGTTAGGTTGCCTTAGGTTAGGATATATAACGTTATAGACGCATGTAATATTACCACCGAGACGTAGGGACCGACACGCCTGGAATGTTGTCAAATGCTACATCCGAGATGTTAGGTTGCCTTAGGTCAGGCTATATGACGTTGCAGACGTATATACTGCTCCCTCCGAGAAGTAGGGTTCGACAGGCCAGGAATGTTGTCAAATATTGCATCCGAGATGTTAGGTTGCCTTAGACTAGGATATATACCGTTATAGACGCATGTAATGTTACCACCGACACGTAGGGACCCACACGCCTGGAATGTTGTCAAATGTTACATCCGAGATTTTAGGTTGCCTTAGGTTAGGATATATGACGTTATAGATGTATATACTGTTCCCACCGAGAAGTAGAGACCGACACGCCAGGAATGATGTCAAATATTACATACGAGATGTTAGGTGGCCTTAGGTTAGGATATATACCGTTATAGACGCATGTAATGTTACCACTGAGACTTAGCGCCGACTCGCCTGGAACGTTGTCAAATGTTACATCCGAGATGTTAGGTTGCCTTAGGTTAGGATATATATCGTTATAGACGTATATACTGTTCCCTCCGAGAAGTAGGGTTCGAGAGGCTAGGAATGTTGTCAAATATTGCATCCGAGATTTTAGGTTGCCTTAGATTAGGCTATATGACGTTACAGACGTATATACTGTTCCCTCCGAGAAGTAGGGTTCGACAGGCCAGGAATGTTGTCAAATATTGCATCCGAGATGTTAGGTTGCCTTAGATTAGGATATACAACGTTATAGACGCATATAATGTTCCCACCGAGAAGTAGGGTCCGTCACGCCTGGAATGTTGTAGAATATTACATCCGAGATGTCAGGTTGCCTTAGGTTAGGATATATGACGTTACAGACGTATATACTGTTCCCCCCGAGAAGTAGGGTTCGACAGGCCAGGAATGTCGTCAAATATTGCATCCGAGATGTTAGGTTGCCTTAGATTAGGATATATACCGTTATAGACGCATGTAATGTTACCACCGAAACGTAGGGACCGACACGCCTGGAATGTTGTCAAATGTTACATCCGAGATGTTAGGTTGCCGTAGGTTAGGATATATGACGTTATAGACGTATATACTGTTCCCTCCGAGAAGTAGGGTTCGACAGGCCAGAAATGTTGTCAAATATTGCATCCGAGATGTTAGGTTGCCTTAGGTTAGGATATATATCGTTATAGACGTATATACTGTTCCCTCCGAGAAGTAGGGTTCGACAGGCCAGGAATGTTGTCAAATATTGCATCCGAGATGTTAGGTTGCCTTAGAATAGGATATATAACGTTATAGACGCATATAATGTTCCCACCGAGAAGTAGGGTCCGACACGCCTGGAATGATGTAGAATATTACATCCGACATGTCAGGTTGCCTTAGGTTAGGATATATAACGTTATAGACGTATATACTGTTCCCTCCGAGAAGTAGGGTTCGACAGGCTAGGAATGTTGTCAAATATTGCATCCGAGATGTTAGATTGCCTTAGATTACGATATCGACCGTTATAGACGCATATAATATTCTCACCGAAAAGTATGCACCGACACGCCAGGAATATTGTAAAATACTACGTCTGAGATAATAGGTTGCCTTAGATTAGTATATACAACGTTATAGACTCATATAATGTTCCCACCGAGAAGTAGGGTCCGACACGCCTGGAATGATGTAGAATATTACATCCGACATGTCAGGTTGCCTTAGGTTAGGATATATAACGTTATAGATGCATATAATGTTCCCACCGAGAAGTTGGGTCCGACACGCCAGGAATGTTGTAAAATACTACGTCTGAGATAATAGGTTGCCTTAGAATAGGATATACAACGTTATAGACTCATATAATGTTCCCACCGAGAAGTAGGGTCCGACACGCCTGGAATGATGTAGAATATTACATCCGACATGTCAGGTTGCCTTAGGTTAGGATATATAACGTTATAGACGCATATAATGTTCCCACCGAGAAGTTGGGTCCGACACGCCAGGAATGTTGTAAAATATTACGTCTGAGATGATAGGTTGCCTGAGATTAGGATATACAACGTTATAGACGCAAATAATGTTCCCACCGAGAAGTAGGGTCCGACACGCCTGAAATGTTATAAAATATTACATCTGAGATGTTAGGTTGCCTTAGGTTAGGATATATAACGTTATAGACGTATATACTGTTCCCACCGAGAAGTAGAGTCCGACACGCCAGGAATGATGTCAAATATTACATACGAGATAATAGGTGGCCTTAGGTTAGGATATATACCGTTATAGACGCATATAATGTTCCCACCGAGAAGTAGGGTCCGACACGCCTGGAATGATGTAGAATATTACATCCGACATGTCAGGTTGCCTTAGGTTAGGATATATAACGTTATAGACGTATATACTGTTCCCTCCGAGAAGTAGGGTTCGACAGGCTAGGAATGTTGTCAAATATTGCATCCGAGATGTTAGATTGCCTTAGATTACGATATCGACCGTTATAGACGCATATAATATTCTCACCGAAAAGTATGCACCGACACGCCAGGAATATTGTAAAATACTACGTCTGAGATAATAGGTTGCCTTAGATTAGGATATACAACGTTATAGACTCATATAATGTTCCCACCGAGAAGTAGGGTCCGACACGCCTGGAATGATGTAGAATATTACATCCGACATGTCAGGTTGCCTTAGGTTAGGATATATAACGTTATAGATGCATATAATGTTCCCACCGAGAAGTTGGGCCCGACACGCCAGGAATGTTGTAAAATACTACGTCTGAGATAATAGGTTGCCTTAGAATAGGATATACAACGTTATAGACTCATATAATGTTCCCACCGAGAAGTAGGGTCCGACACGCCTGGAATGATGTAGAATATTACATCCGACATGTCAGGTTGCCTTAGGTTAGGATATATAACGTTATAGACGCATATAATGTTCCCACCGAGAAGTTGGGTCCGACACGCCAGGAATGTTGTAAAATATTACGTCTGAGATGATAGGTTGCCTGAGATTAGGATATACAACGTTATAGACGCAAATAATGTTACCACTGAGACGTAGGGCCGACTCGCCTGGAATGTTGTCAAATGTTACATCCGAGATGTTAGGTTGCCTTAGGTTAGGCTATATGACGTTATAGACGTATATACTGTTCCCTCCGAGATGTAGGGTTCGACAGGCCAGGAATGTTGTCAAATATTGCATCCGAGATGTTAGGTTGCCTTAGGTTAGGATATATAACGTTATAGACGCATGTAATGTTACCACCGAGACGTAGGGACCGACACGCCTGGAATGTTGTCAAATGTGACATCCGAGATGTTAGGTTGCCTTAGGTTAGGCTATATGACGTTACAGACGTATATACTGTTCCCTCCGAGAAGTAGGGTTCGACAGGCCAGGAATGGTGTCAAATATTGCATCCGAGATGTTAGGTTGCCTTAGATTAGGATATACAACGTTATAGGCGCATATAATGTTCCCACCGAGAAGTAGGGTCCGACACGCCTGGAATGTTGTAGAATATTACATCCGAGATGTCAGGTTGCCTAAGGTTAGGATATATGACGTTACAGACGTATATACTGTTCCCCCCGAGAAGTAGGGTCCGACAGGCCAGGAATGTCGTCAAATATTGCATCCGAGATGATAGGTTGCCTTAGATTAGGATATATACCGTTATAGACGCATGTAATGTTACCACCGAGACGTAGGGACCGACACGCCTGGAATGTTGTCATATGTTACATCCGAGATGTTAGGTTGCCTTAGGTTAGGATATATAACGTTATGGACGTATATACTGTTCCCACCGAGAAGTAGGGTCCGACACGCCAGGAATGTTGTCGAATATTACATCCGAGTTGTTACGTTGCCGTTATAGACGCATTAATGTTACCACCGAGACGTAGGGACCGACACGCCTGGAATGTTGTCAAACGTTACATCCGAGATGTTAGGTTGCCTTATGTTAGGATATATAACGTTATAGACGTATATACTGTTCCATCCGAGAAGTAGGGTTCGACAGGCCAGGAATGTTGTCAAATATTGCATCCGAGATGTTAGATTGCCTTAGATTACGATATCGACCGTTATAGACGCATATAATATTCCCACCGAAAAGTATGCACCGACACGCCAGGAATATTGTAAAATACTACGTCTGAGATAATAGGTTGCCTTAGATTAGGATATACAACGTTATAGACTCATGTAATGTTCCCACCGAGAAGTAGGGTCCGACACGCCTGGAATGATGTAGAATATTACATCCGACATGTCAGGTTGCCTTAGGTTAGGATATATAACGTTATAGATGCATATAATGTTCCCACCGAGAAGTTGGGTCCGACACGCCAGGAATGTTGTAAAATACTACGTCTGAGATAATAGGTTGCCTTAGAATAGGATATACAACGTTATAGACTCATATAATGTTCCCACCGAGAAGTAGGGTCCGACACGCCTGGAATGATGTAGAATATTACATCCGACATGTCAGGTTGCCTTAGGTTAGGATATATAACGTTATAGACGCATATAATGTTCCCACCGAGAAGTTGGGTCCGACACGCCAGGAATGTTGTAAAATATTACGTCTGAGATGATAGGTTGCCTGAGATTAGGATATACAACGTTATAGACGCAAATAATGTTACCACTGAGACGTAGGGCCGACTCGCCTGGAATGTTGTCAAATGTTACATCCGAGATGTTAGGTTGCCTTAGGTTAGGGTATATGACGTTATAGACGTATATACTGTTCCCTCCGAGATGTAGGGTTCGACAGGCCAGGAATGTTGTCAAATATTGCATCCGAGATGTTAGGTTGCCTTAGGTTAGGATATATAACGTTATAGACGCATGTAATGTTACCACCGAGACGTAGGGACCGACACGCCTGGAATGTTGTCAAATGTGACATCCGAGATGTTAGGTTGCCTTAGGTTAGGCTATATGACGTTACAGACGTATATACTGTTCCCTCCGAGAAGTAGGGTTCGACAGGCCAGGAATGGTGTCAAATATTGCATCCGAGATGTTAGGTTGCCTTAGATTAGGATATACAACGTTATAGGCGCATATAATGTTCCCACCGAGAAGTAGGGTCCGACACGCCTGGAATGTTGTAGAATATTACATCCGAGATGTCAGGTTGCCTAAGGTTAGGATATATGACGTTACAGACGTATATACTGTTCCCCCCGAGAAGTAGGGTCCGACAGGCCAGGAATGTCGTCAAATATTGCATCCGAGATGATAGGTTGCCTTAGATTAGGATATATACCGTTATAGACGCATGTAATGTTACCACCGAGACGTAGGGACCGACACGCCTGGAATGTTGTCATATGTTACATCCGAGATGTTAGGTTGCCTTAGGTTAGGATATATAACGTTATGGACGTATATACTGTTCCCACCGAGAAGTAGGGTCCGACACGCCAGGAATGTTGTCGAATATTACATCCGAGTTGTTACGTTGCCGTTATAGACGCATTAATGTTACCACCGAGACGTAGGGACCGACACGCCTGGAATGTTGTCAAACGTTACATCCGAGATGTTAGGTTGCCTTATGTTAGGATATATAACGTTATAGACGTATATACTGTTCCATCCGAGAAGTAGGGTTCGACAGGCCAGGAATGTTGTCAAATATTGCATCCGAGATGTTAGATTGCCTTAGATTACGATATCGACCGTTATAGACGCATATAATATTCCCACCGAAAAGTATGCACCGACACGCCAGGAATATTGTAAAATACTACGTCTGAGATAATAGGTTGCCTTAGATTAGGATATACAACGTTATAGACTCATGTAATGTTCCCACCGAGAAGTAGGGTCCGACACGCCTGGAATGATGTAGAATATTACATCCGACATGTCAGGTTGCCTTAGGTTAGGATATATAACGTTATAGACGCATAGAATGTTCCCACCGAGAAGTTGGATCCGACATGCCAGGAATGTTGTAAAATACTACGTCTGAGATAATAGGTTGCCTTAGAATAGGATATACAACGTTATAGACTCATATAATGTTCCCACCGAGAAGTAGGGTCCGACACGCCTGGAATGATGTAGAATATTACATCCGACATGTCAGGTTGCCTTAGGTTAGGGTATATAACGTTATAGACGCATATAATGTTCCCACCGAGAAGTTGGGTCCGCCACGACAGGAATGTTGCAAAATATTACGTCTGAGATGATAGGTTGCCTGAGATTAGGATATACAACGTTATAGACGCATATAATGTTCCCACCGAGAAGTAGGGTCCGACACGCCTGAAATGTTATAAAATATTACATCTGAGATGGTAGGTTGCCTTAGGTTAGGATATATAACGTTATAGACGTATATACTGTTCCCACCGAGAAGTAGAGTCCGACACGCCAGGAATGATGTCAAATATTACATACGAGATGTTAGGTTGCCTTAGGTTAGGATATATAACGTTATAGACGCATGTAATGTTACCACCGAGACGTAGGGACCGACACGCCTGGAATGTTGTCAAATGTTACATCCGAGATGTTAGGTTGCCTTAGGTTAGGATATATGACGTTATAGACGTATATACTGTTCCCACCGAGAAGTAGGGTCCGACACGCCTGGAATGTTGTAGAATATTACATCCGAGATGTAAGGTTGCCTTAGGTTAGGATATATGACGTTACAGACGTATATACTGTTCCCCCCGAGAAGTAGGGTTCGACAGGCCAGGAATGTCGTCAAATATTGCATCCGAGATGTTAGGTTGCCTTAGATTAGGATATATACCGTTATAGACGCATGTAATGTTACCACCGAAACGTAGGGACCGACACGCCTGGAATGTTGTCAAATGTTACATCCGAGATGTTAGGTTGCCTTAGGTTAGGATATATAACGTTATGGACGTATATACTGTTCCCACCGAGAAGTAGGGTCCGACACGCCAGGAATGCTGTCGAATATTACATCCGAGATGTTAGGTTGCCTTAGGTTAGGCTAAATGACGTTATAGACGTATATACTGTTCCCTCCGAGATGTAGGGTTCGACAGGCCAGGAATGTTGTCAAATATTGCATCCGAGATGTTAGGTTGCCTTAGGTTAGGATATATAACGTTATAGACGCATGTAATGTTACCACCGAGACGTAGGGACCGACACGCCTGGAATGTTGTCAGATGTTACATCCGAGATGTTAGGTTGCCTTAGGTTAGGCTATATGACGTTACAGACGTATATACTGTTCCCTCCGAGAAGTAGGGTTCGACAGGCCAGGAATGGTGTCAAATATTGCATCCGAGATGTTAGGTTGCCTTAGATTAGGATATACAACGTTATAGACGCATATAATGTTCCCACCGAGAAGTAGGGTCCGTCACGCCTGGAATGTTGTAGAATATTACATCCGAGATGTCAGGTTGCCTTAGGTTAGGATATATGACGTTACAGACGTATATACTGTTCCCCCCGAGAAGTAGGGTTCGACAGGCCAGGAATGTCGTCAAATATTGCATCCGAGATGTTAGGTTGCCTTAGATTAGGATATATACCGTTATAGACGCATGTAATGTTACCACCGAAACGTAGGGACCGACACGCCTGGAATGTTGTCAAATGTTACATCCGAGATGTTAGGTTGCCGTAGGTTAGGATATATGACGTTATAGACGTATATACTGTTCCCTCCGAGAAGTAGGGTTCGACAGGCCAGAAATGTTGTCAAATATTGCATCCGAGATGTTAGGTAGCCTTAGGTTAGGATATATATCGTTATAGACGTATATACTGTTCCCTCCGAGAAGTAGGGTTCGACAGGCCAGGAATGTTGTCAAATATTGCATCCGAGATGTTAGGTTGCCTTAGAATAGGATATATAACGTTATAGACGCATATAATGTTCCCACCGAGAAGTAGGGTCCGACACGCCTGGAATGATGTAGAATATTACATCCGACATGTCAGGTTGCCTTAGGTTAGGATATATAACGTTATAGACGTATATACTGTTCCCTCCGAGAAGTAGGGTTCGACAGGCTAGGAATGTTGTCAAATATTGCATCCGAGATGTTAGATTGCCTTAGATTACGATATCGACCGTTATAGACGCATATAATATTCTCACCGAAAAGTATGCACCGACACGCCAGGAATATTGTAAAATACTACGTCTGAGATAATAGGTTGCCTTAGATTAGTATATACAACGTTATAGACTCATATAATGTTCCCACCGAGAAGTAGGGTCCGACACGCCTGGAATGATGTAGAATATTACATCCGACATGTCAGGTTGCCTTAGGTTAGGATATATAACGTTATAGATGCATATAATGTTCCCACCGAGAAGTTGGGTCCGACACGCCAGGAATGTTGTAAAATACTACGTCTGAGATAATAGGTTGCCTTAGAATAGGATATACAACGTTATAGACTCATATAATGTTCCCACCGAGAAGTAGGGTCCGACACGCCTGGAATGATGTAGAATATTACATCCGACATGTCAGGTTGCCTTAGGTTAGGATATATAACGTTATAGACGCATATAATGTTCCCACCGAGAAGTTGGGTCCGACACGCCAGGAATGTTGTAAAATATTACGTCTGAGATGATAGGTTGCCTGAGATTAGGATATACAACGTTATAGACGCAAATAATGTTCCCACCGAGAAGTAGGGTCCGACACGCCTGAAATGTTATAAAATATTACATCTGAGATGTTAGGTTGCCTTAGGTTAGGATATATAACGTTATAGACGTATATACTGTTCCCACCGAGAAGTAGAGTCCGACACGCCAGGAATGATGTCAAATATTACATACGAGATAATAGGTTGCCTTAGGTTAGGATATATACCGTTATAGACGCATATAATGTTCCCACCGAGAAGTAGGGTCCGACACGCCTGGAATGATGTAGAATATTACATCCGACATGTCAGGTTGCCTTAGGTTAGGATATATAACGTTATAGACGTATATACTGTTCCCTCCGAGAAGTAGGGTTCGACAGGCTAGGAATGTTGTCAAATATTGCATCCGAGATGTTAGATTGCCTTAGATTACGATATCGACCGTTATAGACGCATATAATATTCTCACCGAAAAGTATGCACCGACACGCCAGGAATATTGTAAAATACTACGTCTGAGATAATAGGTTGCCTTAGATTAGGATATACAACGTTATAGACTCATATAATGTTCCCACCGAGAAGTAGGGTCCGACACGCCTGGAATGATGTAGAATATTACATCCGACATGTCAGGTTGCCTTAGGTTAGGATATATAACGTTATAGATGCATATAATGTTCCCACCGAGAAGTTGGGTCCGACACGCCAGGAATGTTGTAAAATACTACGTCTGAGATAATAGGTTGCCTTAGAATAGGATATACAACGTTATAGACTCATATAATGTTCCCACCGAGAAGTAGGGTCCGACACGCCTGGAATGATGTAGAATATTACATCCGACATGTCAGGTTGCCTTAGGTTAGGATATATAACGTTATAGACGCATATAATGTTCCCACCGAGAAGTTGGGTCCGACACGCCAGGAATGTTGTAAAATATAACGTCTGAGATGATAGGTTGCCTGAGATTAGGATATACAACGTTATAGACGCAAATAATGTTACCACTGAGACGTAGGGCCGACTCGCCTGGAATGTTGTCAAATGTTACATCCGAGATGTTAGGTTGCCTTAGGTTAGGCTATATGACGTTATAGACGTATATACTGTTCCCTCCGAGATGTAGGGTTCGACAGGCCAGGAATGTTGTCAAATATTGCATCCGAGATGTTAGGTTGCCTTAGGTTAGGATATATAACGTTATAGACGCATGTAATGTTACCACCGAGACGTAGGGACCGACACGCCTGGAATGTTGTCAAATGTGACATCCGAGATGTTAGGTTGCCTTAGGTTAGGCTATATGACGTTACAGACGTATATACTGTTCCCTCCGAGAAGTAGGGTTCGACAGGCCAGGAATGGTGTCAAATATTGCATCCGAGATGTTAGGTTGCCTTAGATTAGGATATACAACGTTATAGGCGCATATAATGTTCCCACCGAGAAGTAGGGTCCGACACGCCTGGAATGTTGTAGAATATTACATCCGAGATGTCAGGTTGCCTAAGGTTAGGATATATGACGTTACAGACGTATATACTGTTCCCCCCGAGAAGTAGGGTCCGACAGGCCAGGAATGTCGTCAAATATTGCATCCGAGATGATAGGTTGCCTTAGATTAGGATATATACCGTTATAGACGCATGTAATGTTACCACCGAGACGTAGGGACCGACACGCCTGGAATGTTGTCATATGTTACATCCGAGATGTTAGGTTGCCTTAGGTTAGGATATATAACGTTATGGACGTATATACTGTTCCCACCGAGAAGTAGGGTCCGACACGCCAGGAATGTTGTCGAATATTACATCCGAGTTGTTACGTTGCCGTTATAGACGCATTAATGTTACCACCGAGACGTAGGGACCGACACGCCTGGAATGTTGTCAAACGTTACATCCGAGATGTTAGGTTGCCTTATGTTAGGATATATAACGTTATAGACGTATATACTGTTCCATCCGAGAAGTAGGGTTCGACAGGCCAGGAATGTTGTCAAATATTGCATCCGAGATGTTAGATTGCCTTAGATTACGATATCGACCGTTATAGACGCATATAATATTCCCACCGAAAAGTATGCACCGACACGCCAGGAATATTGTAAAATACTACGTCTGAGATAATAGGTTGCCTTAGATTAGGATATACAACGTTATAGACTCATGTAATGTTCCCACCGAGAAGTAGGGTCCGACACGCCTGGAATGATGTAGAATATTACATCCGACATGTCAGGTTGCCTTAGGTTAGGATATATAACGTTATAGATGCATATAATGTTCCCACCGAGAAGTTGGGTCCGACACGCCAGGAATGTTGTAAAATACTACGTCTGAGATAATAGGTTGCCTTAGAATAGGATATACAACGTTATAGACTCATATAATGTTCCCACCGAGAAGTAGGGTCCGACACGCCTGGAATGATGTAGAATATTACATCCGACATGTCAGGTTGCCTTAGGTTAGGATATATAACGTTATAGACGCATATAATGTTCCCACCGAGAAGTTGGGTCCGACACGCCAGGAATGTTGTAAAATATAACGTCTGAGATGATAGGTTGCCTGAGATTAGGATATACAACGTTATAGACGCAAATAATGTTACCACTGAGACGTAGGGCCGACTCGCCTGGAATGTTGTCAAATGTTACATCCGAGATGTTAGGTTGCCTTAGGTTAGGCTATATGACGTTATAGACGTATATACTGTTCCCTCCGAGATGTAGGGTTCGACAGGCCAGGAATGTTGTCAAATATTGCATCCGAGATGTTAGGTTGCCTTAGGTTAGGATATATAACGTTATAGACGCATGTAATGTTACCACCGAGACGTAGGGACCGACACGCCTGGAATGTTGTCAAATGTGACATCCGAGATGTTAGGTTGCCTTAGGTTAGGCTATATGACGTTACAGACGTATATACTGTTCCCTCCGAGAAGTAGGGTTCGACAGGCCAGGAATGGTGTCAAATATTGCATCCGAGATGTTAGGTTGCCTTAGATTAGGATATACAACGTTATAGGCGCATATAATGTTCCCACCGAGAAGTAGGGTCCGACACGCCTGGAATGTTGTAGAATATTACATCCGAGATGTCAGGTTGCCTAAGGTTAGGATATATGACGTTACAGACGTATATACTGTTCCCCCCGAGAAGTAGGGTCCGACAGGCCAGGAATGTCGTCAAATATTGCATCCGAGATGATAGGTTGCCTTAGATTAGGATATATACCGTTATAGACGCATGTAATGTTACCACCGAGACGTAGGGACCGACACGCCTGGAATGTTGTCATATGTTACATCCGAGATGTTAGGTTGCCTTAGGTTAGGATATATAACGTTATGGACGTATATACTGTTCCCACCGAGAAGTAGGGTCCGACACGCCAGGAATGTTGTCGAATATTACATCCGAGTTGTTACGTTGCCGTTATAGACGCATTAATGTTACCACCGAGACGTAGGGACCGACACGCCTGGAATGTTGTCAAACGTTACATCCGAGATGTTAGGTTGCCTTATGTTAGGATATATAACGTTATAGACGTATATACTGTTCCATCCGAGAAGTAGGGTTCGACAGGCCAGGAATGTTGTCAAATATTGCATCCGAGATGTTAGATTGCCTTAGATTACGATATCGACCGTTATAGACGCATATAATATTCCCACCGAAAAGTATGCACCGACACGCCAGGAATATTGTAAAATACTACGTCTGAGATAATAGGTTGCCTTAGATTAGGATATACAACGTTATAGACTCATGTAATGTTCCCACCGAGAAGTAGGGTCCGACACGCCTGGAATGATGTAGAATATTACATCCGACATGTCAGGTTGCCTTAGGTTAGGATATATAACGTTATAGATGCATATAATGTTCCCACCGAGAAGTGGGGTCCGACACGCCAGGAATGTTGTAAAATACTACGTCTGAGATAATAGGTTGCCTTAGAATAGGATATACAACGTTATAGTCTCATATAATGTTCCCACCGAGAAGTAGGGTCCGACACGCCTGGAATGATGTAGAATATTACATCCGACATGTCAGGTTGCCTTAGGTTAGGATATATAACGTTATAGACGCATATAATGTTCCCACCGAGAAGTTGGGTCCGACACGCCAGGAATGTTGTAAAATATTACGTCTGAGATGATAGGTTGCCTGAGATTAGGATATACAACGTTATAGACGCAAATAATGTTACCACTGAGACGTAGGGCCGACTCGCCTGGAATGTTGTCAAATGTTACATCCGAGATGTTAGGTTGCCTTAGGTTAGGGTATATGACGTTATAGACGTATATACTGTTCCCTCCGAGATGTAGGGTTCGACAGGCCAGGAATGTTGTCAAATATTGCATCCGAGATGTTAGGTTGCCTTAGGTTAGGATATATAACGTTATAGACGCATGTAATGTTACCACCGAGACGTAGGGACCGACACGCCTGGAATGTTGTCAAATGTGACATCCGAGATGTTAGGTTGCCTTAGGTTAGGCTATATGACGTTACAGACGTATATACTGTTCCCTCCGAGAAGTAGGGTTCGACAGGCCAGGAATGGTGTCAAATATTGCATCCGAGATGTTAGGTTGCCTTAGATTAGGATATACAACGTTATAGGCGCATATAATGTTCCCACCGAGAAGTAGGGTCCGACACGCCTGGAATGTTGTAGAATATTACATCCGAGATGTCAGGTTGCCTAAGGTTAGGATATATGACGTTACAGACGTATATACTGTTCCCCCCGAGAAGTAGGGTCCGACAGGCCAGGAATGTCGTCAAATATTGCATCCGAGATGATAGGTTGCCTTAGATTAGGATATATACCGTTATAGACGCATGTAATGTTACCACCGAGACGTAGGGACCGACACGCCTGGAATGTTGTCATATGTTACATCCGAGATGTTAGGTTGCCTTAGGTTAGGATATATAACGTTATGGACGTATATACTGTTCCCACCGAGAAGTAGGGTCCGACACGCCAGGAATGTTGTCGAATATTACATCCGAGTTGTTACGTTGCCGTTATAGACGCATTAATGTTACCACCGAGACGTAGGGACCGACACGCCTGGAATGTTGTCAAACGTTACATCCGAGATGTTAGGTTGCCTTATGTTAGGATATATAACGTTATAGACGTATATACTGTTCCATCCGAGAAGTAGGGTTCGACAGGCCAGGAATGTTGTCAAATATTGCATCCGAGATGTTAGATTGCCTTAGATTACGATATCGACCGTTATAGACGCATATAATATTCCCACCGAAAAGTATGCACCGACACGCCAGGAATATTGTAAAATACTACGTCTGAGATAATAGGTTGCCTTAGATTAGGATATACAACGTTATAGACTCATGTAATGTTCCCACCGAGAAGTAGGGTCCGACACGCCTGGAATGATGTAGAATATTACATCCGACATGTCAGGTTGCCTTAGGTTAGGATATATAACGTTATAGACGCATAGAATGTTCCCACCGAGAAGTTGGATCCGACATGCCAGGAATGTTGTAAAATACTACGTCTGAGATAATAGGTTGCCTTAGAATAGGATATACAACGTTATAGACTCATATAATGTTCCCACCGAGAAGTAGGGTCCGACACGCCTGGAATGATGTAGAATATTACATCCGACATGTCAGGTTGCCTTAGGTTAGGGTATATAACGTTATAGACGCATATAATGTTCCCACCGAGAAGTTGGGTCCGCCACGACAGGAATGTTGCAAAATATTACGTCTGAGATGATAGGTTGCCTGAGATTAGGATATACAACGTTATAGACGCATATAATGTTCCCACCGAGAAGTAGGGTCCGACACGCCTGAAATGTTATAAAATATTACATCTGAGATGTTAGGTTGCCTTAGGTTAGGATATATAACGTTATAGACGTATATACTGTTCCCACCGAGAAGTAGAGTCCGACACGCCAGGAATGATGTCAAATATTACATACGAGATGTTAGGTTGCCTTAGGTTAGGATATATAACGTTATAGACGCATGTAATGTTACCACCGAGACGTAGGGACCGACACGCCTGGAATGTTGTCAAATGTTACATCCGAGATGTTAGGTTGCCTTAGGTTAGGATATATGACGTTATAGACGTATATACTGTTCCCACCGAGAAGTAGGGTCCGACACGCCTGAAATGTTGTAGAATATTACATCCGAGATGTAAGGTTGCCTTAGGTTAGGATATATAACGTTATAGACGCATGTAATGTTACCACCGAGACGTAGGGTCCGACACGCCTGGAATGTTATAAAATATTACATCTGAGTTGTTAGGTTGCCTTAGATTAGGATATATAACGTTATAGACGCATATAATGTTCCCACCGAGAAGTTGGGTCCGACACGCCAGGAATGTTGTAAAATATTACGTCTGAGATGATAGGTTGCCTGAGATTAGGATATACAACGTTATAGACGCATATAATGTTCCCACCGAGAAGTAGGGTCCGACACGCCTGAAATGTTATAAAATATTACACTGAGATGTTAGGTTGCCTTAGGTTAGGATATATAACGTTATAGACGTATATACTGTTCCCACCGAGAAGTAGAGTCCGACACGCCATGAATGATGTCAAATATTACATACGAGATGTTAGGTGGCCTTAGGTTAGGATATATACCGTTATAGACGCATGTAATGTTACCACTGAGACGTAGGGCCGACTCGCCTGGAATGTTGTCAAATGTTACATCCGAGATGTTAGGTTGCCGTAGGTTAGGATATATGACGTTATAGACGTATATACTGTTCCCTCCGAGAAGTAGGGTTCGACAGGCCAGGAATGTTGTCAAATATTGCATCCGAGATGTTAGGTTGCCTTAGGTTAGGATATATAACGTTATAGACGCATGTAATGTTACCACCGAGACGTAGGGACCGACACGCCTGGAATGTTGTCAAATGTTACATCCGAGATGTTAGGTTGCCTTAGATTAGGATATATACCGTTATAGACGCATGTAATGTTACCACCGAAACGTAGGGACCGACACGCCTGGAATGTTGTCAAATGTTACATCCGAGATGTTAGGTTGCCTTAGGTTAGGATATATAACGTTATGGACGTATATACTGTTCCCACCGAGAAGTAGGGTCCGACACGCCTGGAATGTTGTCGAATATTACATCCGAGTTGTTACGTTGCCGTTATAGACGCATTAATGTTATCACCGAGGCGTAGGGACCGACACGCCTGGAATGTTGTCAAATGTTACATCCGAGATGTTAGGTTGCCGTAGGTTAGGATATATGACGTTATAGACGTATATACTGTTCCCTCCGAGAAGTAGGGTTCGACAGGCCAGGAATGTTGTCAAATATTGCATCCGAGATGTTAGGTTGCCTTAGGTTAGGATATATAACGTTATAGACGCATGTAATGTTACCACCGAGACGTAGGGACCGACACGCCTGGAATGTTGTCAAATGTTACATCCGAGATGTTAGGTTGCCTTAGGTTAGGCTATATGACGTTACAGACGTATATACTGTTCCCTCCGAGAAGTAGGGTTCGACAGGCCAGGAATGTTGTCAAATATTGCATCCGAGATGTTAGGTTGCCTTAGACTAGGATATATACCGTTATAGACGCATGTAATGTTACCACCGAGACGTAGGGACCCACACGCCTGGAATGTTGTCAAATGTTACATCCGAGATGTTAGGTTGCCTTAGGTTAGGATATATAACGTTATAGACGCATGTAATGTTACCACCGAGACGTAGGGACCGACACGCCTGGAATGTTGTCAAATGTGACATCCGAGATGTTAGGTTGCCTTAGGTTAGGCTATATGACGTTACAGACGTATATACTGTTCCCTCCGAGAAGTAGGGTTCGACAGGCCAGGAATGGTGTCAAATATTGCATCCGAGATGTTAGGTTGCCTTAGATTAGGATATACAACGTTATAGGCGCATATAATGTTCCCACCGAGAAGTAGGGTCCGACACGCCTGGAATGTTGTAGAATATTACATCCGAGATGTCAGGTTGCCTAAGGTTAGGATATATGACGTTACAGACGTATATACTGTTCCCCCCGAGAAGTAGGGTCCGACAGGCCAGGAATGTCGTCAAATATTGCATCCGAGATGATAGGTTGCCTTAGATTAGGATATATACCGTTATAGACGCATGTAATGTTACCACCGAGACGTAGGGACCGACACGCCTGGAATGTTGTCATATGTTACATCCGAGATGTTAGGTTGCCTTAGGTTAGGATATATAACGTTATGGACGTATATACTGTTCCCACCGAGAAGTAGGGTCCGACACGCCAGGAATGTTGTCGAATATTACATCCGAGTTGTTACGTTGCCGTTATAGACGCATTAATGTTACCACCGAGACGTAGGGACCGACACGCCTGGAATGTTGTCAAACGTTACATCCGAGATGTTAGGTTGCCTTATGTTAGGATATATAACGTTATAGACGTATATACTGTTCCATCCGAGAAGTAGGGTTCGACAGGCCAGGAATGTTGTCAAATATTGCATCCGAGATGTTAGATTGCCTTAGATTACGATATCGACCGTTATAGACGCATATAATATTCCCACCGAAAAGTATGCACCGACACGCCAGGAATATTGTAAAATACTACGTCTGAGATAATAGGTTGCCTTAGATTAGGATATACAACGTTATAGACTCATGTAATGTTCCCACCGAGAAGTAGGGTCCGACACGCCTGGAATGATGTAGAATATTACATCCGACATGTCAGGTTGCCTTAGGTTAGGATATATAACGTTATAGACGCATAGAATGTTCCCACCGAGAAGTTGGATCCGACATGCCAGGAATGTTGTAAAATACTACGTCTGAGATAATAGGTTGCCTTAGAATAGGATATACAACGTTATAGACTCATATAATGTTCCCACCGAGAAGTAGGGTCCGACACGCCTGGAATGATGTAGAATATTACATCCGACATGTCAGGTTGCCTTAGGTTAGGGTATATAACGTTATAGACGCATATAATGTTCCCACCGAGAAGTTGGGTCCGCCACGACAGGAATGTTGCAAAATATTACGTCTGAGATGATAGGTTGCCTGAGATTAGGATATACAACGTTATAGACGCATATAATGTTCCCACCGAGAAGTAGGGTCCGACACGCCTGAAATGTTATAAAATATTACATCTGAGATGTTAGGTTGCCTTAGGTTAGGATATATAACGTTATAGACGTATATACTGTTCCCACCGAGAAGTAGAGTCCGACACGCCAGGAATGATGTCAAATATTACATACGAGATGTTAGGTTGCCTTAGGTTAGGATATATAACGTTATAGACGCATGTAATGTTACCACCGAGACGTAGGGACCGACACGCCTGGAATGTTGTCAAATGTTACATCCGAGATGTTAGGTTGCCTTAGGTTAGGATATATGACGTTATAGACGTATATACTGTTCCCACCGAGAAGTAGGGTCCGACACGCCTGAAATGTTGTAGAATATTACATCCGAGATGTAAGGTTGCCTTAGGTTAGGATATATAACGTTATAGACGCATGTAATGTTACCACCGAGACGTAGGGTCCGACACGCCTGGAATGTTATAAAATATTACATCTGAGTTGTTAGGTTGCCTTAGATTAGGATATATAACGTTATAGACGCATATAATGTTCCCACCGAGAAGTTGGGTCCGACACGCCAGGAATGTTGTAAAATATTACGTCTGAGATGATAGGTTGCCTGAGATTAGGATATACAACGTTATAGACGCATATAATGTTCCCACCGAGAAGTAGGGTCCGACACGCCTGAAATGTTATAAAATATTACACTGAGATGTTAGGTTGCCTTAGGTTAGGATATATAACGTTATAGACGTATATACTGTTCCCACCGAGAAGTAGAGTCCGACACGCCATGAATGATGTCAAATATTACATACGAGATGTTAGGTGGCCTTAGGTTAGGATATATACCGTTATAGACGCATGTAATGTTACCACTGAGACGTAGGGCCGACTCGCCTGGAATGTTGTCAAATGTTACATCCGAGATGTTAGGTTGCCGTAGGTTAGGATATATGACGTTATAGACGTATATACTGTTCCCTCCGAGAAGTAGGGTTCGACAGGCCAGGAATGTTGTCAAATATTGCATCCGAGATGTTAGGTTGCCTTAGGTTAGGATATATAACGTTATAGACGCATGTAATGTTACCACCGAGACGTAGGGACCGACACGCCTGGAATGTTGTCAAATGTTACATCCGAGATGTTAGGTTGCCTTAGATTAGGATATATACCGTTATAGACGCATGTAATGTTACCACCGAAACGTAGGGACCGACACGCCTGGAATGTTGTCAAATGTTACATCCGAGATGTTAGGTTGCCTTAGGTTAGGATATATAACGTTATGGACGTATATACTGTTCCCACCGAGAAGTAGGGTCCGACACGCCTGGAATGTTGTCGAATATTACATCCGAGTTGTTACGTTGCCGTTATAGACGCATTAATGTTATCACCGAGGCGTAGGGACCGACACGCCTGGAATGTTGTCAAATGTTACATCCGAGATGTTAGGTTGCCGTAGGTTAGGATATATGACGTTATAGACGTATATACTGTTCCCTCCGAGAAGTAGGGTTCGACAGGCCAGGAATGTTGTCAAATATTGCATCCGAGATGTTAGGTTGCCTTAGGTTAGGATATATAACGTTATAGACGCATGTAATGTTACCACCGAGACGTAGGGACCGACACGCCTGGAATGTTGTCAAATGTTACATCCGAGATGTTAGGTTGCCTTAGGTTAGGCTATATGACGTTACAGACGTATATACTGTTCCCTCCGAGAAGTAGGGTTCGACAGGCCAGGAATGTTGTCAAATATTGCATCCGAGATGTTAGGTTGCCTTAGACTAGGATATATACCGTTATAGACGCATGTAATGTTACCACCGAGACGTAGGGACCCACACGCCTGGAATGTTGTCAAATGTTACATCCGAGATGTTAGGTTGCCTTAGGTTAGGATATATGACGTTATAGATGTATATACTGTTCCCACCGAGAAGTAGAGTAGTGACACGCCAGGAATGATGTCAAATACTACATACAAGATGTTAGGTGGCCTTAGGTTAGGATATATACCGTTATAGACGCATGTAATGTTACCACTGAGACTTAGGGACGACTCGCCTGGAATGTTGTCAAATGTTACATCCGAGATGTTAGGTTGCCTTAGGTTAGGATATATATCGTTATAGACGTATATACTGTTCCCTCCGAGAAGTAGGGTTCGACAGGCTAGGAATGTTGTCAAATATTGCATCCGAGATGTTAGGTTGCCTTAGAATAGGATATCGACCGTTATAGACGCATATAATATTCTCACCGAAAAGTATGCACCGACACGCCAGGAATATTGTAAAATACTACGTCTGAGATAATAGGTTGCCTTAGATTAGGATATACAACGTTATAGACTCATATAATGTTCCCACCGTGAAGTAGGGTCCGACACGCCTGGAATGATGTAGAATATTACATCCGACATGTCAGGTTGCCTTAGGTTAGGATATATAACGTTATAGATGCATATAATGTTCCCACCGAGAAGTTGGGTCCGACACGCCAGGAATGTTGTAAAATACTACGTCTGAGATAATAGGTTGCCTTAGAATAGGATATACAACGTTATAGACTCATATAATGTTCCCACCGAGAAGTAGGGTCCGACACGCCTGGAATGATGTAGAATATTACATCCGACATGTCAGGTTGCCTTAGGTTAGGATATATAACGTTATAGACGCATATAATGTTCCCACCGAGAAGTTGGGTCCGACACGCCAGGAATGTTGTAAAATATTACGTCTGAGATGATAGGTTGCCTGAGATTAGGATATACAACGTTATAGACGCATATAATGTTCCCACCGAGAAGTAGGGTCCGACACGCCTGAAATGTTATAAAATATTACATCTGAGATGTTAGGTTGCCTTAGGTTAGGATATATAACGTTATAGACGTATATACTGTTCCCACCGAGAAGTAGAGTCCGACACGCCAGGAATGATGTCAAATATTACATACGAGATAATAGGTGGCCTTAGGTTAGGATATATACCGTTATAGACGCATGTAATGTTACCACTGAGACGTAGGGCCGACTCGCCTGGAATGTTGTCAAATGTTACATCCGAGATGTTAGGTTGCCTTAGGTTAGGCTATATGACGTTATAGACGTATATACTGTTCCCTCCGAGATGTAGGGTTCGACAGGCCAGGAATGATGTCAAATATTGCATCCGAGATGTTAGGTTGCCTTAGGTTAGGATATATAACGTTATAGACGCATGTAATGTTACCACCGAGACGTAGGGACCGACATGCCTGGAATGTTGTCAAATGTTACATCCGAGATGTTAGGTTGCCTTAGGTTAGGCTATATGACGTTACAGACGTATATACTGTTCCCTCCGAGAAGTAGGGTTCGACAGGCCAGGAATGGTGTCAAATATTGCATCCGAGATGTTAGGTTGCCTTAGATTAGGATATACAACGTTATAGGCGCATATAATGTTCCCACCGAGAAGTAGGGTCCGACACGCCTGGAATGTTGTAGAATATTATATCCGAGATGTCAGGTTGCCTTAGGTTAGGATATATGACGTTACAGACGTATATACTGTTCCCCCCGAGAAGTAGGGTCCGACAGGCCAGGAATGTCGTCAAGTATTGCATCCGAGATGATAGGTTGCCTTAGATTAGGATATATACCGTTATAGACGCATGTAATGTTACCACCGAGACGTAGGGACCGACACGCCTGGAATGTTGTCAAATGTTACATCCGAGATGTTAGGTTGCCTTAGGTTAGGATATATAACGTTATGGACGTATATACTGTTCCCACCGAGAAGTAGGGACCGACACGCCAGGAATGTTGTCGAATATTACATCCGAGTTGTTACGTTGCCGTTATAGACGCATTAATGTTACCACCGAGACGTAGGGACCGACACGCCTGGAATGTTGTCAAATGTTACATCCGAGATGTTAGGTTGCCTTAGGTTAGGATATATAACGTTATGGACGTATATACTGTTCCCACCGAGAAGTAGGGTCCGACACGCCTGGAATGTTGTCGAATATTACATCCGAGTTGTTACGTTGCCGTTATAGACGCATTAATGTTATCACCGAGGCGTAGGGACCGACACGCCTGGAATGTTGTCAAATGTTACATCCGAGATGTTAGGTTGCCGTAGGTTAGGATATATGACGTTATAGACGTATATACTGTTCCCTCCGAGAAGTAGGGTTCGACAGGCCAGGAATGTTGTCAAATATTGCATCCGAGATGTTAGGTTGCCTTAGGTTAGGATATATAACGTTATAGACGCATGTAATGTTACCACCGAGACGTAGGGACCGACACGCCTGGTATGTTGTCAAATGTTACATCCGAGATGTTAGGTTGCCTTAGGTTAGGCTATATGACGTTACAGACGTATATACTGTTCCCTCCGAGAAGTAGGGTTCGACAGGCCAGGAATGTTGTCAAATATTGCATCCGAGATGTTAGGTTGCCTTAGACTAGGATATATACCGTTATAGACGCATGTAATGTTACCACCGAGACGTAGGGACCCACACGCCTGGAATGTTGTCAAATGTTACATCCGAGATGTTAGGTTGCCTTAGGTTAGGATATATGACGTTATAGATGTATATACTGTTCCCACCGAGAAGTAGAGTCCGACACGCCAGGAATGATGTCAAATACTACATACAAGATGTTAGGTGGCCTTAGGTTAGGATATATACCGTTATAGACGCATGTAATGTTACCACTGAGACTTAGGGCCGACTCGCCTGGAATGTTGTCAAATGTTACATCCGAGATGTTAGGTTGCCTTAGGTTAGGATATATATCGTTATAGACGTATATACTGTTCCCTCCGAGAAGTAGGGTTCGACAGGCTAGGAATGTTGTCAAATATTGCATCCGAGATGTTAGGTTGCCTTAGAATAGGATATCGACCGTTATAGACGCATATAATATTCTCACCGAAAAGTATGCACCGACACGCCAGGAATATTGTAAAATACTACGTCTGAGATAATAGGTTGCCTTAGATTAGGATATACAACGTTATAGACTCATATAATGTTCCCACCGTGAAGTAGGGTCCGACACGCCTGGAATGATGTAGAATATTACATCCGACATGTCAGGTTGCCTTAGGTTAGGATATATAACGTTATAGATGCATATAATGTTCCCACCGAGAAGTTGGGTCCGACACGCCAGGAATGTTGTAAAATACTACGTCTGAGATAATAGGTTGCCTTAGATTAGGATATACAACGTTATAGACTCATATAATGTTCCCACCGTGAAGTAGGGTCCGACACGCCTGGAATGATGTAGAATATTACATCCGACATGTCAGGTTGCCTTAGGTTAGGATATATAACGTTATAGATGCATATAATGTTCCCACCGAGAAGTTGGGTCCGACACGCCAGGAATGTTGTAAAATACTACGTCTGAGATAATAGGTTGCCTTAGAATAGGATATACAACGTTATAGACTCATATAATGTTCCCACCGAGAAGTAGGGTCCGACACGCCTGGAATGATGTAGAATATTACATCCGACATGTCAGGTTGCCTTAGGTTAGGATATATAACGTTATAGACGCATATAATGTTCCCACCGAGAAGTTGGGTCCGACACGCCAGGAATGTTGTAAAATATTACGTCTGAGATGATAGGTTGCCTGAGATTAGGATATACAACGTTATAGACGCATATAATGTTCCCACCGAGAAGTAGGGTCCGACACGCCTGAAATGTTATAAAATATTACATCTGAGATGTTAGGTTGCCTTAGGTTAGGATATATAACGTTATAGACGTATATACTGTTCCCACCGAGAAGTAGAGTCCGACACGCCAGGAATGATGTCAAATATTACATACGAGATAATAGGTGGCCTTAGGTTAGGATATATACCGTTATAGACGCATGTAATGTTACCACTGAGACGTAGGGCCGACTCGCCTGGAATGTTGTCAAATGTTACATCCGAGATGTTAGGTTGCCTTAGGTTAGGCTATATGACGTTATAGACGTATATACTGTTCCCTCCGAGATGTAGGGTTCGACAGGCCAGGAATGATGTCAAATATTGCATCCGAGATGTTAGGTTGCCTTAGGTTAGGATATATAACGTTATAGACGCATGTAATGTTACCACCGAGACGTAGGGACCGACACGCCTGGAATGTTGTCAAATGTTACATCCGAGATGTTAGGTTGCCTTAGGTTAGGCTATATGACGTTACAGACGTATATACTGTTCCCTCCGAGAAGTAGGGTTCGACAGGCCAGGAATGGTGTCAAATATTGCATCCGAGATGTTAGGTTGCCTTAGATTAGGATATACAACGTTATAGGCGCATATAATGTTCCCACCGAGAAGTAGGGTCCGACACGCCTGGAATGTTGTAGAATATTATATCCGAGATGTCAGGTTGCCTTAGGTTAGGATATATGACGTTACAGACGTATATACTGTTCCCCCCGAGAAGTAGGGTCCGACAGGCCAGGAATGTCGTCAAGTATTGCATCCGAGATGATAGGTTGCCTTAGATTAGGATATATACCGTTATAGACGCATGTAATGTTACCACCGAGACGTAGGGACCGACACGCCTGGAATGTTGTCAAATGTTACATCCGAGATGTTAGGTTGCCTTAGGTTAGGATATATAACGTTATGGACGTATATACTGTTCCCACCGAGAAGTAGGGACCGACACGCCAGGAATGTTGTCGAATATTACATCCGAGTTGTTACGTTGCCGTTATAGACGCATTAATGTTACCACCGAGACGTAGGGACCGACACGCCTGGAATGTTGTCAAATGTTACATCCGAGATGTTAGGTTGCCTTAGGTTAGGATATATGACGTTATAGACGCATGTAATGTTACCACTGAGACTTAGGGCCGACTCGCCTGGAATGTTGTCAAATGTTACATCCGAGATGTTAGGTTGCCTTAGGTTAGGATATATATCGTTATAGACGTATATCCTGTTCCCACCGAGGGGTAGGGTTCGACAGGCCAGGAATGTTGTCAAATATTGCATCCGAGATGTTAGATTGCCTTAGATTACGATATCGACCGTTATAGACGCATATAATATTCCCACCGAAAAGTATGCACCGACACGCCAGGAATATTGTAAAATACTACGTCTGAGATAATAGGTTGCCTTAGATTAGGATATACAACGTTATAGACTCATATAATGTTCCCACCGAGAAGTAGGGTCCGACACGCCTGGAATGATGTAGAATATTACATCCGACATGTCAGGTTGCCTTAGGTTAGGATATATAACGTTATAGACGCATATAATGTTCCCACCGAGAAGTTGGGTCCGACACGCCAGGAATGTTGTAAAATACTACGTCAGAGATAATAGGTTGCCTTAGAATAGGATATACAACGTTATAGACTCATATAATGTTCCCACCGAGAAGTAGGGTCCGACACGCCTGGAATGATGTAGAATATTACATCCGACATGTCAGGTTGCCTTAGGTTAGGGTATATAACGTTATAGACGCATATAATGTTCCCACCGAGAAGTTGGGTCCGACACGACAGGAATGTTGCAAAATATTACGTCTGAGATGATAGGTTGCCTGAGATTAGGATATACAACGTTATAGACGCATATAATGTTCCCACCGGGAAGTAGGGTCCGACACGCCTGAAATGTTATAAAATATTACATCTGAGATGTTAGGTTGCCTTAGGTTAGGATATATAACGTTATAGACGTATATACTGTTCCCACCGAGAAGTAGAGTCCGACACGCCAGGAATGATGTCAAATATTACATACAAGATGTTAGGTTGCCTTAGGTTAGGATATATAACGTTATAGACGCATGTAATGTTACCACCGAGAAGTAGGGTCCGACACGCCTGGAATGTTATAAAATATTACATCCGAGATGTTAGGTTGCCTTAGGTTAGGCTATATGACGTTACAGACGTATATACTGTTCCCTCCGAGAAGTAGGGTTCGACAGGCCAGGAATGATGTCAAATATTGCATCCGAGATGATAGGTTGCCTTAGATTAGGATATACAACGTTATAGGCGCATATAATGTTCCCACCGAGAAGTAGGGTCCGACACGCCTGGAATGTTGTAGAATATTATATCCGAGATGTCAGGTTGCCTTAGGTTAGGATATATGACGTTACAGACGTATATACTGTTCCCCCCGAGAAGTAGGGTCCGACAGGCCAGGAATGTCGTCAAGTATTGCATCCGAGATGATAGGTTGCCTTAGATTAGGATATATACCGTTATAGACGCATGTAATGTTACCACCGAGACGTAGGGACCGACACGCCTGGAATGTTGTCAAATGTTACATCCGAGATGTTAGGTTGCCTTAGGTTAGGATATATAACGTTATGGACGTATATACTGTTCCCACCGAGAAGTAGGGACCGACACGCCAGGAATGTTGTCGAATATTACATCCGAGTTGTTACGTTGCCGTTATAGACGCATTAATGTTACCACCGAGACGTAGGGACCGACACGCCTGGAATGTTGTCAAATGTTACATCCGAGATGTTAGGTTGCCTTAGGTTAGGATATATGACGTTATAGACGCATGTAATGTTACCACTGAGACTTAGGGCCGACTCGCCTGGAATGTTGTCAAATGTTACATCCGAGATGTTAGGTTGCCTTAGGTTAGGATATATATCGTTATAGACGTATATCCTGTTCCCACCGAGGGGTAGGGTTCGACAGGCCAGGAATGTTGTCAAATATTGCATCCGAGATGTTAGATTGCCTTAGATTACGATATCGACCGTTATAGACGCATATAATATTCCCACCGAAAAGTATGCACCGACACGCCAGGAATATTGTAAAATACTACGTCTGAGATAATAGGTTGCCTTAGAATAGGATATACAACGTTATAGACTCATATAATGTTCCCACCGAGAAGTAGGGTCCGACACGCCTGGAATGATGTAGAATATTACATCCGACATGTCAGGTTGCCTTAGGTTAGGGTATATAACGTTATAGACGCATATAATGTTCCCACCGAGAAGTTGGGTCCGACACGACAGGAATGTTGCAAAATATTACGTCTGAGATGATAGGTTGCCTGAGATTAGGATATACAACGTTATAGACGCATATAATGTTCCCACCGGGAAGTAGGGTCCGACACGCCTGAAATGTTATAAAATATTACATCTGAGATGTTAGGTTGCCTTAGGTTAGGATATATAACGTTATAGACGTATATACTGTTCCCACCGAGAAGTAGAGTCCGACACGCCAGGAATGATGTCAAATATTACATACAAGATGTTAGGTTGCCTTAGGTTAGGATATATAACGTTATAGACGCATGTAATGTTACCACCGAGAAGTAGGGTCCGACACGCCTGGAATGTTATAAAATATTACATCCGAGATGTTAGGTTGCCTTAGGTTAGGCTATATGACGTTACAGACGTATATACTGTTCCCTCCGAGAAGTAGGGTTCGACAGGCCAGGAATGTTGTCAAATATTGCATCCGAGATGTAAGGTTGCCTTAGATTGGGATATACAACGTTATAGACGCATGTAATGTTACCACCGAGACGTAGGGACCGACACGCCTGGAATGTGGTCAAATGTTACATCCGAGATGTTAGGTTGCCTTAGGTTAGGATATATAACGTTATGGACGTATATACTGTTCCCACCGAGAAGTAGGGACCGACACGCCAGGAATGTTGTCGAATATTACATCCGAGTTGTTACGTTGCCGTTATAGACGCATTAATGTTACCACCGAGACGTAGGGACCGACACGCCTGGAATGTTGTCAAATGTTACATCCGAGATGTTAGGTTGCCTTATGTTAGGATATATAACGTTATAGACGTATATACTGTTCCATCCGAGAAGTAGGGTTCGACAGGCCAGGAATGTTGTCAAATATTGCATCCGAGATGTAAGGTTGCCTTAGATTGGGATATACAACGTTATAGACGCATGTAATGTTACCACCGAGACGTAGGGACCCACACGCCTGGAATGTTGTCAAATGTTACATCCGTGATGTTAGGTTGCCTTAGGTTAGGATATATAACGTTATAGACGTATATACTGTTCCCACCGAGAAGTAGAGTCCGACACGCCAGGAATGATGTCAAATATTACATACGAGATGTTAGGTGGCCTTAGGTTAGGATATATACCGTTATAGACGCATGTAATGTTACCACTGAGACGTAGGGCCGACTCGCCTGGAATGTTGTCAAATGTTACATCCGAGATGTTAGGTTGCCTTAGGTTAGGCTATATGACGTTATAGACGTATATACTGTTCCCTCCGAGAAGTAGGGTTCGACAGGCCAGGAATGTTGTCAAATATTGCATCCGAGATGTTAGGTTGCCTTAGGTTAGGATATATAACGTTATAGACGCATGTAATGTTACCACCGAGACGTAGGGACCGACACGCCTGGAATGTTGTCAAATGTTACATCCGAGATGTTAGGTTGCCTTATGTTAGGATATATGACGTTATAGACATATATACTGTTCCCTCCGAGAAGTAGGGTTCGACAGGCCAGGAATGTTGTCAAATATTGCATCCGAGATGTTAGGTTGCCTTAGGTTAGGATGTATAGCGTTATAGACGCATGTAATGTTACCACCGAGACGTAGGGACCGACACGCCTGGAATGTTGTCAAATGTTACATCCGAGATGTTAGGTTGCCTTAGGTTAGGCTATATGACGTTACAGACGTATATACTGTTCCCTCCGAGAAGTAGGGTTCGACAGGCCAGGAATGTTGTCAAATATTGCATCCGAGATGTTAGGTTGCCTTTGATTAGGATATACAACGTTATAGACGCATATAATGTTCCCACCGAGAAGTTGGGTCCGACACGCCAGGAATGTTGTAAAATAATACGTCTGAGATGATAGGTTGCCTGAGATTAGGATATACAACGTTATAGACGCATATAATGTTCCCACCGAGAAGTAGGGTCCGACACGCCAGGAATGTTGTCGAATATTACATCCGAGTTGTTACGTTGCCCTTATAGACGCATTAATGTTATCACCGAGACGTAGGGCCCGACGCGCCTGGAATGTTGTCAAATGTTACATCCGAGATGTTAGGTTGCCGTAGGTTAGGATATATGACGTTATAGACGTATATACTGTTCCCTCCGCGAAGTAGGGTTCGACAGGCCAGGAATGTTGTCAAATATTGCATCCGAGATGTTAGGTTGCCTTAGGTTAGGATATATAACGTTATAGACGCATGTAATGTTACCACCGAGACGTAGGGACCGACACGCCTGGAATGTTGTCAAATGTTACATCCGAGATGTTAGGTTGCCTTAGGTTAGGCTATATGACGTTACAGACGTATATACTGTTCCCTCCGAGAAGTAGGGTTCGACAGGCCAGGAATGTTGTCAAATATTGCATCCGAGATGTTAGGTTGCCTTAGATTGGGATATACAACGTTATAGACGCATGTAATGTGACCACCGAGACGTAGGGACCCACACGCCTGGAATGTTGTCAAATGTTACATCCGAGATGTTAGGTTGCCTTAGGTTAGGATATATGACGTTATAGATGTATATACCGTTCCCACCGAGAAGTAGAGTCCGACACGCCAGGAATGATGTCAAATATTACATACGAGATGTTAGGTGGCCTTAGGTTAGGATATATACCGTTATAGACGCATGTAATGTTACCACTGAGACTTAGGGCCGACTCGCCTGGAATGTTGTCAAATGTTACATCCGAGATGTTAGGTTGCCTTAGGTTAGGATATATATCGTTATAGACGTATATACTGTTCCCACCGAGGGGTAGGGTTCGACAGGCCAGGAATGTCGTCAAATATTGCATCCGAGATGTTAGGTTGCCTTAGGTTAGGATATATAACGTTATAGACGCATGTAATGTTACCACCGAGACGTGGGTACCGACACGCCTGGAATGTTGTCAAATGTTACATCCGAGATGTTAGGTTGCCTTAGGTTAGGATATATAACGTTATGGACGTATATACTGTTCCCACCGAGAAGTAGGGTCCGACACGACAGGAATGTTGTCGAATATTACATCCGAGTTGTTACGTTGCCGTTATAGACGCATTAATGTTACCACCGAGACGTAGGGACCGACACGCCTGGAATGTTGTCAAATGTTACATCCGAGATGTTAGGTTGTCTTATGTTAGGATATATAACGTTATAGACGTATATACTGTTCCATCCGAGAAGTAGGGTTCGAAAGGCCAGGAATGTTGTCAAATATTGCATCCGAGATGTTAGGTTGCCTTAGATTAGGATATACAACGTTATAGATGCATATAATGTTCCCACCGAGAAGCAGGGTCCGACACGCCTGAAATGTTGTAGAATATTACATCCGAGATGTAAGGTTGCCTTAGGTTAGGATATATAACGTTATGGACGTATATACTGTTCCCTCCGAGAAGTAGGGTTCGACAGGACAGGAATGTTGTCAAATATTGCATCCGAGATGTTAGATTGCCTTAGATTACGATATCGACCGTTATAGACGCATATAATATTCCCACCGAAAAGTATGCACCGACACGCCAGGAATATTGTAAAATACTACGTCTGAGATAATAGGTTGCCTTAGATTAGGATATACAACGTTATAGACTCATGTAATGTTCCCACCGAGAAGTAGGGTCCGACACGCCTGGAATGTTATAAAATATTACATCTGAGATGATAGGTTGCCTTAGGTTAGGATATATAACGTTATAGACGCATATAATGTTCCCACCGAGAAGTTGGGTCCGACACGCCAGGAATGTTGTAAAATATTACGTCTGAGATGATAGGTTGCCTGAGATTAGGATATACAACGTTATAGACGCATATACTGTTCCCAACGAGAAGTAGGGTCCGACACGCCAGGAATGTTGTCGAATATTACATCCGAGTTGTTACGTTGCCGTTATAGACGCATGTAATGTTTCCACCGAGACGTAGGGACCGACACGCCTGGAATGTTGTCAAATGTTACATCCGAGATGTTAGGTTGCCTTAGGTTAGGATATATGACGTTATAGACGCATGTAATGTTACCACTGAGACTTAGGGCCGACTCGCCTGGAATGTTGTCAAATGTTACATCCGAGATGTTAGGTTGCCTTAGGTTAGGATATATATCGTTATAGACGTATATACTGTTCCCACCGAGGGGTAGGGTTCGACAGGCCAGGAATGTTGTCAAATATTGCATCCGAGATGTTAGATTGCCTTAGATTACGATATCGACCGTTATAGACGCATATAATATTCCCACCGAAAAGTATGCACCGACACGCCAGGAATATTGTAAAATACTACGTCTGAGATAATAGGTTGCCTTAGATTAGGATATACAACGTTATAGACTCATATAATGTTCCCACCGAGAAGTAGGGTCCGACACGCCTGGAATGATGTAGAATATTACATCCGACATGTCAGGTTGCCTTAGGTTAGGATATATAACGTTATAGACGCATATAATGTTCCCACCGAGAAGTTGGGTCCGACACGCCAGGAATGTTGTAAAATACTACGTCTGAGATAATAGGTTGCCTTAGAATAGGATATACAACGTTATAGACTCATATAATGTTCCCACCGAGAAGTAGGGTCCGACACGCCTGGAATGATGTAGAATATTACATCCGACATGTCAGGTTGCCTTAGGTTAGGGTATATAACGTTATAGACGCATATAATGTTCCCACCGAGAAGTTGGGTCCTACACGACAGGAATGTTGCAAAATATTACGTCTGAGATGATAGGTTGCCTGAGATTAGGATATACAACGTTATAGACGCATATAATGTTCCCACCGAGAAGTAGGGTCCGACACGCCTGAAATGTTATAAAATATTACATCTGAGATGTTAGGTTGCCTTAGGTTAGGATATATAACGTTGTAGACGTATATACTGTTCCCACCGAGAAGTAGAGTCCGACACGCCAGGAATGATGTCAAATATTACATACAAGATGTTAGGTTGCCTTAGGTTAGGATATATAACGTTATAGACGCATGTAATGTTACCACCGAGACGTAGGGACCGACACGCCTGGAATGTTGTCAAATGTTACATCCGAGATGTTAGGTTGCCTTATGTTAGGATATATGACGTTATAGACATATATACTGTTCCCTCCGAGAAGTAGGGTTCGACAGGCCAGGAATGTTGTCAAATATTGCATCCGAGATGTTAGGTTGCCTTAGGTTAGGATGTATAGCGTTATAGACGCATGTAATGTTACCACCGAGACGTAGGGACCGACACGCCTGGAATGTTGTCAAATGTTACATCCGAGATGTTAGGTTGCCTTAGGTTAGGCTATATGACGTTACAGACGTATATACTGTTCCCTCCGAGAAGTAGGGTTCGACACGCCAGGAATATTGTAAAATACTACGTCTGAGATAATAGGTTGCCTTAGATTAGGATATACAACGTTATAGACTCATATAATGTTCCCACCGAGAAGTTGGGTCCGACAGGCCAGGAATGTTGTAAAATATTACGTCTGAGATGATAGGTTGCCTGAGATTAGGATATACAACGTTATAGACGCATATAATGTTCCCACCGAGAAGTAGGGTCCGACACGCCAGGAATGTTGTCGAATATTACATCCGAGTTGTTACGTTGCCCTTATAGACGCATTAATGTTATCACCGAGTCGTAGGGCCCGACGCGCCTGGAATGTTGTCAAATGTTACATCCGAGATGTTAGGTTGCCGTAGGTTAGGATATATGACGTTATAGACGTATATACTGTTCCCTCCGAGAAGTAGGGTTCGACAGGCCAGGAATGTTGTCAAATATTGCATCCGAGATGTTAGGTTGCCTTAGGTTAGGATATATAACGTTATAGACGCATGTAATGTTACCACCGAGACGTAGGGACCGACACGCCTGGAATGTTGTCAAATGTTACATCCGAGATGTTAGGTTGCCTTAGGTTAGGCTATATGACGTTACAGACGTATATACTGTTCCCTCCGAGAAGTAGGGTTCGACAGGCCAGGAATGTTGTCAAATATTGCATCCGAGATGTTAGGTTGCCTTAGATTGGGATATACAACGTTATAGACGCATGTAATGTTACCACCGAGACGTAGGGACCCACACGCCTGGAATGTTGTCAAATGTTACATCCGAGATGTTAGGTTGCCTTAGGTTAGGATATATGACGTTATAGATGTATATACCGTTCCCACCGAGAAGTAGAGTCCGACACGCCAGGAATGATGTCAAATATTACATACGAGATGTTAGGTGGCCTTAGGTTAGGATATATACCGTTATAGACGCATGTAATGTTACCACTGAGACTTAGGGCCGACTCGCCTGGAATGTTGTCAAATGTTACATCCGAGATGTTAGGTTGCCTTAGGTTAGGATATATATCGTTATAGACGTATATACTGTTCCCACCGAGGGGTAGGGTTCGACAGGCCAGGAATGTTGTTAAATATTGCATCCGAGATGTTAGGTTGCCTTAGATTAGGATATATAACGTTATAGACGCATATAATGTTCCCACCGAGAAGTAGGGTCCGACACGCCTGGAATGTTGTCAAATGTTACATCCGAGATGTTAGGTTGCCTTATGTTAGGATATATGACGTTATAGACATATATACTGTTCCCTCCTAGAAGTAGGGTTCGACAGGCCAGGAATGATGTCAAATACTGCATCCGAGATGTTAGGTTGCCTTAGGTTAGGATGTATAACCTTATAGACGCATGTAATGTTACCACCGAGACGTAGGGACCGACACGCCTGGAATGTTGTCAAATGTTACATCCGAGATGTTAGGTTACCTTAGGTTAGGCTATATGACGTTACAGACGTATATACTGTTCCCTCCGAGAAGTAGGGTTGGTCAGGCCAGGAATGTTGTCAAATATTGCATCCGAGATGTTAGGTTGCCTTAGATTGGGATATACAACGTTATAGACGCATGTAATGTTACCACCGAGACGTAGGGACCCACACGCCTGGAATGTTGTCAAATGTTACATTCGAGATGTTAGGTTGCCTAGGTTAGGATATATGACGTTATAGATGTATATACCGTTCCCACCGAGAAGTAGAGTCCGACACGCCAGGAATGATGTCAAATATTACATACGAGATGTTAGGTGGCCTTAGGTTAGGATATATACCGTTATAGACGCATGTAATGTTACCACTGAGACTTAGGGCCGACTCGCCTGGAATGTTGTCAAATGTTACATCCGAGATGTTAGGTTGCCTTAGGTTAGGATATATATCGTTATAGACGTATATACTGTTCCCACCGAGGGGTAGGGTTCGACAGGCCAGGAATGTTGTCAAATATTGCATCCGAGATGTTAGGTTGCCTTAGATTAGGATATATAACGTTATAGACGCATATAATGTTCCCACCGAGAAGTAGGGTCCGACACGCCTGGAATGATGTAGAATATTACATCCGACATGTCAGGTTGCCTTAGGTTAGGATATATAACGTTATAGACGTATATACTGTTCCCTCCGAGAAGTAGAGTCCGACACGCCAGGAATGATGTCAAATATTACATACGAGATGTTAGGTGGCCTTAGGTTAGGATATATACCGTTATAGACGCATGTAATGCTACCACTGAGACTTAGGGCCGACTCGCCTGGAATGTTGTCAAATGTTACATCCGAGATGTTAGGTTGCCTTAGGTTAGGATATATATCGTTATAGACGTATATACTGTTCCCACCGAGGGGTAGGGTTCGACAGGCCAGGAATGTTGTCAAATATTGCATCCGAGATGTTAGGTTGCCTTAGATTAGGATATATAACGTTATAGACGCATATAATGTTCCCACCGAGAAGTAGGGTCCGACACGCCTGGAATGATGTAGAATATTACATCCGACATGTCAGGTTGCCTTAGGTTAGGATATATAACGTTATAGACGTATATACTGTTCTCGCCGAGAAGTAGGGTTCGACAGGGAAGGAATGTTGTCAAATATTGCATCCGAGACGTTAGATTGCCTTAGATTAGGATATCGACCGTTATAGACGCATATAATATTCCCACCGAAAAGTATGCACCGACACGCCAGGAATATTGTAAAATACTACGTCTGAGATAATAGGTTGCCTTAGATTAGGATATACAACGTTATAGACTCGTATAATGTTCCCACCGAGAAGTAGGGTCCGACACGCCTGGAATGATGTAGAATATTACATCCGACATGTCAGGTTGCCTTAGGTTAGGATATATAACGTTATAGACGCATATAATGTTCCCACCGAGAAGTTGGGTCCGACACGCCAGGAATGTTGTAAAATACTACGTCTGAGATAATAGGTTGCCTTAGAATAGGATATACAACGTTATAGACTCATATAATGTTCCCACCGAGAAGTAGGGTCCGACACGCCTGGAATGATGTAGGATATTACATCCGCCATGTCAGGTTGCCTTAGGTTAGGATATATAACGTTATAGACGCATATAATGTTCCCACCGAGAAGTTGGGTCCGACACGCCAGGAATGATGTCAAATATTACATACGAGATGTTAGGTGGCTTTAGGTTAGGATATATACCGTTATAGACGCATGTAATGTTACCACTGAGACGTAGGGCCGACTCGCCTGGAATGTTGTCAAATGTTACATCCGAGATGTTAGGTTGCCTTAGGTTAGGCTATATGACGTTACAGACGTATATACTGTTCCCTCCGAGAAGTAGGGTTCGACAGGCCAGGAATGTTGTCAAATATTGCATCCGAGATGTTAGGTTGCCTTAGGTTAGGATATATGACGTTATAGACGTATATACTGTTCCCACCGAGAAGTAGGGTCCGACACGCCTGGAATGTTGTAGAATATTACATCCGAGATGTAAGGTTGCCTTAGGTTAGGATATATAACGTTATAGACTCATGTAATGTTACCACCGAGACGTAGGGACCAACAGGCCTGGAATTTTGTCAAATGTTACATCCGAGATGTTAGGTTGCCTTAGGTTAGGATATATAACGTTATGGACGTATATACTGCTCCCACCGAGAAGTAGGGTCCGACACGCCAGGAATGTTGCCGAATATTACATCCGAGTTGTTACGTTGCCGTTATAGACGCATGTAATGTTACCACCGAGACGTAGGGACCGACACGCCTGGAATGTTGTCAAATGTTACATCCGAGATGTTAGGTTGCCTTAGGTTAGGCTATATGACGTTACAGACGTATATACTGTTCCCTCCGAGAAGTAGGGTTCGACAGGCCAGGAATGTTGTCAAATATTGCATCCGAGATGTAAGGTTGCCTTAGATTGGGATATACAACGTTATAGACGCATGTAATGTTACCACCGAGACGTAGGGACCCACACGCCTGGAATGTTGTCAAATGTTACATCCGAGATGTTAGGTTGCCTTAGGTTAGGATATATAACGTTATAGACGTATATACTGTTCCCACCGAGAAGTAGAGTCCGACACGCCAGGAATGATGTCAAATATTACATACGAGATGTTAGGTGGCCTTAGGTTAGGATATATACCGTTATAGACGCATGTAATGTTACCACTGAGACGTAGGGCCGACTCGCCTGGAATGTTGTCAAATGTTACATCCGAGATGTTAGGTTGCCTTAGGTTAGGCTATATGACGTTATAGACGTATATACTCTTCCCTCCGAGAAGTAGGGTTCGACAGGCCAGGAATGTTGTCAAATATTGCATCCGAGATGTTAGGTTGCCTTAGGTTAGGATGTATAGCGTTATAGACGCATGTAATGTTACCACCGAGACGTAGGGACCGACACGCCTGGAATGTTGTCAAATGTTACATCCGAGATGTTAGGTTGCCTTAGGTTAGGCTATATGACGTTACAGACGTATATACTGTTCCCTCCGAGAAGTAGGGTTCGACAGGCCAGGAATGTTGTCAAATATTGCATCCGAGATGTTAGGTTGCCTTTGATTAGGATATACAACGTTATAGACGCATATAATGTTCCCACCGAGAAGTTGGGTCCGACACGCCAGGAATGTTGTAAAATAATACGTCTGAGATGATAGGTTGCCTGAGATTAGGATATACAACGTTATAGACGCATATAATGTTCCCACCGAGAAGTAGGGTCCGACACGCCAGGAATGTTGTCGAATATTACATCCGAGTTGTTACGTTGCCCTTATAGACGCATTAATGTTATCACCGAGACGTAGGGCCCGACGCGCCTGGAATGTTGTCAAATGTTACATCCGAGATGTTAGGTTGCCGTAGGTTAGGATATATGACGTTATAGACGTATATACTGTTCCCTCCGCGAAGTAGGGTTCGACAGGCCAGGAATGTTGTCAAATATTGCATCCGAGATGTTAGGTTGCCTTAGGTTAGGATATATAACGTTATAGACGCATGTAATGTTACCACCGAGACGTAGGGACCGACACGCCTGGAATGTTGTCAAATGTTACATCCGAGATGTTAGGTTGCCTTAGGTTAGGCTATATGACGTTACAGACGTATATACTGTTCCCTCCGAGAAGTAGGTTTCGACAGGCCAGGAATGTTGTCAAATATTGCATCCGAGATGTTAGGTTGCCTTAGATTGGGATATACAACGTTATAGACGCATGTAATGTGACCACCGAGACGTAGGGACCCACACGCCTGGAATGTTGTCAAATGTTACATCCGAGATGTTAGGTTGCCTTAGGTTAGGATATATGACGTTATAGATGTATATACCGTTCCCACCGAGAAGTAGAGTCCGACACGCCAGGAATGATGTCAAATATTACATACGAGATGTTAGGTGGCCTTAGGTTAGGATATATACCGTTATAGACGCATGTAATGTTACCACTGAGACTTAGGGCCGACTCGCCTGGAATGTTGTCAAATGTTACATCCGAGATGTTAGGTTGCCTTAGGTTAGGATATATATCGTTATAGACGTATATACTGTTCCCACCGAGGGGTAGGGTTCGACAGGCCAGGAATGTCGTCAAATATTGCATCCGAGATGTTAGGTTGCCTTAGGTTAGGATATATAACGTTATAGACGCATGTAATGTTACCACCGAGACGTGGGTACCGACACGCCTGGAATGTTGTCAAATGTTACATCCGAGATGTTAGGTTGCCTTAGGTTAGGATATATAACGTTATGGACGTATATACTGTTCCCACCGAGAAGTAGGGTCCGACACGCCAGGAATGTTGTCGAATATTACATCCGAGTTGTTACGTTGCCGTTATAGACGCATTAATGTTACCACCGAGACGTAGGGACCGACACGCCTGGAATGTTGTCAAATGTTACATCCGAGATGTTAGGTTGTCTTATGTTAGGATATATAACGTTATAGACGTATATACTGTTCCATCCGAGAAGTAGGGTTCGACAGGCCAGGAATGTTGTCAAATGTTGCATCCGAGATGTTAGGTTGCCTTAGATTAGGATATACAACGTTATAGATGCATATAATGTTCCCACCGAGAAGCAGGGTCCGACACGCCTGGAATGTTGTAGAATATTACATCCGAGATGTAAGGTTGCCTTAGGTTAGGATATATAACGTTATGGACGTATATACTGTTCCCTCCGAGAAGTAGGGTTCGACAGGCCAGGAATGTTGTCAAATATTGCATCCGAGATGTTAGATTGCCTTAGATTACGATATCGACCGTTATAGACGCATATAATATTCCCACCGAAAAGTATGCACCGACACGCCAGGAATATTGTAAAATACTACGTCTGAGATAATAGGTTGCCTTAGATTAGGATATACAACGTTATAGACTCATGTAATGTTCCCACCGAGAAGTAGGGTCCGACACGCCTGGAATGTTATAAAATATTACATCTGAGATGATAGGTTGCCTTAGGTTAGGATATATAACGTTATAGACGCATATAATGTTCCCACCGAGAAGTTGGGTCCGACACGCCAGGAATGTTGTAAAATATTACGTCTGAGATGATAGGTTGCCTGAGATTAGGATATACAACGTTATAGACGCATATACTGTTCCCAACGAGAAGTAGGGTCCGACACGCCAGGAATGTTGTCGAATATTACATCCGAGTTGTTACGTTGCCGTTATAGACGCATGTAATGTTTCCACCGAGACGTAGGGACCGACACGCCTGGAATGTTGTCAAATGTTACATCCGAGATGTTAGGTTGCCTTAGGTTAGGATATATGACGTTATAGACGCATGTAATGTTACCACTGAGACTTAGGGCCGACTCGCCTGGAATGTTGTCAAATGTTACATCCGAGATGTTAGGTTGCCTTAGGTTAGGATATATATCGTTATAGACGTATATACTGTTCCCACCGAGGGGTAGGGTTCGACAGGCCAGGAATGTTGTCAAATATTGCATCCGAGATGTTAGATTGCCTTAGATTACGATATCGACCGTTATAGACGCATATAATATTCCCACCGAAAAGTATGCACCGACACGCCAGGAATATTGTAAAATACTACGTCTGAGATAATAGGTTGCCTTAGATTAGGATATACAACGTTATAGACTCATATAATGTTCCCACCGAGAAGTAGGGTCCGACACGCCTGGAATGTTGTAGAATATTACATCCGAGATGTCAGGTTGCCTTAGGTTAGGATATATGACGTTACAGACGTATATACTGTTCCCACCGAGAAGTAGGGTCCGACACGCCAGGAATGTTGTCGAATATTACATCCGAGTTGTTACGTTGCCGTTATAGACGCATTAATGTAATCACCGAGACGTAGGGCCCGACACGCCTGGAATGTTGTCAAATGTTACATCCGAGATGTTAGGTTGCCGTAGGTTAGGATATATGACGTTATAGACGTATATACTGTTCCCTCCGAGAAGTAGGGTTCGACAGGCCAGGAATGTTGTCAAATATTGCATCCGAGATGTTAGGTTGCCTTAGGTTAGGATATATACCGTTATAGACGCATGTAATGTTACCACTGAGACTTAGGGCCGACTCGCCTGGAATGTTGTCAAATGTTACATCCGAGATGTTAGGTTGCCTTAGGTTAGGATATATATCGTTATAGACGTATATACTGTTCCCACCGAGGGGTAGGGTTCGACAGGCCAGGAATGTCGTCAAATATTGCATCCGAGATGTTAGGTTGCCTTAGGTTAGGATATATAACGTTATAGACGCATGTAATGTTACCACCGAGACGTAGGGACCGACACGCCTGGAATGTTGTCAAATGTTACATCCGAGATGTTAGGTTGCCTTATGTTAGGATATATGACGTTATAGACATATATACTGTTCCCTCCTAGAAGTAGGGTTCGACAGGCCAGGAATGATGTCAAATACTGCATCCGAGATGTTAGGTTGCCTTAGGTTAGGATGTATAACCTTATAGACGCATGTAATGTTACCACCGAGACGTAGGGACCGACACGCCTGGAATGTTGTCAAATGTTACATCCGAGATGTTAGGTTACCTTAGGTTAGGCTATATGACGTTACAGACGTATATACTGTTCCCTCCGAGAAGTAGGGTTGGACAGGCCAGGAATGTTGTCAAATATTGCATCCGAGATGTTAGGTTGCCTTAGATTGGGATATACAACGTTATAGACGCATGTAATGTTACCACCGAGACGTAGGGACCCACACGCCTGGAATGTTGTCAAATGTTACATTCGAGATGTTAGGTTGCCTAGGTTAGGATATATGACGTTATAGATGTATATACCGTTCCCACCGAGAAGTAGAGTCCGACACGCCAGGAATGATGTCAAATATTACATACGAGATGTTAGGTGGCCTTAGGTTAGGATATATACCGTTATAGACGCATGTAATGTTACCACTGAGACTTAGGGCCGACTCGCCTGGAATGTTGTCAAATGTTACATCCGAGATGTTAGGTTGCCTTAGGTTAGGATATATATCGTTATAGACGTATATACTGTTCCCACCGAGGGGTAGGGTTCGACAGGCCAGGAATGTTGTCAAATATTGCATCCGAGATGTTAGGTTGCCTTAGATTAGGATATATAACGTTATAGACGCATATAATGTTCCCACCGAGAAGTAGGGTCCGACACGCCTGGAATGATGTAGAATATTACATCCGACATGTCAGGTTGCCTTAGGTTAGGATATATAACGTTATAGACGTATATACTGTTCCCTCCGAGAAGTAGAGTCCGACACGCCAGGAATGATGTCAAATATTACATACGAGATGTTAGGTGGCCTTAGGTTAGGATATATACCGTTATAGACGCATGTAATGCTACCACTGAGACTTAGGGCCGACTCGCCTGGAATGTTGACAAATCTTACATCCGAGATGTTAGGTTGCCTTAGGTTAGGATATATATCGTTATAGACGTATATACTGTTCCCACCGAGGGGTAGGGTTCGACAGGCCAGGAATGTTGTCAAATATTGCATCCGAGATGTTAGGTTGCCTTAGATTAGGATATATAACGTTATAGACGCATATAATGTTCCCACCGAGAAGTAGGGTCCGACACGCCTGGAATGATGTAGAATATTACATCCGACATGTCAGGTTGCCTTAGGTTAGGATATATAACGTTATAGACGTATATACTGTTCCCTCCGAGAAGTAGAGTTCGACAGGGAAGGAATGTTGTCCAATATTGCATCCGAGATGTTAGATTGCCTTAGATTACGATATCGACCGTTATAGACGCATATAATATTCCCACCGAAAAGTATGCACCGACACGCCAGGAATATTGTAAAATACTACGTCTGAGATAATAGGTTGCCTTAGATTAGGATATACAACGTTATAGACTCATATAATGTTCCCACCGAGAAGTAGGGTCCGACACGCCTGGAATGTTGTAGAATATTACATCCGAGATGTCAGGTTGCCTTAGGTTAGGATATATGACGTTACAGACGTATATACTGTTCCCACCGAGAAGTAGGGTCCGACACGCCAGGAAAGTTGTCGAATATTACATCCGAGTTGTTACGTTGCCGTTATAGACGCATTAATGTAATCACCGAGACGTAGGGCCCGACACGCCTGGAATGTTGTCAAATGTTACATCCGAGATGTTAGGTTGCCGTAGGTTAGGATATATGACGTTATAGACGTATATACTGTTCCCTCCGAGAAGTAGGGTTCGACAGGCCAGGAATGTTGTCAAATATTGCATCCGAGATGTTAGGTTGCCTTAGGTTAGGATATATACCGTTATAGACGCATGTAATGTTACCACTGAGACTTAGGGCCGACTCGCCTGGAATGTTGTCAAATGTTACATCCGAGATGTTAGGTTGCCTTAGGTTAGGATATATATCGTTATAGACGTATATACTGTTCCCACCGAGGGGTAGGGTTCGACAGGCCAGGAATGTCGTCAAATATTGCATCCGAGATGTTAGGTTGCCTTAGGTTAGGATATATAACGTTATAGACGCATGTAATGTTACCACCGAGACGTAGGGACCGACACGCCTGGAATGTTGTCAAATGTTACATCCGAGATGTTAGGTTGCCTTATGTTAGGATATATGACGTTATAGACATATATACTGTTCCCTCCTAGAAGTAGGGTTCGACAGGCCAGGAATGATGTCAAATACTGCATCCGAGATGTTAGGTTGCCTTAGGTTAGGATGTAGAACCTTATAGACGCATGTAATGTTACCACCGAGACGTAGGGACCGACACGCCTGGAATGTTGTCAAATGTTACATCCGAGATGTTAGGTTACCTTAGGTTAGGCTATATGACGTTACAGACGTATATACTGTTCCCTCCGAGAAGTAGGGTTGGACAGGCCAGGAATGTTGTCAAATATTGCATCCGAGATGTTAGGTTGCCTTAGATTGGGATATACAACGTTATAGACGCATGTAATGTTACCACCGAGACGTAGGGACCCACACGCCTGGAATGTTGTCAAATGTTACATTCGAGATGTTAGGTTGCCTAGGTTAGGATATATGACGTTATAGATGTATATACCGTTCCCACCGAGAAGTAGAGTCCGACACGCCAGGAATGATGTCAAATATTACATACGAGATGTTAGGTGGCCTTAGGTTAGGATATATACCGTTATAGACGCATGTAATGTTACCACTGAGACTTAGGGCCGACTCGCCTGGAATGTTGTCAAATGTTACATCCGAGATGTTAGGTTGCCTTAGGTTAGGATATATATCGTTATAGACGTATATACTGTTCCCACCGAGGGGTAGGGTTCGACAGGCCAGGAATGTTGTCAAATATTGCATCCGAGATGTTAGGTTGCCTTAGATTAGGATATATAACGTTATAGACGCATATAATGTTCCCACCGAGAAGTAGGGTCCGACACGCCTGGAATGATGTAGAATATTACATCCGACATGTCAGGTTGCCTTAGGTTAGGATATATAACGTTATAGACGTGTATACTGTTCCCTCCGAGAAGTAGAGTCCGACACGCCAGGAATGATGTCAAATATTACATACGAGATGTTAGGTGGCCTTAGGTTAGGATATATACCGTTATAGACGCATGTAATGCTACCACTGAGACTTAGGGCCGACTCGCCTGGAATGTTGTCAAATGTTACATCCGAGATGTTAGGTTGCCTTAGGTTAGGATATATATCGTTATAGACGTATATACTGTTCCCACCGAGGGGTAGGGTTCGACAGGCCAGGAATGTTGTCAAATATTGCATCCGAGATGTTAGGTTGCCTTAGATTAGGATATATAACGTTATAGACGCATATAATGTTCCCACCGAGAAGTAGGGTCCGACACGCCTGGAATGATGTAGAATATTACATCCGACATGTCAGGTTGCCTTAGGTTAGGATATATAACGTTATAGACGTATATACTGTTCTCGCCGAGAAGTAGGGTTCGACAGGGAAGGAATGTTGTCAAATATTGCATCCGAGACGTTAGATTGCCTTAGATTAGGATATCGACCGTTATAGACGCATATAATATTCCCACCGAAAAGTATGCACCGACACGCCAGGAATATTGTAAAATACTACGTCTGAGATAATAGGTTGCCTTAGATTAGGATATACAACGTTATAGACTCGTATAATGTTCCCACCGAGAAGTAGGGTCCGACACGCCTGGAATGATGTAGAATATTACATCCGACATGTCAGGTTGCCTTAGGTTAGGATATATAACGTTATAGACGCATATAATGTTCCCACCGAGAAGTTGGGTCCGACACGCCAGGAATGTTGTAAAATACTACGTCTGAGATAATAGGTTGCCTTAGAATAGGATATACAACGTTATAGACTCATATAATGTTCCCACCGAGAAGTAGGGTCCGACACGCCTGGAATGATGTAGGATATTACATCCGCCATGTCAGGTTGCCTTAGGTTAGGATATATAACGTTATAGACGCATATAATGTTCCCACCGAGAAGTTGGGTCCGACACGCCAGGAATGATGTCAAATATTACATACGAGATGTTAGGTGGCTTTAGGTTAGGATATATACCGTTATAGACGCATGTAATGTTACCACTGAGACGTAGGGCCGACTCGCCTGGAATGTTGTCAAATGTTACATCCGAGATGTTAGGTTGCCTTAGGTTAGGCTATATGACGTTACAGACGTATATACTGTTCCCTCCGAGAAGTAGGGTTCGACAGGCCAGGAATGTTGTCAAATATTGCATCCGAGATGTTAGGTTGCCTTAGGTTAGGATATATGACGTTATAGACGTATATACTGTTCCCACCGAGAAGTAGGGTCCGACACGCCTGGAATGTTGTAGAATATTACATCCGAGATGTAAGGTTGCCTTAGGTTAGGATATATAACGTTATAGACTCATGTAATGTTACCACCGAGACGTAGGGACCAACAGGCCTGGAATTTTGTCAAATGTTACATCCGAGATGTTAGGTTGCCTTAGGTTAGGATATATAACGTTATGGACGTATATACTGCTCCCACCGAGAAGTAGGGTCCGACACGCCAGGAATGTTGCCGAATATTACATCCGAGTTGTTACGTTGCCGTTATAGACGCATGTAATGTTACCACCGAGACGTAGGGACCGACACGCCTGGAATGTTGTCAAATGTTACATCCGAGATGTTAGGTTGCCTTAGGTTAGGCTATATGACGTTACAGACGTATATACTGTTCCCTCCGAGAAGTAGGGTTCGACAGGCCAGGAATGTTGTCAAATATTGCATCCGAGATGTAAGGTTGCCTTAGATTGGGATATACAACGTTATAGACGCATGTAATGTTACCACCGAGACGTAGGGACCCACACGCCTGGAATGTTGTCAAATGTTACATCCGAGATGTTAGGTTGCCTTAGGTTAGGATATATAACGTTATAGACGTATATACTGTTCCCACCGAGAAGTAGAGTCCGACACGCCAGGAATGATGTCAAATATTACATACGAGATGTTAGGTGGCCTTAGGTTAGGATATATACCGTTATAGACGCATGTAATGTTACCACTGAGACGTAGGGCCGACTCGCCTGGAATGTTGTCAAATGTTACATCCGAGATGTTAGGTTGCCTTAGGTTAGGCTATATGACGTTATAGACGTATATACTCTTCCCTCCGAGAAGTAGGGTTCGACAGGCCAGGAATGTTGTCAAATATTGCATCCGAGATGTTAGGTTGCCTTAGGTTAGGATATATAACGTTATAGACGCATGTAATGTTACCACCGAGACGTAGGGACCGACACGCCTGGAATGTTGTCAAATGTTACATCCGAGATGTTAGGTTGCCTTAGGTTAGGCTATATGACGTTACAGACGTATATACTGTTCCCTCCGAGAAGTAGGGTTCGACAGGCCAGGAATGTTGTCAAATATTGCATCCGAGATGTTAGGTTGCCTTTGATTAGGATATACAACGTTATAGACGCATATAATGTTCCCACCGAGAAGTTGGGTCCGACACGCCAGGAATGTTGTAAAATATTACGTCTGAGATGATAGGTTGCCTGAGATTAGGATATACAACGTTATAGACGCATATAATGTTCCCACCGAGAAGTAGGGTCCGACACGCCAGGAATGTTGTCGAATATTACATCCGAGTTGTTACGTTGCCGTTATAGACGCATTAATGTTATCACCGAGACGTAGGGCCCGACGCGCCTGGAATGTTGTCAAATGTTACATCCGAGATGTTAGGTTGCCGTAGGTTAGGATATATGACGTTATAGACGTATATACTGTTCCCTCCGAGAAGTAGGGTTCGACAGGCCAGGAATGTTGTCAAATATTGCATCCGAGATGTTAGGTTGCCTTAGGTTAGGATATATAACGTTATAGACGCATGTAATGTTACCACCGAGACGTAGGGACCGACACGCCTGGAATGTTGTCAAATGTTACATCCGAGATGTTAGGTTGCCTTAGGTTAGGCTATATGACGTTACAGACGTATATACTGTTCCCTCCGAGAAGTAGGGTTCGACAGGCCAGGAATGTTGTCAAATATTGCATCCGAGATGTTAGGTTGCCTTAGATTGGGATATACAACGTTATAGACGCATGTAATGTTACCACCGAGACGTAGGGACCCACACGCCTGGAATGTTGTCAAATGTTACATCCGAGATGTTAGGTTGCCTTAGGTTAGGATATATGACGTTATAGATGTATATACCGTTCCCACCGAGAAGTAGAGTCCGACACGCCAGGAATGAAGTCAAATATTACATACGAGATGATAGGTGGCCTTAGGTTAGGATATATACCGTTATAGACGCATGTAATGTTACCACTGAGACTTAGGGCCGACTCGCCTGGAATGTTGTCAAATGTTACATCCGAGATATTATGTTGCCTTAGGTTAGGATATACATCGTTATAGACGTATATACTGTTCCCACCGAGGGGTAGGGTTCGACAGGCCAGGAATGTTGTCAAATATTGCATCCGAGATGTTAGGTTGCCTTAGATTAGGATATATAACGTTATAGACGCATATAATGTTCCCACCGAGAAGTTGGGTCCGACACGCCAGGAATGATGTCAAATATTACATACGAGATGTTAGGTGGCTTTAGGTTAGGATATATACCGTTATAGACGCATGTAATGTTACCACTGAGACGTAGGGCCGACTCGCCTAGAATGTTGTCAAATGTTACATCCGAGATGTTAGGTTGCCTTAGGTTAGGCTATATGACGTTACAGACGTATATACTGTTCCCTCCGAGAAGTAGGGTTCGACAGGCCAGGAATGTTGTCAAATATTGCATCCGAGATGTTAGGTTGCCTTAGGTTAGGATATATGACGTTATAGACGTATATACTGTTCCCACCGAGAAGTAGGGTCCGACACGCCTGGAATGTTGTAGAATATTACATCCGAGATGTAAGGTTGCCTTAGGTTAGGATATATAACGTTATAGACGCATGTAATGTTACCACCGAGACGTAGGGACCAACACGCCTGGAATGTTGTCAAATGTTACATCCGAGATGTTAGGTTGCCTTAGGTTAGGATATATAACGTTATGGACGTATATACTGCTCCCACCGAGAAGTAGGGTCCGACACGCCAGGAATGTTGCCGAATATTACATCCGAGTTGTTACGTTGCCGTTATAGACGCATGTAATGTTACCACCGAGACGTAGGGACCGACACGCCTGGAATGTTGTCAAATGTTACATCCGAGATGTTAGGTTGCCTTAGGTTAGGCTATATGACGTTACAGACGTATATACTGTTCCCTCCGAGAAGTAGGGACCGACACGCCTGGAATGTTGTCAAATGTTACATCCGAGATGTTAGGTTGCCTTATGTTAGGATATATGACGTTATAGACATATATACTGTTCCCTCCGAGAAGTAGGGTTCGACAGGCCAGGAATGTTGTCAAATATTGCATCCGAGATGTTAGGTTGCCTTAGGTTAGGATATATACCGTTATAGACGCATGTAATGTTACCACTGAGACTTAGGGCCGACTCGCCTGGAATGTTGTCAAATGTTACATCCGAGATGTTAGGTTGCCTTAGGTTAGGCTATATGACGTTATAGACGTATATACTGTTCCCTCCGAGAAGTAGGGTTCGACAGGCCAGGAATGTTGTCAAATATTGCATCCGAGATGTTAGGTTGCCTTAGGTTAGGATATATAACGTTATAGACGCATGTAATGTTACCACCGAGACGTAGGGACCGACACGCCTGGAATGTTGTCAAATGTTACATCCGAGATGTTAGGTTGCCTTATGTTAGGATATATGACGTTATAGACATATATACTGTTCCCTCCGAGAAGTAGGGTTCGACAGGCCAGGAATGTTGTCAAATATTGCATCCGAGATGTTAGGTTGCCTTAGGTTAGGATATATACCGTTATAGACGCATGTAATGTTACCACTGAGACTTAGGGCCGACTCGCCTGGAATGTTGTCAAATGTTACATCCGAGATGTTATGTTGCCTTAGGTTAGGATATATATCGTTATAGACGTATATACTGTTCCCACCGAGGGGTAGGGTTCGACAGGCCAGGAATGTTGTCAAATATTGCATCCGAGATGTTAGGTTGCCTTAGATTGGGATATACAACGTTACAGACGAATGTAATGTTACCACCGAGACGTAGGGACCCACACGCCTGGAATGTTGTCAAATGTTACATCCGAGATGTTAGGTTGCCTTAGGTTAGGATATATAACGTTATAGACGTATATACTGTTCCCACCGAGAAGTAGAGTCCGACACGCCTGGAATGTTGTCAAATGTTACATACGAGATGATAGGTGGCCTTAGGTTAGGATATATACCGTTATAGACGCATGTAATGTTACCACTGAGACTTAGGGCCGACTCGCCTGGAATGTTGTCAAATGTTACATCCGAGATATTATGTTGCCTTAGGTTAGGATATACATCGTTATAGACGTATATACTGTTCCCACCGAGGGGTAGGGTTCGACAGGCCAGGAATGTTGTCAAATATTGCATCCGAGATGTTAGGTTGCCTTAGATTAGGATATATAACGTTATAGACGCATATAATGTTCCCACCGAGAAGTTGGGTCCGACACGCCAGGAATGATGTCAAATATTACATACGAGATGTTAGGTGGCTTTAGGTTAGGATATATACCGTTATAGACGCATGTAATGTTACCACTGAGACGTAGGGCCGACTCGCCTAGAATGTTGTCAAATGTTACATCCGAGATGTTAGGTTGCCTTAGGTTAGGCTATATGACGTTACAGACGTATATACTGTTCCCTCCGAGAAGTAGGGTTCGACAGGCCAGGAATGTTGTCAAATATTGCATCCGAGATGTTAGGTTGCCTTAGGTTAGGATATATGACGTTATAGACGTATATACTGTTCCCACCGAGAAGTAGGGTCCGACACGCCTGGAATGTTGTAGAATATTACATCCGAGATGTAAGGTTGCCTTAGGTTAGGATATATAACGTTATAGACGCATGTAATGTTACCACCGAGACGTAGGGACCAACACGCCTGGAATGTTGTCAAATGTTACATCCGAGATGTTAGGTTGCCTTAGGTTAGGATATATAACGTTATGGACGTATATACTGCTCCCACCGAGAAGTAGGGTCCGACACGCCAGGAATGTTGCCGAATATTACATCCGAGTTGTTACGTTGCCGTTATAGACGCATGTAATGTTACCACCGAGACGTAGGGACCGACACGCCTGGAATGTTGTCAAATGTTACATCCGAGATGTTAGGTTGCCTTAGGTTAGGCTATATGACGTTACAGACGTATATACTGTTCCCTCCGAGAAGTAGGGACCGACACGCCTGGAATGTTGTCAAATGTTACATCCGAGATGTTAGGTTGCCTTATGTTAGGATATATGACGTTATAGACATATATACTGTTCCCTCCGAGAAGTAGGGTTCGACAGGCCAGGAATGTTGTCAAATATTGCATCCGAGATGTTAGGTTGCCTTAGGTTAGGATATATACCGTTATAGACGCATGTAATGTTACCACTGAGACTTAGGGCCGACTCGCCTGGAATGTTGTCAAATGTTACATCCGAGATGTTAGGTTGCCTTAGGTTAGGCTATATGACGTTATAGACGTATATACTGTTCCCTCCGAGAAGTAGGGTTCGACAGGCCAGGAATGTTGTCAAATATTGCATCCGAGATGTTAGGTTGCCTTAGGTTAGGATATATAACGTTATAGACGCATGTAATGTTACCACCGAGACGTAGGGACCGACACGCCTGGAATGTTGTCAAATGTTACATCCGAGATGTTAGGTTGCCTTATGTTAGGATATATGACGTTATAGACATATATACTGTTCCCTCCGAGAAGTAGGGTTCGACAGGCCAGGAATGTTGTCAAATATTGCATCCGAGATGTTAGGTTGCCTTAGGTTAGGATATATACCGTTATAGACGCATGTAATGTTACCACTGAGACTTAGGGCCGACTCGCCTGGAATGTTGTCAAATGTTACATCCGAGATGTTATGTTGCCTTAGGTTAGGATATATATCGTTATAGACGTATATACTGTTCCCACCGAGGGGTAGGGTTCGACAGGCCAGGAATGTTGTCAAATATTGCATCCGAGATGTTAGGTTGCCTTAGATTGGGATATACAACGTTACAGACGCATGTAATGTTACCACCGAGACGTAGGGACCCACACGCCTGGAATGTTGTCAAATGTTACATCCGAGATGTTAGGTTGCCTTAGGTTAGGATATATAACGTTATAGACGTATATACTGTTCCCACCGAGAAGTAGAGTCCGACACGCCTGGAATGTTGTCAAATGTTACATCCGAGATGTTAGGTTGCCTTATGTTAGGATATATGACGTTATAGACATATATACTGTTCCCTCCGAGAAGTAGGGTTCGACAGGCCAGGAATGATGTCAAATATTGCATCCGAGATGTTAGGTTGCCTTAGGTTAGGATGTATAACGTTATAGACGCATGTAATGTTACCACCGAGACGTAGGGACCGACACGCCTGGAATGTTGTCAAATGTTACATCCGAGATGTTAGGTTACCTTAGGTTAGGCTATATGACGTTACAGACGTATATACTGTTCCCTCCGAGAAGTAGGGTTGGACAGGCCAGGAATGTTGTCAAATATTGCATCCGAGATGTTAGGTTGCCTTAGATTGGGATATACAACGTTATAGACGCATGTAATGTTACCACCGAGACGTAGGGACCCACACGCCTGGAATGTTGTCAAATGTTACATCCGAGATGTTAGGTTGCCTTAGGTTAGGATATATAACGTTATAGACGTATATACTGTTCCCACCGAGAAGTAGAGTCCGACACGCCAGGAATGATGTCAAATATTACATCCGAGATGTTAGGTTGCCTTATGTTAGGATATATGACGTTATAGACATATATACTGTTCCCTCCGAGAAGTAGGGTTCGACAGGCCAGGAATGTTGTCAAATATTGCATCCGAGATGTTAGGATGCCTTAGGTTAGGATGTATAGCGTTATAGACGCATGTAATGTTACCACCGAGACGTAGGGACCGACACGCCTGGAATGTTGTCAAATGTTACATCCGAGATGTTAGGTTGCCTTAGGTTAGGCTATATGACGTTACAGACGTATATACTGTTCCCTCCGAGAAGTAGGGTTCGACAGGCCAGGAATGTTGTCAAATATTGCATCCGAGATGTTAGGTTGCCTTTGATTAGGATATATAACGTTATAGACGCACGTAATGTTACCACCGAGACGTAGGGACCGACACGCCTGGAATGTTGTCAAATGTTACATCCGAGATGTTAGGTTGCCTTAGGTTAGGCTATATGACGTTACAGACGTATATACTGTTCCCTCCGAGAAGTAGGGTTCGACAGGCCAGGAATGTTGTCAAATATTGCATCCGAGATGTAAGGTTGCCTTAGATTGGGATATACAACGTTATAGACGCATGTAATGTTACCACCGAGACGTAGGGACCCACACGCCTGGAATGTAGTCAAATGTTACATCCGAGATGTTAGGTTGCCTTAGGTTAGGATATATAACGTTATAGACGTATATACTGTTCCCACCGAGAAGTAGAGTCCGACACGCCAGGAATGATGTCAAATATTACATACGAGATGTTAGGTGGCCTTAGGTTAGGATATATACCGTTATAGACGCATGTAATGTTACCACTGAGACGTAGGGCCGACTCGCCTGGAATGTTGTCAAATGTTACATCCGAGATGTTAGGTTGCCTTAGGTTAGGCTATATGACGTTATAGACGTATATACTCTTCCCTCCGAGAAGTAGGGTTCGACAGGCCAGGAATGTTGTCAAATATTGCATCCGAGATGTTAGGTTGCCTTAGGTTAGGATATATAACGTTATAGACGCATGTAATGTTACCACCGAGACGTAGGGACCGACACGCCTGGAATGTTGTCAAATGTTACATCCGAGATGTTAGGTTGCCTTAGGTTAGGCTATATGACGTTACAGACGTATATACTGTTCCCTCCGAGAAGTAGGGTTCGACAGGCCAGGAATGTTGTCAAATATTGCATCCGAGATGTTAGGTTGCCTTTGATTAGGATATACAACGTTATAGACGCATATAATGTTCCCACCGAGAAGTTGGGTCCGACACGCCAGCAATGTTGTAAAATATTACGTCTGAGATGATAGGTTGCCTGAGATTAGGATATACAACGTTATAGACGCATATAATGCTCCCACCGAGAAGTAGGGTCCGACACGCCAGGAATGTTGTCGAATATTACATCCGAGTTGTTACGTTGCCGTTATAGACGCATGTAATGTTACCACCGAGACGTAGGGACCGACACGCCTGGAATGTTGTCAAATGTTACATCCGAGATGTTAGGTTGCCTTAGGTTAGGCTATATGACGTTACAGACGTATATACTGTTCCCTCCGAGAAGTAGGGACCGACACGCCTGGAATGTTGTCAAATGTTACATCCGAGATGTTAGGTTGCCTTATGTTAGGATATATGACGTTATAGACATATATACTGTTCCCTCCGAGAAGTAGGGTTCGACAGGCCAGGAATGTTGTCAAATATTGCATCCGAGATGTTAGGTTGCCTTAGGTTAGGATATATACCGTTATAGACGCATGTAATGTTACCACTGAGACTTAGGGCCGACTCGCCTGGAATGTTGTCAAATGTTACATCCGAGATGTTAGGTTGCCTTAGGTTAGGCTATATGACGTTATAGACGTATATACTGTTCCCTCCGAGAAGTAGGGTTCGACAGGCCAGGAATGTTGTCAAATATTGCATCCGAGATGTTAGGTTGCCTTAGGTTAGGATATATAACGTTATAGACGCATGTAATGTTACCACCGAGACGTAGGGACCGACACGCCTGGAATGTTGTCAAATGTTACATCCGAGATGTTAGGTTGCCTTATGTTAGGATATATGACGTTATAGACATATATACTGTTCCCTCCGAGAAGTAGGGTTCGACAGGCCAGGAATGTTGTCAAATATTGCATCCGAGATGTTAGGTTGCCTTAGGTTAGGATATATACCGTTATAGACGCATGTAATGTTACCACTGAGACTTAGGGCCGACTCGCCTGGAATGTTGTCAAATGTTACATCCGAGATGTTATGTTGCCTTAGGTTAGGATATATATCGTTATAGACGTATATACTGTTCCCACCGAGGGGTAGGGTTCGACAGGCCAGGAATGTTGTCAAATATTGCATCCGAGATGTTAGGTTGCCTTAGATTGGGATATACAACGTTACAGACGCATGTAATGTTACCACCGAGACGTAGGGACCCACACGCCTGGAATGTTGTCAAATGTTACATCCGAGATGTTAGGTTGCCTTAGGTTAGGATATATAACGTTATAGACGTATATACTGTTCCCACCGAGAAGTAGAGTCCGACACGCCTGGAATGTTGTCAAATGTTACATCCGAGATGTTAGGTTGCCTTATGTTAGGATATATGACGTTATAGACATATATACTGTTCCCTCCGAGAAGTAGGGTTCGACAGGCCAGGAATGATGTCAAATATTGCATCCGAGATGTTAGGTTGCCTTAGGTTAGGATGTATAACGTTATAGACGCATGTAATGTTACCACCGAGACGTAGGGACCGACACGCCTGGAATGTTGTCAAATGTTACATCCGAGATGTTAGGTTACCTTAGGTTAGGCTATATGACGTTACAGACGTATATACTGTTCCCTCCGAGAAGTAGGGTTGGACAGGCCAGGAATGTTGTCAAATATTGCATCCGAGATGTTAGGTTGCCTTAGATTGGGATATACAACGTTATAGACGCATGTAATGTTACCACCGAGACGTAGGGACCCACACGCCTGGAATGTTGTCAAATGTTACATCCGAGATGTTAGGTTGCCTTAGGTTAGGATATATAACGTTATAGACGTATATACTGTTCCCACCGAGAAGTAGAGTCCGACACGCCAGGAATGATGTCAAATATTACATCCGAGATGTTAGGTTGCCTTAGATTGGGATATACAACGTTATAGACGCATGTAATGTTACCACCGAGACGTAGGGACCCACACGCCTGGAATGTTGTCAAATGTTACATCCGAGATGTTAGGTTGCCTTAGGTTAGGATATATGACGTTATAGATGTATATACCGTTCCCACCGAGAAGTAGAGTCCGACACGCCAGGAATGATGTCAAATATTACATACGAGATGTTAGGTGGCCTTAGGTTAGGATATATACCGTTATAGACGCATGTAATGTTACCACTGAGACTTAGGGCTGACTCGCCTGGAATGTTGTCAAATGTTACATCCGAGATGTTAGGTTGCCTTAGGTTAGGATATATATCGTTATAGACGTATATACTGTTCCCACCGAGGGGTAGGGTTCGACAGGCCAGGAATGTTGTCAAATATTGCATCCGAGATGTTAGGTTGCCTTAGATTAGGATATATAACGTTATAGACGCATATAATGTTCCCACCGAGAAGTAGGGTCCGACACGCCTGGAATGATGTAGAATATTACATCCGACATGTCAGGTTGCCTTAGGTTAGGATATATAACGTTATAGACGTATATACTGTTCCCTCCGAGAAGTAGGGTTCGACAGGGAAGGAATGTTGTCAAATATTGCATCCGAGATGTTAGATTGCCTTAGATTACGATATCGACCGTTATAGACGCATATAATATTCCCACCGAAAAGTATGCACCGACACGCCAGGAATATTGTAAAATACTACGTCTGAGATAATAGGTTGCCTTAGATTAGGATATACAACGTTATAGACTCATATAATGTTCCCACCGAGAAGTAGGGTCCGACACGCCTGGAATGTTGTAGAATATTACATCCGAGATGTCAGGTTGCCTTAGGTTAGGATATATGACGTTACAGACGTATATACTGTTCCCACCGAGAAGTAGGGTCCGACACGCCAGGAATGTTTTCGAATATTACATCCGAGTTGTTACGTTGCCGTTATAGACGCATTAATGTTATCACCGAGACGTAGGGCCCGACACGCCTGGAATGTTGTCAAATGTTACATCCGAGATGTTAGGTTGCCGTAGGTTAGGATATATGACGTTATAGACGTATATACTGTTCCGTCCGAGAAGTAGGTTTCGACGGGCCAGGAATGTTGTCAAATATTGCATCCGAGATGTTAGGTTGCCTTAGGTTAGGATTTATACCGTTATAGACGCATGTAATGTTACCACTGAGACTTAGGGCCGACTCGCCTGGAATGTTGTCAAATGTTACATCCGAGATGTTAGGTTGCCTTAGGTTAGGATATATATCGTTATAGACGTATATACTGTTCCCACCGAGGGGTAGGGTTCGACAGGCCAGGAATGTCGTCAAATATTGCATCCGAGATGTTAGGTTGCCTTAGGTTAGGATATATAACGTTATAGACGCATGTAATGTTACCACCGAGACGTAGGGACCGACACGCCTGGAATGTTGCCAAATGTTACATCCGAGATGTTAGGTTGCCTTATGTTAGGATATATGACGTTATAGACATATATACTGTTCCCTCCGAGAAGTAGGGTTCGACAGGCCAGGAATGATGTCAAATATTGCATCCGAGATGTTAGGTTGCCTTAGGTTAGGATGTATAACGTTATAGACGCATGTAATGTTACCACCGAGACGTAGGGACCGACACGCCTGGAATGTTGTCAAATGTTACATCCGAGATGTTAGGTTACCTTAGGTTAGGCTATATGACGTTACAGACGTATATACTGTTCCCTCCGAGAAGTAGGGTTGGACAGGCCAGGAATGTTGTCAAATATTGCATCCGAGATGTTAGGTTGCCTTAGATTGGGATATACAACGTTATAGACGCATGTAATGTTACCACCGAGACGTAGGGACCCACACGCCTGGAATGTTGTCAAATGTTACATCCGAGATGTTAGGTTGCCTAGGTTAGGATATATGACGTTATAGATGTATATACCGTTCCCACCGAGAAGTGGAGTCCGACACGCCAGGAATGATGTCAAATATTACATACGAGATGTTAGGTGGCCTTAGGTTAGGATATATACCGTTATAGACGCATGTAATGTTACCACTGAGACTTAGGGCCGACTCGCCTGGAATGTTGTCAAATGTTACATCCGAGATGTTAGGTTGCCTTAGGTTAGGATATATATCGTTATAGACGTATATACTGTTCCCACCGAGGGGTAGGGTTCGACAGGCCAGGAATGTTGTCAAATATTGCATCCGAGATGTTAGGTTGCCTTAGATTAGGATATATAACGTTATGGACGCATATAATGTTCCCACCGAGAAGTAGGGTCCGACACGCCTGGAATGATGTAGAATATTACATCCGACATGTCCGGTTGCCTTAGGTTAGGATATATAACGTTATAGACGTATATACTGTTCCCGCCGAGAAGTAGGGTTCGACAGGGAACGAATGTTGACAAATATTGCATCCGAGACGTTAGATTGCCTTAGATTACGATATCGACCGTTATAGACGCATATAATATTCTCACTGAAAAGTATGCACCGACACGCCAGGAATATTGTAAAATACTACGTCTGAGATAATAGGTTGCCTTAGATTAGGATATACAACGTTATAGACTCATATAATGTTCCCACCGAGAAGTAGGGTCCGACACGCCTGGAATGATGTAGAATATTACATCCGACATGTCAGGTTGACTTAGGTTAGGATATATAACGTTATAGACGCATATAATGTTCCCACCGAGAAGTTGGGTCCGACACGCCAGGAATGTTGTAAAATACTACGTCTGAGATAATAGGTTGCCTTAGAATAGGATATACAACGTTATAGACTCATATAGTGTTCCCACCGAGAAGTAGGGTCCGACACGCCTGGAATGATGTAGAATATTACATCCGACATGTCAGGTTGCCTTAGGTTAGGATATATAACGTTATAGACGCATATAATGTTCCCACCGAGAAGTTGGGTCCGACACGCCAGGAATGTTGCAAAATATTACGTCTGAGATGATAGGTTGCCTGAGATTAGGATATACAACGTTATAGACGCATATAATGTTCCCACCGAGAAGTAGGGTCCGACACGCCTGAAATGTTATAAAATATTACATCTGAGATGTTAGGTTGCCTTAGGTTAGGATATATAACGTTATAGACGTATATAATGTTCCCACCGAGAAGTTGGGTCCGACACGCCAGGAATGTTGTAAAATACTACGTCTGAGATAATAGGTTGCCTTAGAATAGGATATACAACGTTATAGACTCATATAATGTTCCCACCGAGAAGTAGGGTCCGACACGCCTGGAATGATGTAGAATATTACATCCGACATGTCAGGTTGCCTTAGGTGAGGATATATAACGTTATAGACGCATATAATGTTCCCACCGAGAAGTTGGGTCCGACACGCCAGGAATGTTGCAAAATATTACGTCTGAGATGATAGGTTGCCTTAGATTAGGATATACAACGTTATAGACGCATATAATGTTCCCACCGAGAAGTAGGGTCCGACACGCCTGGAATGTTGTAGAATATTACATCCGAGATGTCAGGTTGCCTTAGGTTAGGATATATGACGTTACAGACGTATATACTGTTCCCCCCGAGAAGTAGGGTTCGACAGGCCAGGAATGTCGTCAAATATTGCATCCGAGATGTTAGGTTGCCTTAGATTAGGATATATACCGTTATAGACGCATGTAATGTTACCACCGAGACGTAGGGACCGACACGCCTGGAATGTTGTCAAATGTTACATCCGAGATGTTAGGTTGCCTTAGGTTAGGATATATATCGTTATAGACGTATATACTGTTCCCACCGAGGGGTAGGGTTCGACAGGCCAGGAATGTTGTCAAATATTGCATCCGAGATGTTAGGTTGCCTTAGATTAGGATATATACGGTTATAGACGCATGTAATGTTACCACCGAGACGTAGGGACCCACACGCCTGGAATGTTGTCAAATGTTACATCCGAGATGTTAGGTTGCCTTAGGTTAGGATATATAACGTTATATACGTATATACTGTTCCCGCCGAGAAGTAGGGTTCGACAGGGAACGAATGTTGACAAATATTGCATCCGAGACGTTAGATTGCCTTAGATTACGATATCGACCGTTATAGACGCATATAATATTCTCACTGAAAAGTATGCACCGACACGCCAGGAATATTGTAAAATACTACGTCTGAGATAATAGGTTGCCTTAGATTAGGATATACAACGTTATAGACTCATATAATGTTCCCACCGAGAAGTAGGGTCCGACACGCCTGGAATGATGTAGAATATTACATCCGACATGTCAGGTTGACTTAGGTTAGGATATATAACGTTATAGACGCATATAATGTTCCCACCGAGAAGTTGGGTCCGACACGCCAGGAATGTTGTAAAATACTACGTCTGAGATAATAGGTTGCCTTAGAATAGGATATACAACGTTATAGACTCATATAGTGTTCCCACCGAGAAGTAGGGTCCGACACGCCTGGAATGATGTAGAATATTACATCCGACATGTCAGGTTGCCTTAGGTTAGGATATATAACGTTATAGACGCATATAATGTTCCCACCGAGAAGTTGGGTCCGACACGCCAGGAATGTTGCAAAATATTACGTCTGAGATGATAGGTTGCCTGAGATTAGGATATATAACGTTATAGACGCATATAATGTTCCCACCGAGAAGTAGGGTCCGACACGCCTGAAATGTTATAAAATATTACATCTGAGATGTTAGGTTGCCTTAGGTTAGGATATATAACGTTATAGACGTATATAATGTTCCCACCGAGAAGTTGGGTCCGACACGCCAGGAATGTTGTAAAATACTACGTCTGAGATAATAGGTTGCCTTAGAATAGGATATACAACGTTATAGACTCATATAATGTTCCCACCGAGAAGTAGGGTCCGACACGCCTGGAATGATGTAGAATATTACATCCGACATGTCAGGTTGCCTTAGGTGAGGATATATAACGTTATAGACGCATATAATGTTCCCACCGAGAAGTTGGGTCCGACACGCCAGGAATGTTGCAAAATATTACGTCTGAGATGATAGGTTGCCTTAGATTAGGATATACAACGTTATAGACGCATATAATGTTCCCACCGAGAAGTAGGGTCCGACACGCCTGGAATGTTGTAGAATATTACATCCGAGATGTCAGGTTGCCTTAGGTTAGGATATATGACGTTACAGACGTATATACTGTTCCCCCCGAGAAGTAGGGTTCGACAGGCCAGGAATGTCGTCTAATATTGCATCCGAGATGTTAGGTTGCCTTAGATTAGGATATATACCGTTATAGACGCATGTAATGTTACCACCGAGACGTAGGGACCGACACGCCTGGAATGTTGTCAAATGTTACATCCGAGATGTTAGGTTGCCTTAGGTTAGGATATATATCGTTATAGACGTATATACTGTTCCCACCGAGGGGTAGGGTTCGACAGGCCAGGAATGTTGTCAAATATTGCATCCGAGATGTTAGGTTGCCTTAGATTAGGATATATACGGTTATAGACGCATGTAATGTTACCACCGAGACGTAGGGACCCACACGCCTGGAATGTTGTCAAATGTTACATCCGAGATGTTAGGTTGCCTTAGGTTAGGATATATGACGTTATAGACGTATATACTGTTCCCGCCGAGAAGTAGGGTTCGACAGGGAAGGAATGTTGTCAAATATTGCATCCGAGACGTTAGATTGCCTTAGATTACGATATCGACCGTTATAGACGCATATAATATTCCCACCGAAAAGTATGCACCGACACGCCAGGAATATTGTAAAATACTACGTCTGAGATAATAGGTTGCCTTAGATTAGGATATACAACGTTATAGACTCATATAATGTTCCCACCGAGAAGTAGGGTCCGACACGCCTGGAATGATGTAGAATATTACATCCGACATGTCAGGTTGCCTTAGGTTAGGATATATAACGTTATAGACGCATATAATGTTCCCACCGAGAAGTTGGGTCCGACACGCCAGGAATGTTGTAAAATACTACGTCTGAGATAATAGGTTGCCTTAGAATAGGATATACAACGTTATAGACTCATATAATGTTCCCACCGAGAAGTAGGGTCCGACACGCCTGGAATGATGTAGAATATTACATCCGACATGTCAGGTTGCCTTAGGTTAGGATATATAACGTTATAGACGCAAATAATGTTCCCACCGAAAAGTTGGGTCCGACACGCCAGGAATGTTGCAAAATATTACGTCTGAGATGATAGGTTGCCTGAGATTAGGATATACAACGTTATAGACGCATATAATGTTCCCACCGAGAAGTAGGGTCCGACACGCCTGAAATGTTATAAAATATTACATCTGAGATGTTAGGTTGCCTTAGGTTAGGATATATAACGTTATAGACGTATATACTGTTCCCACCGAGAAGTAGAGTCCGACACGCCAGGAATGATGTCAAATATTACATACGAGATGTTAGGTGGCCTTAGGTTAGGATATATACCGTTATAGACGCATGTAATGTTACCACTGAGACGTAGGGCCGACTCGCCTGGAATGTTGTCAAATGTCACATCCGAGATGTTAGGTTGCCTTAGGTTAGGCTATATGACGTTACAGACGTATATACTGTTCCCTCCGAGAAGTAGGGTTCGACAGGCCAGGAATGTTGTCAAATATTGCATCCGAAATGTTAGGTTGCCTTAGATTAGGATATACAACGTTATAGACGCATGTAATGTTACCACCGAGACGTAGGGTCCGACACGCCTGGAATGTTGTAGAATATTACATCCGAGATGTCAGGTTGCCTTAGGTTAGGATATATGACGTTACAGACGTATATACTGTTCCCCCCGAGAAGTAGGGTTCGACAGGCCAGGAATGTCGTCAAATATTGCATCCGAGATGTTAGGTTGCCTTAGATTAGGATATATACCGTTATAGACGCATGTAATGTTACCACCGAGACGTAGGGACCGACACGCCTGGAATGTTGTCAAATGTTACATCCGAGATGTTAGGTTGCCTTATGTTAGGATATATGACGTTATAGACATATATACTGTTCCCTCCCAGAAGTATGGGTTCGACAGGCCAGGAATGTTGTCAAATATTGCATCCGAGATGTTAGGTTGCCTTAGGTTAGGATGTATAACGTTATAGACGCATGTAATGTTACCACCGAGACGAAGGGACCGACACGCCTGGAATGTTCTCAAATGTTACATCCGAGATGTTAGGTTGCCTTAGGTTAGGCTCTATGACGTTACAGACGTATATACTGTTCCCTCCGAGAAGTAGGGTTCGACAGGCCAGGAATGTTGTCAAATATTGCATCCGAGATGTTAGGTTGCCTTAGATTAGGATATATACCGTTATAGACGCATGTAATGTTATCACCGAGACGTAGGTACCCACACGCCTGGAATGTTGTCAAATATTGCATCCGAGATGTTAGGTTGCCTTAGGTTAGGATATATGACGTTATAGATGTATATACTGTTCCCACCGAGAAGTAGAGTCCGACACGCCAGGAATGATGTCAAATATTACATACGAGATGTTAGGTGGCCTTAGGTTAGGATATATACCGTTATAGACGCATGTAATGTTACCACTGAGACGTAGGGACCGACACGCCTGGAATGTTGTCAAATGTTACATCCGAGATGTTAGGTTGCCTTATGTTAGGATATATGACGTTATAGACATATATACTGTTCCCTCCGAGAAGTAGGGTTCGACAGGCCAGGAATGATGTCAAATATTGCATCCGAGATGTTAGGTTGCCTTAGGTTAGGATGTATAACGTTATAGACGCATGTAATGTTACCACCGAGACGTAGGGACCGACACGCCTGGAATGTTGTCAAATGTTACATCCGAGATGTTAGGTTACCTTAGGTTAGGCTATATGACGTTACAGACGTATATACTGTTCCCTCCGAGAAGTAGGGTTGGACAGGCCAGGAATGTTGTCAAATATTGCATCCGAGATGTTAGGTTGCCTTAGATTGGGATATACAACGTTATAGACGCATGTAATGTTACCACCGAGACGTAGGGACCCACACGCCTGGAATGTTGTCAAATGTTACATCCGAGATGTTAGGTTGCCTTAGGTTAGGATATATAACGTTATAGACGTATATACTGTTCCCACCGAGAAGTAGAGTCCGACACGCCAGGAATGATGTCAAATATTACATCCGAGATGTTAGGTTGCCTTAGATTGGGATATACAACGTTATAGACGCATGTAATGTTACCACCGAGACGTAGGGACCCACACGCCTGGAATGTTGTCAAATGTTACATCCGAGATGTTAGGTTGCCTTAGGTTAGGATATATGACGTTATAGATGTATATACCGTTCCCACCGAGAAGTAGAGTCCGACACGCCAGGAATGATGTCAAATATTACATACGAGATGTTAGGTGGCCTTAGGTTAGGATATATACCGTTATAGACGCATGTAATGTTACCACTGAGACTTAGGGCTGACTCGCCTGGAATGTTGTCAAATGTTACATCCGAGATGTTAGGTTGCCTTAGGTTAGGATATATATCGTTATAGACGTATATACTGTTCCCACCGAGGGGTAGGGTTCGACAGGCCAGGAATGTTGTCAAATATTGCATCCGAGATGTTAGGTTGCCTTAGATTAGGATATATAACGTTATAGACGCATATAATGTTCCCACCGAGAAGTAGGGTCCGACACGCCTGGAATGATGTAGAATATTACATCCGACATGTCAGGTTGCCTTAGGTTAGGATATATAACGTTATAGACGTATATACTGTTCCCTCCGAGAAGTAGGGTTCGACAGGGAAGGAATGTTGTCAAATATTGCATCCGAGATGTTAGATTGCCTTAGATTACGATATCGACCGTTATAGACGCATATAATATTCCCACCGAAAAGTATGCACCGACACGCCAGGAATATTGTAAAATACTACGTCTGAGATAATAGGTTGCCTTAGATTAGGATATACAACGTTATAGACTCATATAATGTTCCCACCGAGAAGTAGGGTCCGACACGCCTGGAATGTTGTAGAATATTACATCCGAGATGTCAGGTTGCCTTAGGTTAGGATATATGACGTTACAGACGTATATACTGTTCCCACCGAGAAGTAGGGTCCGACACGCCAGGAATGTTTTCGAATATTACATCCGAGTTGTTACGTTGCCGTTATAGACGCATTAATGTTATCACCGAGACGTAGGGCCCGACACGCCTGGAATGTTGTCAAATGTTACATCCGAGATGTGAGGTTGCCGTAGGTTAGGATATATGACGTTATAGACGTATATACTGTTCCGTCCGAGAAGTAGGTTTCGACAGGCCAGGAATGTTGTCAAATATTGCATCCGAGATGTTAGGTTGCCTTAGGTTAGGATTTATACCGTTATAGACGCATGTAATGTTACCACTGAGACTTAGGGCCGACTCGCCTGGAATGTTGTCAAATGTTACATCCGAGATGTTAGGTTGCCTTAGGTTAGGATATATATCGTTATAGACGTATATACTGTTCCCACCGAGGGGTAGGGTTCGACAGGCCAGGAATGTCGTCAAATATTGCATCCGAGATGTTAGGTTGCCTTAGGTTAGGATATATAACGTTATAGACGCATGTAATGTTACCACCGAGACGTAGGGACCGACACGCCTGGAATGTTGCCAAATGTTACATCCGAGATGTTAGGTTGCCTTATGTTAGGATATATGACGTTATAGACATATATACTGTTCCCTCCGAGAAGTAGGGTTCGACAGGCCAGGAATGATGTCAAATATTGCATCCGAGATGTTAGGTTGCCTTAGGTTAGGATGTATAACGTTATAGACGCATGTAATGTTACCACCGAGACGTAGGGACCGACACGCCTGGAATGTTGTCAAATGTTACATCCGAGATGTTAGGTTACCTTAGGTTAGGCTATATGACGTTACAGACGTATATACTGTTCCCTCCGAGAAGTAGGGTTGGACAGGCCAGGAATGTTGTCAAATATTGCATCCGAGATGTTAGGTTGCCTTAGATTGGGATATACAACGTTATAGACGCATGTAATGTTACCACCGAGACGTAGGGACCCACACGCCTGGAATGTTGTCAAATGTTACATCCGAGATGTTGGGTTGCCTAGGTTAGGATATATGACGTTATAGATGTATATACCGTTCCCACCGAGAAGTGGAGTCCGACACGCCAGGAATGATGTCAAATATTACATACGAGATGTTAGGTGGCCTTAGGTTAGGATATATACCGTTATAGACGCATGTAATGTTACCACTGAGACTTAGGGCCGACTCGCCTGGAATGTTGTCAAATGTTACATCCGAGATGTTAGGTTGCCTTAGGTTAGGATATATATCGTTATAGACGTATATACTGTTCCCACCGAGGGGTAGGGTTCGACAGGCCAGGAATGTTGTCAAATATTGCATCCGAGATGTTAGGTTGCCTTAGATTAGGATATATAACGTTATAGACGCATATAATGTTCCCACCGAGAAGTAGGGTCCGACACGCCTGGAATGATGTAGAATATTACATCCGACATGTCCGGTTGCCTTAGGTTAGGATATATAACGTTATAGACGTATATACTGTTCCCGCCGAGAAGTAGGGTTCGACAGGGAACGAATGTTGACAAATATTGCATCCGAGACGTTAGATTGCCTTAGATTACGATATCGACCGTTATAGACGCATATAATATTCTCACTGAAAAGTATGCACCGACACGCCAGGAATATTGTAAAATACTACGTCTGAGATAATAGGTTGCCTTAGATTAGGATATACAACGTTATAGACTCATATAATGTTCCCACCGAGAAGTAGGGTCCGACACGCCTGGAATGATGTAGAATATTACATCCGACATGTCAGGTTGACTTAGGTTAGGATATATAACGTTATAGACGCATATAATGTTCCCACCGAGAAGTTGGGTCCGACACGCCAGGAATGTTGTAAAATACTACGTCTGAGATAATAGGTTGCCTTAGAATAGGATATACAACGTTATAGACTCATATAGTGTTCCCACCGAGAAGTAGGGTCCGACACGCCTGGAATGATGTAGAATATTACATCCGACATGTCAGGTTGCCTTAGGTTAGGATATATAACGTTATAGACGCATATAATGTTCCCACCGAGAAGTTGGGTCCGACACGCCAGGAATGTTGCAAAATATTACGTCTGAGATGATAGGTTGCCTGAGATTAGGATATACAACGTTATAGACGCATATAATGTTCCCACCGAGAAGTAGGGTCCGACACGCCTGAAATGTTATAAAATATTACATCTGAGATGTTAGGTTGCCTTAGGTTAGGATATATAACGTTATAGACGTATATAATGTTCCCACCGAGAAGTTGGGTCCGACACGCCAGGAATGTTGTAAAATACTACGTCTGAGATAATAGGTTGCCTTAGAATAGGATATACAACGTTATAGACTCATATAATGTTCCCACCGAGAAGTAGGGTCCGACACGCCTGGAATGATGTAGAATATTACATCCGACATGTCAGGTTGCCTTAGGTGAGGATATATAACGTTATAGACGCATATAATGTTCCCACCGAGAAGTTGGGTCCGACACGCCAGGAATGTTGCAAAATATTACGTCTGAGATGATAGGTTGCCTTAGATTAGGATATACAACGTTATAGACGCATATAATGTTCCCACCGAGAAGTAGGGTCCGACACGCCTGGAATGTTGTAGAATATTACATCCGAGATGTCAGGTTGCCTTAGGTTAGGATATATGACGTTACAGACGTATATACTGTTCCCCCCGAGAAGTAGGGTTCGACAGGCCAGGAATGTCGTCAAATATTGCATCCGAGATGTTAGGTTGCCTTAGATTAGGATATATACCGTTATAGACGCATGTAATGTTACCACCGAGACGTAGGGACCGACACGCCTGGAATGTTGTCAAATGTTACATCCGAGATGTTAGGTTGCCTTAGGTTAGGATATATATCGTTATAGACGTATATACTGTTCCCACCGAGGGGTAGGGTTCGACAGGCCAGGAATGTTGTCAAATATTGCATCCGAGATGTTAGGTTGCCTTAGATTAGGATATATACGGTTATAGACGCATGTAATGTTACCACCGAGACGTAGGGACCCACACGCCTGGAATGTTGTCAAATGTTACATCCGAGATGTTAGGTTGCCTTAGGTTAGGATATATAACGTTATATACGTATATACTGTTCCCGCCGAGAAGTAGGGTTCGACAGGGAACGAATGTTGACAAATATTGCATCCGAGACGTTAGATTGCCTTAGATTACGATATCGACCGTTATAGACGCATATAATATTCTCACTGAAAAGTATGCACCGACACGCCAGGAATATTGTAAAATACTACGTCTGAGATAATAGGTTGCCTTAGATTAGGATATACAACGTTATAGACTCATATAATGTTCCCACCGAGAAGTAGGGTCCGACACGCCTGGAATGATGTAGAATATTACATCCGACATGTCAGGTTGCCTTAGGTTAGGATATATAACGTTATAGACGCATATAATGTTCCCACCGAGAAGTTGGGTCCGACACGCCAGGAATGTTGTAAAATACTACGTCTGAGATAATAGGTTGCCTTAGAATAGGATATACAACGTTATAGACTCATATAATGTTCCCACCGAGAAGTAGGGTCCGACACGCCTGGAATGATGTAGAATATTACATCCGACATGTCAGGTTGCCTTAGGTTAGGATATATAACGTTATAGACGCAAATAATGTTCCCACCGAAAAGTTGGGTCCGACACGCCAGGAATGTTGCAAAATATTACGTCTGAGATGATAGGTTGCCTGAGATTAGGATATACAACGTTATAGACGCATATAATGTTCCCACCGAGAAGTAGGGTCCGACACGCCTGAAATGTTATAAAATATTACATCTGAGATGTTAGGTTGCCTTAGGTTAGGATATATAACGTTATAGACGTATATACTGTTACCACCGAGAAGTAGAGTCCGACACGCCAGGAATGATGTCAAATATTACATACGAGATGTTAGGTGGCCTTAGGTTAGGATATATACCGTTATAGACGCATGTAATGTTACCACTGAGACGTAGGGCCGACTCGCCTGGAATGTTGTCAAATGTCACATCCGAGATGTTAGGTTGCCTTAGGTTAGGCTATATGACGTTACAGACGTATATACTGTTCCCTCCGAGAAGTAGGGTTCGACAGGCCAGGAATGTTGTCAAATATTGCATCCGAGATGTTAGGTTGCCTTAGATTAGGATATACAACGTTATAGACGCATGTAATGTTACCACCGAGACGTAGGGTCCGACACGCCTGGAATGTTGTAGAATATTACATCCGAGATGTCAGGTTGCCTTAGGTTAGGATATATGACGTTACAGACGTATATACTGTTCCCCCCGAGAAGTAGGGTTCGACAGGCCAGGAATGTCGTCAAATATTGCATCCGAGATGTTAGGTTGCCTTAGATTAGGATATATACCGTTATAGACGCATGTAATGTTACCACCGAGACGTAGGGACCGACACGCCTGGAATGTTGTCAAATGTTACATCCGAGATGTTAGGTTGCCTTATGTTAGGATATATGACGTTATAGACATATATACTGTTCCCTCCCAGAAGTATGGGTTCGACAGGCCAGGAATGTTGTCAAATATTGCATCCGAGATGTTAGGTTGCCTTAGGTTAGGATGTATAACGTTATAGACGCATGTAATGTTACCACCGAGACGAAGGGACAGACACGCCTGGAATGTTCTCAAATGTTACATCCGAGATGTTAGGTTGCCTTAGGTTAGGCTCTATGACGTTACAGACGTATATACTGTTCCCTCCGAGAAGTAGGGTTCGACAGGCCAGGAATGTTGTCAAATATTGCATCCGAGATGTTAGGTTGCCTTAGATTAGGATATATACCGTTATAGACGCATGTAATGTTATCACCGAGACGTAGGTACCCACACGCCTGGAATGTTGTCAAATGTTGCATCCGAGATGTTAGGTTGCCTTAGGTTAGGATATATGACGTTATAGATGTATATACTGTTCCCACCGAGAAGTAGAGTCCGACACGCCAGGAATGATGTCAAATATTACATACGAGATGTTAGGTGGCCTTAGGTTAGGATATATACCGTTATAGACGCATGTAATGTTACCACTGAGACGTAGGGACCGACACGCCTGGAATGTTGTCAAATGTTACATCCGAGATGTTAGGTTGCCTTATGTTAGGATATATGACGTTATAGACATATATACTGTTCCCTCCGAGAAGTAGGGTTCGACAGGCCAGGAATGTTGTCAAATATTGCATCCGAGATGTTAGGTTGCCTTAGGTTAGGATATATAACGTTATAGACGCATGTAATGTTACCACCGAGACGTAGGGACCGACACGCATGGAATGTTGTCAAATGTTACATCCGAGATGTTAGGTTGCCTTAGGTTAGGCTATATGACGTTACAGACGTATGTACTGTTCCCTCCGAGAAGTAGGGTTGGACAGGCCAGGAATGTTGTCAAATATTGCATCCGAGATGTTAGGTTGCCTTAGATTGGGATATACAACGTTATAGACGCATGTAATGTTACCACCGAGACGTAGGGACCCACACGCCTGGAATGTTGTCAAATGTTACATCCGAGATGTTAGGTTGCCTAGGTTAGGATATATGACGTTATAGATGTATATACCGTTCCCACCGAGAAGTGGAGTCCGACACGCCAGGAATGATGTCAAATATTACATACGAGATGTTAGGTGGCCTTAGGTTAGGATATATACCGTTATAGACGCATGTAATGTTACCACTGAGACTTAGGGCCGACTCGCCTGGAATGTTGTCAAATTTACATCCGAGATGTTAGGTTGCCTTAGGTTAGGATATATATCGTTATAGACGTATATACTGTTCCCACCGAGGGGTAGGGTTCGACAGGCCAGGAATGTTGTCAAATATTGCATCCGAGATGTTAGGTTGCCTTAGATTAGGATATATAACGTTATAGACGCATATAATGTTCCCACCGAGAAGTAGGGTCCGACACGCCTGGAATGATGTAGAATATTACATCCGACATGTCCGGTTGCCTTAGGTTAGGATATATAACGTTATAGACGTATATACTGTTCCCGCCGAGAAGTAGGGTTCGACAGGGAACGAATGTTGACAAATATTGCATCCGAGACGTTAGATTGCCTTAGATTACGATATCGACCGTTATAGACGCATATAATATTCTCACTGAAAAGTATGCACCGACACGCCAGGAATATTGTAAAATACTACGTCTGAGATAATAGGTTGCCTTAGATTAGGATATACAACGTTATAGACTCATATAATGTTCCCACCGAGATGTAGGGTCCGACACGCCTGGAATGATGTAGAATATTCCATCCGACATGTCAGGTTGACTTAGGTTAGGATATATAACGTTATAGACGCATATAATGTTCCCACCGAGAAGTTGGGTCCGACACGCCAGGAATGTTGTAAAATACTACGTCTGAGATAATAGGTTGCCTTAGAATAGGATATACAACGTTATAGACTCATATAGTGTTCCCACCGAGAAGTAGGGTCCGACACGCCTGGAATGATGTAGAATATTACATCCGACATGTCAGGTTGCCTTAGGTTAGGATATATAACGTTATAGACGCATATAATGTTCCCACCGAGAAGTTGGGTCCGACACGCCAGGAATGTTGCAAAATATTACGTCTGAGATGATAGGTTGCCTGAGATTAGGATATACAACGTTATAGACGCATATAATGTTCCCACCGAGAAGTAGGGTCCGACACGCCTGAAATGTTATAAAATATTACATCTGAGATGTTAGGTTGCCTTAGGTTAGGATATATAACGTTATAGACGTATATAATGTTCCCACCGAGAAGTTGGGTCCGACACGCCAGGAATGTTGTAAAATACTACGTCTGAGATAATAGGTTGCCTTAGAATAGGATATACAACGTTATAGACTCATATAATGTTCCCACCGAGAAGTAGGGTCCGACACGCCTGGAATGATGTAGAATATTACATCCGACATGTCAGGTTGCCTTAGGTGAGGATATATAACGTTATAGACGCATATAATGTTCCCACCGAGAAGTTGGGTCCGACACGCCAGGAATGTTGCAAAATATTACGTCTGAGATGATAGGTTGCCTTAGATTAGGATATACAACGTTATAGACGCATATAATGTTCCCACCGAGAAGTAGGGTCCGACACGCCTGGAATGTTGTAGAATATTACATCCGAGATGTCAGGTTGCCTTAGGTTAGGATATATGACGTTACAGACGTATATACTGTTCCCCCCGAGAAGTAGGGTTCGACAGGCCAGGAATGTCGTCAAATATTGCATCCGAGATGTTAGGTTGCCTTAGATTAGGATATATACCGTTATAGACGCATGTAATGTTACCACCGAGACGTAGGGACCGACACGCCTGGAATGTTGTCAAATGTTACATCCGAGATGTTAGGTTGCCTTAGGTTAGGATATATATCGTTATAGACGTATATACTGTTCCCACCGAGGGGTAGGGTTCGACAGGCCAGGAATGTTGTCAAATATTGCATCCGAGATGTTAGGTTGCCTTAGATTAGGATATATACGGTTATAGACGCATGTAATGTTACCATCGAGACGTAGGGACCCACACGCCTGGAATGTTGTCAAATGTTACATCCGAGATGTTAGGTTGCCTTAGGTTAGGATATATGACGTTATAGACGTATGTACTGTTCCCACCGAGAAGTAGGGTCCGACACGCCTGGAATGTTGTAGAATATTACATCCGAGATGTAACGTTGCCTTAGGTTAGGATATATAACGTTATAGACGCATGTAATGTTACCACCGAGACGTAGGGACCGACACGCCTGGAATGTTGTCAAATGTTACATCCGAGATGTTAGGTTGCCTTAGGTTAGGATATATAACGTTATGGACGTATATACTGTTCCCACCGAGAAGTAGGGTCCGACACGCCAGGAATGTTGTCGAATATTACATCCGAGTTGTTACGTTGCCGTTATAGACGCATTAATGTTATCACCGAGACGAAGGGACCGACACGCCTGGAATGTTGTCAAATGTTACATCCGAGATGTTAGGTTGCCGTAGGTTAGGATATATGACGTTATAGACGTATATACTGTTCCCTCCGAGAAGTAGGGTTCGACAGGCCAGGAATGTTGTCAAATATTGCATCCGAGATGTTAGGTTGCCTTAGGTTAGGATATATAACGTTATAGACGCATGTAATGTTACCACCGAGACGTAGGGACCGACACGCCTGGAATGTTGTCAAATGTTACATCCCAGATGTTAGGTTGCCTTAGGTCAGGCTATATGACGTTACAGACGTATATACTGTTCCCTCCGAGAAGTAGGGTTCGACAGGCCAGGAATGTTGTCAAATATTGCATCCGAGATGTTAGGTTGCCTTAGACTAGGATATATACCGTTATAGACGCATGTAATGTTACCACCGAGACGTAGGGACCCACACGCCTGGAATGATGTCAAATGTTACGTCCGAGATGTTAGGTTGCCTTAGGTTAGGATATATAGCGTTATGGACGTATATACTGTTCCCACCGAGAAGTAGGGTCCGACACGCCAGGAATGTTGTCGAATATTACATCCGAGTTGTTACGTTGCCGTTATAGACGCATTAATGTTATCACCGAGACGTAGGGACCGACACGCCTGGAATGTTGTCAAATGTTACATCCGGGATGTTAGGTTGCCTTAGGTTAGGATATATAACGTTATGGACGTATATACTGTTCCCACCGAGAAGTAGGGTCCGACACGCCAGGAATGTTGTCGAATATTACATCCGAGTTGTTACGTTGCCGTTATAGACGCATTAATGTTATCACCGAGACGTAGGGACCGACACGCCTGGAATGTTGTCAAATGTTACATCCGAGATGTTAGGTTGCCGTAGGTTAGGATATATGACGTTATAGACGTATATACTGTTCCCTCCGAGAAGTAGGGTTCGACAGGCCAGGAATGTTGTCAAATATTGCATCCGAGATGTTAGGTTGCCTTTGGTTAGGATATATAACGTTATAGACGCATGTAATGTTACCACCGAGACGTAGGGACCGACACGCCTGGAATGTTGTCAAATGTTACATCCGAGATGTTAGGTTGCCTTATGTTAGGATATATGACGTTATAGACATATATACTGTTCCCTCCGAGAAGTAAGGTTCGACAGGCCAGGAATGTTGTCAAATATTGCATCCGAGATGTTAGGTTGCCTTAGGTTAGGATGTATAACGTTATAGACACATGTAATGTTACCACCGAGACGAAGGGATCGACACGCCTGGAATGTTGTCAAATGTTACATCCGAGATGTTAGGTTGCCTTAGGTTAGGCTATATGACGTTACAGACGTATATACCTTTCCCTCCGAGAAGTAGGGTTCGACAGGCCAGGAATGTTGTCAAATATTACGTCTGAGATGATAGGTTGCCTGAGATTAGGATATACAACGTTATAGACGCATATAATGTTCCCACCGAGAAGTAGGGTCCGACACGCCTGAAATGTTGTCAAATGTTACATCCGAGATGTTAGGTTGCCTTAGGTTAGGCTATATGACGTTACAGACGTATATACTGTTCCCTCCGAGAAGTAGGGTTCGACAGGCCAGGAATGTTGTTAAATATTGCATCCGAGATGTTAGGTTGCCTTAGATTAGGATATACAACGTTAGAGACGCATATAATGTTCCCACCGAGAAGTAGGGTCCGACACGCCTGGAATGTTGTAGAATATTACAGCCGAGATGTCAGGTTGCCTTAGGTTAGGATATATGACGTTACAGACGTATATACTGTTCCCACCGAGAAGTAGGGTCCGACACGCCAGGAATGTTGTCGAATATTACATCCGAGTTGTTACGTTGCCGTTATAGACGCATTAATGTTATCACCGAGACGTAGGGCCCGACACGCCTGGAATATTGACAAATGTTACATCCGAGTTATTGAGTTGCCTTAGTTTAGGATATATAACGTTATAGACGCATATAATATTCCCACCGAGAAGTAGGGTCCGACACGCCAGAATATTGTCAAATATTACATCCGAGTTGTTAGGTTGCCTTAGGTTAGGATATATAATGTTATAGACGCATATAATGTTACCACCCAGACGTAGGGACCGACACGCCTAGAATGTTGCCAAATATTACATCCGAGATGTTAGGTTGCCTTAGGTTAGGATATATAACGTTATAGACGTATATACTGTTCCCGCCGAGAAGTAGGGTTCGACAGGGAAGGAATGTTGTCAAATATTGCATCCGAGACGTTAGATTGCCTTAGATTACGATATCGACCGTAATAGACGCATATAATATTCCCACCGAAAAGTATGCACCGACACGCCAGGAATATTGTAAAATACTACGTCTGAGATAATAGGTTGCCTTAGATTAGGATATACAACGTTATAGACTCATATAATGTTCCCACCGAGAAGTAGGGTCCGACACGCCTGGAATGATGTAGAATATTACATCCGACATGTCAGGTTGCCTTAGGTTAGGATATATAACGTTATAGACGCATATAATGTTCCCACCGAGAAGTTGGGTCCGACACGCCAGGAATGTTGTAAAATACTACGTCTGAGATAATAGGTTGCCTTAGAATAGGATATACAACGTTATAGACTCATATAATGTTCCCACCGAGAAGTAGGGTCCGACACGCCTGGAATGATGTAGAATATTACATCCGACATGTCAGGTTGCCTTAGGTTAGGATATATAACGTTATAGACGCAAATAATGTTCCCACCGAGAAGTTGGGTCCGACACGCCAGGAATGTTGCAAAATATTACGTCTGAGATGATAGGTTGCCTGAGATTAGGATATACAACGTTATAGACGCATATAATGTTCCCACCGAGAAGTAGGGTCCGACACGCCTGAAATGTTATAAAATATTACATCTGAGATGTTAGGTTGCCTTAGGTTAGGATATATAACGTTATAGACGTATATACTGTTCCCACCGAGAAGTAGAGTCCGACACGCCAGGAATGATGTCAAATATTACATACGAGATGTTAGGTGGCCTTAGGTTAGGATATATACCGTTATAGACGCATGTAATGTTACCACTGAGACGTAGGGCCGACTCGCCTGGAATGTTGTCAAATGTCACATCCGAGATGTTAGGTTGCCTTAGGTTAGGCTATATGACGTTACAGACGTATATACTGTTCCCTCCGAGAAGTAGGGTTCGACAGGCCAGGAATGTTGTCAAATATTGCATCCGAGATGTTAGGTTGCCTTAGATTAGGATATACAACGTTATAGACGCATGTAATGTTACCACCGAGACGTAGGGTCCGACACGCCTGGAATGTTGTAGAATATTACATCCGAGATGTCAGGTTGCCTTAGGTTAGGATATATGACGTTACAGACGTATATACTGTTCCCCCCGAGAAGTAGGGTTCGACAGGCCAGGAATGTCGTCAAATATTGCATCCGAGATGTTAGGTTGCCTTAGATTAGGATATATACCGTTATAGACGCATGTAATGTTACCACCGAGACGTAGGGACCGACACGCCTGGAATGTTGTCAAATGTTACATCCGAGATGTTAGGTTGCCTTATGTTAGGATATATGACGTTATAGACATATATACTGTTCCCTCCCAGAAGTATGGGTTCGACAGGCCAGGAATGTTGTCAAATATTGCATCCGAGATGTTAGGTTGCCTTAGGTTAGGATGTATAACGTTATAGACGCATGTAATGTTACCACCGAGACGAAGGGACCGACACGCCTGGAATGTTCTCAAATGTTACATCCGAGATGTTAGGTTGCCTTAGGTTAGGCTATATGACGTTACAGACGTATATACTGTTCCCTCCGAGAAGTAGGGTTCAACAGGCCAGGAATGTTGTCAAATATTGCATCCGAGATGTTAGGTTGCCTTAGATTAGGATATATACCGTTATAGACGCATGTAATGTTATCACCGAGACGTAGGTACCCACACGCCTGGAATGTTGTCAAATGTTGCATCCGAGATGTTAGGTTGCCTTAGGTTAGGATATATGACGTTATAGATGTATATACTGTTCCCACCGAGAAGTAGAGTCCGACACGCCAGGAATGATGTCAAATATTACATACGAGATGTTAGGTGGCCTTAGGTTAGGATATATACCGTTATAGACGCATGTAATGTTACCACTGAGACGTAGGGACCGACACGCCTGGAATGTTGTCAAATGTTACATCCGAGATGTTAGGTTGCCTTATGTTAGGATATATGACGTTATAGACATATATACTGTTCCCTCCGAGAAGTAGGGTTCGACAGGCCAGGAATGTTGTCAAATATTGCATCCGAGATGTTAGGTTGCCTTAGGTTAGGATATATAACGTTATAGACGCATGTAATGTTACCACCGAGACGTAGGGACCGACACGCATGGAATGTTGTCAAATGTTACATCCGAGATGTTAGGTTGCCTTAGGTTAGGCTATATGACGTTACAGACGTATGTACTGTTCCCTCCGAGAAGTAGGTTTCGACAGGCCAGGAATGTTGTCAAATATTGCATCCGAGATGTTAGGTTGCCTTAGACTAGGATATATACCGTTATAGACGCATGTAATGTTACCACCGAGACGTAGGGACCCACACGCCTGGAATGTTGTCAAATGTTACATCCGAGATGTTAGGTTGCCTTAGGTTAGGATATATGACGTTATAGATGTATATACTGTTCCCACCGAGAAGTAGAGTCCGACACGCCAGGAATGATGTCAAATATTACATACGAGATGTTAGGTGGCCTTAGGTTAGGATGTATACCGTTATAGACGCATGTAATGTTACCACTGAGACTTAGGGCCGACTCGCCTGGAATGTTGTCAAATGTTACATCCGAGATGTTAGGTTGCCTTAGGTTAGGATATATATCGTTATAGACGTATATACTGTTCCCACCGAGGGGTAGGGTTCGACAGGCCAGGAATGTTGTCAAATATTGCATCCGAGATGTTAGGTTGCCTTAGATTAGGATATATACGGTTATAGACGCATGTAATGTTACCACCGAGACGTAGGGACCCACACGCCTGGAATGTTGTCAAATGTTACATCCGAGATGTTAGGTTGCCTTAGGTTAGGATATATGACGTTATAGACGTATATACTGTTCCCACCGAGAAGTAGGGTCCGACACGCCTGGAATGTTGTAGAATATTACATCCGAGATGTAACGTTGCCTTAGGTTAGGATATATAACGTTATAGACGCATGTAATGTTACCACCGAGACCTAGGGACCGACACGCCTGGAATGTTGTCAAATGTTACATCCGGGATGTTAGGTTGCCTTAGGTTAGGATATATAACGTTATGGACGTATATACTGTTCCCACCGAGAAGTAGGGTCCGACACGCCAGGAATGTTGTCGAATATTACATCCGAGTTGTTACGTTGCCGTTATAGACGCATTAATGTTATCACCGAGACGTAGGGACCGACACGCCTGGAATGTTGTCAAATGTTACATCCGAGATGTTAGGTTGCCGTAGGTTAGGATATATGACGTTATAGACGTATATACTGTTCCCTCCGAGAAGTAGGGTTCGACAGGCCAGGAATGTTGTCAAATATTGCATCCGAGATGTTAGGTTGCCTTTGGTTAGGATATATAACGTTATAGACGCATGTAATGTTACCACCGAGACGTAGGGACCGACACGCCTGGAATGTTGTCAAATGTTACATCCGAGATGTTAGGTTGCCTTATGTTAGGATATATGACGTTATAGACATATATACTGTTCCCTCCGAGAAGTAAGGTTCGACAGGCCAGGAATGTTGTCAAATATTGCATCCGAGATGTTAGGTTGCCTTAGGTTAGGATGTATAACGTTATAGACACATGTAATGTTACCACCGAGACGAAGGGATCGACACGCCTGGAATGTTGTCAAATGTTACATCCGAGATGTTAGGTTGCCTTAGGTTAGGCTATATGACGTTACAGACGTATATACCTTTCCCTCCGAGAAGTAGGGTTCGACAGGCCAGGAATGTTGTCAAATATTACGTCTGAGATGATAGGTTGCCTGAGATTAGGATATACAACGTTATAGACGCATATAATGTTCCCACCGAGAAGTAGGGTCCGACACGCCTGAAATGTTGTCAAATGTTACATCCGAGATGTTAGGTTGCCTTAGGTTAGGCTATATGACGTTACAGACGTATATACTGTTCCCTCCGAGAAGTAGGGTTCGACAGGCCAGGAATGTTGTTAAATATTGCATCCGAGATGTTAGGTTGCCTTAGATTAGGATATACAACGTTAGAGACGCATATAATGTTCCCACCGAGAAGTAGGGTCCGACACGCCTGGAATGTTGTAGAATATTACAGCCGAGATGTCAGGTTGCCTTAGGTTAGGATATATGACGTTACAGACGTATATACTGTTCCCACCGAGAAGTAGGGTCCGACACGCCAGGAATGTTGTCGAATATTACATCCGAGTTGTTACGTTGCCGTTATAGACGCATTAATGTTATCACCGAGACGTAGGGCCCGACACGCCTGGAATATTGACAAATGTTACATCCGAGTTATTGAGTTGCCTTAGTTTAGGATATATAACGTTATAGACGCATATAATATTCCCACCGAGAAGTAGGGTCCGACACGCCAGAATATTGTCAAATATTACATCCGAGTTGTTAGGTTGCCTTAGGTTAGGATATATAATGTTATAGACGCATATAATGTTACCACTCAGACGTAGGGACCGACACGCCTAGAATGTTGCCAAATATTACATCCGAGATGTTAGGTTGCCTTAGGTTAGGATATATAACGTTATAGACGTATATACTGTTCCCGCCGAGAAGTAGGGTTCGACAGGGAAGGAATGTTGTCAAATATGGCATCCGAGACGTTAGATTGCCTTAGATTACGATATCGACCGTAATAGACGCATATAATATTCCCACCGAAAAGTATGCACCGACACGCCAGGAATATTGTAAAATACTACGTCTGAGATAATAGGTTGCCTTAGATTAGGATATACAACGTTATAGACTCATATAATGTTCCCACCGAGAAGTAGGGTCCGACACGCCTGGAATGATGTAGAATATTACATCCGACATGTCAGGTTGCCTTAGGTTAGGATATATAACGTTATAGACGCATATAATGTTCCCACCGAGAAGTTGGGTCCGACACGCCAGGAATGTTGTAAAATACTACGTCTGAGATAATAGGTTGCCTTAGAATAGGATATACAACGTTATAGACTCATATAATGTTCCCACCGAGAAGTAGGGTCCGACACGCCTGGAATGATGTAGAATATTACATCCGACATGTCAGGTTGCCTTAGGTTAGGATATATAACGTTATAGACGCAAATAATGTTCCCACCGAGAAGTTGGGTCCGACACGCCAGGAATGTTGCAAAATATTACGTCTGAGATGATAGGTTGCCTGAGATTAGGATATACAACGTTATAGACGCATATAATGTTCCCACCGAGAAGTAGGGTCCGACACGCCTGAAATGTTATAAAATATTACATCTGAGATGTTAGGTTGCCTTAGGTTAGGATATATAACGTTATAGACGTATATACTGTTCCCACCGAGAAGTAGAGTCCGACACGCCAGGAATGATGTCAAATATTACATACGAGATGTTAGGTGGCCTTAGGTTAGGATATATACCGTTATAGACGCATGTAATGTTACCACTGAGACGTAGGGCCGACTCGCCTGGAATGTTGTCAAATGTCACATCCGAGATGTTAGGTTGCCTTAGGTTAGGCTATATGACGTTACAGACGTATATACTGTTCCCTCCGAGAAGTAGGGTTCGACAGGCCAGGAATGTTGTCAAATATTGCATCCGAGATGTTAGGTTGCCTTAGATTAGGATATACAACGTTATAGACGCATGTAATGTTACCACCGAGACGTAGGGTCCGACACGCCTGGAATGTTGTAGAATATTACATCCGAGATGTCAGGTTGCCTTAGGTTAGGATATATGACGTTACAGACGTATATACTGTTCCCCCGAGAAGTAGGGTTCGACAGGCCAGGAATGTCGTCAAATATTGCATCCGAGATGTTAGGTTGCCTTAGATTAGGATATATACCGTTATAGACGCATGTAATGTTACTACCGAGACGTAGGGACCCACACGCCTGGAATGTTGTCAAATGTTACATCCGAGATGTTAGGTTGCCTTATGTTAGGATATATGACGTTATAGACATATATACTGTTCCCTCCCAGAAGTATGGGTTCGACAGGCCAGGAATGTTGTCAAATATTGCATCCGAGATGTTAGGTTGCCTTAGGTTAGGATGTATAACGTTATAGACGCATGTAATGTTACCACCGAGACGAAGGGACCGACACGCCTGGAATGTTCTCAAATGTTACATCCGAGATGTTAGGTTGCCTTAGGTTAGGCTATATGACGTTACAGACGTATATACTGTTCCCTCCGAGAAGTAGGGTTCAACAGGCCAGGAATGTTGTCAAATATTGCATCCGAGATGTTAGGTTGCCTTAGATTAGGATATATACCGTTATAGACGCATGTAATGTTATCACCGAGACGTAGGTACCCACACGCCTGGAATGTTGTCAAATGTTGCATCCGAGATGTTAGGTTGCCTTAGGTTAGGATATATGACGTTATAGATGTATATACTGTTCCCACCGAGAAGTAGAGTCCGACACGCCAGGAATGATGTCAAATATTACATACGAGATGTTAGGTGGCCTTAGGTTAGGATATATACCGTTATAGACGCATGTAATGTTACCACTGAGACGTAGGGACCGACACGCCTGGAATGTTGTCAAATGTTACATCCGAGATGTTAGGTTGCCTTAGGTTAGGATATATAACGTTATGGACGTATATACTGTTCCCACCGAGAAGTAGGGTCCGACACGCCAGGAATGTTGTCGAATATTACATCCGAGTTGTTACGTTGCCGTTATAGACGCATTAATGTTATCACCGAGACGAAGGGACCGACACGCCTGGAATGTTGTCAAATGTTACATCCGACATGATAGGTTGCCGTAGGTTAGGATATATGACGTTATAGACGTATATACTGTTCCCTCCGAGAAGTAGGGTTCGACAGGCCAGGAATGTTGTCAAATATTGCATCCGAGATGTTAGGTTGCCTTAGGTTAGGATATATAACGTTATAGACGCATGTAATGTTACCACCGAGACGTAGGGACCGACACGCCTGGAATGTTGTCAAATGTTACATCCGAGATGTTAGGTTGCCTTAGGTCAGGCTATATGACGTTACAGACGTATATACTGTTCCCTCCGAGAAGTAGGGTTCGACAGGCCAGGAATGTTGTCAAATATTGCATCCGAGATGTTAGGTTGCCTTAGACTAGGATATATACCGTTATAGACGCATGTAATGTTACCACCGAGACGTAGGGACCGACACGCCTGGAATGTTGTCAAATGTTACATCCGAGATGTTAGGTTGCCTTAGGTTAGGATATATAACGTTATGGACGTATATACTGTTCCCACCGAGAAGTAGGGTCCGACACGCCAGGAATGTTGTCGAATATTACATCCGAGTTGTTACGTTGCCGTTATAGACGCATTAATGTTATCACCGAGACGTAGGGACCGACACGCCTGGAATGTTGTCAAATGTTACATCCGAGATGTTAGGTTGCCGTAGGTTAGGATATATGACGTTATAGACGTATATACTGTTCCCTCCGAGAAGTAGGGTTCGACAGGCCAGGAATGTTGTCAAATATTGCATCCGAGATGTTAGGTTGCCTTTGGTTAGGATATATAACGTTATAGACGCATGTAATGTTACCACCGAGACGTAGGGACCGACACGCCTGGAATGTTGTCAAATGTTACATCCGAGATGTTAGGTTGCCTTAGGTTAGGATATATAACGTTATGGACATATATACTGTTCCCTCCGAGAAGTAGGGTTCGACAGGCCAGGAATGTTGTCAAATATTGCATCCGAGATGTTAGGTTGCCTTAGATTAGGATATACAACGTTATAGACGCATATAATGTTCCCACCGAGAAGTAGGGTCCGACACGCCTGGAATGTTGTAGAATATTACATCCGAGATGTAAGGTTGCCTTAGGTTAGGATATATGACGTTACAGACGTATATACTGTTCCCACCGAGAAGTAGGGTCCGACACGCCAGGAATGTTGTCGAATATTACATCCGAGTTGTTACGTTGCCGTTATAGACCCATTAATGTTATCACCGAGACGTAGGGCCCTACACGCCTGGAATGTTGTCAAATGTTACATCCGAGATGTTAGGTTGCCGTAGGTTAGGATATATGACGTTATAGACGTATATACTGTTCCCTCCGAGAAGTAGGGTTCGACAGGCCAGGAATGTTGTCAAATATTGCATCCGAGATGTTAGGTTGCCTTAGGTTAGGATATATAACGTTATAGACGCATGTAATGTTACCACCGAGACGTAGGGACCGACACGCCTGGAATGTTGTCAAATGTTACATCCGAGATGTTAGGTTGCCTTAGGTTAGGATATATGACGTTATAGACGTATATACTGTTCCCACCGAGAAGTTGGGTCCGACACGCCTGGAATGTTGTAGAATATTACATCCGAGATGTTAGGTTGCCTTAGGTTAGGATATATGACGTTATAGATGTATATACTGTTCCCACCGAGAAGTAGAGTCCGACACGCCAGGAATGATGTCAAATATTACATACGAGATGTTAGGTGGCCTTAGGTTAGGATATATACCGTTATAGACGCATGTAATGTTACCACTGAGACGTAGGGACCCACACGCCTGGAATGTTGTCAAATGTTACATCCGAGATGTTAGGTTGCCTTAGGTTAGGATATATGACGTTATAGACGTATATACTGTTCCCACCGAGAAGTAGGGTCCGACACGCCTGGAATGTTGTAGAATATTACATCCGAGATGTAACGTTGCCTTAGGTTAGGATATATAACGTTATAGACGCATGTAATGTTACCACCGAGACGTAGGGACCGACACGCCTGGAATGTTGTCAAATGTTACATCCGAGATGTTAGGTTGCCTTAGGTTAGGATATATAACGTTATGGACGTATATACTGTTCCCACCGAGAAGTAGGGTCCGACACGCCAGGAATGTTGTCGAATATTACATCCGAGTTGTTACGTTGCCGTTATAGACGCATTAATGTTATCACCGAGACGAAGGGACCGACACGCCTGGAATGTTGTCAAATGTTACATCCGAGATGTTAGGTTGCCGTAGGTTAGGATATATGACGTTATAGACGTATATACTGTTCCCTCCGAGAAGTAGGGTTCGACAGGCCAGGAATGTTGTCAAATATTGCATCCGAGATGTTAGGTTGCCTTAGGTTAGGATATATAACGTTATAGACGCATGTAATGTTACCACCGAGACGTAGGGACCGACACGCCTGGAATGTTGTCAAATGTTACATCCGAGATGTTAGGTTGCCTTAGGTCAGGCTATATGACGTTACAGACGTATATACTGTTCCCTCCGAGAAGTAGGGTTCGACAGGCCAGGAATGTTGTCAAATATTGCATCCGAGATGTTAGGTTGCCTTAGACTAGGATATATACCGTTATAGACGCATGTAATGTTACCACCGAGACGTAGGGACCCACAGGCCTGGAATGTTGTCAAATGTTACATCCGAGATGTTAGGTTGCCTTAGGTTAGGATATATAGCGTTATGGACGTATATACTGTTCCCACCGAGAAGTAGGGTCCGACACGCCAGGAATGTTGTCGAATATTACATCCGAGTTGTTACGTTGCCGTTATAGACGCATTAATGTTATCACCGAGACGTAGGGACCGACACGCCTGGAATGTTGTCAAATGTTACATCCGAGATGTTAGGTTGCCTTAGGTTAGGATATATAACGTTATGGACGTATATACTGTTCCCACCGAGAAGTAGGGTCCGACACGCCAGGAATGTTGTCGAATATTACATCCGAGTTGTTACGTTGCCGTTATAAACGCATTAATGTTATCACCGAGACGTAGGGACCGACACGCCTGGAATGTTGTCAAATGTTACATCCGAGATGTTAGGTTGCCGTAGGTTAGGATATATGACGTTATAGACGTATATACTGTTCCCTCCGAGAAGTAGGGTTCGACAGGCCAGGAATGTTGTCAAATATTGCATCCGAGATGTTAGGTTGCCTTTGGTTAGGATATATAACGTTATAGACGCATGTAATGTTACCACCGAGACGTAGGGACCGACACGCCTGGAATGTTGTCAAATGTTACATCCGAGATGTTAGGTTGCCTTATGTTAGGATATATGACGTTATAGACATATATACTGTTCCCTCCGAGAAGTAGGGTTCGACAGGCCAGGAATGTTGTCAAATATTGCATCCGAGATGTTAGGTTGCCTTAGATTAGGATATACAACGTTATAGACGCATATAATGTTCCCACCGAGAAGTAGGGTCCGACACGCCTGGAATGTTATAGAATATTACATCCGAGATGTAAGGTTGCCTTAGGTTAGGATATATGACGTTACAGACGTATATACTGTTCCCACCGAGAAGTAGGGTCCGACACGCCAGGAATGTTGTCGAATATTACATCCGAGTTGTTACGTTGCCGTTATAGACCCATTAATGTTATCACCGAGACGTAGGGCCCTACACGCCTGGAATGTTGTCAAATGTTACATCCGAGATGTTAGGTTGCCGTAGGTTAGGATATATGACGTTATAGACGTATATACTGTTCCCTCCGAGAAGTAGGGTTCGACAGGCCAGGAATGTTGTCAAATATTGCATCCGAGATGTTAGGTTGCCTTAGGTTAGGATATATAACGTTATAGACGCATGTAATGTTACCACCGAGACGTAGGGACCGACACGCCTGGAATGTTGTCAAATGTTACATCCGAGATGTTAGGTGGCCTTAGGTTAGGATATATACCGTTATAGACGCATGTAATGTTACCACTGAGACTTAGGGCCGACTCGCCTGGAATGTTGTCAAATGTTACATCCGAGATGTTAGGTTGCCTTAGGTTAGGATATATGTCGTTATAGACGTATATACTGTTCCCACCGAGGGGTAGGGTTCGACAGGCCAGGAATGTTGTCAAATATTGCATCCGAGATGTTAGGTTGCCTTAGATTAGGATATATACCGTTATAGACGCATGTAATGTTACCACCGAGACGTAGGGACCCACACGCCTGGAATGTTGTCAAATGTTACATCCGAGATGTTAGGTTGCCTTAGGTTAGGATATATGACGTTATAGACGTATATACTGTTCCCACCGAGAAGTAGGGTCCGACACGCCTGGAATGTTGTAGAATATTACATCCGAGATGTTAGGTTGCCTTAGGTTAGGATATATGACGTTATAGACGTATATACTGTTCCCACCGAGAAGTTGGGTCCGACACGCCTGGAATGTTGTAGAATATTACATCCGAGATGTTAGGTTGCCTTAGGTTAGGATATATGACGTTATAGATGTATATACTGTTCCCACCGAGAAGTAGAGTCCGACACGCCAGGAATGATGTCAAATATTACATACGAGATGTTAGGTGGCCTTAGGTTAGGATATATACCGTTATAGACGCATGTAATGTTACCACTGAGACTTAGGGCCGACTCGCCTGGAATGTTGTCAAATGTTACATCCGAGATGTTAGGTTGCCTTAGGTTAGGATATATATCGTTATAGACGTATATACTGTTCCCACCGAGGGGTAGGGTTCGACACGCCAGGAATGTTGTCGAATATTACATCCGAGTTGTTACGTTGCCGTTATAGACGCATTAATGTTATCACCGAGACGAAGGGACCGACACGCCTGGAATGTTGTCAAATGTTACATCCGAGATGTTAGGTTGCCGTAGGTTAGGATATATGACGTTATAGACGTATATACTGTTCCCTCCGAGAAGTAGGGTTCGACAGGCCAGGAATGTTGTCAAATATTGCATCCGAGATGTTAGGTTGCCTTAGGTTAGGATATATAACGTTATAGACGCATGTAATGTTACCACCGAGACGTAGGGACCGACACGCCTGGAATGTTGTCAAATGTTACATCCGAGATGTTAGGTTGCCTTAGGTCAGGCTATATGACGTTACAGACGTATATACTGTTCCCTCCGAGAAGTAGGGTTCGACAGGCCAGGAATGTTGTCAAATATTGCATCCGAGATGTTAGGTTGCCTTAGACTAGGATATATACCGTTATAGACGCATGTAATGTTACCACCGAGACGTAGGGACCCACACGCCTGGAATGTTGTCAAATGTTACATCCGAGATGTTAGGTTGCCTTAGGTTAGGATATATAGCGTTATGGACGTATATACTGTTCCCACCGAGAAGTAGGGTCCGACACGCCAGGAATGTTGTCGAATATTACATCCGAGTTGTTACGTTGCCGTTATAGACGCATTAATGTTATCACCGAGACGTAGGGACCGACACGCCTGGAATGTTGTCAAATGTTACATCCGAGATGTTAGGTTGCCTTAGGTTAGGATATATAACGTTATGGACGTATATACTGTTCCCACCGAGAAGTAGGGTCCGACACGCCAGGAATGTTGTCGAATATTACATCCGAGTTGTTACGTTGCCGTTATAAACGCATTAATGTTATCACCGAGACGTAGGGACCGACACGCCTGGAATGTTGTCAAATGTTACATCCGAGATGTTAGGTTGCCGTAGGTTAGGATATATGACGTTATAGACGTATATACTGTTCCCTCCGAGAAGTAGGGTTCGACAGGCCAGGAATGTTGTCAAATATTGCATCCGAGATGTTAGGTTGCCTTTGGTTAGGATATATAACGTTATAGACGCATGTAATGTTACCACCGAGACGTAGGGACCGACACGCCTGGAATGTTGTCAAATGTTACATCCGAGATGTTAGGTTGCCTTATGTTAGGATATATGACGTTATAGACATATATACTGTTCCCTCCGAGAAGTAGGGTTCGACAGGCCAGGAATGTTGTCAAATATTGCATCCGAGATGTTAGGTTGCCTTAGATTAGGATATACAACGTTATAGACGCATATAATGTTCCCACCGAGAAGTAGGGTCCGACACGCCTGGAATGTTATAGAATATTACATCCGAGATGTAAGGTTGCCTTAGGTTAGGATATATGACGTTACAGACGTATATACTGTTCCCACCGAGAAGTAGGGTCCGACACGCCAGGAATGTTGTCGAATATTACATCCGAGTTGTTACGTTGCCGTTATAGACCCATTAATGTTATCACCGAGACGTAGGGCCCTACACGCCTGGAATGTTGTCAAATGTTACATCCGAGATGTTAGGTTGCCGTAGGTTAGGATATATGACGTTATAGACGTATATACTGTTCCCTCCGAGAAGTAGGGTTCGACAGGCCAGGAATGTTGTCAAATATTGCATCCGAGATGTTAGGTTGCCTTAGGTTAGGATATATAACGTTATAGACGCATGTAATGTTACCACCGAGACGTAGGGACCGACACGCCTGGAATGTTGTCAAATGTTACATCCGAGATGTTAGGTGGCCTTAGGTTAGGATATATACCGTTATAGACGCATGTAATGTTACCACTGAGACTTAGGGCCGACTCGCCTGGAATGTTGTCAAATGTTACATCCGAGATGTTAGGTTGCCTTAGGTTAGGATATATGTCGTTATAGACGTATATACTGTTCCCACCGAGGGGTAGGGTTCGACAGGCCAGGAATGTTGTCAAATATTGCATCCGAGATGTTAGGTTGCCTTAGATTAGGATATATACCGTTATAGACGCATGTAATGTTACCACCGAGACGTAGGGACCCACACGCCTGGAATGTTGTCAAATGTTACATCCGAGATGTTAGGTTGCCTTAGGTTAGGATATATGACGTTATAGACGTATATACTGTTCCCACCGAGAAGTAGGGTCCGACACGCCTGGAATGTTGTAGAATATTACATCCGAGATGTAAGGTTGCCTTAGGTTAGGATATATAACGTTATAGACGCATGTAATGTTACCACCGAGACGTAGGGACCGACACGCCTGGAATGTTGTCAAATGTTACATCCGAGATGTTAGGTTGCCTTAGGTTAGGATATATAACGTTATGGACGTATATACTGTTCCCACCGAGAAGTAGGGTCCGACACGCCAGGAATGTTGTCGAATATTACATCCGAGTTGTTACGTTGCCGTTATAGACGCATTAATGTTATCACCGAGACGCAGGGACCGACAGGCCTGGAATGTTGTCAAATGTTACATCCGAGAAGTTAGGTTGCCGTAGGTTAGGATATATGACGTTATCGACGTATATACTGTTCCCTCCGAGAAGTAGGGTTCGACAGGCCAGGAATGTTGTCAAATATTGCATCCGAGATGTTAGGTTGCCTTAGGTTAGGATATATAACGTTATAGACGCATGTAATGTTACCACCGAGACGTAGGAACCGACACGCCTGGAATGTTGTCAAATGTTACATCCGAGATGTTAGGTTGCCTTAGGTTAGGCTATATGACGTTACAGACGTATATACTGTTCCCTCCGAGAAGTAGGGTTCGACAGGCCAGGAATGTTGTCAAATACTGCATCCGAGATGTTAGGTTGCCTTAGACTAGGATATATACCGTTATAGACGCATGTAATGTTACCACCGAGACGTAGGGACCCACACGCCTGGAATGTTGTCAAATGTTACATCCGAGATGTTAGGTTGCCTTAGGTTAGGATATATGACGTTATAGATGTATATACTGTTCCCACCGAGAAGTAGAGTCCGACACGCCAGGAATGATGTCAAATATTACATACGAAATGTTAGGTGGCCTTAGGTTAGGATATATACCGTTATAGACGCATGTAATGTTACCACTGAGACTTAGGGCCGACTCGCCTGGAATGTTGTCAAATGTTACATCCGAGATGTTAGGTTGCCTTAGGTTAGGATATATATCGTTATAGACGTATATACTGTTCCCTCCGAGAAGTAGGGTTCGACAGGCTAGGAATGTTGTCAAATATTGCATCCGAGATGTTAGGTTGCCTTAGATTAGGCTATATGACGTTACAGACGTATATACTGTTCCCTCCGAGAAGTAGGGTTCGACAGGCCAGGAATGTTGTCAAATATTGCATCCGAGATGTTAGGTTGCCTTAGGTTAGGATGTATAACGTTATAGACGCATGTAATGTTACCACCGAGACGAAGGGACCGACACGCCTGGAATGTTGTCAAATGTTACGTCCGAGATGTTAGGTTGCCTTAGGTTAGGCTATATGACGTTACAGACGTATATACTGTTCCCTCCGAGAAGTAGGGTTCGACAGGCCAGGAATGTTGTCAAATATTGCATCCGAGATGTTAGGTTGCCTTAGATGAGGATATATACCGTTATAGACGCATGTAATGTTACCACCGAGACGTAGGTACCCACACGCCTGGAATGTTGTCAAATGTTACATCCGAGATGTTAGGTTGCCTTAGGTTAGGATATATAACGTTATGGACGTATATACTGTTCCCACCGAGAAGTAGGGTCCGACACGCCAGGAATGTTGTCGAATATTACATCCGAGTTGTTACGTTGCCGTTATAGACGCATTAATGTTATCACCGAGACGCAGGGACCGACAGGCCTGGAATGTTGTCAAATGTTACATCCGAGAAGTTAGGTTGCCGTAGGTTAGGATATATGACGTTATCGACGTATATACTGTTCCCTCCGAGAAGTAGGGTTCGACAGGCCAGGAATGTTGTCAAATATTGCATCCGAGATGTTAGGTTGCCTTAGGTTAGGATATATAACGTTATAGACGCATGTAATGTTACCACCGAGACGTAGGAACCGACACGCCTGGAATGTTGTCAAATGTTACATCCGAGATGTTAGGTTGCCTTAGGTTAGGCTATATGACGTTACAGACGTATATACTGTTCCCTCCGAGAAGTAGGGTTCGACAGGCCAGGAATGTTGTCAAATACTGCATCCGAGATGTTAGGTTGCCTTAGACTAGGATATATACCGTTATAGACGCAGGTAATGTTACCACCGAGACGTAGGGACCCACACGCCTGGAATGTTGTCAAATGTTACATCCGAGATGTTAGGTTGCCTTAGGTTAGGATATATGACGTTATAGATGTATATACTGTTCCCACCGAGAAGTAGAGTCCGACACGCCAGGAATGATGTCAAATATTACATACGAAATGTTAGGTGGCCTTAGGTTAGGATATATACCGTTATAGACGCATGTAATGTTACCACTGAGACTTAGGGCCGACTCGCCTGGAATGTTGTCAAATGTTACATCCGAGATGTTAGGTTGCCTTAGGTTAGGATATATATCGTTATAGACGTATATACTGTTCCCTCCGAGAAGTAGGGTTCGACAGGCTAGGAATGTTGTCAAATATTGCATCCGAGATGTTAGGTTGCCTTAGATTAGGCTATATGACGTTACAGACGTATATACTGTTCCCTCCGAGAAGTAGGGTTCGACAGGCCAGGAATGTTGTCAAATATTGCATCCGAGATGTTAGGTTGCCTTAGGTTAGGATGTATAACGTTATAGACGCATGTAATGTTACCACCGAGACGAAGGGACCGACACGCCTGGAATGTTGTCAAATGTTACGTCCGAGATGTTAGGTTGCCTTAGGTTAGGCTATATGACGTTACAGACGTATATACTGTTCCCTCCGAGAAGTAGGGTTCGACAGGCCAGGAATGTTGTCAAATATTGCATCCGAGATGTTAGGTTGCCTTAGATGAGGATATATACCGTTATAGACGCATGTAATGTTACCACCGAGACGTAGGTACCCACACGCCTGGAATGTTGTCAAATGTTACATCCGAGATGTTAGGTTGCCTTAGGTTAGGATATATAACGTTATGGACGTATATACTGTTCCCACCGAGAAGTAGGGTCCGACACGCCAGGAATGTTGTCGAATATTACATCCGAGTTGTTACGTTGCCGTTATAGACGCATTAATGTTATCACCGAGACGTAGGGACCGACACGCCTGGAATGTTGTCAAATGTGACATCCGAGATGTTAGGTTGCCTTATGTTAGGATATATGACGTTATAGACATATATACTGTTCCCTCCGAGAAGTAGGGTTCGACAGGCCAGGAATGTTGTCAAATATTGCATCCGAGATGTTAGGTTGCCTTAGATTAGGATATACAACGTTATAGACGCATATAATGTTCCCACCGAGAAGTAGGGTCCGACACGCCTGGAATGTTGTAGAATATTACATCCGAGATGTAAGGTTGCCTTAGGTTAGGATATATGACGTTACAGACGTATATACTGTTCCCACCGAGAAGTAGGGTCTGACACGCCAGGAATGTTGTCGAATATTACATCCGAGTTGTTACGTTGCCGTTATAGACCCATTAATGTTATCACCGAGACGTAGGGCCCTACACGCCTGGAATGTTGTCAAATGTTACATCCGAGATGTTAGGTTGCCGTAGGTTAGGATATATGACGTTATAGACGTATATACTGTTCCCTCCGAGAAGTAGGGTTCGACAGGCCAGGAATGTTGTCAAATATTGCATCCGAGATGTTAGGTTGCCTTAGGTTAGGATATATAACGTTATAGACGCATGTAATGTTACCACCGAGACGTAGGGACCGACACGCCTGGAATGTTGTCAAATGTTACATCCGAGATGTTAGGTTGCCTTAGGTTAGGATATATGACGTTATAGACGTATATACTGTTCCCACCGAGAAGTAGGGTCCGACACGCCTGGAATGTTGTAGAATATTACATCCGAGATGTTAGGTTGCCTTAGGTTAGGATATATGACGTTATAGATGTATATACTGTTCCCACCGAGAAGTAGAGTCCGACACGCCAGGAATGATGTCAAATATTACATACGAGATGTTAGGTGGCCTTAGGTTAGGATATATACCGTTATAGACGCATGTAATGTTACCACTGAGACTTAGGGCCGACTCGCCTGGAATGTTGTCAAATGTTACATCCGAGATGTTAGGTTGCCTTAGGTTAGGATATATATCGTTATAGACGTATATACTGTTCCCACCGAGGGGTAGGGTTCGACAGGCCAGGAATGTTGTCAAATATTGCATCCGAGATGTTAGGTTGCCTTAGATTAGGATATATACGGTTATAGACGCATGTAATGTTACCACCGAGACGTAGGGACCCACACGCCTGGAATGTTGTCAAATGTTACATCCGAGATGTTAGGTTGCCTTAGGTTAGGATATATGACGTTATAGACGTATATACTGTTCCCACCGAGAAGTAGGGTCCGACACGCCTGGAATGTTGTAGAATATTACATCCGAGATGTAACGTTGCCTTAGGTTAGGATATATAACGTTATAGACGCATGTAATGTTACCACCGAGACGTAGGGACCGACACGCCTGGAATGTTGTCAAATGTTACATCCGAGATGTTAGGTTGCCTTAGGTTAGGATATATAACGTTATGGACGTATATACTGTTCCCACCGAGAAGTAGGGTCCGACACGCCAGGAATGTTGTCGAATATTACATCCGAGTTGTTACGTTGCCGTTATAGACGCATTAATGTTATCACCGAGACGAAGGGACCGACACGCCTGGAATGTTGTCAAATGTTACATCCGAGATGTTAGGTTGCCGTAGGTTAGGATATATGACGTTATAGACGTATATACTGTTCCCTCCGAGAAGTAGGGTTCGACAGGCCAGGAATGTTGTCAAATATTGCATCCGAGATGTTAGGTTGCCTTAGGTTAGGATATATAACGTTATAGACGCATGTAATGTTACCACCGAGACGTAGGGACCGACACGCCTGGAATGTTGTCAAATGTTACATCCGAGATGTTAGGTTGCCTTAGGTCAGGCTATATGACGTTACAGACGTATATACTGTTCCCTCCGAGAAGTAGGGTTCGACAGGCCAGGAATGTTGTCAAATATTGCATCCGAGATGTTAGGTTGCCTTAGACTAGGATATATACCGTTATAGACGCATGTAATGTTACCACCGAGACGTAGGGACCCACACGCCTGGAATGTTGTCAAATGTTACATCCGAGATGTTAGGTTGCCTTAGGTTAGGATATATAGCGTTATGGACGTATATACTGTTCCCACCGAGAAGTAGGGTCCGACACGCCAGGAATGTTGTCGAATATTACATCCGAGTTGTTACGTTGCCGTTATAGACGCATTAATGTTATCACCGAGACGTAGGGACCGACACGCCTGGAATGTTGTCAAATGTTACATCCGAGATGTTAGGTTGCCTTAGGTTAGGATATATAACGTTATGGACGTATATACTGTTCCCACCGAGAAGTAGGGTCCGACACGCCAGGAATGTTGTCGAATATTACATCCGAGTTGTTACGTTGCCGTTATAGACGCATTAATGTTATCACCGAGACGTAGGGACCGAGACGCCTGGAATGTTGTCAAATGTTACATCCGAGATGTTAGGTTGCCGTAGGTTAGGATATATGACGTTATAGACGTATATACTGTTCCCTCCGAGAAGTAGGGTTCGACAGGCCAGGAATGTTGTCAAATATTGCATCCGAGATGTTAGGTTGCCTTTGGTTAGGATATATAACGTTATAGACGCATGTAATGTTACCACCGAGACGTAGGGACCGACACGCCTGGAATGTTGTCAAATGTTACATCCGAGATGTTAGGTTGCCTTATGTTAGGATATATGACGTTATAGACATATATACTGTTCCCTCCGAGAAGTAGGGTTCGACAGGCCAGGAATGTTGTCAAATATTGCATCCGAGATGTTAGGTTGCCTTAGATTAGGATATACAACGTTATAGACGCATATAATGTTCCCACCGAGAAGTAGGGTCCGACACGCCTGGAATGTTATAGAATATTACATCCGAGATGTAAGGTTGCCTTAGGTTAGGATATATGACGTTACAGACGTATATACTGTTCCCACCGAGAAGTAGGGTCCGACACGCCAGGAATGTTGTCGAATATTACATCCGAGTTGTTACGTTGCCGTTATAGACCCATTAATGTTATCACCGAGACGTAGGGCCCTACACGCCTGGAATGTTGTCAAATGTTACATCCGAGATGTTAGGTTGCCGTAGGTTAGGATATATGACGTTATAGACGTATATACTGTTCCCTCCGAGAAGTAGGGTTCGACAGGCCAGGAATGTTGTCAAATATTGCATCCGAGATGTTAGGTTGCCTTAGGTTAGGATATATAACGTTATAGACGCATGTAATGTTACCACCGAGACGTAGGGACCGACACGCCTGGAATGTTGTCAAATGTTACATCCGAGATGTTAGGTGGCCTTAGGTTAGGATATATACCGTTATAGACGCATGTAATGTTACCACTGAGACTTAGGGCCGACTCGCCTGGAATGTTGTCAAATGTTACATCCGAGATGTTAGGTTGTCTTAGGTTAGGATATATGTCGTTATAGACGTATATACTGTTCCCACCGAGGGGTAGGGTTCGACAGGCCAGGAATGTTGTCAAATATTGCATCCGAGATGTTAGGTTGCCTTAGATTAGGATATATACCGTTATAGACGCATGTAATGTTACCACCGAGACGTAGGGACCCACACGCCTGGAATGTTGTCAAATGTTACATCCGAGATGTTAGGTTGCCTTAGGTTAGGATATATGACGTTATAGACGTATATACTGTTCCCACCGAGAAGTAGGGTCCGACACGCCTGGAATGTTGTAGAATATTACATCCGAGATGTAAGGTTGCCTTAGGTTAGGATATATAACGTTATAGACGCATGTAATGTTACCACCGAGACGTAGGGACCGACACGCCTGGAATGTTGTCAAATGTTACATCCGAGATGTTAGGTTGCCTTAGGTTAGGATATATAACGTTATGGACGTATATACTGTTCCCACCGAGAAGTAGGGTCCGACACGCCAGGAATGTTGTCGAATATTACATCCGAGTTGTTACGTTGCCGTTATAGACGCATTAATGTTATCACCGAGACGCAGGGACCGACAGGCCTGGAATGTTGTCAAATGTTACATCCGAGAAGTTAGGTTGCCGTAGGTTAGGATATATGACGTTATCGACGTATATACTGTTCCCTCCGAGAAGTAGGGTTCGACAGGCCAGGAATGTTGTCAAATATTGCATCCGAGATGTTAGGTTGCCTTAGGTTAGGATATATAACGTTATAGACGCATGTAATGTTACCACCGAGACGTAGGAACCGACACGCCTGGAATGTTGTCGAATGTTACATCCGAGATGTTAGGTTGCCTTAGGTTAGGCTATATGACGTTACAGACGTATATACTGTTCCCTCCGAGAAGTAGGGTTCGACAGGCCAGGAATGTTGTCAAATACTGCATCCGAGATGTTAGGTTGCCTTAGACTAGGATATATACCGTTATAGACGCATGTAATGTTACCACCGAGACGTAGGGACCCACACGCCTGGAATGTTGTCAAATGTTACATCCGAGATGTTAGGTTGCCTTAGGTTAGGATATATGACGTTATAGATGTATATACTGTTCCCACCGAGAAGTAGAGTCCGACACGCCAGGAATGATGTCAAATATTACATACGAAATGTTAGGTGGCCTTAGGTTAGGATATATACCGTTATAGACGCATGTAATGTTACCACTGAGACTTAGGGCCGACTCGCCTGGAATGTTGTCAAATGTTACATCCGAGATGTTAGGTTGCCTTAGGTTAGGATATATATCGTTATAGACGTATATACTGTTCCCTCCGAGAAGTAGGGTTCGACAGGCTAGGAATGTTGTCAAATATTGCATCCGAGATGTTAGGTTGCCTTAGATTAGGCTATATGACGTTACAGACGTATATACTGTTCCCTCCGAGAAGTAGGGTTCGACAGGCCAGGAATGTTGTCAAATATTGCATCCGAGATGTTAGGTTGCCTTAGGTTAGGATGTATAACGTTATAGACGCATGTAATGTTACCACCGAGACGAAGGGACCGACACGCCTGGAATGTTGTCAAATGTTACGTCCGAGATGTTAGGTTGCCTTAGGTTAGGCTATATGACGTTACAGACGTATATACTGTTCCCTCCGAGAAGTAGGGTTCGACAGGCCAGGAATGTTGTCAAATATTGCATCCGAGATGTTAGGTTGCCTTAGATGAGGATATATACCGTTATAGACGCATGTAATGTTACCACCGAGACGTAGGTACCCACACGCCTGGAATGTTGTCAAATGTTACATCCGAGATGTTAGGTTGCCTTAGGTTAGGATATATAACGTTATGGACGTATATACTGTTCCCACCGAGAAGTAGGGTCCGACACGCCAGGAATGTTGTCGAATATTACATCCGAGTTGTTACGTTGCCGTTATAGACGCATTAATGTTATCACCGAGACGCAGGGACCGACAGGCCTGGAATGTTGTCAAATGTTACATCCGAGAAGTTAGGTTGCCGTAGGTTAGGATATATGACGTTATCGACGTATATACTGTTCCCTCCGAGAAGTAGGGTTCGACAGGCCAGGAATGTTGTCAAATATTGCATCCGAGATGTTAGGTTGCCTTAGGTTAGGATATATAACGTTATAGACGCATGTAATGTTACCACCGAGACGTAGGAACCGACACGCCTGGAATGTTGTCAAATGTTACATCCGAGATGTTAGGTTGCCTTAGGTTAGGCTATATGACGTTACAGACGTATATACTGTTCCCTCCGAGAAGTAGGGTTCGACAGGCCAGGAATGTTGTCAAATACTGCATCCGAGATGTTAGGTTGCCTTAGACTAGGATATATACCGTTATAGAAGCATGTAATGTTACCACCGAGACGTAGGGACCCACACGCCTGGAATGTTGTCAAATGTTACATCCGAGATGTTAGGTTGCCTTAGGTTAGGATATATGACGTTATAGATGTATATACTGTTCCCACCGAGAAGTAGAGTCCGACACGCCAGGAATGATGTCAAATATTACATACGAAATGTTAGGTGGCCTTAGGTTAGGATATATACCGTTATAGACGCATGTAATGTTACCACTGAGACTTAGGGCCGACTCGCCTGGAATGTTGTCAAATGTTACATCCGAGATGTTAGGTTGCCTTAGGTTAGGATATATATCGTTATAGACGTATATACTGTTCCCTCCGAGAAGTAGGGTTCGACAGGCTAGGAATGTTGTCAAATATTGCATCCGAGATGTTAGGTTGCCTTAGATTAGGCTATATGACGTTACAGACGTATATACTGTTCCCTCCGAGAAGTAGGGTTCGACAGGCCAGGAATGTTGTCAAATATTGCATCCGAGATGTTAGGTTGCCTTAGGTTAGGATGTATAACGTTATAGACGCATGTAATGTTACCACCGAGACGAAGGGACCGACACGCCTGGAATGTTGTCAAATGTTACGTCCGAGATGTTAGGTTGCCTTAGGTTAGGCTATATGACGTTACAGACGTATATACTGTTCCCTCCGAGAAGTAGGGTTCGACAGGCCAGGAATGTTGTCAAATATTGCATCCGAGATGTTAGGTTGCCTTAGATGAGGATATATACCGTTATAGACGCATGTAATGTTACCACCGAGACGTAGGTACCCACACGCCTGGAATGTTGTCAAATGTTACATCCGAGATGTTAGGTTGCCTTAGGTTAGGATATATAACGTTATGGACGTATATACTGTTTCCACCGAGAAGTAGGGTCCGACACGCCAGGAATGTTGTCGAATATTACATCCGAGTTGTTACGTTGCCGTTATAGACGCATTAATGTTATCACCGAGACGTAGGGACCGACACGCCTGGAATGTTGTCAAATGTGACATCCGAGAAGTTAGGTTGCCGTAGGTTAGGATATATGACGTTATAGACGTATATACTGTTCCCTCCGAGAAGTAGGGTTCGACAGGCCAGGAATGTTGTCAAATATTGCATCCGAGATGTTAGGTTGCCTTAGGTTAGGATATATAACGTTATAGACGCATGTAATGTTACCACCGATACGTAGGTACCGACACGCCTGGAATGTTGTCAAATGTTACATCCGAGATGTTAGGTTGCCTTAGGTTAGGCTATATGACGTTACAGACATATATACTGTTCCCTCCGAGAAGTAGGGTTCGACAGGCCAGGAATGTTGTCAAATATTGCATCCGAGATGTTAGGTTGCCTTAGACTAGGATATATACAGTTATAGACGCATGTAATGTTACCACCGAGACGTAGGGACCCACACGCCTGGAATGTTGTCAAATGTTACATCCGAGATGTTAGGTTGCCTTAGGTTAGGATATATGACGTTATAGATGTATATACTGTTCCCACCGAGAAGTAGAGTCCGACACGCCAGGAATGATGTCAAATATTACATACGAGATGTTAGGTTGCCGTAGGTTAGGATATATGACGTTATAGACGTATATACTGTTCCCTCCGAGAAGTAGGGTTCGACAGGCCAGGAATGTTGTCAAATATTGCATCCGAGATGTTAGGTTGCCTTTGGTTAGGATATATAACGTTATAGACGCATGTAATGTTACCACCGAGACGTAGGGACCGACACGCCTGGAATGTTGTCAAATGTTACATCCGAGATGTTAGGTTGCCTTATGTTAGGATATATGACGTTATAGACATATATACTGTTCCCTCCGAGAAGTAGGGTTCGACAGGCCAGGAATGTTGTCAAATATTGCATCCGAGATGTTAGGTTGCCTTAGATTAGGATATACAACGTTATAGACGCATATAATGTTCCCACCGAGAAGTAGGGTCCGACACGCCTGGAATGTTATAGAATATTACATCCGAGATGTAAGGTTGCCTTAGGTTAGGATATATGACGTTACAGACGTATATACTGTTCCCACCGAGAAGTAGGGTCCGACACGCCAGGAATGTTGTCGAATATTACATCCGAGTTGTTACGTTGCCGTTATAGACCCATTAATGTTATCACCGAGACGTAGGGCCCTACACGCCTGGAATGTTGTCAAATGTTACATCCGAGATGTTAGGTTGCCGTAGGTTAGGATATATGACGTTATAGACGTATATACTGTTCCCTCCGAGAAGTAGGGTTCGACAGGCCAGGAATGTTGTCAAATATTGCATCCGAGATGTTAGGTTGCCTTAGGTTAGGATATATAACGTTATAGACGCATGTAATGTTACCACCGAGACGTAGGGACCGACACGCCTGGAATGTTGTCAAATGTTACATCCGAGATGTTAGGTGGCCTTAGGTTAGGATATATACCGTTATAGACGCATGTAATGTTACCACTGAGACTTAGGGCCGACTCGCCTGGAATGTTGTCAAATGTTACATCCGAGATGTTAGGTTGTCTTAGGTTAGGATATATGTCGTTATAGACGTATATACTGTTCCCACCGAGGGGTAGGGTTCGACAGGCCAGGAATGTTGTCAAATATTGCATCCGAGATGTTAGGTTGCCTTAGATTAGGATATATACCGTTATAGACGCATGTAATGTTACCACCGAGACGTAGGGACCCACACGCCTGGAATGTTGTCAAATGTTACATCCGAGATGTTAGGTTGCCTTAGGTTAGGATATATGACGTTATAGACGTATATACTGTTCCCACCGAGAAGTAGGGTCCGACACGCCTGGAATGTTGTAGAATATTACATCCGAGATGTAAGGTTGCCTTAGGTTAGGATATATAACGTTATAGACGCATGTAATGTTACCACCGAGACGTAGGGACCGACACGCCTGGAATGTTGTCAAATGTTACATCCGAGATGTTAGGTTGCCTTAGGTTAGGATATATAACGTTATGGACGTATATACTGTTCCCACCGAGAAGTAGGGTCCGACACGCCAGGAATGTTGTCGAATATTACATCCGAGTTGTTACGTTGCCGTTATAGACGCATTAATGTTATCACCGAGACGCAGGGACCGACAGGCCTGGAATGTTGTCAAATGTTACATCCGAGAAGTTAGGTTGCCGTAGGTTAGGATATATGACGTTATCGACGTATATACTGTTCCCTCCGAGAAGTAGGGTTCGACAGGCCAGGAATGTTGTCAAATATTGCATCCGAGATGTTAGGTTGCCTTAGGTTAGGATATATAACGTTATAGACGCATGTAATGTTACCACCGAGACGTAGGAACCGACACGCCTGGAATGTTGTCAAATGTTACATCCGAGATGTTAGGTTGCCTTAGGTTAGGCTATATGACGTTACAGACGTATATACTGTTCCCTCCGAGAAGTAGGGTTCGACAGGCCAGGAATGTTGTCAAATACTGCATCCGAGATGTTAGGTTGCCTTAGACTAGGATATATACCGTTATAGACGCATGTAATGTTACCACCGAGACGTAGGGACCCACACGCCTGGAATGTTGTCAAATGTTACATCCGAGATGTTAGGTTGCCTTAGGTTAGGATATATGACGTTATAGATGTATATACTGTTCCCACCGAGAAGTAGAGTCCGACACGCCAGGAATGATGTCAAATATTACATACGAAATGTTAGGTGGCCTTAGGTTAGGATATATACCGTTATAGACGCATGTAATGTTACCACTGAGACTTAGGGCCGACTCGCCTGGAATGTTGTCAAATGTTACATCCGAGATGTTAGGTTGCCTTAGGTTAGGATATATATCGTTATAGACGTATATACTGTTCCCTCCGAGAAGTAGGGTTCGACAGGCTAGGAATGTTGTCAAATATTGCATCCGAGATGTTAGGTTGCCTTAGATTAGGCTATATGACGTTACAGACGTATATACTGTTCCCTCCGAGAAGTAGGGTTCGACAGGCCAGGAATGTTGTCAAATATTGCATCCGAGATGTTAGGTTGCCTTAGGTTAGGATGTATAACGTTATAGACGCATGTAATGTTACCACCGAGACGAAGGGACCGACACGCCTGGAATGTTGTCAAATGTTACGTCCGAGATGTTAGGTTGCCTTAGGTTAGGCTATATGACGTTACAGACGTATATACTGTTCCCTCCGAGAAGTAGGGTTCGACAGGCCAGGAATGTTGTCAAATATTGCATCCGAGATGTTAGGTTGCCTTAGATGAGGATATATACCGTTATAGACGCATGTAATGTTACCACCGAGACGTAGGTACCCACACGCCTGGAATGTTGTCAAATGTTACATCCGAGATGTTAGGTTGCCTTAGGTTAGGATATATAACGTTATGGACGTATATACTGTTCCCACCGAGAAGTAGGGTCCGACACGCCAGGAATGTTGTCGAATATTACATCCGAGTTGTTACGTTGCCGTTATAGACGCATTAATGTTATCACCGAGACGCAGGGACCGACAGGCCTGGAATGTTGTCAAATGTTACATCCGAGAAGTTAGGTTGCCGTAGGTTAGGATATATGACGTTATCGACGTATATACTGTTCCCTCCGAGAAGTAGGGTTCGACAGGCCAGGAATGTTGTCAAATATTGCATCCGAGATGTTAGGTTGCCTTAGGTTAGGATATATAACGTTATAGACGCATGTAATGTTACCACCGAGACGTAGGAACCGACACGCCTGGAATGTTGTCAAATGTTACATCCGAGATGTTAGGTTGCCTTAGGTTAGGCTATATGACGTTACAGACGTATATACTGTTCCCTCCGAGAAGTAGGGTTCGACAGGCCAGGAATGTTGTCAAATACTGCATCCGAGATGTTAGGTTGCCTTAGACTAGGATATATACCGTTATAGAAGCATGTAATGTTACCACCGAGACGTAGGGACCCACACGCCTGGAATGTTGTCAAATGTTACATCCGAGATGTTAGGTTGCCTTAGGTTAGGATATATGACGTTATAGATGTATATACTGTTCCCACCGAGAAGTAGAGTCCGACACGCCAGGAATGATGTCAAATATTACATACGAAATGTTAGGTGGCCTTAGGTTAGGATATATACCGTTATAGACGCATGTAATGTTACCACTGAGACTTAGGGCCGACTCGCCTGGAATGTTGTCAAATGTTACATCCGAGATGTTAGGTTGCCTTAGGTTAGGATATATATCGTTATAGACGTATATACTGTTCCCTCCGAGAAGTAGGGTTCGACAGGCTAGGAATGTTGTCAAATATTGCATTCGAGATGTTAGGTTGCCTTAGATTAGGCTATATGACGTTACAGACGTATATACTGTTCCCTCCGAGAAGTAGGGTTCGACAGGCCAGGAATGTTGTCAAATATTGCATCCGAGATGTTAGGTTGCCTTAGGTTAGGATGTATAACGTTATAGACGCATGTAATGTTACCACCGAGACGAAGGGACCGACACGCCTGGAATGTTGTCAAATGTTACGTCCGAGATGTTAGGTTGCCTTAGGTTAGGCTATATGACGTTACAGACGTATATACTGTTCCCTCCGAGAAGTAGGGTTCGACAGGCCAGGAATGTTGTCAAATATTGCATCCGAGATGTTAGGTTGCCTTAGATGAGGATATATACCGTTATAGACGCATGTAATGTTACCACCGAGACGTAGGTACCCACACGCCTGGAATGTTGTCAAATGTTACATCCGAGATGTTAGGTTGCCTTAGGTTAGGATATATAACGTTATGGACGTATATACTGTTTCCACCGAGAAGTAGGGTCCGACACGCCAGGAATGTTGTCGAATATTACATCCGAGTTGTTACGTTGCCGTTATAGACGCATTAATGTTATCACCGAGACGTAGGGACCGACACGCCTGGAATGTTGTCAAATGTGACATCCGAGAAGTTAGGTTGCCGTAGGTTAGGATATATGACGTTATAGACGTATATACTGTTCCCTCCGAGAAGTAGGGTTCGACAGGCCAGGAATGTTGTCAAATATTGCATCCGAGATGTTAGGTTGCCTTAGGTTAGGATATATAACGTTATAGACGCATGTAATGTTACCACCGATACGTAGGTACCGACACGCCTGGAATGTTGTCAAATGTTACATCCGAGATGTTAGGTTGCCTTAGGTTAGGCTATATGACGTTACAGACGTATATACTGTTCCCTCCGAGAAGTAGGGTTCGACAGGCCAGGAATGTTGTCAAATATTGCATCCGAGATGTTAGGTTGCCTTAGACTAGGATATATACAGTTATAGACGCATGTAATGTTACCACCGAGACGTAGGGACCCACACGCCTGGAATGTTGTCAAATGTTACATCCGAGATGTTAGGTTGCCTTAGGTTAGGATATATGACGTTATAGATGTATATACTGTTCCCACCGAGAAGTAGAGTCCGACACGCCAGGAATGATGTCAAATATTACATACGAGATGTTAGGTGGCCTTAGGTTAGGATATATACCGTTATAGACGCATGTAATGTTACCACTGAGACTTAGGGCCGACTCGCCTGGAATGTAGTCAAATGTTACATCCGAGATGTTAGGTTGCCTTAGGTTAGGATATATATCGTTATAGACGTATATACTGTTCCCTCCGAGAAGTAGGGTTCGACAGGCTAGGAATGTTGTCAAATATTGCATCCGAGATGTTAGGTTGCCTTAGATTAGGCTATATGACGTTACAGACGTATATACTGTTCCCTCCGAGAAGTAGGGTTCGACAGGCCAGGAATGTTGTCAAATATTGCATCCGAGATGTTAGGTTGCCTTAGATTAGGATATACAACGTTATAGACGCATATAATGTTCCCACCGAGAAGTAGGGTCCGACACGCCTGGAATGTTGTAGAATATTACCGCCGAGATGTCAGGTTGCCTTAGGTTAGGATATATGACGTTACAGACGTATATACTGTTTCCTCCGAGAAGTAGGGTTCGACAGGCCAGGAATGTTGTCAAATATTGCATCCGAGATGTTAGGTTGCCTTAGATTAGGATATACAAAGTTATAGACGCATATAATGTTCCCACCGAGAAATAGGGTCCGACACGCCTGGAATGTTGTAGAATATTACATCCGAGATGTCAGGTTGCCTTAGGTTAGGATATATGACGTTACAGACGTATATACTGTTCCCCCCGAGAAGTAGGGTTCGACAGGCCAGGAATGTCGTCAAATATTGCATCCGAGATGTTAGGTTGCCTTAGATTAGGATATATACCGTTATAGACGCATTAATGTTATCACCGAGACGTAGGGACCGACACGCCTGGAATGTTGTCAAATGTTACATCCGAGATGTTAGGTTGCCGTAGGTTAGGATATATGACGTTATAGACGTATATACTGTTCCCTCCGAGAAGTAGGGTTCGACAGGCCAGGAATGTTGTCAAATATTGCATCCGAGATGTTAGGTTGCCTTAGGTTAGGATATATAACGTTATAGACGCATGTAATGTTACCACCGAGACGTAGGGACCTACACGCCTGGAATGTTGTCAAATGTTACATCCGAGATGTTAAGTTGCCTTAGGTTAGGCTATATGACGTTACAGACGTATATACTGTTCCCTCCGAGAAGTAGGGTTCGACAGGCCAGGAATGTTGTCAAATATTGCATCCGAGATGTTAGGTTGCCTTAGACTAGGATATATACAGTTATAGACGCATGTAATGTTACCACCGAGACGTAGGGACCCACACGCCTGGAATGTTGTCAAATGTTACATCCGAGATGTTAGGTTGCCTTAGGTTAGGATATATGACGTTATAGATGTATATACTGTTCCCACCGAGAAGTAGAGTCCGACACGCCAGGAATGATGTCAAATATTACATACGAGATGTTAGGTGGCCTTAGGTTAGGATATATACCGTTATAGACGCATGTAATGTTACCACTGAGACTTAGGGCCGACTCGCCTGGAATGTTGTCAAATGTTACATCCGAGATGTTAGGTTGCCTTAGGTTAGGATATATATCGTTATAGACGTATATACTGTTCCCTCCGAGAAGTAGGGTTCGACAGGCTAGGAATGTTGTCAAATATTGCATCCGAGATGTTAGGTTGCCTTAGATTAGGCTATATGACGTTACAGACGTATATACTGTTCCCTCCGAGAAGTAGGGTTCGACAGGCCAGGAATGTTGTCAAATATTGCATCCGAGATGTTAGGTTGCCTTAGATTAGGATATACAAAGTTATAGACGCATATAATGTTCCCACCGAGAAGTAGGGTCCGACACGCCTGGAATGTTGTAGAATATTACATCCGAGATGTTAGGTTGCCTTAGGTTAGGATATATAACGTTATGGACGTATATACTGTTCCCACCGAGAAGTAGGGTCCGACACGCCAGGAATGTTGTCGAATATTACATCCGAGTTGTTACGTTGCCGTTATAGACGCATTAATGTTATCACCGAGACGTAGGGACCGACACGCCTGGAATGTTGTCAAATGTTACATCCGAGAAGTTAGGTTGCCGTAGGTTAGGATATATGACGTTATAGACGTATATACTGTTCCCTCCGAGAAGTAGGGTTCGACAGGCCAGGAATGTTGTCAAATATTGCATCCGAGATGTTAGGTTGCCTTAGGTTAGGATATATAACGTTATAGACGCATGTAATGTTACCACCGAGACGTAGGAACCGACACGCCTGGAATGTTGTCAAATGTTACATCCGAGATGTTAGGTTGCCTTAGGTTAGGCTATATGACGTTACAGACGTATATACTGTTCCCTCCGAGAAGTAGGGTTCGACAGGCCAGGAATGTTGTCAAATATTGCATCCGAGATGTTAGGTTGCCTTAGACTAGGATATATACCGTTATAGACGCATGTAATGTTACCACCGAGACGTAGGGACCCACACGCCTGGAATGTTGTCAAATGTTACATCCGAGATGTTAGGTTGCCTTAGGTTAGGATATATGACGTTATAGATGTATATACTGTTCCCACCGAGAAGTAGAGTCCGACACGCCAGGAATGATGTCAAATATTACATACGAGATGTTAGGTGGCCTTAGGTTAGGATACATACCGTTATAGACGCATGTAATGTTACCACTGAGACTTAGGGCCGACTCGCCTGGAATGTTGTCAAATGTTACATCCGAGATGTTAGGTTGCCTTAGGTTAGGATATATATCGTTATAGACGTATATACTGTTCCCTCCGAGAAGTAGGGTTCGACAGGCTAGGAATGTTGTCAAATATTGCATCCGAGATGTTAGGTTGCCTTAGATTAGGCTATATGACGTTACAGACGTATATACTGTTCCCTCCGAGAAGTAGGGTTCGACAGGCCAGGAATGTTGTCAAATATTGCATCCGAGATGTTAGGTTGCCTTAGATTAGGATATACAAAGTTATAGACGCATATAATGTTCCCACCGAGAAGTAGGGTCCGACACGCCTGGAATGTTGTAGAATATTACATCCGAGATGTCAGGTTGCCTTAGGTTAGGATATATGACGTTACAGACGTATATACTGTTCCCTCCGAGAAGTAGGGTTCGACAGCCCAGGAATGTTGTCAAATATTGCATCCGAGATGTTAGGTTGCCTTAGATTAGGATATACAACGTTATAGACGCATATAATGTTCCCACCGAGAAGTAGGGTCCGACACGCCTGGAATGTTGTAGAATATTACCGCCGAGATGTCAGGTTGCCTTAGGTTAGGATATATGACGTTACAGACGTATATACTGTTCCCCCCGAGAAGTAGGGTTCGACAGGCCAGGAATGTCGTCAAATATTGCATCCGAGATGTTAGGTTGCCTTAGATTAGGATATATACCGTTATAGACGCATTAATGTTATCACCGAGACGTAGGGACCGACACGCCTGGAATGTTGTCAAATGGTACATCCGAGATGTTAGGTTGCCGTAGGTTAGGATATATGACGTTATGGACGTATATACTGTTCCCTCCGAGAAGTAGGGTTCGACAGGCCAGGAATGTTGTCAAATATTGCATCCGAGATGTTAGGTTGCCTTAGGTTAGGACATATAACGTTATAGACGCATGTAATGTTACCACCGAGACGTAGGGACCGACATGCCTGGAATGTTGTCAAATGTTACATCCGAGATGTTAGGTTGCCTTATGTTAGGATATATGACGTTATAGACATATATACTGTTCCCTCCGAGAAGTAGGGTTCGACAGGCCAGGAATGATGTCAAATATTGCTTACGAGATGTTAGGTTGCCTTAGGTTAGGATGTATAACGTTATAGACGCATGTAATGTTACCACCGAGACGTAGGGACCGACACGCCTGGAATGTTGTCAAATGTTACATCCGAGATGTTAGGTTACCTTAGGTTAGGCTATATGACGTTACAGACGTATATACTGTTCCCTCCGAGAAGTAGGGTTGGACAGGCCAGGAATGTTGTCAAATATTGCATCCGAGATGTTAGGTTGCCTTAGATTAGGATATATACCGTTATAGACGCATGTAATGTTACCACCGAGACGTAGGGACCCACACGCCTGGAATGTTGTCAAATGTTACATCCGAGATGTTAGGTTGCCTTAGGTTAGGATATATGACGTTATAGATGTATATACTGTTCCCCCCGAGAAGTAGAGTCCGACACGCCAGGAATGATGTCAAATATTACATACGAGATGTTAGGTGGCCTTAGGTTAGGATATATACCGTTATAGACGCATGTAATGTTACCACTGAGACTTAGGGCCGACTCGCCTGGAATGTTGTCAAATGTTACATCCGAGATGTTAGGTTGCCTTAGGTTAGGATATATATCGTTATAGACGTATATACTGTTCCCACCGAGGGGTAGGGTTCGACAGGCCAGGAATGTTGTCAAATATTGCATCCGAGATGTTAGGTTGCCTTAGATTAGGATATATACCGTTATAGACGCATGTAATGTTACCACCGAGACGTAGGGACCCACACGCCTGGAATGTTGTCAAATGTTACATCCGAGATGTTAGGTTGCCTTAGGTTAGGATATATGACGTTATAGACGTATATACTGTTCCCACCGAGAAGTAGGGTCCGACACGCCTGGAATGTTGTAGAATATTACATCCGAGATGTAAGGTTGCCTTAGGTTAGGATATATAACGTTATAGACGCATGTAATGTTACCACCGAGACGTAGGGACCGACACGCCTGGAATGTTGTCAAATGTTACATCCGAGATGTTAGGTTGCCTTAGGTTAGGATATATAACGTTATGGACGTATATACTGTTCCCACCGAGAAGTAGGGTCCGACACGCCAGGAATGTTGTCGAATATTACATCCGAGTTGTTACGTTGCCGTTATAGACGCATTAATGTTATCACCGAGACGTAGGGACCGACACGCCTGGAATGTTGTCAAATGTTACATCCGAGAAGTTAGGTTGCCGTAGGTTAGGATATATGACGTTATAGACGTATATACTGTTCCCTCCGAGAAGTAGGGTTCGACAGGCCAGGAATGTTGTCAAATATTGCATCCGAGATGTTAGGTTGCCTTAGGTTAGGATATATAACGTTATAGACGCATGTAATGTTACCACCGAGACGTAGGAACCGACACGCCTGGAATGTTGTCAAATGTTACATCCGAGATGTTAGGTTGCCTTAGGTTAGGCTATATGACGTTACAGACGTATATACTGTTCCCTCCGAGAAGTAGGGTTCGACAGGCCAGGAATGTTGTCAAATATTGCATCCGAGATGTTAGGTTGCCTTAGACTAGGATATATACCGTTATAGACGCATGTAATGTTACCACCGAGACGTAGGGACCCACACGCCTGGAATGTTGTCAAATGTTACATCCGAGATGTTAGGTTGCCTTAGGTTAGGATATATGACGTTATAGATGTATATACTGTTCCCACCGAGAAGTAGGGTTCGACAGGCCAGGAATGTTGTCAAATATTGCATCCGAGATGTTAGGTTGCCTTAGGTTAGGATGTATAACGTTATAGACGCATGTAATGTTACCACCGAGACGAAGGGACCGACACGCCTGGAATGTTGTCAAATGTTACATCCGAGATGTTAGGTTGCCTTAGGTTAGGATATATATCGTTATAGACGTATATACTGTTCCCTCCGAGAAGTAGGGTTCGACAGGCTAGGAATGTTGTCAAATATTGCATCCGAGATGTTAGGTTGCCTTAGATTAGGCTATATGACGTTACAGACGTATATACTGTTCCCTCCGAGAAGTAGGGTTCGACAGGCCAGGAATGTTGTCAAATATTGCATCCGAGATGTTAGGTTGCCTTAGATTAGGATATACAAAGTTATAGACGCATATAATGTTCCCACCGAGAAGTAGGGTCCGACACGCCTGGAATGTTGTAGAATATTACATCCGAGATGTCAGGTTGCCTTAGGTTAGGATATATGACGTTACAGACGTATATACTGTTCCCTCCGAGAAGTAGGGTTCGACAGCCCAGGAATGTTGTCAAATATTGCATCCGAGATGTTAGGTTGCCTTAGATTAGGATATACAAAGTTATAGACGCATATAATGTTCCCACCGAGAAGTAGGGTCCGACACGCCTGGAATGTTGTAGAATATTACATCCGAGATGTCAGGTTGCCTTAGGTTAGGATATATGACGTTACAGACGTATATACTGTTCCCTCCGAGAAGTAGGGTTCGACAGGCCAGGAATGTTGTCAAATATTGCATCCGAGATGTTAGGTTGCCTTAGACTAGGATATATACCGTTATAGACGCATGTAATGTTACCACCGAGACGTAGGGACCCACACGCCTGGAATGTTGTCAAATGTTACATCCGAGATGTTAGGTTGCCTTAGGTTAGGATATATGACGTTATAGATGTATATACTGTTCCCACCGAGAAGTAGAGTCCGACACGCCAGGAATGATGTCAAATATTACATACGAGATGTTAGGTGGCCTTAGGTTAGGATACATACCGTTATAGACGCATGTAATGTTACCACTGAGACTTAGGGCCGACTCGCCTGGAATGTTGTCAAATGTTACATCCGAGATGTTAGGTTGCCTTAGGTTAGGATATATATCGTTATAGACGTATATACTGTTCCCTCCGAGAAGTAGGGTTCGACAGGCTAGGAATGTTGTCAAATATTGCATCCGAGATGTTAGGTTGCCTTAGATTAGGCTATATGACGTTACAGACGTATATACTGTTCCCTCCGAGAAGTAGGGTTCGACAGGCCAGGAATGTTGTCAAATATTGCATCCGAGATGTTAGGTTGCCTTAGGTTAGGATGTATAACGTTATAGACGCATGTAATGTTACCACCGAGACGAAGGGACCGACACGCCTGGAATGTTGTCAAATGTTACGTCCGAGATGTTAGGTTGCCTTAGGTTAGGCTATATGACGTTACAGACGTATATACTGTTCCCTCCGAGAAGTAGGGTTCGACAGGCCAGGAATGTTGTCAAATATTGCATCCGAGATGTTAGGTTGCCTTAGATGAGGATATATACCGTTATAGACGCATGTAATGTTACCACCGAGACGTAGGTACCCACACGCCTGGAATGTTGTCAAATGTTACATCCGAGATGTTAGGTTGCCTTAGGTTAGGATATATAACGTTATGGACGTATATACTGTTTCCACCGAGAAGTAGGGTCCGACACGCCAGGAATGTTGTCGAATATTACATCCGAGTTGTTACGTTGCCGTTATAGACGCATTAATGTTATCACCGAGACGTAGGGACCGACACGCCTGGAATGTTGTCAAATGTGACATCCGAGAAGTTAGGTTGCCGTAGGTTAGGATATATGACGTTATAGACGTATATACTGTTCCCTCCGAGAAGTAGGGTTCGACAGGCCAGGAATGTTGTCAAATATTGCATCCGAGATGTTAGGTTGCCTTAGGTTAGGATATATAACGTTATAGACGCATGTAATGTTACCACCGATACGTAGGTACCGACACGCCTGGAATGTTGTCAAATGTTACATCCGAGATGTTAGGTTGCCTTAGGTTAGGCTATATGACGTTACAGACGTATATACTGTTCCCTCCGAGAAGTAGGGTTCGACAGGCCAGGAATGTTGTCAAATATTGCATCCGAGATGTTAGGTTGCCTTAGACTAGGATATATACAGTTATAGACGCATGTAATGTTACCACCGAGACGTAGGGACCCACACGCCTGGAATGTTGTCAAATGTTACATCCGAGATGTTAGGTTGCCTTAGGTTAGGATATATGACGTTATAGATGTATATACTGTTCCCACCGAGAAGTAGAGTCCGACACGCCAGGAATGATGTCAAATATTACATACGAGATGTTAGGTGGCCTTAGGTTAGGATATATACCGTTATAGACGCATGTAATGTTACCACTGAGACTTAGGGCCGACTCGCCTGGAATGTAGTCAAATGTTACATCCGAGATGTTAGGTTGCCTTAGGTTAGGATATATATCGTTATAGACGTATATACTGTTCCCTCCGAGAAGTAGGGTTCGACAGGCTAGGAATGTTGTCAAATATTGCATCCGAGATGTTAGGTTGCCTTAGATTAGGATATACAAAGTTATAGACGCATATAATGTTCCCACCGAGAAGTAGGGTCCGACACGCCTGGAATGTTGTAGAATATTACATCCGAGATGTTAGGTTGCCTTAGGTTAGGATATATAACGTTATGGACGTATATACTGTTCCCACCGAGAAGTAGGGTCCGACACGCCAGGAATGTTGTCGAATATTACATCCGAGTTGTTACGTTGCCGTTATAGACGCATTAATGTTATCACCGAGACGTAGGGACCGACACGCCTGGAATGTTGTCAAATGTTACATCCGAGAAGTTAGGTTGCCGTAGGTTAGGATATATGACGTTATAGACGTATATACTGTTCCCTCCGAGAAGTAGGGTTCGACAGGCCAGGAATGTTGTCAAATATTGCATCCGAGATGTTAGGTTGCCTTAGGTTAGGATATATAACGTTATAGACGCATGTAATGTTACCACCGAGACGTAGGAACCGACACGCCTGGAATGTTGTCAAATGTTACATCCGAGATGTTAGGTTGCCTTAGGTTAGGCTATATGACGTTACAGACGTATATACTGTTCCCTCCGAGAAGTAGGGTTCGACAGGCCAGGAATGTTGTCAAATATTGCATCCGAGATGTTAGGTTGCCTTAGACTAGGATATATACCGTTATAGACGCATGTAATGTTACCACCGAGACGTAGGGACCCACACGCCTGGAATGTTGTCAAATGTTACATCCGAGATGTTAGGTTGCCTTAGGTTAGGATATATGACGTTATAGATGTATATACTGTTCCCACCGAGAAGTAGAGTCCGACACGCCAGGAATGATGTCAAATATTACATACGAGATGTTAGGTGGCCTTAGGTTAGGATACATACCGTTATAGACGCATGTAATGTTACCACTGAGACTTAGGGCCGACTCGCCTGGAATGTTGTCAAATGTTACATCCGAGATGTTAGGTTGCCTTAGGTTAGGATATATATCGTTATAGACGTATATACTGTTCCCTCCGAGAAGTAGGGTTCGACAGGCTAGGAATGTTGTCAAATATTGCATCCGAGATGTTAGGTTGCCTTAGATTAGGCTATATGACGTTACAGACGTATATACTGTTCCCTCCGAGAAGTAGGGTTCGACAGGCCAGGAATGTTGTCAAATATTGCATCCGAGATGTTAGGTTGCCTTAGATTAGGATATACAAAGTTATAGACGCATATAATGTTCCCACCGAGAAGTAGGGTCCGACACGCCTGGAATGTTGTAGAATATTACATCCGAGATGTCAGGTTGCCTTAGGTTAGGATATATGACGTTACAGACGTATATACTGTTCCCTCCGAGAAGTAGGGTTCGACAGCCCAGGAATGTTGTCAAATATTGCATCCGAGATGTTAGGTTGCCTTAGATTAGGATATACAACGTTATAGACGCATATAATGTTCCCACCGAGAAGTAGGGTCCGACACGCCTGGAATGTTGTAGAATATTACCGCCGAGATGTCAGGTTGCCTTAGGTTAGGATATATGACGTTACAGACGTATATACTGTTCCCCCCGAGAAGTAGGGTTCGACAGGCCAGGAATGTCGTCAAATATTGCATCCGAGATGTTAGGTTGCCTTAGATTAGGATATATACCGTTATAGACGCATTAATGTTATCACCGAGACGTAGGGACCGACACGCCTGGAATGTTGTCAAATGGTACATCCGAGATGTTAGGTTGCCGTAGGTTAGGATATATGACGTTATGGACGTATATACTGTTCCCTCCGAGAAGTAGGGTTCGACAGGCCAGGAATGTTGTCAAATATTGCATCCGAGATGTTAGGTTGCCTTAGGTTAGGACATATAACGTTATAGACGCATGTAATGTTACCACCGAGACGTAGGGACCCACACGCCTGGAATGTTGTCAAATGTTACATCCGAGATGTTAGGTTGCCTTAGGTTAGGATATATGACGTTATAGATGTATATACTGTTCCCACCGAGAAGTAGAGTCCGACACGCCAGGAATGATGTCAAATATTACATACGAGATGTTAGGTGGCCTTAGGTTAGGATACATACCGTTATAGACGCATGTAATGTTACCACTGAGACTTAGGGCCGACTCGCCTGGAATGTTGTCAAATGTTACATCCGAGATGTTAGGTTGCCTTAGGTTAGGATATATATCGTTATAGACGTATATACTGTTCCCTCCGAGAAGTAGGGTTCGACAGGCTAGGAATGTTGTCAAATATTGCATCCGAGATGTTAGGTTGCCTTAGATTAGGCTATATGACGTTACAGACGTATATACTGTTCCCTCCGAGAAGTAGGGTTCGACAGGCCAGGAATGTTGTCAAATATTGCATCCGAGATGTTAGGTTGCCTTAGATTAGGATATACAAAGTTATAGACGCATATAATGTTCCCACCGAGAAGTAGGGTCCGACACGCCTGGAATGTTGTAGAATATTACATCCGAGATGTCAGGTTGCCTTAGGTTAGGATATATGACGTTACAGACGTATATACTGTTCCCTCCGAGAAGTAGGGTTCGACAGCCCAGGAATGTTGTCAAATATTGCATCCGAGATGTTAGGTTGCCTTAGATTAGGATATACAACGTTATAGACGCATATAATGTTCCCACCGAGAAGTAGGGTCCGACACGCCTGGAATGTTGTAGAATATTACCGCCGAGATGTCAGGTTGCCTTAGGTTAGGATATATGACGTTACAGACGTATATACTGTTCCCCCCGAGAAGTAGGGTTCGACAGGCCAGGAATGTCGTCAAATATTGCATCCGAGATGTTAGGTTGCCTTAGATTAGGATATATACCGTTATAGACGCATTAATGTTATCACCGAGACGTAGGGACCGACACGCCTGGAATGTTGTCAAATGGTACATCCGAGATGTTAGGTTGCCGTAGGTTAGGATATATGACGTTATGGACGTATATACTGTTCCCTCCGAGAAGTAGGGTTCGACAGGCCAGGAATGTTGTCAAATATTGCATCCGAGATGTTAGGTTGCCTTAGGTTAGGACATATAACGTTATAGACGCATGTAATGTTACCACCGAGACGTAGGGACCGACATGCCTGGAATGTTGTCAAATGTTACATCCGAGATGTTAGGTTGCCTTATGTTAGGATATATGACGTTATAGACATATATACTGTTCCCTCCGAGAAGTAGGGTTCGACAGGCCAGGAATGATGTCAAATATTGCTTACGAGATGTTAGGTTGCCTTAGGTTAGGATGTATAACGTTATAGACGCATGTAATGTTACCACCGAGACGTAGGGACCGACACGCCTGGAATGTTGTCAAATGTTACATCCGAGATGTTAGGTTACCTTAGGTTAGGCTATATGACGTTACAGACGTATATACTGTTCCCTCCGAGAAGTAGGGTTGGACAGGCCAGGAATGTTGTCAAATATTGCATCCGAGATGTTAGGTTGCCTTAGATTAGGATATATACCGTTATAGACGCATGTAATGTTACCACCGAGACGTAGGGACCCACACGCCTGGAATGTTGTCAAATGTTACATCCGAGATGTTAGGTTGCCTTAGGTTAGGATATATGACGTTATAGATGTATATACTGTTCCCCCCGAGAAGTAGAGTCCGACACGCCAGGAATGATGTCAAATATTACATACGAGATGTTAGGTGGCCTTAGGTTAGGATATATACCGTTATAGACGCATGTAATGTTACCACTGAGACTTAGGGCCGACTCGCCTGGAATGTTGTCAAATGTTACATCCGAGATGTTAGGTTGCCTTAGGTTAGGATATATATCGTTATAGACGTATATACTGTTCCCACCGAGGGGTAGGGTTCGACAGGCCAGGAATGTTGTCAAATATTGCATCCGAGATGTTAGGTTGCCTTAGATTAGGATATATACCGTTATAGACGCATGTAATGTTACCACCGAGACGTAGGGACCCACACGCCTGGAATGTTGTCAAATGTTACATCCGAGATGTTAGGTTGCCTTAGGTTAGGATATATGACGTTATAGACGTATATACTGTTCCCACCGAGAAGTAGGGTCCGACACGCCTGGAATGTTGTAGAATATTACATCCGAGATGTAAGGTTGCCTTAGGTTAGGATATATAACGTTATAGACGCATGTAATGTTACCACCGAGACGTAGGGACCGACACGCCTGGAATGTTGTCAAATGTTACATCCGAGATGTTAGGTTGCCTTAGGTTAGGATATATAACGTTATGGACGTATATACTGTTCCCACCGAGAAGTAGGGTCCGACACGCCAGGAATGTTGTCGAATATTACATCCGAGTTGTTACGTTGCCGTTATAGACGCATTAATGTTATCACCGAGACGTAGGGACCGACACGCCTGGAATGTTGTCAAATGTTACATCCGAGAAGTTAGGTTGCCGTAGGTTAGGATATATGACGTTATAGACGTATATACTGTTCCCTCCGAGAAGTAGGGTTCGACAGGCCAGGAATGTTGTCAAATATTGCATCCGAGATGTTAGGTTGCCTTAGGTTAGGATATATAACGTTATAGACGCATGTAATGTTACCACCGAGACGTAGGAACCGACACGCCTGGAATGTTGTCAAATGTTACATCCGAGATGTTAGGTTGCCTTAGGTTAGGCTATATGACGTTACAGACGTATATACTGTTCCCTCCGAGAAGTAGGGTTCGACAGGCCAGGAATGTTGTCAAATATTGCATCCGAGATGTTAGGTTGCCTTAGACTAGGATATATACCGTTATAGACGCATGTAATGTTACCACCGAGACGTAGGGACCCACACGCCTGGAATGTTGTCAAATGTTACATCCGAGATGTTAGGTTGCCTTAGGTTAGGATATATGACGTTATAGATGTATATACTGTTCCCACCGAGAAGTAGGGTTCGACAGGCCAGGAATGTTGTCAAATATTGCATCCGAGATGTTAGGTTGCCTTAGGTTAGGATGTATAACGTTATAGACGCATGTAATGTTACCACCGAGACGAAGGGACCGACACGCCTGGAATGTTGTCAAATGTTACATCCGAGATGTTAGGTTGCCTTAGGTTAGGATATATATCGTTATAGACGTATATACTGTTCCCTCCGAGAAGTAGGGTTCGACAGGCTAGGAATGTTGTCAAATATTGCATCCGAGATGTTAGGTTGCCTTAGATTAGGCTATATGACGTTACAGACGTATATACTGTTCCCTCCGAGAAGTAGGGTTCGACAGGCCAGGAATGTTGTCAAATATTGCATCCGAGATGTTAGGTTGCCTTAGATTAGGATATACAAAGTTATAGACGCATATAATGTTCCCACCGAGAAGTAGGGTCCGACACGCCTGGAATGTTGTAGAATATTACATCCGAGATGTCAGGTTGCCTTAGGTTAGGATATATGACGTTACAGACGTATATACTGTTCCCTCCGAGAAGTAGGGTTCGACAGCCCAGGAATGTTGTCAAATATTGCATCCGAGATGTTAGGTTGCCTTAGATTAGGATATACAAAGTTATAGACGCATATAATGTTCCCACCGAGAAGTAGGGTCCGACACGCCTGGAATGTTGTAGAATATTACATCCGAGATGTCAGGTTGCCTTAGGTTAGGATATATGACGTTACAGACGTATATACTGTTCCCCCCGAGAAGTAGGGTTCGACAGGCCAGGAATGTCGTCAAATATTGCATCCGAGATGTTAGGTTGCCTTAGATTAGGATATATACCGTTATAGACGCATTAATGTTATCACCGAGACGTAGGGACCGACACGCCTGGAATGTTGTCAAATGTTACATCCGAGATGTTAGGTTGCCGTAGGTTAGGATATATGACGTTATAGACGTATATACTGTTCCCTCCGAGAAGTAGGGTTCGACAGGCCAGGAATGTTGTCAAATATTGCATCCGAGATGTTAGGTTGCCTTAGGTTAGGATATATAACGTTATAGATGCATGTAATGTTACCACCGAGACGTAGGGACCTACACGCCTGGAATGTTGTCAAATGTTACATCCGAGATGTTAGGTTGCCTTATGTTAGGATATATGACGTTACAGACGTATATACTGTTCCCTCCGAGAAGTAGGGTTCGACAGGCCAGGAATGTTGTCAAATATTGCATCCGAGATGTTAGGTTGCCTTAGGTTAGGATGTATAACGTTATAGACGCATGTAATGTTACCACCGAGACGAAGGGACCGACACGCCTGGAATGTTGTCAAATGTTACATCCGAGATGTTAGGTTGCCTTAGGTTAGGCTATATGACGTTACAGACGTATATACTGTTCCCTCCGAGAAGTAGGGTTCGACAGGCCAGGAATGTTGTCAAATATTGCATCCGAGATGTTAGGTTGCCTTATGTTAGGATATATAACGTTATAGACGCATATAATGTTACCACCGAGACGTAGGGACCGACCCGCCTGAAATGTTGTAGAATATTACATCCGAGATGTCAGGTTGCCTTAGGTTAGGATATATAACGTTATAGACGTATATACTGTTCTCACCGAGAAGTAGGGTCCGACACGCCTGGAATGTTGTAGAATATTACATCCGAGATGTAAGGTTGCCTTAGGTTAGGATATATAACGTTATAGACGCATGTAATGTTACCACCGAGACGTAGGGACCGACACGCCTGGAATGTTGTCAAATGTTACATCCGAGATGTTAGGTTGCCTTAGGTTAGGATATATAACGTTATGGACGTATATACTGTTCCCACCGAGAAGTAGGGTCCGACACGCCAGGAATGTTGTCGAATATTACATCCGAGTTGTTACGTTGCCGTTATAGACGCATTAATGTTATCACCGAGACGTAGGGACCGACACGCCTGGAATGTTGTCAAATGTTACATCCGAGAAGTTAGGTTGCCGTAGGTTAGGATATATGACGTTATAGACGTATATACTGTTCCCTCCGAGAAGTAGGGTTCGACAGGCCAGGAATGTTGTCAAATATTGCATCCGAGATGTTAGGTTGCCTTAGGTTAGGATATATAACGTTATAGACGCATGTAATGTTACCACCGAGACGTAGGAACCGACACGCCTGGAATGTTGTCAAATGTTACATCCGAGATGTTAGGTTGCCTTAGGTTAGGCTATATGACGTTACAGACGTATATACTGTTCCCTCCGAGAAGTAGGGTTCGACAGGCCAGGAATGTTGTCAAATATTGCATCCGAGATGTTAGGTTGCCTTAGACTAGGATATATACCGTTATAGACGCATGTAATGTTACCACCGAGACGTAGGGACCCACACGCCTGGAATGTTGTCAAATGTTACATCCGAGATGTTAGGTTGCCTTAGGTTAGGATATATGACGTTATAGATGTATATACTGTTCCCACCGAGAAGTAGAGTCCGACACGCCAGGAATGATGTCAAATATTATATACGAGATGTTAGGTGGCCTTAGGTTAGGATACATACCGTTATAGACGCATGTAATGTTACCACTGAGACTTAGGGCCGACTCGCCTGGAATGTTGTCAAATGTTACATCCGAGATGTTAGGTTGCCTTAGGTTAGGATATATATCGTTATAGACGTATATACTGTTCCCTCCGAGAAGTAGGGTTCGACAGGCTAGGAATGTTGTCAAATATTGCATCCGAGATGTTAGGTTGCCTTAGATTAGGCTATATGACGTTACAGACGTATATACTGTTCCCTCCGAGAAGTAGGGTTCGACAGGCCAGGAATGTTGTCAAATATTGCATCCGAGATGTTAGGTTGCCTTAGATTAGGATATACAAAGTTATAGACGCATATAATGTTCCCACCGAGAAGTAGGGTCCGACACGCCTGGAATGTTGTAGAATATTACATCCGAGATGTCAGGTTGCCTTAGGTTAGGATATCTGACGTTACAGACGTATATACTGTTCCCTCCGAGAAGTAGGGTTCGACAGGCCAGGAATGTTGTCAAATATTGCATCCGAGATGTTAGGTTGCCTTAGATTAGGATATACAAAGTTATAGACGCATATAATGTTCCCACCGAGAAGTAGGGTCCGACACGCCTGGAATGTTGTAGAATATTACATCCGAGATGTCAGGTTGCCTTAGGTTAGGATATATGACGTTACAGACGTATATACTGTTCCCCCCGAGAAGTAGGGTTCGACAGGCCAGGAATGTCGTCAAATATTGCATCCGAGATGTTAGGTTGCCTTAGACTAGGATATATACCGTTATAGACGCATGTAATGTTACCACCGAGACGTAGGGACCCACACGCCTGGAATGTTGTCAAATGTTACATCCGAGATGTTAGGTTGCCTTAGGTTAGGATATATGACGTTATAGATGTATATACTGTTCCCACCGAGAAGTAGAGTCCGACACGCCAGGAATGATGTCAAATATTACATACGAGATGTTAGGTGGCCTTAGGTTAGGATACATACCGTTATAGACGCATGTAATGTTACCACTGAGACTTAGGGCCGACTCGCCTGGAATGTTGTCAAATGTTACATCCGAGATGTTAGGTTGCCGTAGGTTAGGATATATGACGTTATAGACGTATATACTGTTCCCTCCGAGAAGTAGGGTTCGACAGGCCAGGAATGTTGTCAAATATTGCATCCGAGATGTTAGGTTGCCTTAGGTTAGGATATATAACGTTATAGATGCATGTAATGTTACCACCGAGACGTAGGGACCTACACGCCTGGAATGTTGTCAAATGTTACATCCGAGATGTTAGGTTGCCTTATGTTAGGATATATGACGTTATAGACATATATACTGTTCCCTCCGAGAAGTAGGGTTCGACAGGCCAGGAATGTTGTCAAATATTGCATCCGAGATGTTAGGTTGCCTTAGGTTAGGATGTATAACGTTATAGACGCATGTAATGTTACCACCGAGACGAAGGGACCGACACGCCTGGAATGTTGTCAAATGTTACATCCGACATGTTAGGTTGCCTTAGGTTAGGCTATATGACGTTACAGACGTATATACTGTTCCCTCCGAGAAGTAGGGTTCGACAGGCCAGGAATGTTGTCAAATATTGCATCCGAGATGTTAGGTTGCCTTAGATTAGGATATATACCGTTATAGACGCATGTAATGTTACCACCGAGACGTAGGTACCCACACGCCTGGAATGTTGTCAAATGTTACATCCGAGATGTTAGGTTGCCTTAGGTTAGGATATATAACGTTATGGACGTATATACTGTTCCCACCGAAAAGTAGGGTCCGACACGCCAGGAATGTTGTCGAATATTACATCCGAGTTGTTACGTTGCCGTTATAGACGCATTAATGTTATCACGGAGACGTAGGGACCGACACGCCTGGAATGTTGTCAAATGTTACATCCGAGAAGTTAGGTTGCCGTAGGTTAGGATATATGACGTTATAGACGTATATACTGTTCCCTCCGAGAAGTAGGGTTCGACAGGCCAGGAATGTTGTCAAATATTGCATCCGAGATGTTAGGTTGCCTTAGGTTAGGATATATAACGTTATAGACGCATGTAATGTTACCACCGAGACGTAGGGACCGACACGCCTGGAATGTTGTCAAATGTTACATCCGAGATGTTAGGTTGCCTTAGGTTAGGCTATATGACGTTACAGACGTATATACTGTTCCCTCCGAGAAGTAGGGTTCGACAGGCCAGGAATGTTGTCAAATATTGCATCCGAGATGTTAGGTTGCCTTAGACTAGGATATATACAGTTGTAGACGCATGTAATGTTACCACCGAGACGTAGGGACCCACACGCCTGGAATGTTGTCAAATGTTACATCCGAGAAGTTAGGTTGCCGTAGGTTAGGATATATGACGTTATAGACGTATATACTGTTCCCTCCGAGAAGTAGGGTTCGACAGGCCAGGAATGTTGTCAAATATTGCATCCGAGATGTTAGGTTGCCTTAGGTTAGGATATATAACGTTATAGACGCATGTAATGTTACCACCGAGACGTAGGGACCGACACGCCTGGAATGTTGTCAAATGTTACATCCGAGATGTTAGGTTGCCTTAGGTTAGGCTATATGACGTTACAGACGTATATACTGTTCCCTCCGAGAAGTAGGGTTCGACAGGCCAGGAATGTTGTCAAATATTGCATCCGAGATGTTAGGTTGCCTTAGACTAGGATATATACAGTTGTAGACGCATGTAATGTTACCACCGAGACGTAGGGACCCACACGCCTGGAATGTTGTCAAATGTTACATCCGAGATGTTAGGTTGCCTTAGGTTAGGATATATGACGTTATAGATGTATATACTGTTCCCCCCGAGAAGTAGAGTCCGACACGCCAGGAATGATGTCAAATATTACATACGAGATGTTAGGTGGCCTTAGGTTAGGATATATACCGTTATAGACGCATGTAATGTTACCACTGAGACTTAGGGCCGACTCGCCTGGAATGTTGTCAAATGTTACATCCGAGATGTTAGGTTGCCTTAGGTTAGGATATATATCGTTATAGACGTATATACTGTTCCCACCGAGGGGTAGGGTTCGACAGGCCAGGAATGTTGTCAAATATTGCATCCGAGATGTTAGGTTGCCTTAGATTAGGATATATACCGTTATAGACGCATGTAATGTTACCACCGAGACGTAGGGACCCACACGCCTGGAATGTTGTCAAATGTTACATCCGAGATGTTAGGTTGCCTTAGGTTAGGATATATGACGTTATAGACGTATATACTGTTCCCACCGAGAAGTAGGGTCCGACACGCCTGGAATGTTGTAGAATATTACATCCGAGATGTAAGGTTGCCTTAGGTTAGGATATATAACGTTATAGACGCATGTAATGTTACCACCGAGACGTAGGGACCGACACGCCTGGAATGTTGTCAAATGTTACATCCGAGATGTTAGGTTGCCTTAGGTTAGGATATATAACGTTATGGACGTATATACTGTTCCCACCGAGAAGTAGGGTCCGACACGCCAGGAATGTTGTCGAATATTACATCCGAGTTGTTACGTTGCCGTTATAGACGCATTAATGTTATCACCGAGACGTAGGGACCGACACGCCTGGAATGTTGTCAAATGTTACATCCGAGAAGTTAGGTTGCCGTAGGTTAGGATATATGACGTTATAGACGTATATACTGTTCCCTCCGAGAAGTAGGGTTCGACAGGCCAGGAATGTTGTCAAATATTGCATCCGAGATGTTAGGTTGCCTTAGGTTAGGATATATAACGTTATAGACGCATGTAATGTTACCACCGAGACGTAGGAACCGACACGCCTGGAATGTTGTCAAATGTTACATCCGAGAAGTTAGGTTGCCTTAGGTTAGGCTATATGACGTTACAGACGTATATACTGTTCCCTCCGAGAAGTAGGGTTCGACAGGCCAGGAATGTTGTCAAATATTGCATCCGAGATGTTAGGTTGCCTTAGACTAGGATATATACCGTTATAGACGCATGTAATGTTACCACCGAGACGTAGGGACCCACACGCCTGGAATGTTGTCAAATGTTACATCCGAGATGTTAGGTTGCCTTAGGTTAGGATATATGACGTTACAGACGTATATACTGTTCCCCCCGAGAAGTAGGGTTCGACAGGCCAGGAATGTCGTCAAATATTGCATCCGAGATGTTAGGTTGCCTTAGATTAGGATATATACCGTTATAGACGCATTAATGTTATCACCGAGACGTAGGGACCGACACGCCTGGAATGTTGTCAAATGTTACATCCGAGATGTTAGGTTGCCGTAGGTTAGGATATATGACGTTATAGACGTATATACTGTTCCCTCCGAGAAGTAGGGTTCGACAGGCCAGGAATGTTGTCAAATATTGCATCCGAGATGTTAGGTTGCCTTAGGTTAGGATATATAACGTTATAGACGCATGTAATGTTACCACCGAGACGTAGGGACCTACACGCCTGGAATGTTGTCAAATGTTACATCCGAGATGTTAGGTTGCCTTATGTTAGGATATGTGACGTTATAGACATATATACTGTTCCCTCCGAGAAGTAGGGTTCGACAGGCCAGGAATGTTGTCAAATATTGCATCCGAGATGTTAGGTTGCCTTAGGTTAGGATGTATAACGTTATAGACGCATGTAATGTTACCACCGAGACGAAGGGACCGACACGCCTGGAATGTTGTCAAATGTTACATCCGAGATGTTAGGTTGCCTTAGGTTAGGCTATATGACGTTACAGACGTATATACTGTTCCCTCCGAGAAGTAGGGTTCGACAGGCCAGGAATGTTGTCAAATATTGCATCCGAGATGTTAGGTTGCCTTAGATTAGGATATATACCGTTATAGACGCATGTAATGTTACCACCGAGACGTAGGTACCCACACGCCTGGAATGTTGTCAAATGTTACATCCGAGATGTTAGGTTGCCTTAGGTTAGGATATATAACGTTATGGACGTATATACTGTTCCCACCGAGAAGTAGGGTCCGACACGCCAGGAATGTTGTCGAATATTACATCCGAGTTGTTACGTTGCCGTTATAGACGCATTAATGTTATCACGGAGACGTAGGGACCGACACGCCTGGAATGTTGTCAAATGTTACATCCGAGAAGTTAGGTTGCCGTAGGTTAGGATATATGACGTTATAGACGTATATACTGTTCCCTCCGAGAAGTAGGGTTCGACAGGCCAGGAATGTTGTCAAATATTGCATCCGAGATGTTAGGTTGCCTTAGGTTAGGATATATAACGTTATAGACGCATGTAATGTTACCACCGAGACGTAGGGACCGACACGCCTGGAATGTTGTCAAATGTTACATCCGAGATGTTAGGTTGCCTTAGGTTAGGCTATATGACGTTACAGACGTATATACTGTTCCCTCCGAGAAGTAGGGTTCGACAGGCCAGGAATGTTGTCAAATATTGCATCCGAGATGTTAGGTTGCCTTAGACTAGGATATATACAGTTGTAGACGCATGTAATGTTACCACCGAGACGTAGGGACCCACACGCCTGGAATGTTGTCAAATGTTACATCCGAGATGTTAGGTTGCCTTAGGTTAGGATATATGACGTTATAGATGTATATACTGTTCCCCCCGAGAAGTAGAGTCCGACACGCCAGGAATGATGTCAAATATTACATACGAGATGTTAGGTGGCCTTAGGTTAGGATATATACCGTTATAGACGCATGTAATGTTACCACTGAGACTTAGGGCCGACTCGCCTGGAATGTTGTCAAATGTTACATCCGAGATGTTAGGTTGCCTTAGGTTAGGATATATATCGTTATAGACGTATATACTGTTCCCACCGAGGGGTAGGGTTCGACAGGCCAGGAATGTTGTCAAATATTGCATCCGAGATGTTAGGTTGCCTTAGATTAGGATATATACCGTTATAGACGCATGTAATGTTACCACCGAGACGTAGGGACCCACACGCCTGGAATGTTGTCAAATGTTACATCCGAGATGTTAGGTTGCCTTATGTTAGGATATGTGACGTTATAGACATATATACTGTTCCCTCCGAGAAGTAGGGTTCGACAGGCCAGGAATGTTGTCAAATATTGCATCCGAGATGTTAGGTTGCCTTAGGTTAGGATGTATAACGTTATAGACGCATGTAATGTTACCACCGAGACGAAGGGACCGACACGCCTGGAATGTTGTCAAATGTTACATCCGAGATGTTAGGTTGCCTTAGGTTAGGCTATATGACGTTACAGACGTATATACTGTTCCCTCCGAGAAGTAGGGTTCGACAGGCCAGGAATGTTGTCAAATATTGCATCCGAGATGTTAGGTTGCCTTAGATTAGGATATATACCGTTATAGACGCATGTAATGTTACCACCGAGACGTAGGTACCCACACGCCTGGAATGTTGTCAAATGTTACATCCGAGATGTTAGGTTGCCTTAGGTTAGGATATATAACGTTATGGACGTATATACTGTTCCCACCGAGAAGTAGGGTCCGACACGCCAGGAATGTTGTCGAATATTACATCCGAGTTGTTACGTTGCCGTTATAGACGCATTAATGTTATCACCGAGACGTAGGGACCGACACGCCTGGAATGTTGTCAAATGTTACATCCGAGAAGTTAGGTTGCCGTAGGTTAGGATATATGACGTTATAGACGTATATACAGTTCCCTCCGAGAAGTAGGGTTCGACAGGCCAGGAATGTTGTCAAATATTGCATCCGAGATGTTAGGTTGCCTTAGGTTAGGATATATAACGTTATAGACGCATGTAATGTTACCACCGAGACGTAGGGACCGACACGCCGGGAATGTTGTCAAATGTTACATCCGAGATGTTAGGTTGCCTTAGGTTAGGCTATATGACGTTACAGACGTATATACTGTTCCCTCCGAGAAGTAGGGTTCGACAGGCCAGGAATGTTGTCAAATATTGCATCCGAGATGTTAGGTTGCCTTAGACTAGGATATATACCGTTATAGACGCATGTAATGTTACCACCGAGACGTAGGGACCCACACGCCTGGAATGTTGTCAAATGTTACATCCGAGATGTTAGGTTGCCTTAGGTTAGGATATATGACGTTATAGATGTATATACTGTTCCCACCGAGAAGTAGAGTCCGACACGCCAGGAATGATGTCAAATATTACATACGAGATGTTAGGTGGCCTTAGGTTAGGATACATACCGTTATAGACGCATGTAATGTTACCACTGAGACTTAGGGCCGACTCGCCTGGAATGTTGTCAAATGTTACATCCGAGATGTTAGGTTGCCTTAGGTTAGGCTATATGACGTTACAGACGTATATACTGTTCCCTCCGAGAAGTAGGGTTCGACAGGCCAGGAATGTTGTCAAATATTGCATCCGAGATGTTAGGTTGCCTTAGATTAGGATATATACCGTTATAGACGCATGTAATGTTACCACCGAGACGTAGGTACCCACACGCCTGGAATGTTGTCAAATGTTACATCCGAGATGTTAGGTTGCCTTAGGTTAGGATATATAACGTTATGGACGTATATACTGTTCCCACCGAGAAGTAGGGTCCGACACGCCAGGAATGTTGTCGAATATTACATCCGAGTTGTTACGTTGCCGTTATAGACGCATTAATGTTATCACCGAGACGTAGGGACCCACACGCCTGGAATGTTGTCAAATGTTACATCCGAGATGTTAGGTTGCCTTAGGTTAGGATATATGACGTTATAGATGTATATACTGTTCCCACCGAGAAGTAGAGTCCGACACGCCAGGAATGATGTCAAATATTACATACGAGATGTTAGGTGGCCTTAGGTTAGGAAATATACCGTTATAGACGCATGTAATGTTACCACTGAGACTTAGGGCCGACTCGCCTGGAATGTTGTCAAATGTTACATCCGAGATGTTAGGTTGCCTTAGGTTAGGATATATATCGTTATAGACGTATATACTGTTCCCTCCGAGAAGTAGGGTTCGACAGGCTAGGAATGTTGTCAAATATTGCATCCGAGATGTTAGGTTGCCTTAGATTAGGATATACAAAGTTATAGACGCATATAATGTTCCCACCGAGAAGTAGGGTCCGACACGCCTGGAATGTTGTAGAATATTACATCCGAGATGTCAGGTTGCCTTAGGTTAGGATATATGACGTTACAGACGTATATACTGTTCCCCCCGAGAAGTAGGGTTCGACAGGCCAGGAATGTCGTCAAATATTGCATCCGAGATGTTAGGTGGCCTTAGGTTAGGATATATACCGTTATAGACGCATGTAATGTTACCACTGAGACTTAGGGCCGACTCGCCTGGAATGTTGTCAAATGTTACATCCGAGATGTTAGGTTGCCTTTGGCTAGGATAAATAACGTTATAGACGCATATAACGTTACCACCGAGAAGTAGGGTCCGACAAGCCAGGAATGTTGTCAAATATTACATCCGAGTTGTTAGATTGCCTTATGTTAGGATATATAACGTTGTAGATGCACATAATGTTACCACCGAGACGTAGTGACCGACACGCCTGGAATGTTGTCAAATGTAACATCCGAGTTACTGAGTTGCCTTAGGTTAGGATATATAACGTTATAGACGCATATAATATTCCCACCGAGAAGTAGGGTCCGACACGCCAGGAATGTTGTCAAATATTACATCCGAGTTGTTAAGTTGCCTTAGGCTGGGATATAGACCGTTATAGACGCATATTATATCCCCGCCGAAACGTATGCTCCGACAGGCCAGGAATGTTGTAAAATATTACGTCTGAGATGATAGGTTGCCTTAGATTAGGACATAGCGCGTTATAAACGCATATAATGTTCCCACCGAGAATTAGGGCCCGACACGCCTGGAATGTTGCCAAATATTACATCCGAGATGTTATGTGGCCTTAGGTTAGGATATATAACGTTATAGACGCATATAATATACGCGTCTGTTCATGACTCTGTTCCCACCGAGAAATAGGGTCCGACACGCCAGGAATGTTGTCAAATGTTACATCCGAGATGTTAGGTTGCCTTTGGCTAGGATAAATAACGTTATAGACGCATATAACGCTACCACCGAGAAGTAGGGTCCGACACGCGAGCAATAATGTCAAATATTACATCCGCGACGTTACGTTGCCTTACATTAGGATATATACCGTTATAGACGTATATAATGTTCCCACCGAGAAGTTTGCGCCGACATGGCAGGAATGTTGTCAAATATTACATCCGAGTTATTAAGTTGCCTTAGGTTAGGATATATAACGTTATAGACGCATATAATGTTACCACCGATACGTAGGGACCGACACGCCTCAAATGTTGTAGAATACTACATCCGAGATGTCAGGTTGCCTTAGGTTAGGATATATAATATTAGGAGACGTATATACTGTTCCCACCGAGAAGTAGGGTCCGACACGCGAGCAATGATGTCAAATATTACATCCGAGACGTTACGTCGCCTTACATTAGGATATATACCGTTATAGACGTATATAATGTTCCCACCGAGAAGTTTCCTCCGACATGGCAGGAATGTTGTCAAATGTTACATCCGAGATATTGAGTTGCCTTAGGTTAGGATATATAAAGTTATAGACGCATATAATATTCCCCCCGAGAAGTAGGGTCCGACACGCCCGGAATGTTGTAGAATATTACATCCGAGATATCAGGTTGCCTTAGGTTAGGATATATGACGTTATAGATGTATATACTGTTCCCACCGAGAAGTAGAGTCCGACACGCCAGGAATGATGTCAAATATTACATACGAGATGTTAGGTGGCCTTAGGTTAGGATATATACCGTTATAGACGCATGTAATGTTACCACTGAGACTTAGGGCCGACTCGCCTGGAATGTTGTCAAATGTTACATCCGAGATGTTAGGTTGCCTTAGGTTAGGATATATATCGTTATAGACGTATATACTGTTCCCACCGAGGGGTAGGGTTCGACAGGCCAGGAATGTTGTCAAATATTGCATCCGAGATGTTAGGTTGCCTTAGATTAGGATATATACCGTTATAGACGCATGTAATGTTACCACCGAGACGTAGGGACCCACACGCCTGGAATGTTGTCAAATGTTACATCCGAGATGTTAGGTTGCCTTAGGTTAGGATATTTAACGTTATGGACGTATATACTGTTCCCACCGAGAAGTAGGGTCCGACACGCCAGGAATGTTGTCGAATATTACATCCGAGTTGTTACGTTGCCGTTATAGACGCATTAATGTTATCACCGAGACGTAGGGACCGACACGCCTGGAATGTTGTCAAATGTTACATCCGTGAAGTTAGGTTGCCGTAGGTTAGGATATATAACGTTATGGACGTATATACTGTTCCCACCGAGAAGTAGGGTCCGACACGCCAGGAATGTTGTCGAATATTACATCCGAGTTGTTACGTTGCCGTTATAGACGCATTAATGTTATCACCGAGACGTAGGGACCGACAGGCCTGGAATGTTGTCAAATGTTACATCCGAGATGTTAGGTTGCCTTTGGCTAGGATAAATAACGTTATAGACGCATATAACGTTACCACCGAGAAGTAGGGTCCGACAAGCCAGGAATGTTGTCAAATATTACATCCGAGTTGTTAGATTGCCTTATGTTAGGATATATAACGTTGTAGATGCACATAATGTTACCACCGAGACGTAGTGACCGACACGCCTGGAATGTTGTCAAATGTAACATCCGAGTTATTGAGTTGCCTTAGGTTAGGATATATAACGTTATAGACGCATATAATATTCCCACCGAGAAGTAGGGTCCGACACGCCAGGAATGTTGTCAAATATTACATCCGAGTTGTTAAGTTGCCTTAGGCAGGGATATAGACCGTTATAGACGCATATTATATCCCCACCGAAACGTATGCTCCGACAGGCCAGGAATGTTGTAAAATATTACGTCTGAGATGATAGGTTGCCTTAGATTAGGACATAGCGCGTTATAGACGCATATAATGTTCCCACCGAGAATTAGGGCCCGACACGCCTGGAATGTTGCCAAATATTACATCCGAGATGTTATGTGGCCTTAGGTTAGGATATATAACGTTATAGACGCATATAATATACGCGTCTGTTCATGACTCTGTTCCCACCGAGAAATAGGGTCCGACACGCCAGGAATGTTGTCAAATGTTACATCCGAGATGTTAGGTTGCCTTTGGCTAGGATAAATAACGTTATAGACGCATATAACGCTACCACCGAGAAGTAGGGTCCGACACGCGAGCAATAATGTCAAATATTACATCCGCGACGTTACGTTGCCTTACATTAGGATATATACCGTTATAGACGTATATAATGTTCCCACCGAGAAGTTTGCGCCGACATGGCAGGAATGTTGTCAAATATTACATCCGAGTTATTAAGTTGCCTTAGGTTAGGATATATAACGTTATAGACGCATATAATGTTACCACCGATACGTAGGGACCGACACGCCTCAAATGTTGTAGAATACTACATCCGAGATGTCAGGTTGCCTTAGGTTAGGATATATAATATTAGGAGACGTATATACTGTTCCCACCGAGAAGTAGGGTCCGACACGCGAGCAATGATGTCAAATATTACATCCGAGACGTTACGTCGCCTTACATTAGGATATATACCGTTATAGACGTATATAATGTTCCCACCGAGAAGTTTCCTCCGACATGGCAGGAATGTTGTCAAATGTTACATCCGAGATATTGAGTTGCCTTGGGTTAGGATATATAACGTTATAGACGCATATAATATTCCCCCCGAGAAGTAGGGTCCGACACGCCCGGAATGTTGTAGAATATTACATCCGAGATATCAGGTTGCCTTAGGCTAGGATATATGACGTTATAGATGTATATACTGTTCCCACCGAGAAGTAGAGTCCGACACGCCAGGAATGATGTCAAATATTACATACGAGATGTTAGGTGGCCTTAGGTTAGGATATATACCGTTATAGACGCATGTAATGTTACCACTGAGACTTAGGGCCGACTCGCCTGGAATGTTGTCAAATGTTACATCCGAGATGTTAGGTTGCCTTAGGTTAGGATATATATCGTTATAGACGTATATACTGTTCCCACCGAGGGGTAGGGTTCGACAGGCCAGGAATGTTGTCAAATATTGCATCCGAGATGTTAGGTTGCCTTAGATTAGGATATATACCGTTATAGACGCATGTAATGTTACCACCGAGACGTAGGGACCCACACGCCTGGAATGTTGTCAAATGTTACATCCGAGATGTTAGGTTGCCTTAGGTTAGGATATATAACGTTATGGACGTATATACTGTTCCCACCGAGAAGTAGGGTCCGACACGCCAGGAATGTTGTCGAATATTACATCCGAGTTGTTACGTTGCCGTTATAGACGCATTAATGTTATCACCGAGACGTAGGGACCGACACGCCTGGAATGTTGTCAAATGTTACATCCGTGAAGTTAGGTTGCCGTAGGTTAGGATATATGACGTTATAGACGTATATACTGTTCCCTCCGAGAAGTAGGGTTCGACAGGCCAGGAATGTTGTCAAATATTGCATCCGAGATGTTAGGTTGCCTTAGGTTAGGATATATAACGTTATAGACGCATGTAATGTTACCACCGAGACGTAGGAACCGACACGCCTGGAATGTTGTCAAATGTTACATCCGATATGTTAGGTTGCCTTAGGTTAGGCTATATGACGTTACAGACGTATATACTGTTCCCTCCGAGAAGTAGGGTTCGACAGGCCAGGAATGTTGTCAAATATTGCATCCGAGATGTTAGGTTGCCTTAGACTAGGATATATACCGTTATAGACGCATGTAATGTTACCACCGAGACGTAGGGACCCACACGCCTGGAATGTTGTCAAATGTTACATCCGAGATGTTAGGTTGCCTTAGGTTAGGATATATGACGTTATAGATGTATATACTGTTCCCACCGAGAAGTAGAGTCCGACACGCCAGGAATGATGTCAAATATTACATACGAGATGTTAGATGGCCTTAGGTTAGGAAATATACCGTTATAGACGCATGTAATGTTACCACTGAGACTTAGGGCCGACTCGCCTGGAATGTTGTCAAATGTTACATCCGAGATGTTAGGTTGCCTTAGGTTAGGATATATATCGTTATAGACGTATATACTGTTCCCTCCGAGAAGTAGGGTTCGACAGGCTAGGAATGTTGTCAAATATTGCATCCGAGATGTTAGGTTGCCTTAGGTTAGGATATATGACGTTACAGACGTATATACTGTTCCCCCCGAGAAGTAGGGTTCGACAGGCCAGGAATGTCGTCAAATATTGCATCCGAGATGTTAGGTTGCCTTAGATTAGGATATATACCGTTATAGACGCATTAATGTTATCACCGAGACGTAGGGACCGACACGCCTGGAATGTTGTCAAATGTTACATCCGAGATGTTAGGTTGCCGTAGGTTAGGATATATGACGTTATAGACGTATATACTGTTCCCTCCGAGAAGTAGGGTTCGACAGGCCAGGAATGTTGTCAAATATTGCATCCGAGATGTTAGGTTGCCTTAGGTTAGGATATATAACGTTATAGACGCATGTAATGTTACCACCGAGACGTAGGGACCTACACGCCTGGAATGTTGTCAAATGTTGCATCCGAGATGTTAGGTTGCCTTATGTTAGGATATGTGACGTTATAGACATATATACTGTTCCCTCCGAGAAGTAGGGTTCGACAGGCCAGGAATGTTGTCAAATATTGCATCCGAGATGTTAGGTTGCCTTAGGTTAGGATGTATAACGTTATAGACGCATGTAATGTTACCACCGAGACGAAGGGACCGACACGCCTGGAATGTTGTCAAATGTTACATCCGAGATGTTAGGTTGCCTTAGGTTAGGCTATATGACGTTACAGACGTATATACTGTTCCCTCCGAGAAGTACGGTTCGACAGGCCAGGAATGTTGTCAAATATTGCATCCGAGATGTTAGGTTGCCTTAGATTAGGATATACAAAGTTATAGACGCATATAATGTTCCCACCGAGAAGTAGGGTCCGACACGCCTGGAATGTTGTAGAATATTACATCCGAGATGTCAGGTTGCCTTAGGTTAGGATATATGACGTTACAGACGTATATACTGTTCCCCCGAGAAGTAGGGTTCGACAGGCCAGGAATGTCGTCAAATATTGCATCCGAGATGTTAGGTTGCCTTAGATTAGGATATATACCGTTATAGACGCATTAATGTTATCACCGAGACGTAGGGACCGACACGCCTGGAATGTTGTCAAATGTTACATCCGAGATGTTAGGTTGCCTTTGGCTAGGATAAATAACGTTATAGACGCATATAACGTTACCACCGAGAAGTAGGGTCCGACAAGCCAGGAATGTTGTCAAATATTACATCCGAGTTGTTAGATTGCCTTATGTTAGGATATATAACGTTGTAGATGCACATAATGTTACCACCGAGACGTAGTGACCGACACGCCTGGAATGTTGTCAAATGTAACATCCGAGTTATTGAGTTGCCTTAGGTTAGGATATATAACGTTATAGACGCATATAATATTCCCACCGAGAAGTAGGGTCCGACACGCCAGGAATGTTGTCAAATATTACATCCGAGTTGTTAAGTTGCCTTAGGCAGGGATATAGACCGTTATAGACGCATATTATATCCCCACCGAAACGTATGCTCCGACAGGCCAGGAATGTTGTAAAATATTACGTCTGAGATGATAGGTTGCCTTAGATTAGGACATAGCGCGTTATAGACGCATATAATGTTCCCACCGAGAATTAGGGCCCGACACGCCTGGAATGTTGCCAAATATTACATCCGAGATGTTATGTGGCCTTAGGTTAGGATATATAACGTTATAGACGCATATAATATACGCGTCTGTTCATGACTCTGTTCCCACCGAGAAATAGGGTCCGACACGCCAGGAATGTTGTCAAATGTTACATCCGAGATGTTAGGTTGCCTTTGGCTAGGATAAATAACGTTATAGACGCATATAACGCTACCACCGAGAAGTAGGGTCCGACACGCGAGCAATAATGTCAAATATTACATCCGCGACGTTACGTTGCCTTACATTAGGATATATACCGTTATAGACGTATATAATGTTCCCACCGAGAAGTTTGCGCCGACATGGCAGGAATGTTGTCAAATATTACATCCGAGTTATTAAGTTGCCTTAGGTTAGGATATATAACGTTATAGACGCATATAATGTTACCACCGATACGTAGGGACCGACACGCCTCAAATGTTGTAGAATACTACATCCGAGATGTCAGGTTGCCTTAGGTTAGGATATATAATATTAGGAGACGTATATACTGTTCCCACCGAGAAGTAGGGTCCGACACGCGAGCAATGATGTCAAATATTACATCCGAGACGTTACGTCGCCTTACATTAGGATATATACCGTTATAGACGTATATAATGTTCCCACCGAGAAGTTTCCTCCGACATGGCAGGAATGTTGTCAAATGTTACATCCGAGATATTGAGTTGCCTTGGGTTAGGATATATAACGTTATAGACGCATATAATATTCCCCCCGAGAAGTAGGGTCCGACACGCCCGGAATGTTGTAGAATATTACATCCGAGATATCAGGTTGCCTTAGGCTAGGATATATGACGTTATAGATGTATATACTGTTCCCACCGAGAAGTAGAGTCCGACACGCCAGGAATGATGTCAAATATTACATACGAGATGTTAGGTGGCCTTAGGTTAGGATATATACCGTTATAGACGCATGTAATGTTACCACTGAGACTTAGGGCCGACTCGCCTGGAATGTTGTCAAATGTTACATCCGAGATGTTAGGTTGCCTTAGGTTAGGATATATATCGTTATAGACGTATATACTGTTCCCACCGAGGGGTAGGGTTCGACAGGCCAGGAATGTTGTCAAATATTGCATCCGAGATGTTAGGTTGCCTTAGATTAGGATATATACCGTTATAGACGCATGTAATGTTACCACCGAGACGTAGGGACCCACACGCCTGGAATGTTGTCAAATGTTACATCCGAGATGTTAGGTTGCCTTAGGTTAGGATATATAACGTTATGGACGTATATACTGTTCCCACCGAGAAGTAGGGTCCGACACGCCAGGAATGTTGTCGAATATTACATCCGAGTTGTTACGTTGCCGTTATAGACGCATTAATGTTATCACCGAGACGTAGGGACCGACACGCCTGGAATGTTGTCAAATGTTACATCCGTGAAGTTAGGTTGCCGTAGGTTAGGATATATGACGTTATAGACGTATATACTGTTCCCTCCGAGAAGTAGGGTTCGACAGGCCAGGAATGTTGTCAAATATTGCATCCGAGATGTTAGGTTGCCTTAGGTTAGGATATATAACGTTATAGACGCATGTAATGTTACCACCGAGACGTAGGAACCGACACGCCTGGAATGTTGTCAAATGTTACATCCGAGATGTTAGGTTGCCTTAGGTTAGGCTATATGACGTTACAGACGTATATACTGTTCCCTCCGAGAAGTAGGGTTCGACAGGCCAGGAATGTTGTCAAATATTGCATCCGAGATGTTAGGTTGCCTTAGACTAGGATATATACCGTTATAGACGCATGTAATGTTACCACCGAGACGTAGGGACCCACACGCCTGGAATGTTGTCAAATGTTACATCCGAGATGTTAGGTTGCCTTAGGTTAGGATATATGACGTTATAGATGTATATACTGTTCCCACCGAGAAGTAGAGTCCGACACGCCAGGAATGATGTCAAATATTACATACGAGATGTTAGATGGCCTTAGGTTAGGAAATATACCGTTATAGACGCATGTAATGTTACCACTGAGACTTAGGGCCGACTCGCCTGGAATGTTGTCAAATGTTACATCCGAGATGTTAGGTTGCCTTAGGTTAGGATATATATCGTTATAGACGTATATACTGTTCCCTCCGAGAAGTAGGGTTCGACAGGCTAGGAATGTTGTCAAATATTGCATCCGAGATGTTAGGTTGCCTTAGATTAGGCTATATGACGTTACAGACGTATATACTGTTCCCTCCGAGAAGTAGGGTTCGACAGGCCAGGAATGTTGTCAAATATTGCATCCGAGATGTTAGGTTGCCTTAGATTAGGATATACAAAGTTATAGACGCATATAATGTTCCCACCGAGAAGTAGGGTCCGACACGCCTGGAATGTTGTAGAATATTACATCCGAGATGTCAGGTTGCCTTAGGTTAGGATATATGACGTTACAGACGTATATACTGTTCCCTCCGAGAAGTAGGGTTCGACAGGCCAGGAATGTTGTCAAATATTGCATCCGAGATGTTAGGTTGCCTTAGATTAGGATATACAAAGTTATAGACGCATATAATGTTCCCACCGAGAAGTAGGGTCCGACACGCCTGGAATGTTGTAGAATATTACATCCGAGATGTCAGGTTGCCTTAGGTTAGGATATATGACGTTACAGACGTATATACTGTTCCCCCCGAGAAGTAGGGTTCGACAGGCCAGGAATGTCGTCAAATATTGCATCCGAGATGTTAGGTTGCCTTAGATTAGGATATATACCGTTATAGACGCATTAATGTTATCACCGAGACGTAGGGACCGACACGCCTGGAATGTTGTCAAATGTTACATCCGAGATGTTAGGTTGCCGTAGGTTAGGATATATGACGTTATAGACGTATATACTGTTCCCTCCGAGAAGTAGGGTTCGACAGGCCAGGAATGTTGTCAAATATTGCATCCGAGATGTTAGGTTGCCTTAGGTTAGGATATATAACGTTATAGACGCATGTAATGTTACCACCGAGACGTAGGGACCTACACGCCTGGAATGTTGTCAAATGTTACATCCGAGATGTTAGGTTGCCTTATGTTAGGATATGTGACGTTATAGACATATATACTGTTCCCTCCGAGAAGTAGGGTTCGACAGGCCAGGAATGTTGTCAAATATTGCATCCGAGATGTTAGGTTGCCTTAGGTTAGGATGTATAACGTTATAGACGCATGTAATGTTACCACCGAGACGAAGGGACCGACACGCCTGGAATGTTGTCAAATGTTACATCCGAGATGTTAGGTTGCCTTAGGTTAGGCTATATGACGTTACAGACGTATATACTGTTCCCTCCGAGAAGTACGGTTCGACAGGCCAGGAATGTTGTCAAATATTGCATCCGAGATGTTAGGTTGCCTTAGATTAGGATATATACCGTTATAGACGCATGTAATGTTACCACCGAGACGTAGGTACCCACACGCCTGGAATGTTGTCAAATGTTACATCCGAGATGTTAGGTTGCCTTAGGTTAGGATATATAACGTTATGGACGTATATACTGTTCCCACTGAGAAGTAGGGTCCGACACGCCAGGAATGTTGTCGAATATTACATCCGAGTTGTTACGTTGCCGTTATAGACGCATTAATGTTATCACCGAGACGTAGGGACCGACACGCCTGGAATGTTGTCAAATGTTACATCCGAGAAGTTAGGTTGCCGTAGGTTAGGATATATGACGTTATAGACGTATATACTGTTCCCACCGAGAAGTAGGGTCCGACACGCCTGGAATGTTGTAGAATATTACATCCGAGATGTCAGGTTGCCTTAGGTTAGGATATATGACGTTACAGACGTATATACTGTTCCCCCCGAGAAGTAGGGTTCGACAGGCCAGGAATGTCGTCAAATATTGCATCCGAGATGTTAGGTTGCCTTAGATTAGGATATATACCGTTATAGACGCATTAATGTTATCACCGAGACGTAGGGACCGACACGCCTGGAATGTTGTCAAATGTTACATCCGAGATGTTAGGTTGCCTTTGGCTAGGATAAATAACGTTATAGACGCATATAACGTTACCACCGAGAAGTAGGGTCCGACAAGCCAGGAATGTTGTCAAATATTACATCCGAGTTGTTAGATTGCCTTATGTTAGGATATATAACGTTGTAGATGCACATAATGTTACCACCGAGACGTAGTGACCGACACGCCTGGAATGTTGTCAAATGTAACATCCGAGTTATTGAGTTGCCTTAGGTTAGGATATATAACGTTATAGACGCATATAATATTCCCACCGAGAAGTAGGGTCCGACACGCCAGGAATGTTGTCAAATATTACATCCGAGTTGTTAAGTTGCCTTAGGCAGGGATATAGACCGTTATAGACGCATATTATATCCCCACCGAAACGTATGCTCCGACAGGCCAGGAATGTTGTAAAATATTACGTCTGAGATGATAGGTTGCCTTAGATTAGGACATAGCGCGTTATAGACGCATATAATGTTCCCACCGAGAATTAGGGCCCGACACGCCTGGAATGTTGCCAAATATTACATCCGAGATGTTATGTGGCCTTAGGTTAGGATATATAACGTTATAGACGCATATAATATACGCGTCTGTTCATGACTCTGTTCCCACCGAGAAATAGGGTCCGACACGCCAGGAATGTTGTCAAATGTTACATCCGAGATGTTAGGTTGCCTTTGGCTAGGATAAATAACGTTATAGACGCATATAACGCTACCACCGAGAAGTAGGGTCCGACACGCGAGCAATAATGTCAAATATTACATCCGCGACGTTACGTTGCCTTACATTAGGATATATACCGTTATAGACGTATATAATGTTCCCACCGAGAAGTTTGCGCCGACATGGCAGGAATGTTGTCAAATATTACATCCGAGTTATTAAGTTGCCTTAGGTTAGGATATATAACGTTATAGACGCATATAATGTTACCACCGATACGTAGGGACCGACACGCCTCAAATGTTGTAGAATACTACATCCGAGATGTCAGGTTGCCTTAGGTTAGGATATATAATATTAGGAGTCGTATATACTGTTCCCACCGAGAAGTAGGGTCCGACACGCGAGCAATGATGTCAAATATTACATCCGAGACGTTACGTCGCCTTACATTAGGATATATACCGTTATAGACGTATATAATGTTCCCACCGAGAAGTTTCCTCCGACATGGCAGGAATGTTGTCAAATGTTACATCCGAGATATTGAGTTGCCTTAGGTTAGGATATATAACGTTATAGACGCATATAATATTCCCCCCGAGAAGTAGGGTCCGACACGCCCGGAATGTTGTAGAATATTACATCCGAGATATCAGGTTGCCTTAGGCTAGGATATATGACGTTATAGATGTATATACTGTTCCCACCGAGAAGTAGAGTCCGACACGCCAGGAATGATGTCAAATATTACATACGAGATGTTAGGTGGCCTTAGGTTAGGATATATACCGTTATAGACGCATGTAATGTTACCACTGAGACTTAGGGCCGACTCGCCTGGAATGTTGTCAAATGTTACATCCGATATGTTAGGTTGCCTTAGGTTAGGATATATATCGTTATAGACGTATATACTGTTCCCACCGAGGGGTAGGGTTCGACAGGCCAGGAATGTTGTCAAATATTGCATCCGAGATGTTAGGTTGCCTTAGATTAGGATATATACCGTTATAGACGCATGTAATGTTACCACCGAGACGTAGGGACCCACACGCCTGGAATGTTGTCAAATGTTACATCCGAGATGTTAGGTTGCCTTAGGTTAGGATATATAACGTTATGGACGTATATACTGTTCCCACCGAGAAGTAGGGTCCGACACGCCAGGAATGTTGTCGAATATTACATCCGAGTTGTTACGTTGCCGTTATAGACGCATTAATGTTATCACCGAGACGTAGGGACCGACACGCCTGGAATGTTGTCAAATGTTACATCCGTGAAGTTAGGTTGCCGTAGGTTAGGATATATGACGTTATAGACGTATATACTGTTCCCTCCGAGAAGTAGGGTTCGACAGGCCAGGAATGTTGTCAAATATTGCATCCGAGATGTTAGGTTGCCTTATGTTAGGATATATAACGTTATAGACGCATGTAATGTTACCACCGAGACGTAGGAACCGACACGCCTGGAATGTTGTCAAATGTTACATCCGAGATGTTAGGTTGCCTTAGGTTAGGCTATATGACGTTACAGACGTATATACTGTTCCCTCCGAGAAGTAGGGTTCGACAGGCCAGGAATGTTGTCAAATATTGCATCCGAGATGTTAGGTTGCCTTAGACTAGGATATATACCGTTATAGACGCATGTAATGTTACCACCGAGACGTAGGGACCCACACGCCTGGAATGTTGTCAAATGTTACATCCGAGATGTTAGGTTGCCTTAGGTTAGGATATATGACGTTATAGATGTATATACTGTTCCCACCGAGAAGTAGAGTCCGACACGCCAGGAATGATGTCAAATATTACATACGAGATGTTAGATGGCCTTAGGTTAGGAAATATACCGTTATAGACGCATGTAATGTTACCACTGAGACTTAGGGCCGACTCGCCTGGAATGTTGTCAAATGTTACATCCGAGATGTTAGGTTGCCTTAGGTTAGGATATATATCGTTATAGACGTATATACTGTTCCCTCCGAGAAGTAGGGTTCGACAGGCTAGGAATGTTGTCAAATATTGCATCCGAGATGTTAGGTTGCCTTAGATTAGGCTATATGACGTTACAGACGTATATACTGTTCCCTCCGAGAAGTAGGGTTCGACAGGCCAGGAATGTTGTCAAATATTGCATCCGAGATGTTAGGTTGCCTTAGATTAGGATATACAAAGTTATAGACGCATATAATGTTCCCACCGAGAAGTAGGGTCCGACACGCCTGGAATGTTGTAGAATATTACATCCGAGATGTCAGGTTGCCTTAGGTTAGGATATATGACGTTACAGACGTATATACTGTTCCCTCCGAGAAGTAGGGTTCGACAGGCCAGGAATGTTGTCAAATATTGCATCCGAGATGTTAGGTTGCCTTAGATTAGGATATACAAAGTTATAGACGCATATAATGTTCCCACCGAGAAGTAGGTTCCGACACGCCTGGAATGTTGTAGAATATTACATCCGAGATGTCAGGTTGCCTTAGGTTAGGATATATGACGTTACAGACGTATATACTGTTCCCCCCGAGAAGTAGGGTTCGACAGGCCAGGAATGTCGTCAAATATTGCATCCGAGATGTTAGGTTGCCTTAGATTAGGATATATACCGTTATAGACGCATTAATGTTATCACCGAGACGTAGGGACCGACACGCCTGGAATGTTGTCAAATGTTACATCCGAGATGTTAGGTTGCCGTAGGTTAGGATATATGACGTTATAGACGTATATACTGTTCCCTCCGAGAAGTAGGGTTCGACAGGCCAGGAATGTTGTCAAATATTGCATCCGAGATGTTAGGTTGCCTTAGGTTAGGATATATAACGTTATAGACGCATGTAATGTTACCACCGAGACGTAGGGACCTACACGCCTGGAATGTTGTCAAATGTTACATCCGAGATGTTAGGTTGCCTTACGTTAGGATATGTGACGTTATAGACATATATACTGTTCCCTCCGAGAAGTAGGGTTCGACAGGCCAGGAATGTTGTCAAATATTGCATCCGAGATGTTAGGTTGCCTTAGGTTAGGATGTATAACGTTATAGACGCATGTAATGTTACCACCGAGACGAAGGGACCGACACGCCTGGAATGTTGTCAAATGTTACATCCGAGATGTTAGGTTGCCTTAGGTTAGGCTATATGACGTTACAGACGTATATACTGTTCCCTCCGAGAAGTACGGTTCGACAGGCCAGGAATGTTGTCAAATATTGCATCCGAGATGTTAGGTTGCTTTAGATTAGGATATATACCGTTATAGACGCATGTAATGTTACCACCGAGACGTAGGTACCCACACGCCTGGAATGTTGTCAAATGTTACATCCGAGATGTTAGGTTGCCTTAGGTTAGGATATATAACGTTATGGACGTATATACTGTTCCCACCGAGAAGTAGGGTCCGACACGCCAGGAATGTTGTCGAATATTACATCCGAGTTGTTACGTTGCCGTTATAGACGCATTAATGTTATCACCGAGACGTAGGGACCGACACGCCTGGAATGTTGTCAAATGTTACATCCGAGAAGTTAGGTTGCCGTAGGTTAGGATATATGACGTTATAGACGTATATACTGTTCCCTCCGAGAAGTAGGGTTCGACAGGCCAGGAATGTTGTCAAATATTGCATCCGAGATGTTAGGTTGCCTTAGATTAGGATATACAACGTTATAGACGCATATAATGTTCCCACCGAGAAGTAGGGTCCGACACGCCTGGAATGTTGTAGAATATTACATCCGAGATGTTAGGTTGCCTTAGGTTAGGATATATGACGTTATAGATGTATATACTGTTCCCACCGAGAAGTAGAGTCCGACATGCCAGGAATGATGTCAAATATTACATACGAGATGTTAGGTGGCCTTAGGTTAGGAAATATACCGTTATAGACGCATGTAATGTTACCACTGAGACTTAGGGCCGACTCGCCTGGAATGTTGTCAAATGTTACATCCGAGATGTTAGGTTGCCTTAGGTTAGGATATATATCGTTATAGACGTATATACTGTTCCCTCCGAGAAGTAGGGTTCGACAGGCTAGGAATGTTGTCAAATATTGCATCCGAGATGTTAGGTTGCCTTAGATTAGGCTATATGACGTTACAGACGTATATACTGTTCCCTCCGAGAAGTAGGGTTCGACAGGCCAGGAATGTTGTCAAATATTGCATCCGAGATGTTAGGTTGCCTTAGATTAGGATATACAAAGTTATAGACGCATATAATGTTCCCACCGAGAAGTAGGGTTCGACAGGCCAGGAATGTTGTCAAATATTGCATCCGAGATGTTAGGTTGCCTTAGATTAGGATATACAAAGTTATAGACGCATATAATGTTCCCACCGAGAAGTAGGGTTCGACAGGCCAGGAATGTCGTCAAATATTGCATCCGAGATGTTAGGTTGCCTTAGATTAGGATATATACCGTTATAGACGCATTAATGTTATCACCGAGACGTAGGGACCGACACGCCTGGAATGTTGTCGAATGTTACATCCGAGATGTTAGTTTGCCTTTGGCTAGGATAAATAACGTTATAGACGCATATAACGTTACCACCGAGAAGTAGGGTCCGACAAGCCAGGAATGTTGTCAAATATTACATCCGAGTTGTTAGATTGCCTTATGTTAGGATATATAACGTTGTAGATGCACATAATGTTACCACCGAGACGTAGTGACCGACACGCCTGGAATGTTGTCAAATGTAACATCCGAGTTATTGAGTTGCCTTAGGTTAGGATATATAACGTTATAGACGCATATAATATTCCCACCGAGAAGTAGGGTCCGACACGCCAGGAATGTTGTCAAATATTACATCCGAGTTGTTAAGTTGCCTTAGGCTGGGATATAGACCGTTATAGACGCATATTATATTCCCACCGAAACGTATGCTCCGACAGGCCAGGAATGTTGTAAAATATTACGTCTGAGATGATAGGTTGCCTTAGATTAGGACATAGCGCGTTATAGACGCATATAATGTTCCCACCGAGAATTAGGGCCCGACACGCCTGGAATGTTGCCAAATATTACATCCGAGATGTTATGTGGCCTTAGGTTAGGATATATAACGTTATAGACGCATATAATATACGCGTCTGTTCATGACTCTGTTCCCACCGAGAAATAGGGTCCGACACGCCAGGAATGTTGTCAAATGTTACATCCGAGATGTTAGGTTGCCTTTGGCTAGGATAAATAACGTTATAGACGCATATAACGCTACCACCGAGAAGTAGGGTCCGACACGCGAGCAATAATGTCAAATATTACATCCGCGACGTTACGTTGCCTTACATTAGGATATATACCGTTATAGACGTATATAATGTTCCCACCGAGAAGTTTGCGCCGACATGGCAGGAATGTTGTCAAATATTACATCCGAGTTATTAAGTTGCCTTAGGTTAGGATATATAACGTTATAGACGCATATAATGTTACCACCGATACGTAGGGACCGACACGCCTCAAATGTTGTAGAATACTACATCCGAGATGTCAGGTTGCCTTAGGTTAGGATATATAATATTAGGAGACGTATATACTGTTCCCACCGAGAAGTAGGGTCCGACACGCGAGCAATGATGTCAAATATTACATCCGAGACGTTACGTCGCCTTACATTAGGATATATACCGTTATAGACGTATATAATGTTCCCACCGAGAAGTTTCCTCCGACATGGCAGGAATGTTGTCAAATGTTACATCCGAGATATTGTGTTGCCTTAGGTTAGGATATATAACGTTATAGACGCATATAATATTCCCCCCGAGAAGTAGGGTCCGACACGCCCGGAATGTTGTAGAATATTACATCCGAGATATCAGGTTGCCTTAGGCTAGGATATATGACGTTATAGATGTATATACTGTTCCCACCGAGGAGTAGAGTCCGACACGCCAGGAATGATGTCAAATATTACATACGAGATGTTAGGTGGCCTTAGGTTAGGATATATACCGTTATAGACGCATGTAATGTTACCACTGAGACTTAGGGCCGACTCGCCTGGAATGTTGTCAAATGTTACATCCGAGATGTTAGGTTGCCTTAGGTTAGGATATATATCGTTATAGACGTATATACTGTTCCCACCGAGGGGTAGGGTTCGACAGGCCAGGAATGTTGTCAAATATTGCATCCGAGATGTTAGGTTGCCTTAGATTAGGATATATACCGTTATAGACGCATGTAATGTTACCACCGAGACGTAGGGACCCACACGCCTGGAATGTTGTCAAATGTTACATCCGAGATGTTAGGTTGCCTTAGGTTAGGATATATAACGTTATGGACGTATATACTGTTCCCACCGAGAAGTAGGGTCCGACACGCCAGGAATGTTGTCGAATATTACATCCGAGTTGTTACGTTGCCGTTATAGACGCATTAATGTTATCACCGAGACGTAGGGACCGACACGCCTGGAATGTTGTCAAATGTTACATCCGTGAAGTTAGGTTGCCGTAGGTTAGGATATATGACGTTATAGACGTATATACTGTTCCCTCCGAGAAGTAGGGTTCGACAGGCCAGGAATGTTGTCAAATATTGCATCCGAGATGTTAGGTTGCCTTAGGTTAGGATATATAACGTTATAGACGCATGTAATGTTACCACCGAGACGTAGGAACCGACACGCCTGGAATGTTGTCAAATGTTACATCCGAGATGTTAGGTTGCCTTAGGTTAGGCTATATGACGTTACAGACGTATATACTGTTCCCTCCGAGAAGTAGGGTTCGACAGGCCAGGAATGTTGTCAAATATTGCATCCGAGATGTTAGGTTGCCTTAGACTAGGATATATACCGTTATAGACGCATGTAATGTTTCCACCGAGACGTAGGGACCCACACGCCTGGAATGTTGTCAAATGTTACATCCGAGATGTTAGGTTGCCTTAGGTTAGGATATATGACGTTATAGATGTATATACTGTTCCCACCGAGAAGTAGAGTCCGACACGCCTGGAATGATGTCAAATATTACATACGAGGTGTTAGGTGGCCTTAGGTTAGGAAATATACCGTTATAGACGCATGTAATGTTACCACTGAGACTTAGGGCCGACTCGCCTGGAATGTTGTCAAATGTTACATCCGAGATGTTAGGTTGCCTTAGGTTAGGATATATATCGTTATAGACATATATACTGTTCCCTCCGAGAAGTAGGGTTCGACAGGCTAGGAATGTTGTCAAATATTGCATCCGAGATGTTAGGTTGCCTTAGATTAGGCTATATGACGTTACAGACGTATATACTGTTCCCTCCGAGAAGTAGGGTTCGACAGGCCAGGAATGTTGTCAAATATTGCATCCGAGATGTTAGGTTGCCTTAGATTAGGATATACAAAGTTATAGACGCATATAATGTTCCCACCGAGAAGTAGGGTCCGACACGCCTGGAATGTTGTAGAATATTACATCCGAGATGTCAGGTTGCCTTAGGTTAGGATATATGACGTTACAGACGTATATACTGTTCCCTCCGAGAAGTAGGGTTCGACAGGCCAGGAATGTTGTCAAATATTGCATCCGAGATGTTAGGTTGCCTTAGATTAGGATATACAAAGTTATAGACGCATATAATGTTCCCACCGAGAAGTAGGGTCCGACAAGCCTGGAATGTTGTAGAATATTACATCCGAGATGTCAGGTTGCCTTAGGTTAGGATATATGACGTTACAGACGTATATACTGTTCCCCCCGAGAAGTAGGGTTCGACAGGCCAGGAATGTCGTCAAATATTGCATCCGAGATGTTAGGTTGCCTTAGATTAGGATATATACCGTTATAGACGCATTAATGTTATCACCGAGACGTAGGGACCGACACGCCTGGAATGTTGTCAAATGTTACATCCGAGATGTTAGGTTGCTGTAGGTTAGGATATATGACGTTATAGACGTATATACTGTTCCCTCCGAGAAGTAGGGTTCGACAGGCCAGGAATGTTGTCAAATATTGCATCCGAGATGTTAGGTTGCCTTAGGTTAGGATATATAACGTTATAGACGCATGTAATGTTACCACCGAGACGTAGGGACCTACACGCCTGGAATGTTGTCAAATGTTACATCCGAGATGTTAGGTTGCCTTATGTTAGGATATGTGACGTTATAGACATATATACTGTTCCCTCCGAGAAGTAGGGTTCGACAGGCCAGGAATGTTGTCAAATATTGCATCCGAGATGTTAGGTTGCCTTAGGTTAGGATGTATAACGTTATAGACGCATGTAATGTTACCACCGAGACGAAGGGACCGACACGCCTGGAATGTTGTCAAATGTTACATCCGAGATGTTAGGTTGCCTTAGGTTAGGCTATACGACGTTACAGACGTATATACTGTTCCCTCCGAGAAGTAGGGTTCGACAGGCCAGGAATGTTGTCAAATATTGCATCCGAGATGTTAGGTTGCCTTAGATTAGGATATATACCGTTATAGACGCATGTAATGTTACCACCGAGACGTAGGTACCCACACGCCTGGAATGTTGTCAAATGTTACATCCGAGATGTTAGGTTGCCTTAGGTTAGGATATATAACGTTATGGACGTATATACTGTTCCCACCGAGAAGTAGGGTCCGACACGCCAGGAATGTTGTCGAATATTACATCCGAGTTGTTACGTTGCCGTTATAGACGCATTAATGTTATCACCGAGACGTAGGGACCGACACGCCTGGAATGTTGTCAAATGTTACATCCGAGAAGTTAGGTTGCCGTAGGTTAGGATATATGACGTTATAGACGTATATACTGTTCCCTCCGAGAAGTAGGGTTCGACAGGCCAGGAATGTTGTCAAATATTGCATCCGAGATGTTAGGTTGCCTTAGATTAGGATATACAACGTTATAGACGCATATAATGTTCCCACCGAGAAGTAGGGTCCGACACGCCTGGAATGTTGTCAAATGTTACATCCGAGATGTTAGGTTGCCTTAGGTTAGGCTATATGACGTTACAGACGTATATACTGTTCCCTCCGAGAAGTAGGGTTCGACAGGCCAGGAATGTTGTCAAATATTGCATCCGAGATGTTAGGTTGCCTTAGACTAGGATATATACCGTTATAGACGCATGTAATGTTACCACCGAGACGTAGGGACCCACACGCCTGGAATGTTGTCAAATGTTACATCCGAGATGTTAGGTTGCCTTAGGTTAGGAAATATGACGTTATAGATGTATATACTGTTCCCACCGAGAAGTAGAGTCCGACACGCCAGGAATGATGTCAAATATTACATACGAGGTGTTAGGTGGCCTTAGGTTAGGAAATATACCGTTATAGACGCATGTAATGTTACCACTGAGACTTAGGGCCGACTCGCCTGGAATGTTGTCAAATGTTACATCCGAGATGTTAGGTTGCCTTAGGTTAGGATATATATCGTTATAGACGTATATACTGTTCCCTCCGAGAAGTAGGGTTCGACAGGCTAGGAATGTTGTCAAATATTGCATCCGAGATGTTAGGTTGCCTTAGATTAGGCTATATGACGTTACAGACGTATATACTGTTCCCTCCGAGAAGTAGGGTTCGACAGGCCAGGAATGTTGGCAAATATTGCATCCGAGATGTTAGGTTGCCTTAGATTAGGATATACAAAGTTATAGACGCATATAATGTTCCCACCGAGAAGTAGGGTCCGACACGCCTGGAATGTTGTAGAATATTACATCCGAGATGTCAGGTTGCCTTAGGTTAGGATATATGACGTTACAGACGTATATACTGTTCCCTCCGAGAAGTAGGGTTCGACAGGCCAGGAATGTTGTCAAATATTGCATCCGAGATGTTAGGTTGCCTTAGATTAGGATATACAAAGTTATAGACGCATATAATGTTCCCACCGATAAGTAGGGTCCGACACGCCTGGAATGTTGTAGAATATTACATCCGAGATGTCAGGTTGCCTTAGGTTAGGATATATGACGTTACAGACGTATATACTGTTCCCCCCGAGAAGTAGGGTTCGACAGGCCAGGAATGTCGTCAAATATTGCATCCGAGATGTTAGGTTGCCTTAGATTAGGATATATACCGTTATAGACGCATTAATGTTATCACCGAGACGTAGGGACCGACACGCCTGGAATGTTGTCAAATGTTAAATCCGGAATGTTAGGTTGCCGTAGGTTAGGATATATGACGTTATAGACGTATATACTGTTCCCTCCGAGAAGTAGGGTTCGACAGGCCAGGAATGTTGTCAAATATTGCATCCGAGATGTTAGGTTGCCTTAGGTTAGGATATATAACGTTATAGACGCATGTAATGTTACCACCGAGACGTAGGGACCTACACGCCTGGAATGTTGTCAAATGTTACATCCGAGATGTTAGGTTGCCTTATGTTAGGATATGTGACGTTATAGACATATATACTGTTCCCTCCGAGAAGTAGGGTTCGACAGGCCAGGAATGTTGTCAAATATTGCATCCGAGGTGTTAGGTTGCCTTAGGTTAGGATGTATAACGTTATAGACGCATATAATGTTCCCACCGAGAAGTAGGGTCCGACACGCCTGGAATGTTGTAGAATATTACATCCGAGATGTTAGGTTGCCTTAGGTTAGGATGTATAACGTTATAGACGCATGTAATGTTACCACCGAGACGAAGGGACCGACACGCCTGGAATGTTGTCAAATGTTACATCCGAGATGTTAGGTTGCCTTAGGTTAGGCTATATGACGTTACAGACGTATATACTGTTCCCTGCGAGAAGTAGGGTTCGACAGGACAGGAATGTTGTCAAATATTGCATCCGAGTTGTTAGGTTGCCTTAGATTAGGATATATACCGTTATAGACGCATTTAATGTTACCACCGAGACGTAGGTACCCACACGCCTGGAATGTTGTCAAATGTTACATCCGAGATGTTAGGTTGCCTTAGGTTAGGATATATAACGTTATGGACGTATATACTGTTCCCACCGAGAAGTAGGGTCCGACACGCCAGGAATGTTGTCGAATATTACATCCGAGTTGTTACGTTGCCGTTATAGACGCATTAATGTTATCACCGAGACGTAGGGACCGACACGCCTGGAATGTTGTCAAATGTTACATCCGAGAAGTTAGGTTGCCGTAGGTTAGGATATATGACGTTATAGACGTATATACTGTTCCCTCCGAGAAGTAGGGTGCGACAGGCCAGGAATGTTGTCAAATATTGCATCCGAGATGTTAGGTTGCCTTAGATTAGGATATACAACGTTATAGACGCATATAATGTTCCCACCGAGAAGTAGGGTCCGACACGCCTGGAATGTTGTAGAATATTACATCGGAGATGTTAGGTTGCCTTAGGTTAGGATATATGACGTTATAGATGTATATACTGTTCCCACCGAGAAGTAGAGTCCGACACGCCAGGAATGATGTCAAATATTACATACGAGGTGTTAGGTGGCCTTAGGTTAGGAAATATACCGTTATAGACGCATGTAATGTTACCACTGAGACTTAGGGCCGACTCGCCTGGAATGTTGTCAAATGTTACATCCGAGATGTTAGGTTGCCTTAGGTTAGGATATATATCGTTATAGACGTATATACTGTTCCCTCCGAGAAGTAGGGTTCGACACGCCTGGAATGTTGTAGAATATTACATCCGAGATGTCAGGTTGCCTTAGGTTAGGATATATGACGTTACAGACGTATATACTGTTCCCCCCGAGAAGTAGGGTTCGACAGGCCAGGAATGTCGTCAAATATTGCATCCGAGATGTTAGGTTGCCTTAGATTAGGATATACAAAGTTATAGACGCATATAATGTTCCCACCGAGAAGTAGGGTCCGACACGCCTGGAATGTTGTAGAATATTACATCCGAGATGTCAGGTTGCCTTAGGTTAGGATATATGACGTTACAGACGTATATACTGTTCCCTCCGAGAAGTAGGGTTCGACAGGCCAGGAATGTCGTCAAATATTGCATCCGAGATGTTAGGTTGCCTTAGATTAGGATATATACCGTTATAGACGCATTAATGTTATCACCGAGACGTAGGGACCGACACGCCTGGAATGTTGTCAAATGTTACATCCGAGATGTTAGGTTGCCTTTGGCTAGGATAAATAACGTTATAGACGCATATAACGTTACCACCGAGAAGTAGGGTCCGACAAGCCAGGAATGTTGTCAAATATTACATCCGAGTTGTTAGATTGCCTTATGTTAGGATATATAACGTTGTAGATGCACATAATGTTACCACCGAGACGTAGTGACCGACACGCCTGGAATGTTGTCAAATGTAACATCCGAGTTATTGAGTTGCCTTAGGTTAGGATATATAACGTTATAGACGCATATAATATTCCCACCGAGAAGTAGGGTCCGACACGCCAGGAATGTTGTCAAATATTACATCCGAGTTGTTAAGTTGCCTTAGGCTGGGATATAGACCGTTATAGACGCATATTATATCCCCACCGAAACGTATGCTCCGACAGGCCAGGAATGTTGTAAAATATTACGTCTGAGATGATAGGTTGCCTTAGATTAGGACATAGCGCGTTATAGACGCATATAATGTTCCCACCGAGAATTAGGGCCCGACACGCCTGGAATGTTGCCAAATATTACATCCGAGATGTTATGTGGCCTTAGGTTAGGATATATAACGTTATAGACGCATATAATATACGCGTCTGTTCATGACTCTGTTCCCACCGAGAAATAGGGTCCGACACGCCAGGAATGTTGTCAAATGTTACATCCGAGATGTTAGGTTGCCTTTGGCTAGGATAAATAACGTTATAGACGCATATAACGCTACCACCGAGAAGTAGGGTCCGACACGCGAGCAATAATGTCAAATATTACATCCGCGACGTTACGTTGCCTTACATTAGGATATATACCGTTATAGACGTATATAATGTTCCCACCGAGAAGCTTGCGCCGACATGGCAGGAATGTTGTCAAATATTACATCCGAGTTATTAAGTTGCCTTAGGTTAGGATATATAACGTTATAGACGCATATAATGTTACCACCGATACGTAGGGACCGACACGCCTCAAATGTTGTAGAATACTACATCCGAGATGTCAGGTTGCCTTAGGTTAGGATATATAATATTAGGAGACGTATATACTGTTCCCACCGAGAAGTAGGGTCCGACACGCGAGCAATGATGTCAAATATTACATCCGAGACGTTACGTCGCCTTACATTAGGATATATACCGTTATAGACGTATATAATGTTCCCACCGAGAAGTTTCCTCCGACATGGCAGGAATGTTGTCAAATGTTACATCCGAGATATTGAGTTGCCTTAGGTTAGGATATATAACGTTATAGACGCATATAATATTCCCCCCGAGAAGTAGGGTCCGACACGCCCGGAATGTTGTAGAATATTACATCCGAGATATCAGGTTGCCTTAGGCTAGGATATATGACGTTATAGATGTATATACTGTTCCCACCGAGAAGTAGAGTCCGACACGCCAGGAATGATGTCAAATATTACATACGAGATGTTAGGTGGCCTTAGGTTAGGATATATACCGTTATAGACGCATGTAATGTTACCACTGAGACTTAGGGCCGACTCGCCTGGAATGTTGTCAAATGTTACATCCGAGATGTTAGGTTGCCTTAGGTTAGGATATATATCGTTCTAGACGTATATACTGTTCCCACCGAGGGGTAGGGTTCGACAGGCCAGGAATGTTGTCAAATATTGCATCCGAGATGTTAGGTTGCCTTAGATTAGGATATATACCGTTATAGACGCATGTAATGTTACCACCGAGACGTAGGGACCCACACGCCTGGAATGTTGTCAAATGTTACATCCGAGATGTTAGGTTGCCTTAGGTTAGGATATATAACGTTATGGACGTATATACTGTTCCCACCGAGAAGTAGGGTCCGACACGCCAGGAATGTTGTCGAATATTACATCCGAGATGTTAGGTTGCCTTAGGTTAGGATATATAACGTTATAGACGCATGTAATGTTACCACCGAGACGTAGGAACCGACACGCCTGGAATGTTGTCAAATGTTACATCCGAGATGTTAGGTTGCCTTAGGTTAGGCTATATGACGTTACAGACGTATATACTGTTCCCTCCGAGAAGTAGGGTTCGACAGGCCAGGAATGTTGTCAAATATTGCTCCCGAGATGTTAGGTTGCCTTAGACTAGGATATATACCGTTATAGACGCATGTAATGTTACCACCGAGACGTAGGGACCCACACGCCTGGAATGTTGTCAAATGTTACATCCGAGATGTTAGGTTGCCTTAGGTTAGGATATATGACGTTATAGATGTATATACTGTTCCCACCGAGAAGTAGAGTCCGACACGCCAGGAATGATGTCAAATATTACATACGAGGTGTTAGGTGGCCTTAGGTTAGGAAATATACCGTTATAGACGCATGTAATGTTACCACTGAGACTTAGGGCCGACTCGCCTGGAATGTTGTCAAATGTTACATCCGAGATGTTAGGTTGCCTTAGGTTAGGATATATATCGTTATAGACGTATATACTGTTCCCTCCGAGAAGTAGGGTTCGACAGGCTAGGAATGTTGTCAAATATTGCATCCGAGATGTTAGGTTGCCTTAGATTAGGCTATATGACGTTACAGACGTATATACTGTTCCCTCCGAGAAGTAGGGTTCGACAGGCCAGGAATGTTGTCAAATATTGCATCCGAGATGTTAGGTTGCCTTAGATTAGGATATACAAAGTTATAGACGCATATAATGTTCCCACCGAGAAGTAGGGTCCGACACGCCTGGAATGTTGTAGAATATTACATCCGAGATGTCAGGTTGCCTTAGGTTAGGATATATGACGTTACAGACGTATATACTGTTCCCTCCGAGAAGTAGGGTTCGACAGGCCAGGAATGTTGTCAAATATTGCATCCGAGATGTTAGGTTGCCTTAGATTAGGATATACAAAGTTATAGACGCATATAATGTTCCCACCGAGAAGTAGGGTCCGACACGCCTGGAATGTTGTAGAATATTACATCCGAGATGTCAGGTTGCCTTAGGTTAGGATATATGACGTTACAGACGTATATACTGTTCCCCCCGAGAAGTAGGGTTCGACAGGCCAGGAATGTCGTCAAATATTGCATCCGAGATGTTAGGTTGCCTTAGGTTAGGATGTATAACGTTATAGACGCATGTAATGTTACCACCGAGACGAAGGGACCGACACGCCTGGAATGTTGTCAAATGTTACATCCGAGATGTTAGGTTGCCTTAGGTTAGGCTATATGACGTTACAGACGTATATACTGTTCCCTCCGAGAAGTAGGGTTCGACAGGCCAGGAATGTTGTCAAATATTGCATCCGAGATGTTAGGTTGCCTTAGATTAGGATATATACCGTTATAGACGCATGTAATGTTACCACCGAGACGTAGGTACCCACACGCCTGGAATGTTGTCAAATGTTACATCCGAGATGTTAGGTTGCCTTAGGTTAGGATATATAACGTTATGGACGTATATACTGTTCCCACCGAGAAGTAGGGTCCGACACGCCAGGAATGTTGTCGAATATTACATCCGAGTTGTTACGTTGCGGTTATAGACGCATTAATGTTATCACCGAGACGTAGGGACCGACACGCCTGGAATGTTGTCAAATGTTACATCCGTGAAGTTAGGTTGCCGTAGGTTAGGATATATGACGTTATAGACGTATATACTGTTCCCTCCGAGAAGTAGGGTTCGACAGGCCAGGAATGTTGTCAAATATTGCATCCGAGATGTTAGGTTGCCTTAGGTTAGGATATATAACGTTATAGACGCATGTAATGTTACCACCGAGACGTAGGAACCGACACGCCTGGAATGTTGTCAAATGTTACATCCGAGATGTTAGGTTGCCTTAGGTTAGGCTATATGACGTTACAGACGTATATACTGTTCCCTCCGAGAAGTAGGGTTCGACAGGCCAGGAATGTTGTCAAATATTGCATCCGAGATGTTAGGTTGCCTTAGACTAGGATATATACCGTTATAGACGCATGTAATGTTACCACCGAGACGTAGGGACCCACACGCCTGGAATGTTGTCAAATGTTACATCCGAGATGTTAGGTTGCCTTAGGTTAGGATATATGACGTTATAGATGTATATACTGTTCCCACCGAGAAGTAGGGTTCGACAGGCTAGGAATGTTGTCAAATATTGCATCCGAGATGTTAGGTTGCCTTAGATTAGGCTATATGACGTTACAGACGTATATACTGTTCCCTCCGAGAAGTAGGGTTCGACAGGCCAGGAATGTTGTCAAATATTGCATCCGAGATGTTAGGTTGCCTTAGATTAGGATATACAAAGTTATAGACGCATATAATGTTCCCACCGAGAAGTAGGGTCCGACACGCCTGGAATGTTGTAGAATATTACATCCGAGATGTCAGGTTGCCTTAGGTTAGGATATATGACGTTACAGACGTATATACTGTTCCCTCCGAGAAGTAGGGTTCGACAGGCCAGGAATGTTGTCAAATATTGCATCCGAGATGTTAGGTTGCCTTAGATTAGGATATACAAAGTTATAGACGCATATAATGTTCCCACCGAGAAGTAGGGTCCGACACGCCTGGAATGTTGCAGAATATTACATCCGAGATGTCAGGTTGCCTTAGGTTAGGATATATGACGTCACAGACGTATATACTGTTCCCCCCGAGAAGTAGGGTTCGACAGGCCAGGAATGTCGTCAAATATTGCATCCGAGATGTTAGGTTGCCTTAGATTAGGATATATACCGTTATAGACGCATTAATGTTATCACCGAGACGTAGGGACCGACACGCCTGGAATGTTGTCAAATGTTAAATCCGAGATGTTAGGTTGCCGTAGGTTAGGATATATGACGTTATAGACGTATATACTGTTCCCTCCGAGAAGTAGGGTTCGACAGGCCAGGAATGTTGTCAAATATTGCATCCGAGATGTTAGGTTGCCTTAGGTTAGGATATATAACGTTATAGACGCATGTAATGTTACCACCGAGACGTAGGGACCTACACGCCTGGAATGTTGTCAAATGTTACATCCGAGATGTTAGGTTGCCTTATGTTATGATATGTGACGTTATAGACATATATACTGTTCCCTCCGAGAAGTAGGGTTCGACAGGCCAGGAATGTTGTCAATTATTGCATCCGAGATGTTAGGTTGCCTTAGGTTAGGATGTATAACGTTATAGACGCATGTAATGTTACCACCGAGACGAAGGGACCGACACGCCTGGAATGTTGTCAAATGTTACATCCGAGATGTTAGGTTGCCTTAGGTTAGGCTATATGACGTTACAGACGTATATACTGTTCCCTCCGAGAAGTAGGGTTCGACAGGCCAGGAATGTTGTCAAATATTGCATCCGAGATGTTAGGTTGCCTTAGATTAGGATATATACCGTTATAGACGCATGTAATGTTACCACCGAGACGTAGGTACCCACACGCCTGGAATGTTGTCAAATGTTACATCCGAGAAGTTAGGTTGCCGTAGGTTAGGATATATGACGTTATAGACGTATATACTGTTCCCTCCGAGAAGTAGGGTTCGACAGGCCAGGAATGTTGTCAAATATTGCATCCGAGATGTTAGGTTGCCTTAGATTAGGATATACAACGTTATAGACGCATATAATGTTCCCACCGAGAAGTAGGGTCCGACACGCCTGGAATGTTGTAAAATATTACATCCGAGATGTTAGGTTGCCTTAGGTTAGGATATATGACGTTATAGATGTATATACTGTTCCCACCGAGAAGTAGAGTCCGACACGCCAGGAATGATGTCAAATATTACATACGAGATGTTAGGTGGCCTTAGGTTAGGATATATACCGTTATAGACGCATGTAATGTTACCACTGAGACTTAGGGCCGACTCGCCTGGAATGTAGTCAAATGTTACATCCGAGATGTTAGGTTGCCTTAGGTTAGGATATATATCGTTATAGACGTATATACTGTTCCCTCCGAGAAGTAGGGTTCGACAGGCTAGGAATGTTGTCAAATATTGCATCCGAGATGTTAGGTTGCCTTAGATTAGGCTATATGACGTTACAGACGTATATACTGTTCCCTCCGAGAAGTAGGGTTCGACAGGCTAGGAATGTTGTCAAATATTGCATCCGAGATGTTAGGTTGCCTTAGATTAGGCTATATGACGTTACAGACGTATATACTGTTCCCTCCGAGAAGTAGGGTTCGACAGGCCAGGAATGTTGTCAAATATTGCATCCGAGACGTTAGGTTGCCTTAGATTAGGATATACAAAGTTATAGACGCATATAATGTTCCCACCGAGAAGTAGGGTCCGACACGCCTGGAATGTTGTAGAATATTACATCCGAGATGTCAGGTTGCCTTAGGTTAGGATATATGACCTTACAGACGTATATACTGTTCCCTCCGAGAAGTAGGGTTCGACAGGCCAGGAATGTTGTCAAATATTGCATCCGAGATGTTAGGTTGCCTTAGATTAGGATATACAAAGTTATAGACGCATATAATGTTCCCACCGAGAAGTAGGGTCCGACACGCCTGGAATGTTGTAGAATATTACATCCGAGATGTCAGGTTGCCTTAGGTTAGGATATATGACGTTACAGACGTATATACTGTTCCCCCCGAGAAGTAGGGTTCGACAGGCCAGGAATGTCGTCAAATATTGCATCCGAGATGTTAGGTTGCCTTAGATTAGGATATATACCGTTATAGACGCATTAATGTTATCACCGAGACGTAGGGACCGACACGCCTGGAATGTTGTCAAATGTTACATCCGAGATGTTAGGTTGCCGTAGGTTAGGATATATGACGTTATAGACGTATATACTGTTCCCTCCGAGAAGTAGGTTTCGACAGGCCAGGAATGTTGTCAAATATTGCATCCGAGATGTTAGGTTGCCTTAGGTTAGGATATATAACGTTATAGACGCATGTAATGTTACCACCGAGACGTAGGGACCTACACGCCTGGAATGTTGTCAAATGTTACATCCGAGATGTTAGGTTGCCTTATGTTAGGATATGTGACGTTATAGACATATATACTGTTCCCTCCGAGAAGTAGGGTTCGACAGGCCAGGAATGTTGTCAAATATTGCATCCGAGATGTTAGGTTGCCTTAGGTTAGGATGTATAACGTTATAGACGCATGTAATGTTACCACCGAGACGAAGGGACCGACACGCCTGGAATGTTGTCAAATGTTACATCCGAGATGTTAGGTTGCCTTAGGTTTGGCTATATGACGTTACAGACGTATATACTGTTCCCTCCGAGAAGTAGGGTTCGACAGGCCAGGAATGTTGTCAAATATTGCATCCGAGATGTTAGGTTGCCTTAGATTAGGATATATACCGTTATAGACGCATGTAATGTTACCACCGAGACGTAGGTACCCACACGCCTGGAATGTTGTCAAATGTTACATCCGAGATGTTAGGTTGCCTTAGGTTAGGATATATAACATTATGGACGTATATACTGTTCCCTCCGAGAAGTAGGGTTCGACAGGCCAGGAATGTTGTCAAATATTGCATCCGAGATGTTAGGTTGCCTTAGATTAGGATATACAACGTTATAGACGCATATAATGTTCCCACCGAGAAGTAGGGTCCGACACGCCTGGAATGTTGTAGAATATTACATCCGAGATGTTAGGTTGCCTTAGGTTAGGATATATGACGTTATAGATGTATATACTGTTCCCACCGAGAAGTAGAGTCCGACACGCCAGGAATGATGTCCAATATTACATACGAGATGTTAGGTGGCCTTAGGTCAGGATATATACCGTTATAGACGCATGTAATGTTACCACTGAGACTTAGGGCCGACTCGCCTGGAATGTAGTCAAATGTTACATCCGAGATGTTAGGTTGCCTGAGGTTAGGATATATATCGTTATAGACGTATATACTGTTCCCTCCGAGAAGTAGGGTTCGACAGGCTAGGAATGTTGTCAAATATTGCATCCGAGATGTTAGGTTGCCTTAGATTAGGCTATATGACGGTACAGACGTATATACTGTTCCCTCCGAGAAGTAGGGTTCGACAGGCTAGGAATGTTGTCAAATATTGCATCCGAGATGTTAGGTTGCCTTAGATTAGGCTATATGACGGTACAGACGTATATACTGTTCCCTCCGAGAAGTAGGGTTCGACAGGCCAGGAATGTTGTCAAATATTGCATCCGAGATGTTAGGTTGCCTTAGATTAGGATATACAACGTTATAGACGCATATAATGTTCCCACCGAGAAGTAGGGTCCGACACGCCTGGAATGTTGTAGAATATTACCGCCGAGATGTCAGGTTGCCTTAGGTTAGGATATATGACGTTACAGACGTATATACTGTTCCCCCCGAGAAGTAGGGTTCGACAGGCCAGGAATGTCGTCAAATATTGCATCCGAGATGTTAGGTTGCCTTAGATTAGGATATATACCGTTATAGACGCATGTAATGTTACCACCGAGACGTAGGTACCCACACGCCAGGAATGATGTCAAATATTACATACGAGATGTTAGGTGGCCTTAGGTTAGGATATATACCGTTATAGACGCATGTAATGTTACCACTGAGACTTAGGGCCGACTCGCCTGGAATGTTGTCAAATGTTACATCCGAGATGTTAGGTTGCCTTTGGCTAGGATAAATAACGTTATAGACGCATATAACGTTACCACCGAGAAGTAGGGTCCGACAAGCCAGGAATGTTGTCAAATATTACATCCGAGTTGTTAGATTGCCTTATGTTAGGATATATAACGTTGTAGATGCATATAATGTTACCACCGAGACGTAGTGACCGACACGCCTGGAATGTTGTCAAATGTAACATCCGAGTTATTGAGTTGCCTTAGGTTAGGATATATAACGTTATAGACGCATATAATATTCCCACCGAGAAGTAGGGTCCGACACGCCAGGAATGTTGTCAAATATTACATCCGAGTTGTTAGGTTGCCTTAGGCTGGGATATAGACCGTTATAGACGCATATTATATCCCCACCGACACGTATGCTCCGACAGGCCAGGAATGTTGTAAAATATTACGTCTGAGATGATAGGTTGCCTTAGATTAGGACATACAGCGTTATAGACGCATATAATGTTCCCACCGAGAATTAGGGCCCGACACGCCTGGAATGTTGCCAAATATTACATCCGAGATGTTATGTGGCCTTAGGTTAGGATATATAACGTTATAGACGCATATAATATACGCGTCTGTTCATGACTCTGTTCCCACCGAGAAATAGGGTCCGACACGCCAGGAATGTTGTCAAATGTTACATCCGAGTTGTTAGGTTGCCTTAGGTTAGGATATATAACGTTATAGACGCATGCAATGTTACCATCCAGACGTAGGGACCGACACAGCTGGAATGTTGTAGAATATTACATCCGAGATGTCAGGTTGCCTTAGGTTAGGATATATACCGTTATAGACGTACATAATGTTCCCACCGAGAAGTAGGGTCCGACAAGACAGGAATGTTGTCAAATATTACGCCTGAGATGATAGGTTGCATTAGATAAGGATATACAACGTTATAGACGCTTATAATGTTCCCACCGAGAAGTAGGGTCCAATACGCCTGGAATGTTGTAGAATATAACATCCGAGATGTCAGGTCGCCTTATGTTAGAATATATAACGTTATAGACGCATGTAATGTTACCACAGACACGTTGGGAGTGACACACCTGGAATGTTGTAGAATATTACATCCGAGATGTCAGGTTGCCTTAGGTTAGGATATATAACGTTATAGACGTATATAGTGTTCCTGCCGAGAAGTAGTGTCCGACACGCCAGGAATGTTGTCAAATATTACATCCGAGTTGTTAGGTTGCCGTAGGTTAGGATATATAATGTTAGAGACGTATATACTGTTCCCACCGATAAGTAGGGTCCGACACGCCTGGAATGTTTTAGAATATTACATCCGAGATGTCAGGTTGCATTAGCTTAGGATATATAACGTTATAGACGCATATAATGTTACCACCGAGAAGTAGGGTCCGACACGCCTGGAATGTTGTCAAATGTAACATCCGAGTTATTGAGTTGCCTTAGGTTCGGATATATAACGTTATAGACGCATATAATATACGCGTCTGTTCATGACTCTGTTCCCACCGATAAATAGGGTCCGACACGCCAGGAATGTTGTCAAATGTCACATCCGAGAAGTTAGGTTGCCTTTGGCTAGGATAAATAACGTTATAGACGCATATAACGCTACCACCGAGAAGTAGGTTCCGACAAGCCAGGAATGTTGTCAAATATTACATCCGAGTTGTTAGGTTGCCTTAGGTTAGGATATATAATGTTAAAGACGTATATACTGTTCCCACCGATAAGTAGGGTCCGACACGCCTGGAATGTTGTAGAATATTACATCCGAGATGTAAGGTCGCCTTAGGTTAGGATATATAACGTTATAGACGCATGTAATGTTACCACCGAGACGTAGGGACCGACACGCCTGGAATGTTGTCAAATGTACCACCCGAGTTATTGAGTTGCCTTAGGTTTGGATATATAACGTTATAGACGCATATAATGTTACCACCGAGACGTAGGGACAGACACGCCTGGAATGTTGTCAAATGTAACATCCGAGTTATTGAGTTGCCTTAGGTTAGGATATATAACGTTATAGACGCATATAATATTCCCACCGAGATGTAGGGTCCGAAACGCCAGGAATGTTGTCAAATATTACATACGAGTTGTTAGGTTGCTTTATGTTAGGATATATAACGTTATAAACGCACATAATGTTACCACCGAGACGTAGGGACCGACACGCCTGGAATGTTGCCAAATGTTACATCCGAGGTGTTAGGTGGCCTTAGGTTAGGATATATAATGTTAGAGACGTATATACTGTTCCCACCGAGAAGTAGGGTCCGACACGCCTGGAATGTTGTCAAATATTACATCCGAGATGTTACGTGGCCACAGGTTAGGATATATAACGTTATAGACGTATATACTGTTCCCATCGAGAAGTAGGGTCCGACACGCCAGGAATGTTGTCAAGTATTACATCCGAGTAGTTAGGTTGCCTTAGGTTAGGATATATAACGTTATAGACGCATGCAATGTTACCATCCAGACGTAGGGACCGACACAGCTGGAATGTTGTAGAATATTACATCCGAGATGTCAGGTTGCCTTAGGTTAGGATATATACCGTTATAGACGTACATAATGTTCCCACCGAGAAGTAGGGTCCGACAAGACACGAATGTTGTCAAATATTACGCCTGAGATGATAGGTTGCATTAGATAAGGATATACAACGTTATAGACGCTTATAATGTTCCCACCGAGAAGTAGGGTCCAATACGCCTGGAATGTTGTAGAATATAACATCCGAGATGTCAGGTCGCCTTATGTTAGAATATATAACGTTATAGACGCATGTAATGTTACCACAGACACGTTGGGAGTGACACACCTGGAATGTTGTAGAATATTACATCCGAGATGTCAGGTTGCCTTAGGTTAGGATATATAACGTTATAGACGTATATACTGTTCCCGCCGAGAAGTAGTGTCCGACACGCCAGGAATGTTGTCAAATATTACATCCGAGTTGTTAGGTTGCCTTAGGTTAGGATATATAACGTTATATACGCATGCAATGTTACCATCCAGACGTAGGGACCGACACGCCTGGAATGTTGTCAAATGTTACATCCGAGATGTTAGGTGGCCTTAGGTCAGGATATATAACGTTATAGACGTATATAATTTCCCACCGAGAAGTAGGGTCCGACAAGACAGGAATGTTGTCAAATGTTACATCCGATATGTTAGGTGGCCTTAGGTTAGGATATATAACGTTATACACGTATATACTATTCCCACCGAGAAGTAGGGTCCGACACGCCAGGAATGTTGTCAAATGTTACATCCGAGATGTTAGGTGGCCTTACTTCAGGATATATAACGTTATAGACGTATATAATGTTCCCACCGAGAAGTAGGGTCCGACAAGACAGGAATGTTGTCAAATTTTACGTCTGAGATGATAGGTTGCCTTAGATGAGGATATACAACGTTATAGACGCTTATAATGTTCCCACCGAGAAGTAGGGTCCAATACGCCTGGAATGTTGTAGAATATTACATCCGAGATGTCAGGTCGCCTTAGGTTAGGATATATAACGTTATAGACGCATGTAATGTTACCACCGAGACGTAGGGAGTGACACGCCTGGAATGTTGTAGAATATTACATCCGAGATGTCAGGTTGCCTTAGGTTAGGATATATAACGTTATAGACGTATATAGTGTTCCTGCCGAGAAGTAGTGTCCGACACGCCAGGAATGTTGTCAAATATTACATCCGAGTTGTTAGGTTGCCTTAGGTTAGGATATATAATGTTAGAGACGTATATACTGTTCCCACCGATAAGTAGGGTCCGACACGCCTGGAATGTTTTAGAATATTACATCCGAGATGTCAGGTTGCATTAGCTTAGGATATATAACGTTATAGACGCATATAATGTTACCACCGAGAAGTAGGGTCCGACACGCCTGGAATGTTGTCAAATGTAACATCCGAGTTATTGAGTTGCCTTAGGTTCGGATATATAACGTTATAGACGCATATAATATACGCGTCTGTTCATGACTCTGTTCCCACCGAGAAATAGGGTCCGACACGCCAGGAATGTTGTCAAATGTTACATCCGAGATGTTAGGTTGCCTTTGGCTAGGATAAATAACGTTATAGACGCATATAACGCTACCACCGAGAAGTAGGTTCCGACAAGCCAGGAATGTTGTCAAATATTACATCCGAGTTGTTAGGTTGCCTTAGGTTAGGATATATAACGTTATAGACGCATATAATATTCCCACCGAGATGTAGGGTCCGACACGCCAGGAATGTTGTCAAATATTACATACGAGTTGTTAGGTTGCTTTATGTTAGGATATACAACGTTATAAACGCATATAATGTTACCACCGAGACGTAGGGACCGACACGCCTGGAATGTTGCCAAATGTTACATCCGAGGTGTTAGGTGGCCTTAGGTTAGGATATATAATGTTAGAGACGTATATGCTGTTCCCACCGTGAAGTAGGGTCCGACACGCCTGGAATGTTGTCAAATATTACATCCGAGATGTTAGGTGGCCACAGGTTAGGATATATAACGTTATAGACGTATATACTGTTCCCATCGAGAAGTAGGGTCCGACACGCCAGGAATGTTGTCAAGTATTACATCCGAGTTGTTAGGTTGCCTTAGGTTAGGATATATAACGTTATAGACGCATGCAATGTTACCATCCAGACGTAGGGACCGACACAGCTGGAATGTTGTAGAATATTACATCCGAGATGTCAGGTTGCCTTAGGTTAGGATATATACCGTTATAGACGTACATAATGTTCCCACCGAGAAGTAGGGTCCGACAAGACAGGAATGTTGTCAAATATTACGCCTGAGATGATAGGTTGCATTAGATAAGGATATACAACGTTATAGACGCTTATAATGTTCCCACCGAGAAGTAGGGTCCAATACGCCTGGAATGTTGTAGAATATAACATCCGAGATGTCAGGTCGCCTTATGTTAGAATATATAACGTTATAGACGCATGTAATGTTACCACAGACACGTTGGGAGTGACACACCTGGAATGTTGTAGAATATTACATCCGAGATGTCAGGTTGCCTTAGGTTAGGATATATAACGTTATAGACGTATATAGTGTTCCTGCCGAGAAGTAGTGTCCGACACGCCAGGAATGTTGTCAAATATTACATCCGAGTTGTTAGGTTGCCTTAGGTTAGGATATATAATGTTAGAGACGTATATACTGTTCCCACCGATAAGTAGGGTCCGACACGCCTGGAATGTTTTAGAATATTACATCCGAGATGTCAGGTTGCATTAGCTTAGGATATATAACGTTATAGACGCATATAATGTTACCACCGAGAAGTAGGGTCCGACACGCCTGGAATGTTGTCAAATGTAACATCCGAGTTATTGAGTTGCCTTAGGTTCGGATATATAACGTTATAGACGCATATAATATACGCGTCTGTTCATGACTCTGTTCCCACCGAGAAATAGGGTCCGACACGCCAGGAATGTTGTCAAATGTTACATCCGAGATGTTAGGTTGCCTTTGGCTAGGATAAATAACGTTATAGACGCATATAACGCTACCACCGAGAAGTAGGTTCCGACAAGCCAGGAATGTTGTCAAATATTACATCCGAGTTGTTAGGTTGCCTTAGGTTAGGATATATAATGTTAGAGACGATTATACTGTTCCCACCGATAAGTAGGGTCCGACACGCCTGGAATGTTGTAGAATATTACATCCGAGATGTAAGGTCGCCTTAGGTTAGGATATATAACGTTATAGACGCATGTAATGTTACCACCGAGACGTAGGGACCGACACGCCTGGTATGTTGTCAAATGTACCATCCGAGTTATTGAGTTGAATTAGGTTTGGATATATAACGTTATAGACGCATATAATGTTACCACCGAGACGTAGGGACAGACACGCCTGGAATGTTGTCAAATGTAACATCCGAGTTATTGAGTTGCCTTAGGTTAGGATATATAACGTTATAGACGCATATAATATTCCCACCGAGATGTAGGGTCCGACACGCCAGGAATGTTGTCAAATATTACATACGAGTTGTTAGGTTGCTTTATGTTAGGATATATAACGTTATAAACGCATATAATGTTACCACCGAGACGTAGGGACCGACACGCCTGGAATGTTGCCAAATGTTACATCCGAGGTGTTAGGTGGCCTTAGGTTAGGATATATAATGTTAGAGACGTATATACTGTTCCCACCGTGAAGTAGGGTCCGACACGCCTGGAATGTTGTCAAATATTACATCCGAGATGTTAGGTGGCCACAGGTTAGGATATATAACGTTATAGACGTATATACTGTTCCCATCGAGAAGTAGGGTCCGACACGCCAGGAATGTTGTCAAGTATTACATCCGAGTTGTTAGGTTGCCTTAGGTTAGGATATATAACGTTATAGACGCATGCAATGTTACCATCCAGACGTAGGGACCGACACAGCTGGAATGTTGTAGAATATTACATCCGAGATGTCAGGTTGCCTTAGGTTAGGATATATACCGTTATAGACGTACATAATATTCCCACCGAGAAGTAGGGTCCGACAAGACAGGAATGTTGTCAAATATTACGCCTGAGATGATAGGTTGCATTAGATAAGGATATACAACGTTATAGACGCTTATAATGTTCCCACCGAGAAGTAGGGTCCAATACGCCTGGAATGTTGTAGAATATTACATCCGAGATGTCAGGTTGCCTTAGGTTAGGATATATGACCTTACAGACGTATATACTGTTCCCTCCGAGAAGTAGGGTTCGACAGGCCAGGAATGTTGTCAAATATTGCATCCGAGATGTTAGGTTGCCTTAGATTAGGATATACAAAGTTATAGATGCATATAATGTTCCCACCGAGAAGTAGGGTCCGACACGCCTGGAATGTTGTAGAATATTACATCCGAGATGTCAGGTTGCCTTAGGTTAGGATATATGACGTTACAGACGTATATACTGTTCCCCCCGAGAAGTAGGGTTCGACAGGCCAGGAATGTCGTCAAATATTGCATCCGAGATGTTAGGTTGCCTTAGATTAGGATATATACCGTTATAGACGCATTAATGTTATCACCGAGACGTAGGGACCGACACGCCTGGAATGTTGTCAAATGTTACATCCGAGATGTTAGGTTGCCGTAGGTTAGGATATATGACGTTATAGACGTATATACTGTTCCCTCCGTGAAGTAGGTTTCGACAGGCCAGGAATGTTGTCAAATATTGCATCCGAGATGTTAGGTTGCCTTAGGTTAGGATATATAACGTTATAGACGCATGTAATGTTACCACCGAGACGTAGGGACCTACACGCCTGGAATGTTGTCAAATGTTACATCCGAGATGTTAGGTTGCCTTATGTTAGGATATGTGACGTTATAGACATATATACTGTTCCCTCCGAGAAGTAGGGTTCGACAGGCCAGGAATGTTGTCAAATATTGCATCCGAGATGTTAGGTTGCCTTAGGTTAGGATGTATAACGTTATAGACGCATGTAATGTTACCACCGAGACGAAGGGACCGACACGCCTGGAATGTTGTCAAATGTTACATCCGAGATGTTAGGTTGCCTTAGGTTTGGCTATATGACGTTACAGACGTATATACTGTTCCCTCCGAGAAGTAGGGTTCGACAGGCCAGGAATGTTGTCAAATATTGCATCCGAGATGTTAGGTTGCCTTAGATTAGGATATATACCGTTATAGACGCATGTAATGTTACCACCGAGACGTAGGTACCCACACGCCTGGAATGTTGTCAAATGTTACATCCGAGATGTTAGGTTGCCTTAGGTTAGGATATATAACATTATGGACGTATATACTGTTCCCTCCGAGAAGTAGGGTTCGACAGGCCAGGAATGTTGTCAAATATTGCATCCGAGATGTTAGGTTGCCTTAGATTAGGATATACAACGTTATAGACGCATATAATGTTCCCACCGAGAAGTAGGGTCCGACACGCCTGGAATGTTGTAGAATATTACATCCGAGATGTTAGGTTGCCTTAGGTTAGGATATATGACGTTATAGATGTATATACTGTTCCCACCGAGAAGTAGAGTCCGACACGCCAGGAATGATGTCAAATATTACATACGAGATGTTAGGTGGCCTTAGGTCAGGATATATACCGTTATAGACGCATGTAATGTTACCACTGAGACTTAGGGCCGACTCGCCTGGAATGTAGTCAAATGTTACATCCGAGATGTTAGGTTGCCTGAGGTTAGGATATATATCGTTATAGACGTATATACTGTTCCCTCCGAGAAGTAGGGTTCGACAGGCTAGGAATGTTGTCAAATATTGCATCCGAGATGTTAGGTTGCCTTAGATTAGGCTATATGACGGTACAGACGTATATACTGTTCCCTCCGAGAAGTAGGGTTCGACAGGCCAGGAATGTTGTCAAATATTGCATCCGAGATGTTAGGTTGCCTTAGATTAGGATATACAACGTTATAGACGCATATAATGTTCCCACCGAGAAGTAGGGTCCGACACGCCTGGAATGTTGTAGAATATTACCGCCGAGATGTCAGGTTGCCTTAGGTTAGGATATATGACGTTACAGACGTATATACTGTTCCCCCCGAGAAGTAGGGTTCGACAGGCCAGGAATGTCGTCAAATATTGCATCCGAGATGTTAGGTTGCCTTAGATTAGGATATATACCGTTATAGACGCATGTAATGTTACCACCGAGACGTAGGTACCCACACGCCAGGAATGATGTCAAATATTACATACGAGATGTTAGGTGGCCTTAGGTTAGGATATATACCGTTATAGACGCATGTAATGTTACCACTGAGACTTAGGGCCGACTCGCCTGGAATGTTGTCAAATGTTACATCCGAGATGTTAGGTTGCCTTTGGCTAGGATAAATAACGTTATAGACGCATATAACGTTACCACCGAGAAGTAGGGTCCGACAAGCCAGGAATGTTGTCAAATATTACATCCGAGTTGTTAGATTGCCTTATGTTAGGATATATAACGTTGTAGATGCATATAATGTTACCACCGAGACGTAGTGACCGACACGCCTGGAATGTTGTCAAATGTAACATCCGAGTTATTGAGTTGCCTTAGGTTAGGATATATAACGTTATAGACGCATATAATATTCCCACCGAGATGTAGGGTCCGACACGCCAGGAATGTTGTCAAATATTACATACGAGTTGTTAGGTTGCTTTATGTTAGGATATACAACGTTATAAACGCATATAATGTTACCACCGAGACGTAGGGACCGACACGCCTGGAATGTTGCCAAATGTTACATCCGAGGTGTTAGGTGGCCTTAGGTTAGGATATATAATGTTAGAGACGTATATGCTGTTCCCACCGTGAAGTAGGGTCCGACACGCCTGGAATGTTGTCAAATATTACATCCGAGATGTTAGGTGGCCACAGGTTAGGATATATAACGTTATAGACGTATATACTGTTCCCATCGAGAAGTAGGGTCCGACACGCCAGGAATGTTGTCAAGTATTACATCCGAGTTGTTAGGTTGCCTTAGGTTAGGATATATAACGTTATAGACGCATGCAATGTTACCATCCAGACGTAGGGACCGACACAGCTGGAATGTTGTAGAATATTACATCCGAGATGTCAGGTTGCCTTAGGTTAGGATATATACCGTTATAGACGTACATAATGTTCCCACCGAGAAGTAGGGTCCGACAAGACAGGAATGTTGTCAAATATTACGCCTGAGATGATAGGTTGCATTAGATAAGGATATACAACGTTATAGACGCTTATAATGTTCCCACCGAGAAGTAGGGTCCAATACGCCTGGAATGTTGTAGAATATAACATCCGAGATGTCAGGTCGCCTTATGTTAGAATATATAACGTTATAGACGCATGTAATGTTACCACAGACACGTTGGGAGTGACACACCTGGAATGTTGTAGAATATTACATCCGAGATGTCAGGTTGCCTTAGGTTAGGATATATAACGTTATAGACGTATATAGTGTTCCTGCCGAGAAGTAGTGTCCGACACGCCAGGAATGTTGTCAAATATTACATCCGAGTTGTTAGGTTGCCGTAGGTTAGGATATATAATGTTAGAGACGTATATACTGTTCCCACCGATAAGTAGGGTCCGACACGCCTGGAATGTTTTAGAATATTACATCCGAGATGTCAGGTTGCATTAGCTTAGGATATATAACGTTATAGACGCATATAATGTTACCACCGAGAAGTAGGGTCCGACACGCCTGGAATGTTGTCAAATGTAACATCCGAGTTATTGAGTTGCCTTAGGTTCGGATATATAACGTTATAGACGCATATAATATACGCGTCTGTTCATGACTCTGTTCCCACCGATAAATAGGGTCCGACACGCCAGGAATGTTGTCAAATGTCACATCCGAGAAGTTAGGTTGCCTTTGGCTAGGATAAATAACGTTATAGACGCATATAACGCTACCACCGAGAAGTAGGTTCCGACAAGCCAGGAATGTTGTCAAATATTACATCCGAGTTGTTAGGTTGCCTTAGGTTAGGATATATAATGTTAGAGACGTATATACTGTTCCCACCGATAAGTAGGGTCCGACACGCCTGGAATGTTGTAGAATATTACATCCGAGATGTAAGGTCGCCTTAGGTTAGGATATATAACGTTATAGACGCATGTAATGTTACCACCGAGACGTAGGGACCGACACGCCTGGAATGTTGTCAAATGTACCACCCGAGTTATTGAGTTGCCTTAGGTTTGGATATATAACGTTATAGACGCATATAATGTTACCACCGAGACGTAGGGACAGACACGCCTGGAATGTTGTCAAATGTAACATCCGAGTTATTGAGTTGCCTTAGGTTAGGATATATAACGTTATAGACGCATATAATATTCCCACCGAGATGTAGGGTCCGACACGCCAGGAATGTTGTCAAATATTACATACGAGTGGTTAGGTTGCTTTATGTTAGGATATATAACGTTATAAACGCACATAATGTTACCACCGAGACGTAGGGACCGACACGCCTGGAATGTTGCCAAATGTTACATCCGAGGTGTTAGGTGGCCTTAGGTTAGGATATATAATGTTAGAGACGTATATACTGTTCCCACCGAGAAGTAGGGTCCGACACGCCTGGAATGTTGTCAAATATTACATCCGAGATGTTACGTGGCCACAGGTTAGGATATATAACGTTATAGACGTATATACTGTTCCCATCGAGAAGTAGGGTCCGACACGCCAGGAATGTTGTCAAGTATTACATCCGAGTAGTTAGGTTGCCTTAGGTTAGGATATATAACGTTATAGACGCATGCAATGTTACCATCCAGACGTAGGGACCGACACAGCTGGAATGTTGTAGAATATTACATCCGAGATGTCAGGTTGCCTTAGGTTAGGATATATACCGTTATAGACGTACATAATGTTCCCACCGAGAAGTAGGGTCCGACAAGACACGAATGTTGTCAAATATTACGCCTGAGATGATAGGTTGCATTAGATAAGGATATACAACGTTATAGACGCTTATAATGTTCCCACCGAGAAGTAGGGTCCAATACGCCTGGAATGTTGTAGAATATAACATCCGAGATGTCAGGTCGCCTTATGTTAGAATATATAACGTTATAGACGCATGTAATGTTACCACAGACACGTTGGGAGTGACACACCTGGAATGTTGTAGAATATTACATCCGAGATGTCAGGTTGCCTTAGGTTAGGATATATAACGTTATAGACGTATATACTGTTCCCGCCGAGAAGTAGTGTCCGACACGCCAGGAATGTTGTCAAATATTACATCCGAGTTGTTAGGTTGCCTTAGGTTAGGATATATAACGTTATATACGCATGCAATGTTACCATCCAGACGTAGGGACCGACACGCCTGGAATGTTGTCAAATGTTACATCCGAGATGTTAGGTGGCCTTAGGTCAGGATATATAACGTTATAGACGTATATAATTTCCCACCGAGAAGTAGGGTCCGACAAGACAGGAATGTTGTCAAATGTTACATCCGATATGTTAGGTGGCCTTAGGTTAGGATATATAACGTTATACACGTATATACTATTCCCACCGAGAAGTAGGGTCCGACACGCCAGGAATGTTGTCAAATGTTACATCCGAGATGTTAGGTGGCCTTACTTCAGGATGTATAACGTTATAGACGTATATAATGTTCCCACCGAGAAGTAGGGTCCGACAAGACAGGAATGTTGTCAAATTTTACGTCTGAGATGATAGGTTGCCTTAGATGAGGATATACAACGTTATAGACGCTTATAATGTTCCCACCGAGAAGTAGGGTCCAATACGCCTGGAATGTTGTAGAATATTACATCCGAGATGTCAGGTCGCCTTAGGTTAGGATATATAACGTTATAGACGCATGTAATGTTACCACCGAGACGTAGGGAGTGACACGCCTGGAATGTTGTAGAATATTACATCCGAGATGTCAGGTTGCCTTAGGTTAGGATATATAACGTTATAGACGTATATAGTGTTCCTGCCGAGAAGTAGTGTCCGACACGCCAGGAATGTTGTCAAATATTACATCCGAGTTGTTAGGTTGCCTTAGGTTAGGATATATAATGTTAGAGACGTATATACTGTTCCCACCGATAAGTAGGGTCCGACACGCCTGGAATGTTTTAGAATATTACATCCGAGATGTCAGGTTGCATTAGCTTAGGATATATAACGTTATAGACGCATATAATGTTACCACCGAGAAGTAGGGTCCGACACGCCTGGAATGTTGTCAAATGTAACATCCGAGTTATTGAGTTGCCTTAGGTTCGGATATATAACGTTATAGACGCATATAATATACGCGTCTGTTCATGACTCTGTTCCCACCGAGAAATAGGGTCCGACACGCCAGGAATGTTGTCAAATGTTACATCCGAGATGTTAGGTTGCCTTTGGCTAGGATAAATAACGTTATAGACGCATATAACGCTACCACCGAGAAGTAGGTTCCGACAAGCCAGGAATGTTGTCAAATATTACATCCGAGTTGTTAGGTTGCCTTAGGTTAGGATATATAACGTTATAGACGCATATAATATTCCCACCGAGATGTAGGGTCCGACACGCCAGGAATGTTGTCAAATATTACATACGAGTTGTTAGGTTGCTTTATGTTAGGATATACAACGTTATAAACGCATATAATGTTACCACCGAGACGTAGGGACCGACACGCCTGGAATGTTGCCAAATGTTACATCCGAGGTGTTAGGTGGCCTTAGGTTAGGATATATAATGTTAGAGACGTATATGCTGTTCCCACCGTGAAGTAGGGTCCGACACGCCTGGAATGTTGTCAAATATTACATCCGAGATGTTAGGTGGCCACAGGTTAGGATATATAACGTTATAGACGTATATACTGTTCCCATCGAGAAGTAGGGTCCGACACGCCAGGAATGTTGTCAAGTATTACATCCGAGTTGTTAGGTTGCCTTAGGTTAGGATATATAACGTTATAGACGCATGCAATGTTACCATCCAGACGTAGGGACCGACACAGCTGGAATGTTGTAGAATATTACATCCGAGATGTCAGGTTGCCTTAGGTTAGGATATATACCGTTATAGACGTACATAATGTTCCCACCGAGAAGTAGGGTCCGACAAGACAGGAATGTTGTCAAATATTACGCCTGAGATGATAGGTTGCATTAGATAAGGATATACAACGTTATAGACGCTTATAATGTTCCCACCGAGAAGTAGGGTCCAATACGCCTGGAATGTTGTAGAATATAACATCCGAGATGTCAGGTCGCCTTATGTTAGAATATATAACGTTATAGACGCATGTAATGTTACCACAGACACGTTGGGAGTGACACACCTGGAATGTTGTAGAATATTACATCCGAGATGTCAGGTTGCCTTAGGTTAGGATATATAACGTTATAGACGTATATAGTGTTCCTGCCGAGAAGTAGTGTCCGACACGCCAGGAATGTTGTCAAATATTACATCCGAGTTGTTAGGTTGCCTTAGGTTAGGATATATAATGTTAGAGACGTATATACTGTTCCCACCGATAAGTAGGGTCCGACACGCCTGGAATGTTTTAGAATATTACATCCGAGATGTCAGGTTGCATTAGCTTAGGATATATAACGTTATAGACGCATATAATGTTACCACCGAGAAGTAGGGTCCGACACGCCTGGAATGTTGTCAAATGTAACATCCGAGTTATTGAGTTGCCTTAGGTTCGGATATATAACGTTATAGACGCATATAATATACGCGTCTGTTCATGACTCTGTTCCCACCGATAAATAGGATCCGACACGCCAGGAATGTTGTCAAATGTCACATCCGAGAAGTTAGGTTGCCTTTGGCTAGGATAAATAACGTTATAGACGCATATAACGCTACCACCGAGAAGTAGGTTCCGACAAGCCAGGAATGTTGTCAAATATTACATCCGAGTTGTTAGGTTGCCTTAGGTTAGGATATATAATGTTAGAGACGTATATACTGTTCCCACCGATAAGTAGGGTCCGACACGCCTGGAATGTTGTAGAATATTACATCCGAGATGTAAGGTCGCCTTAGGTTAGGATATATAACGTTATAGACGCATGTAATGTTACCACCGAGACGTAGGGACCGACACGCCTGGAATGTTGTCAAATGTACCATCCGAGTTATTGAGTTGCCTTAGGTTTGTATATATAACGTTATAGACGCATATAATGTTACCACCGAGACGTAGGGACAGACACGCCTGGAATGTTGTCAAATGTAACATCCGAGTTATTGAGTTGCCTTAGGTTAGGATATATAACGTTATAGACGCATATAATATTCCCACCGAGATGTAGGGTCCGACACGCCAGGAATGTTGTCAAATATTACATACGAGTTGTTAGGTTGCTTTATGTTAGGATATATAACGTTATAAACGCATATAATGTTACCACCGAGACGTAGGGACCGACACGCCTGGAATGTTGCCAAATGTTACATCCGAGGTGTTAGGTGGCCTTAGGTTAGGATCTATAATGTTAGAGACGTATATACTGTTCCCACCGAGAAGTAGGGTCCGACACGCCTGGAATGTTGTCAAATATTACATCCGAGATGTTAGGTGGCCACAGGTTAGGATATATAACGTTATAGACGTATATACTGTTCCCATCGAGAAGTAGGGTCCGACACGCCAGGAATGTTGTCAAGTATTACATCCGAGTTGTTAGGTTGCCTTAGGTTAGGATATATAACGTTATAGACGCATGCAATGTTACCATCCAGACGTAGGGACCGACACAGCTGGAATGTTGTAGAATATTACATCCGAGATGTCAGGTTGCCTTAGGTTAGGATATATACCGTTATAGACGTACATAATGTTCCCACCGAGAAGTAGGGTCCGACAAGACAGGAATGTTGTCAAATATTACGCCTGAGATGATAGGTTGCATTAGATAAGGATATACAACGTTATAGACGCTTATAATGTTCCCACCGAGAAGTAGGGTCCAATACGCCTGGAATGTTGTAGAATATAACATCCGAGATGTCAGGTCGCCTTATGTTAGAATATATAACGTTATAGACGCATGTAATGTTACCACAGACACGTTGGGAGTGACACACCTGGAATGTTGTAGAATATTACATCCGAGATGTCGGGTTGCCTTAGGTTAGGATATATAACGTTATAGACGTATATACTGTTCCCGCCGAGAAGTAGTGTCCGACACGCCAGGAATGTTGTCAAATATTACATCCGAGTTGTTAGGTTGCCTTAGGTTAGGATATATAACGTTATATACGCATGCAATGTTACCATCCAGACGTAGGGACCGACACGCCTGGAATGTTGTCAAATGTTACATCCGAGATGTTAGGTGGCCTTAGGTCAGGATATATAACGTTATAGACGTATATAATTTCCCACCGAGAAGTAGGGTCCGACAAGACAGGAATGTTGTCAAATGTTACATCCGATATGTTAGGTGGCCTTAGGTTAGGATATATAACGTTATAGACGCATGTAATGTTACCACCGAGACGTAGGTACCCACACGCCAGGAATGATGTCAAATATTACATACGAGATGTTAGGTGGCCTTAGGTTAGGATATATACCGTTATAGACGCATGTAATGTTACCACCGAGACGTAGGGACCGACACGCCTGGAATGTTGTCAAATGTACCATCCGAGTTATTGAGTTGCCTTAGGTTTGGATATATAACGTTATAGACGCATATAATGTTACCACCGAGACGTAGGGACAGACACGCCTGGAATGTTGTCAAATGTAACATCCGAGTTATTGAGTTGCCTTAGGTTAGGATATATAACGTTATAGACGCATATAATATTCCCACCGAGATGTAGGGTCCGACACGCCAGGAATGTTGTCAAATATTACATACGAGTTGTTAGGTTGCTTTATGTTAGGATATACAACGTTATAAACGCATATAATGTTACCACCGAGACGTAGGGACCGACACGCCTGGAATGTTGCCAAATGTTACATCCGAGGTGTTAGGTGGCCTTAGGTTAGGATATATAATGTTAGAGACGTATATGCTGTTCCCACCGTGAAGTAGGGTCCGACACGCCTGGAATGTTGTCAAATATTACATCCGAGATGTTAGGTGGCCACAGGTTAGGATATATAACGTTATAGACGTATATACTGTTCCCATCGAGAAGTAGGGTCCGACACGCCAGGAATGTTGTCAAGTATTACATCCGAGTTGTTAGGTTGCCTTAGGTTAGGATATATAACGTTATAGACGCATGCAATGTTACCATCCAGACGTAGGGACCGACACAGCTGGAATGTTGTAGAATATTACATCCGAGATGTCAGGTTGCCTTAGGTTAGGATATATACCGTTATAGACGTACATAATGTTCCCACCGAGAAGTAGGGTCCGACAAGACAGGAATGTTGTCAAATATTACGCCTGAGATGATAGGTTGCATTAGATAAGGATATACAACGTTATAGACGCTTATAATGTTCCCACCGAGAAGTAGGGTCCAATACGCCTGGAATGTTGTAGAATATAACATCCGAGATGTCAGGTCTCCTTATGTTAGAATATATAACGTTATAGACGCATGTAATGTTACCACAGACACGTTGGGAGTGACACACCTGGAATGTTGTAGAATATTACATCCGAGATGTCAGGTTGCCTTAGGTTAGGATATATAACGTTATAGACGTATATAGTGTTCCTGCCGAGAAGTAGTGTCCGACACGCCAGGAATGTTGTCAAATATTACATCCGAGTTGTTAGGTTGCCTTAGGTTAGGATATATAATGTTAGAGACGTATATACTGTTCCCACCGATAAGTAGGGTCCGACACGCCTGGAATGTTTTAGAATATTACATCCGAGATGTCAGGTTGCATTAGCTTAGGATATATAACGTTATAGACGCATATAATGTTACCACCGAGAAGTAGGGTCCGACACGCCTGGAATGTTGTCAAATGTAACATCCGAGTTATTGAGTTGCCTTAGGTTCGGATATATAACGTTATAGACGCATATAATATACGCGTCTGTTCATGACTCTGTTCCCACCGATAAATAGGGTCCGACACGCCAGGAATGTTGTCAAATGTCACATCCGAGAAGTTAGGTTGCCTTTGGCTAGGATAAATAACGTTATAGACGCATATAACGCTACCACCGAGAAGTAGGTTCCGACAAGCCAGGAATGTTGTCAAATATTACATCCGAGTTGTTAGGTTGCCTTAGGTTAGGATATATAATGTTAGAGACGTATATACTGTTCCCACCGATAAGTAGGGTCCGACACGCCTGGAATGTTGTAGAATATTACATCCGAGATGTAAGGTCGCCTTAGGTTAGGATATATAACGTTATAGACGCATGTAATGTTACCACCGAGACGTAGGGACCGACACGCCTGGAATGTTGTCAAATGTACCATCCGAGTTATTGAGTTGCCTTAGGTTTGGATATATAACGTTATAGACGCATATAATGTTACCACCGAGACGTAGGGACAGACACGCCTGGAATGTTGTCAAATGTAACATCCGAGTTATTGAGTTGCCTTAGGTTAGGATATATAACGTTATAGACGCATATAATATTCCCACCGAGATGTAGGGTCCGACACGCCAGGAATGTTGTCAAATATTACATACGAGTTGTTAGGTTGCTTTATGTTAGGATATATAACGTTATAAACGCATATAATGTTACCACCGAGACGTAGGGACCGACACGCCTGGAATGTTGCCAAATGTTACATCCGAGGTGTTAGGTGGCCTTAGGTTAGGATCTATAATGTTAGAGACGTATATACTGTTCCCACCGAGAAGTAGGGTCCGACACGCCTGGAATGTTGTCAAATATTACATCCGAGATGTTAGGTGGCCACAGGTTAGGATATATAACGTTATAGACGTATATACTGTTCCCATCGAGAAGTAGGGTCCGACACGCCAGGAATGTTGTCAAGTATTACATCCGAGTTGTTAGGTTGCCTTAGGTTAGGATATATAACGTTATAGACGCATGCAATGTTACCATCCAGACGTAGGGACCGACACAGCTGGAATGTTGTAGAATATTACATCCGAGATGTCAGGTTGCCTTAGGTTAGGATATATACCGTTATAGACGTACATAATGTTCCCACCGAGAAGTAGGGTCCGACAAGACAGGAATGTTGTCAAATATTACGCCTGAGATGATAGGTTGCATTAGATAAGGATATACAACGTTATAGACGCTTATAATGTTCCCACCGAGAAGTAGGGTCCAATACGCCTGGAATGTTGTAGAATATAACATCCGAGATGTCAGGTCGCCTTATGTTAGAATATATAACGTTATAGACGCATGTAATGTTACCACAGACACGTTGGGAGTGACACACCTGGAATGTTGTAGAATATTACATCCGAGATGTCGGGTTGCCTTAGGTTAGGATATATAACGTTATAGACGTATATACTGTTCCCGCCGAGAAGTAGTGTCCGACACGCCAGGAATGTTGTCAAATATTACATCCGAGTTGTTAGGTTGCCTTAGGTTAGGATATATAACGTTATATACGCATGCAATGTTACCATCCAGACGTAGGGACCGACACGCCTGGAATGTTGTCAAATGTTACATCCGAGATGTTAGGTGGCCTTAGGTCAGGATATATAACGTTATAGACGTATATAATTTCCCACCGAGAAGTAGGGTCCGACAAGACAGGAATGTTGTCAAATGTTACATCCGATATGTTAGGTGGCCTTAGGTTAGGATATATAACGTTATAGACGCATGTAATGTTACCACCGAGACGTAGGTACCCACACGCCAGGAATGATGTCAAATATTACATACGAGATGTTAGGTGGCCTTAGGTTAGGATATATACCGTTATAGACGCATGTAATGTTACCACTGAGACTTAGGGCCGACTCGCCTGGAATGTTGTCAAATGTTACATCCGAGATGTTAGGTTGCCTTTGGCTAGGATAAATAACGTTATAGACGCATATAACGTTACCACCGAGAAGTAGGGTCCGACAAGCCAGGAATGTTGTCAAATATTACATCCGAGTTGTTAGATTGCCTTATGTTAGGATATATAACGTTGTAGATGCATATAATGTTACCACCGAGACGTAGTGACCGACACGCCTGGAATGTTGTCAAATGTAACATCCGAGTTATTGTGTTGCCTTAGGTTAGGATATATAACGTTATAGACGCATATAATGTTACCACTGAGAAGTAGGGTCCGACACGCCTGGAATGTTGTCAAATGTAACATCCGAGTTATTGAGTTGCCTTAGGTTCGGATCTATAACGTTATAGACGCATATAATATACGCGTCTGTTCATGAGTCTGTTCCCACCGAGAAATAGGGTCCGACACGCCAGGAATGTTGTCAAATGTTACATCCGAGATGTTAGGTTGCCTTTGGCTAGGATAAATAACGTTATAGACGCATATAACGCTACCACCGAGAAGTAGGTTCCGACAAGCCAGGAATGTTGTCAAATATTACATCCGAGTTGTTAGGTTGCCTTAGGTTAGGATATATAATGTTAGAGACGTATATACTGTTCCCACCGATAAGTAGGGTCCGACACGCCTGGAATGTTGTAGAATATTACATCCGAGATGTAAGGTCGCCTTAGGTTAGGATATATAACGTTATAGACGCATGTAATGTTACCACCGAGACGTAGGGACCGACACGCCTGGAATGTTGTCAAATGTACCACCCGAGTTATTGAGTTGCCTTAGGTTTGGATATATAACGTTATAGACGCATATAATGTTACCACCGAGACGTAGGGACAGACACGCCTGGAATGTTGTCAAATGTAACATCCGAGTTATTGAGTTGCCTTAGGTTAGGATATATAACGTTATAGACGCATATAATATTCCCACCGAGATGTAGGGTCCGACACGCCAGGAATGTTGTCAAATATTACATACGAGTTGTTAGGTTGCTTTATGTTAGGATATATAACGTTATAAACGCATATAATGTTACCACCGAGACGTAGGGACCGACACGCCTGGAATGTTGCCAAATGTTACATCCGAGGTGTTAGGTGGCCTTAGGTTAGGATATATAATGTTAGAGACGTATATACTGTTCCCACCGAGAAGTAGGGTCCGACACGCCTGGAATGTTGTCAAATATTACATCCGAGATGTTAGGTGGCCACAGGTTAGGATATATAACGTTATAGACGTATATACTGTTCCCGCCGAGAAGTAGTGTCCGACACGCCAGGAATGTTGTCAAATATTACATCCGAGTTGTTAGGTTGCCTTAGGTTAGGATATATAACGTTATATACGCATGCAATGTTACCATCCAGACGTAGGGACCGACACGCCTGGAATGTTGTCAAATGTTACATCCGAGATGTTAGGTGGCCTTAGGTCAGGATATATAACGTTATAGACGTATATAATTTCCCACCGAGAAGTAGGGTCCGACAAGACAGGAATGTTGTCAAATGTTACATCCGATATGTTAGGTGGCCTTAGGTTAGGATATATAACGTTATAGACGCATGTAATGTTACCACCGAGACGTAGGTACCCACACGCCAGGAATGATGTCAAATATTACATACGAGATGTTAGGTGGCCTTAGGTTAGGATATATACCGTTATAGACGCATGTAATGTTACCACTGAGACTTAGGGCCGACTCGCCTGGAATGTTGTCAAATGTTACATCCGAGATGTTAGGTTGCCTTTGGCTAGGATAAATAACGTTATAGACGCATATAACGTTACCACCGAGAAGTAGGGTCCGACAAGCCAGGAATGTTGTCAAATATTACATCCGAGTTGTTAGATTGCCTTATGTTAGGATATATAACGTTGTAGATGCATATAATGTTACCACCGAGACGTAGTGACCGACACGCCTGGAATGTTGTCAAATGTAACATCCGAGTTATTGTGTTGCCTTAGGTTAGGATATATAACGTTATAGACGCATATAATGTTACCACTGAGAAGTAGGGTCCGACACGCCTGGAATGTTGTCAAATGTAACATCCGAGTTATTGAGTTGCCTTAGGTTCGGATCTATAACGTTATAGACGCATATAATATACGCGTCTGTTCATGAGTCTGTTCCCACCGAGAAATAGGGTCCGACACGCCAGGAATGTTGTCAAATGTTACATCCGAGATGTTAGGTTGCCTTTGGCTAGGATAAATAACGTTATAGACGCATATAACGCTACCACCGAGAAGTAGGTTCCGACAAGCCAGGAATGTTGTCAAATATTACATCCGAGTTGTTAGGTTGCCTTAGGTTAGGATATATAATGTTAGAGACGTATATACTGTTCCCACCGATAAGTAGGGTCCGACACGCCTGGAATGTTGTAGAATATTACATCCGAGATGTAAGGTCGCCTTAGGTTAGGATATATAACGTTATAGACGCATGTAATGTTACCACCGAGACGTAGGGACCGACACGCCTGGAATGTTGTCAAATGTACCACCCGAGTTATTGAGTTGCCTTAGGTTTGGATATATAACGTTATAGACGCATATAATGTTACCACCGAGACGTAGGGACAGACACGCCTGGAATGTTGTCAAATGTAACATCCGAGTTATTGAGTTGCCTTAGGTTAGGATATATAACGTTATAGACGCATATAATATTCCCACCGAGATGTAGGGTCCGACACGCCAGGAATGTTGTCAAATATTACATACGAGTTGTTAGGTTGCTTTATGTTAGGATATATAACGTTATAAACGCATATAATGTTACCACCGAGACGTAGGGACCGACACGCCTGGAATGTTGCCAAATGTTACATCCGAGGTGTTAGGTGGCCTTAGGTTAGGATATATAATGTTAGAGACGTATATACTGTTCCCACCGAGAAGTAGGGTCCGACACGCCTGGAATGTTGTCAAATATTACATCTGAGATGTTACGTGGCCACAGGTTAGGATATATAACGTTATAGACGTATATACTGTTCCCATCGAGAAGTAGGGTCCGACACGCCAGGAATGTTGTCAAGTATTACATCCGAGTAGTTAGGTTGCCTTAGGTTAGGATATATAACGTTATAGACGCATGCAATGTTACCATCCAGACGTAGGGACCGACACAGCTGGAATGTTGTAGAATATTACATCCGAGATGTCAGGTTGCCTTAGGTTAGGATATATACCGTTATAGACGTACATAATGTTCCCACCGAGAAGTAGGGTCCGACAAGACACGAATGTTGTCAAATATTACGCCTGAGATGATAGGTTGCATTAGATAAGGATATATAACGTTATAGACGCTTATAATGTTCCCACCGAGAAGTAGGGTCCAATACGCCTGGAATGTTGTAGAATATAACATCCGAGATGTCAGGTCGCCTTATGTTAGAATATATAACGTTATAGACGCATGTAATGTTACCACAGACACGTTGGGAGTGACACACCTGGAATGTTGTAGAATATTACATCCGAGATGTCAGGTTGCCTTAGGTTAGGATATATAACGTTATAGACGTATATACTGTTCCCGCCGAGAAGTAGTGTCCGACACGCCAGGAATGTTGTCAAATATTACATCCGAGTTGTTAGGTTGCCTTAGGTTAGGATATATAACGTTATATACGCATGCAATGTTACCATCCAGACGTAGGGACCGACACGCCTGGAATGTTGTCAAATGTTACATCCGAGATGTTAGGTGGCCTTAGGTCAGGATATATAACGTTATAGACGTATATAATTTCCCACCGAGAAGTAGGGTCCGACAAGACAGGAATGTTGTCAAATGTTACATCCGATATGTTAGGTGGCCTTAGGTTAGGATATATAACGTTATACACGTATATACTATTCCCACCGAGAAGTAGGGTCCGACACGCCAGGAATGTTGTCAAATGTTACATCCGAGATGTTAGGTGGCCTTACTTCAGGATATATAACGTTATAGACGTATATAATGTTCCCACCGAGAAGTAGGGTCCGACAAGACAGGAATGTTGTCAAATTTTACGTCTGAGATGATAGGTTGCCTTAGATGAGGATATACAACGTTATAGACGCTTATAATGTTCCCACCGAGAAGTAGGGTCCAATACGCCTGGAATGTTGTAGAATATTACATCCGAGATGTCAGGTCGCCTTAGGTTAGGATATATAACGTTATAGACGCATGTAATGTTACCACCGAGACGTAGGGAGTGACACGCCTGGAATGTTGTAGAATATTACATCCGAGATGTCAGGTTGCCTTAGGTTAGGATATATAACGTTATAGACGTATATAGTGTTCCTGCCGAGAAGTAGTGTCCGACACGCCAGGAATGTTGTCAAATATTACATCCGAGTTGTTAGGTTGCCTTAGGTTAGGATATATAATGTTAGAGACGTATATACTGTTCCCACCGATAAGTAGGGTCCGACACGCCTGGAATGTTTTAGAATATTACATCCGAGATGTCAGGTTGCATTAGCTTAGGATATATAACGTTATAGACGCATATAATGTTACCACCGAGAAGTAGGGTCCGACACGCCTGGAATGTTGTCAAATGTAACATCCGAGTTATTGAGTTGCCTTAGGTTCGGATATATAACGTTATAGACGCATATAATATACGCGTCTGTTCATGACTCTGTTCCCACCGAGAAATAGGGTCCGACACGCCAGGAATGTTGTCAAATGTTACATCCGAGATGTTAGGTTGCCTTTGGCTAGGATAAATAACGTTATAGACGCATATAACGCTACCACCGAGAAGTAGGTTCCGACAAGCCAGGAATGTTGTCAAATATTACATCCGAGTTGTTAGGTTGCCTTAGGTTAGGATATATAATGTTAGAGACGTATATACTGTTCCCACCGATAAGTAGGGTCCGACACGCCTGGAATGTTGTAGAATATTACATCCGAGATGTAAGGTCGCCTTAGGTTAGGATATATAACGTTATAGACGCATGTAATGTTACCACCGAGACGTAGGGACCGACACGCCTGGAATGTTGTCAAATGTACCATCCGAGTTATTGAGTTGCCTTAGGTTTGGATATATAACGTTATAGACGCATATAATGTTACCACCGAGACGTAGGGACAGACACGCCTGGAATGTTGTCAAATGTAACATCCGAGTTATTGAGTTGCCTTAGGTTAGGATATATAACGTTATAGACGCATATAATATTCCCACCGAGATGTAGGGTCCGACACGCCAGGAATGTTGTCAAATATTACATACGAGTTGTTAGGTTGCTTTATGTTAGGATATATAACGTTATAAACGCATATAATGTTACCACCGAGACGTAGGGACCGACACGCCTGGAATGTTGCCAAATGTTACATCCGAGGTGTTAGGTGGCCTTAGGTTAGGATATATAATGTTAGAGACGTATATACTGTTCCCACCGAGAAGTAGGGTCCGACACGCCTGGAATGTTGTCAAATATTACATCCGAGATGTTAGGTGGCCACAGGTTAGGATATATAACGTTATAGACGTATATACTGTTCCCATCGAGAAGTAGGGTCCGACACGCCAGGAGTGTTGTCAAGTATTACATCCGAGTTGTTAGGTTGCCTTAGGTTAGGATATATAACGTTATAGACGCATGCAATGTTACCATCCAGACGTAGGGACCGACACAGCTGGAATGTTGTAGAATATTACATCCGAGATGTCAGGTTGCCTTAGGTTAGGATATATACCGTTATAGACGTACATAATGTTCCCACCGAGAAGTAGGGTCCGACAAGACAGGAATGTTGTCAAATATTACGCCTGAGATGATAGGTTGCATTAGATAAGGATATACAACGTTATAGACGCTTATAATGTTCCCACCGAGAAGTAGGGTCCAATACGCCTGGAATGTTGTAGAATATAACATCCGAGATGTCAGGTCGCCTTATGTTAGAATATATAACGTTATAGACGCATGTAATGTTACCACAGACACGTTGGGAGTGACACACCTGGAATGTTGTAGAATATTACATCCGAGATGTCAGGTTGCCTTAGGTTAGGATATATAACGTTATAGACGTATATACTGTTCCCGCCGAGAAGTAGTGTCCGACACGCCAGGAATGTTGTCAAATATCACATCCGAGTTGTTAGGTTGCCTTAGGTTAGGATATATAACGTTATATACGCATGCAATGTTACCATCCAGACGTAGGGACCGACACGCCTGGAATGTTGTCAAATGTTACATCCGAGATGTTAGGTGGCCTTAGGTCAGGATATATAACGTTATAGACGTATATAATTTCCCACCGAGAAGTAGGGTCCGACAAGACAGGAATGTTGTCAAATGTTACATCCGATATGTTAGGTGGCCTTAGGTTAGGATATATAACGTTATACACGTATATACTATTCCCACCGAGAAGTAGGGTCCGACACGCCAGGAATGTTGTCAAATGTTACATCCGAGATGTTAGGTGGCCTTACTTCAGGATATATAACGTTATAGACGTATATAATGTTCCCACCGAGAAGTAGGGTCCGACAAGACAGGAATGTTGTCAAATTTTACGTCTGAGATGATAGGTTGCCTTAGATGAGGATATACAACGTTATAGACGCTTATAATGTTCCCACCGAGAAGTAGGGTCCAATACGCCTGGAATGTTGTAGAATATTACATCCGAGATGTCAGGTCGCCTTAGGTTAGGATATATAACGTTATAGACGCATGTAATGTTACCACCGAGACGTAGGGAGTGACACGCCTGGAATGTTGTAGAATATTACATCCGAGATGTCAGGTTGCCTTAGGTTAGGATATATAACGTTATAGACGTATATAGTGTTCCTGCCGAGAAGTAGTGTCCGACACGCCAGGAATGTTGTCAAATATTACATCCGAGTTGTTAGGTTGCCTTAGGTTAGGATATATAATGTTAGAGACGTATATACTGTTCCCACCGATAAGTAGGGTCCGACACGCCTGGAATGTTTTAGAATATTACATCCGAGATGTCAGGTTGCATTAGCTTAGGATATATAACGTTATAGACGCATATAATGTTACCACCGAGAAGTAGGGTCCGACACGCCTGGAATGTTGTCAAATGTAACATCCGAGTTATTGAGTTGCCTTAGGTTCGGATATATAACGTTATAGACGCATATAATATACGCGTCTGTTCATGACTCTGTTCCCACCGAGAAATAGGGTCCGACACGCCAGGAATGTTGTCAAATGTTACATCCGAGATGTTAGGTTGCCTTTGGCTAGGATAAATAACGTTATAGACGCATATAACGCTACCACCGAGAAGTAGGTTCCGACAAGCCAGGAATGTTGTCAAATATTACATCCGAGTTGTTAGGTTGCCTTAGGTTAGGATATATAATGTTAGAGACGTATATACTGTTCCCACCGATAAGTAGGGTCCGACACGCCTGGAATGTTGTAGAATATTACATCCGAGATGTAAGGTCGCCTTAGGTTAGGATATATAACGTTATAGACGCATGTAATGTTACCACCGAGACGTAGGGACCGACACGCCTGGAATGTTGTCAAATGTACCATCCGAGTTATTGAGTTGCCTTAGGTTTGGATATATAACGTTATAGACGCATATAATGTTACCACCGAGACGTAGGGACAGACACGCCTGGAATGTTGTCAAATGTAACATCCGAGTTATTGAGTTGCCTTAGGTTAGGATATATAACGTTATAGACGCATATAATATTCCCACCGAGATGTAGGGTCCGACACGCCAGGAATGTTGTCAAATATTACATACGAGTTGTTAGGTTGCTTTATGTTAGGATATACAACGTTATAAACGCATATAATGTTACCACCGAGACGTAGGGACCGACACGCCTGGAATGTTGCCAAATGTTACATCCGAGGTGTTAGGTGGCCTTAGGTTAGGATATATAATGTTAGAGACGTATATGCTGTTCCCACCGTGAAGTAGGGTCCGACACGCCTGGAATGTTGTCAAATATTACATCCGAGATGTTAGGTGGCCACAGGTTAGGATATATAACGTTATAGACGTATATACTGTTCCCATCGAGAAGTAGGGTCCGACACGCCAGGAATGTTGTCAAGTATTACATCCGAGTTGTTAGGTTGCCTTAGGTTAGGATATATAACGTTATAGACGCATGCAATGTTACCATCCAGACGTAGGGACCGACACAGCTGGAATGTTGTAGAATATTACATCCGAGATGTCAGGTTGCCTTAGGTTAGGATATATACCGTTATAGACGTACATAATGTTCCCACCGAGAAGTAGGGTCCGACAAGACAGGAATGTTGTCAAATATTACGCCTGAGATGATAGGTTGCATTAGATAAGGATATACAACGTTATAGACGCTTATAATGTTCCCACCGAGAAGTAGGGTCCAATACGCCTGGAATGTTGTAGAATATAACATCCGAGATGTCAGGTCGCCTTATGTTAGAATATATAACGTTATAGACGCATGTAATGTTACCACAGACACGTTGGGAGTGACACACCTGGAATGTTGTAGAATATTACATCCGAGATGTCAGGTTGCCTTAGGTTAGGATATATAACGTTATAGACGTATATAGTGTTCCTGCCGAGAAGTAGTGTCCGACACGCCAGGAATGTTGTCAAATATTACATCCGAGTTGTTAGGTTGCCTTAGGTTAGGATATATAATGTTAGAGACGTATATACTGTTCCCACCGATAAGTAGGGTCCGACACGCCTGGAATGTTTTAGAATATTACATCCGAGATGTCAGGTTGCATTAGCTTAGGATATATAACGTTATAGACGCATATAATGTTACCACCGAGAAGTAGGGTCCGACACGCCTGGAATGTTGTCAAATGTAACATCCGAGTTATTGAGTTGCCTTAGGTTCGGATATATAACGTTATAGACGCATATAATATACGCGTCTGTTCATGACTCTGTTCCCACCGATAAATAGGGTCCGACACGCCAGGAATGTTGTCAAATGTCACATCCGAGAAGTTAGGTTGCCTTTGGCTAGGATAAATAACGTTATAGACGCATATAACGCTACCACCGAGAAGTAGGTTCCGACAAGCCAGGAATGTTGTCAAATATTACATCCGAGTTGTTAGGTTGCCTTAGGTTAGGATATATAATGTTAGAGACGTATATACTGTTCCCACCGATAAGTAGGGTCCGACACGCCTGGAATGTTGTAGAATATTACATCCGAGATGTAAGGTCGCCTTAGGTTAGGATATATAACGTTATAGACGCATGTAATGTTACCACCGAGACGTAGGGACCGACACGCCTGGAATGTTGTCAAATGTACCATCCGAGTTATTGAGTTGCCTTAGGTTTGGATATATAACGTTATAGACGCATATAATGTTACCACCGAGACGTAGGGACAGACACGCCTGGAATGTTGTCAAATGTAACATCCGAGTTATTGAGTTGCCTTAGGTTAGGATATATAACGTTATAGACGCATATAATATTCCCACCGAGATGTAGGGTCCGACACGCCAGGAATGTTGTCAAATATTACATACGAGTTGTTAGGTTGCTTTATGTTAGGATATATAACGTTATAAACGCATATAATGTTACCACCGAGACGTAGGGACCGACACGCCTGGAATGTTGCCAAATGTTACATCCGAGGTGTTAGGTGGCCTTAGGTTAGGATATATAATGTTAGAGACGTATATACTGTTCCCACCGAGAAGTAGGGTCCGACACGCCTGGAATGTTGTCAAATATTACATCCGAGATGTTACGTGGCCACAGGTTAGGATATATAACGTTATAGACGTATATACTGTTCCCATCGAGAAGTAGGGTCCGACACGCCAGGAATGTTGTCAAGTATTACATCCGAGTAGTTAGGTTGCCTTAGGTTAGGATATATAACGTTATAGACGCATGCAATGTTACCATCCAGACGTAGGGACCGACACAGCTGGAATGTTGTAGAATATTACATCCGAGATGTCAGGTTGCCTTAGGTTAGGATATATACCGTTATAGACGTACATAATGTTCCCACCGAGAAGTAGGGTCCGACAAGACACGAATGTTGTCAAATATTACGCCTGAGATGATAGGTTGCATTAGATAAGGATATACAACGTTATAGACGCTTATAATGTTCCCACCGAGAAGTAGGGTCCAATACGCCTGGAATGTTGTAGAATATAACATCCGAGATGTCAGGTCGCCTTATGTTAGAATATATAACGTTATAGACGCATGTAATGTTACCACAGACACGTTGGGAGTGACACACCTGGAATGTTGTAGAATATTACATCCGAGATGTCAGGTTGCCTTAGGTTAGGATATATAACGTTATAGACGTATATAGTGTTCCTGCCGAGAAGTAGTGTCCGACACGCCAGGAATGTTGTCAAATATTACATCCGAGTTGTTAGGTTGCCTTAGGTTAGGATATATAATGTTAGAGACGTATATACTGTTCCCACCGATAAGTAGGGTCCGACACGCCTGGAATGTTTTAGAATATTACATCCGAGATGTCAGGTTGCATTAGCTTAGGATATATAACGTTATAGACGCATATAATGTTACCACCGAGAAGTAGGGTCCGACACGCCTGGAATGTTGTCAAATGTAACATCCGAGTTATTGAGTTGCCTTAGGTTCGGATATATAACGTTATAGACGCATATAATATACGCGTCTGTTCATGACTCTGTTCCCACCGATAAATAGGGTCCGACACGCCAGGAATGTTGTCAAATGTCACATCCGAGAAGTTAGGTTGCCTTTGGCTAGGATAAATAACGTTATAGACGCATATAACGCTACCACCGAGAAGTAGGTTCCGACAAGCCAGGAATGTTGTCAAATATTACATCCGAGTTGTTAGGTTGCCTTAGGTTAGGATATATAATGTTAGAGACGTATATACTGTTCCCACCGATAAGTAGGGTCCGACACGCCTGGAATGTTGTAGAATATTACATCCGAGATGTAAGGTCGCCTTAGGTTAGGATATATAACGTTATAGACGCATGTAATGTTACCACCGAGACGTAGGGACCGACACGCCTGGAATGTTGTCAAATGTACCATCCGAGTTATTGAGTTGCCTTAGGTTTGGATATATAACGTTATAGACGCATATAATGTTACCACCGAGACGTAGGGACAGACACGCCTGGAATGTTGTCAAATGTAACATCCGAGTTATTGAGTTGCCTTAGGTTAGGATATATAACGTTATAGACGCATATAATATTCCCACCGAGATGTAGGGTCCGACACGCCAGGAATGTTGTCAAATATTACATACGAGTTGTTAGGTTGCTTTATGTTAGGATATATAACGTTATAAACGCATATAATGTTACCACCGAGACGTAGGGACCGACACGCCTGGAATGTTGCCAAATGTTACATCCGAGGTGTTAGGTGGCCTTAGGTTAGGATATATAATGTTAGAGACGTATATACTGTTCCCACCGAGAAGTAGGGTCCGACACGCCTGGAATGTTGTCAAATATTACATCCGAGATGTTACGTGGCCACAGGTTAGGATATATAACGTTATAGACGTATATACTGTTCCCATCGAGAAGTAGGGTCCGACACGCCAGGAATGTTGTCAAGTATTACATCCGAGTAGTTAGGTTGCCTTAGGTTAGGATATATAACGTTATAGACGCATGCAATGTTACCATCCAGACGTAGGGACCGACACAGCTGGAATGTTGTAGAATATTACATCCGAGATGTCAGGTTGCCTTAGGTTAGGATATATACCGTTATAGACGTACATAATGTTCCCACCGAGAAGTAGGGTCCGACAAGACACGAATGTTGTCAAATATTACGCCTGAGATGATAGGTTGCATTAGATAAGGATATACAACGTTATAGACGCTTATAATGTTCCCACCGAGAAGTAGGGTCCAATACGCCTGGAATGTTGTAGAATATAACATCCGAGATGTCAGGTCGCCTTATGTTAGAATATATAACGTTATAGACGCATGTAATGTTACCACAGACACGTTGGGAGTGACACACCTGGAATGTTGTAGAATATTACATCCGAGATGTCAGGTTGCCTTAGGTTAGGATATATAACGTTATAGACGTATATACTGTTCCCGCCGAGAAGTAGTGTCCGACACGCCAGGAATGTTGTCAAATATTACATCCGAGTTGTTAGGTTGCCTTAGGTTAGGATATATAACGTTATATACGCATGCAATGTTACCATCCAGACGTAGGGACCGACACGCCTGGAATGTTGTCAAATGTTACATCCGAGATGTTAGGTGGCCTTAGGTCAGGATATATAACGTTATAGACGTATATAATTTCCCACCGAGAAGTAGGGTCCGACAAGACAGGAATGTTGTCAAATGTTACATCCGATATGTTAGGTGGCCTTAGGTTAGGATATATAACGTTATACACGTATATACTATTCCCACCGAGAAGTAGGGTCCGACACGCCAGGAATGTTGTCAAATGTTACATCCGAGATGTTAGGTGGCCTTACTTCAGGATATATAACGTTATAGACGTATATAATGTTCCCACCGAGAAGTAGGGTCCGACAAGACAGGAATGTTGTCAAATTTTACGTCTGAGATGATAGGTTGCCTTAGATGAGGATATACAACGTTATAGACGCTTATAATGTTCCCACCGAGAAGTAGGGTCCAATACGCCTGGAATGTTGTAGAATATTACATCCGAGATGTCAGGTCGCCTTAGGTTAGGATATATAACGTTATAGACGCATGTAATGTTACCACCGAGACGTAGGGAGTGACACGCCTGGAATGTTGTAGAATATTACATCCGAGATGTCAGGTTGCCTTAGGTTAGGATATATAACGTTATAGACGTATATAGTGTTCCTGCCGAGAAGTAGTGTCCGACACGCCAGGAATGTTGTCAAATATTACATCCGAGTTGTTAGGTTGCCTTAGGTTAGGATATATAATGTTAGAGACGTATATACTGTTCCCACCGATAAGTAGGGTCCGACACGCCTGGAATGTTTTAGAATATTACATCCGAGATGTCAGGTTGCATTAGCTTAGGATATATAACGTTATAGACGCATATAATGTTACCACCGAGAAGTAGGGTCCGACACGCCTGGAATGTTGTCAAATGTAACATCCGAGTTATTGAGTTGCCTTAGGTTCGGATATATAACGTTATAGACGCATATAATATACGCGTCTGTTCATGACTCTGTTCCCACCGAGAAATAGGGTCCGACACGCCAGGAATGTTGTCAAATGTTACATCCGAGATGTTAGGTTGCCTTTGGCTAGGATAAATAACGTTATAGACGCATATAACGCTACCACCGAGAAGTAGGTTCCGACAAGCCAGGAATGTTGTCAAATATTACATCCGAGTTGTTAGGTTGCCTTAGGTTAGGATATATAATGTTAGAGACGTATATACTGTTCCCACCGATAAGTAGGGTCCGACACGCCTGGAATGTTGTAGAATATTACATCCGAGATGTAAGGTCGCCTTAGGTTAGGATATATAACGTTATAGACGCATGTAATGTTACCACCGAGACGTAGGGACCGACACGCCTGGAATGTTGTCAAATGTACCATCCGAGTTATTGAGTTGCCTTAGGTTTGGATATATAACGTTATAGACGCATATAATGTTACCACCGAGACGTAGGGACAGACACGCCTGGAATGTTGTCAAATGTAACATCCGAGTTATTGAGTTGCCTTAGGTTAGGATATATAACGTTATAGACGCATATAATATTCCCACCGAGATGTAGGGTCCGACACGCTAGGAATGTTGTCAAATATTACATACGAGTTGTTAGGTTGCTTTATGTTAGGATATATAACGTTATAAACGCATATAATGTTACCACCGAGACGTAGGGACCGACACGCCTGGAATGTTGCCAAATGTTACATCCGAGGTGTTAGGTGGCCTTAGGTTAGGATATATAATGTTAGAGACGTATATACTGTTCCCACCGAGAAGTAGGGTCCGACACGCCTGGAATGTTGTCAAATATTACATCCGAGATGTTAGGTGGCCACAGGTTAGGATATATAACGTTATAGACGTATATACTGTTCCCATCGAGAAGTAGGGTCCGACACGCCAGGAGTGTTGTCAAGTATTACATCCGAGTTGTTAGGTTGCCTTAGGTTAGGATATATAACGTTATAGACGCATGCAATGTTACCATCCAGACGTAGGGACCGACACAGCTGGAATGTTGTAGAATATTACATCCGAGATGTCAGGTTGCCTTAGGTTAGGATATATACCGTTATAGACGTACATAATGTTCCCACCGAGAAGTAGGGTCCGACAAGACAGGAATGTTGTCAAATATTACGCCTGAGATGATAGGTTGCATTAGATAAGGATATACAACGTTATAGACGCTTATAATGTTCCCACCGAGAAGTAGGGTCCAATACGCCTGGAATGTTGTAGAATATAACATCCGAGATGTCAGGTCGCCTTATGTTAGAATATATAACGTTATAGACGCATGTAATGTTACCACAGACACGTTGGGAGTGACACACCTGGAATGTTGTAGAATATTACATCCGAGATGTCAGGTTGCCTTAGGTTAGGATATATAACGTTATAGACGTATATACTGTTCCCGCCGAGAAGTAGTGTCCGACACGCCAGGAATGTTGTCAAATATTACATCCGAGTTGTTAGGTTGCCTTAGGTTAGGATATATAACGTTATATACGCATGCAATGTTACCATCCAGACGTAGGGACCGACACGCCTGGAATGTTGTCAAATGTTACATCCGAGATGTTAGGTGGCCTTAGGTCAGGATATATAACGTTATAGACGTATATAATTTCCCACCGAGAAGTAGGGTCCGACAAGACAGGAATGTTGTCAAATGTTACATCCGATATGTTAGGTGGCCTTAGGTTAGGATATATAACGTTATACACGTATATACTATTCCCACCGAGAAGTAGGGTCCGACACGCCAGGAATGTTGTCAAATGTTACATCCGAGATGTTAGGTGGCCTTACTTCAGGATATATAACGTTATAGACGTATATAATGTTCCCACCGAGAAGTAGGGTCCGACAAGACAGGAATGTTGTCAAATTTTACGTCTGAGATGATAGGTTGCCTTAGATGAGGATATACAACGTTATAGACGCTTATAATGTTCCCACCGAGAAGTAGGGTCCAATACGCCTGGAATGTTGTAGAATATTACATCCGAGATGTCAGGTCGCCTTAGGTTAGGATATATAACGTTATAGACGCATGTAATGTTACCACCGAGACGTAGGGAGTGACACGCCTGGAATGTTGTAGAATATTACATCCGAGATGTCAGGTTGCCTTAGGTTAGGATATATAACGTTATAGACGTATATAGTGTTCCCGCCGAGAAGTAGTGTCCGACACGCCAGGAATGTTGTCAAATATTACATCCGAGTTGTTAGGTTGCCTTAGGTTAGGATATACAACGTTATAGACGCTTATAATGTTCCCACCGAGAAGTAGGGTCCAATACGCCTGGAATGTTGTAGAATATTACATCCGAGATGTCAGGTCGCCTTAGGTTAGGATATATACCGTTATAGACGTACATAATGTTCCCACCGAGAAGTAGGGTCCGACAAGACAGGAATGTTGTCAAATATTACATCCGAGTTGTTAGGTTGCCTTAGGTTAGGATATATAACGTTATATACGCATGCAATGTTACCATCCAGACGTAGGGACCGACACGCCTGGAATGTTGTCAAATGTTACATCCGAGATGTTAGGTGGCCTTAGGTCAGGATATATAACGTTATAGACGTATATAATTTCCCACCGAGAAGTAGGGTCCGACAAGACAGGAATGTTGTCAAATTTTACGTCCGAGATGATAGGTTGCCTTAGATAAGGATATACAGCGTTATAGACGCTTATAATGTTCCCACCGAGAAGTAGGGTCCAATACGCCTGGAATGTTGTAGAATATTACATCCGAGATGTAAGGTCGCCTTAGGTTAGGATATATAACGTTATAGACGCATGTAATGTTACCACCGAGACGTAGGGACCGACACGCCTGGAATGTTGTCAAATGTAACATCCGAGTTATTGAGTTGCCTTAGTTTAGGATATATAATGTTAGAGACGTATATACTGTTCCCACCGAGAAGTAGGGTCCGACACGCCTGGAATGTTGTCAAATATTACATCCGAGATGTTAGGTTGCCTTAGGTTAGCATATATAATGTTATAGACCCATATAATGTTACCACCGAGATGTAGGGACCGACACGCCTGGAATGTTGTCAAATGTAACATCCGAGTTATTGAGTTGCCTTAGGTTAGGATATGCAACGTTATAGACGCTTATAATGTTCCCACCGAGAAGTAGGGTCCAATCCGCCTGGAATGTTGTAGAATATTACATCCGAGATGTCAGGTCGCCTTAGGTTAGGATATATAACGTTATAGACGCATGTAATGTTACCACAGAGACGTAGGGAGTGACACGCCTGGAATGTTGTAGAATATTACATCCGAGATGTCAGGTTGCCTTAGGTTAGAATATATAACGTTATAGACGTATATACTGTTCCCGCCGAGAAGTAGTGTCCGACACGCCAGGAATGTTGTCCAATATTACATCCGAGTTGTTAGGTTGCCTTAGGTTAGGATATATAACGTTATAGACGCATGCAATGTTACCATCCAGACGTAGGGACCGACACGCCTGGAATGTTGTAGAATATTACATCCGAGATGTCAGGTTGCCTTAGGTTAGGATATATACCGTTATAGACGTACATAATGTTCCCACCGAGAAGTAGGGTCCGACAAGACAGGAATGTTGTCAAATGTTACATCCGAGATGATAGGTTGCCTTAGATAAGGATATACAACGTTATAGACGCCTATAATGTTCCCACCGAGAAGTATTGTCCAATACGCCTGGAATGTTGTTGAATATTACATCCGAGATGTCAGGTTGCCTTAGGTTAGGATATATAACGTTATAGACGCATGTAATGTTACCACAGAGACGTAGGGACTGACACGCCTGGAATGTTGTAGAATATTACATCCGAGATGTCAGGTTGCCTTAGGTTAGGATATATAACGTTATAGACGCATATAATATTCCCACCGCGAAGTAGTGTCCGACACGCCAGGAATGTTGTCAAATATTACATCCGAGTTGTTAGGTTGCCTTAGGTTAGGATATATAACGTTATAGACGCATGCAATGTTACCATCCAGACGTAGGGACCGACACGCCTGGAATGTTGTCAAATGTTACATCCGAGATGTTAGGTGGCCTTACGTCAGGATATATAACGTTATAGACGTATATAATGTTCCCACCGAGAAGTAGGGTCCGACAAGACAGGAATGTTGTCAAATATTACATCCGAGTTGTTAGGTTGCCTTAGGTTAGGATATATAACGTTACAGACGCATATAATGTTTCCACCGAGACGTAGGGACCGACACGCCTGGAATGTTGTCAAATATTACATCCGAGATGTTAGGTTGCCTTAGGTTAGGATATATAACGTTATAGACGCATATAATGTTACCACCGAGACGTAGGGACAGACACGCCTGGAATGTTGTCAAATGTAACATCCGAGTTATTGAGTTGCCTTAGGTTAGGATATATAACGTTATAGACGCATATAATATTCCCACCGAGATGTAGGGTCCGACACGCCAGGAATGTTGTCAAATATTACATACGAGTTGTTAGGTTGCTTTATGTTAGGATATATAACGTTATAGACGCATATAATGTTACCACCGAGACGTAGGGACCGACACGCCTGGAATGTTGCCAAATGTTACATCCGATGTGTTAGGTGGCCTTAGGTTAGGATATATAATGTTAGAGACGTATATACTGTTCCCACCGAGAAGTAGGGTCCGACACGCCTGGAATGTTTTCAAATATTACATCCGAGATGTTAGGTGGCCACAGGTTAGGATATATAACGTTATAGACGTATATGCTGTTCCCATCGAGAAGTAGGGTCCGACACGCCAGGAATGTTGTCAAGTATTACATCCGAGTTGTTAGGTTGCCTTAGGTTAGGATATATAACGTTATAGACGCATGCAATGTTACCATCCAGACGTAGGGACCGACACGCCTGGAATGTTGTAGAATATTACATCCGAGATGTCAGGTTGCCTTAGGTTAGGACATATACCGTTATAGACGTACATAATGTTCCCACCGAGAAGTAGGGTCCGACACGTCTGGAATGTTGTCAAATATTACATCCGAGATGTTAGGTTGCCTTAGGTTAGGATATATAACGTTATAGACGCATATAATATTCCCCCCGAGAAGTAGTGTCCGACACGCCCGGAATGTTGTAGAATATTACATCCGAGATGTCAGGTTGCCTTAGTTTAGGATATATAACGTTAGAGACGTATATACTGTTCCCGCTGAGAAGTAGTGTCCGACACGCCTGGAATGTTGTCAAATATTACATCCGAGTTGTTAGGTTGCCTTAGGTTAGGATATATAACGTTATAGACACATGCAATGTTACCATCCAGACGTAGGGACCGACACGCCTGGAATGTTGTAGAATATTAAATCCGAGATGTCAGGTTGCCTTAGGTTAGAATATATACCGTTATAGACGTACATAATGTTCCCACCGAGAAGTAGGGTCCGACAAGACAGGAATGTTGTCAAATATTACATCCGAGTTGTTAGGTTGCCTTAGGTTAGGATATATAACGTTATAGACGCATGCAATGTTACCATCCAGACGTAGGGACCGACACGCCTGGAATGTTGTCAAATGTTACATCCGAGATGTTAGGTGGCCTTACGTCAGGATATATAACGTTATAGACGTATATAATGTTCCCACCGAGAAGTAGGGTCCGACAAGACAGGAATGTTGTCAAATATTACATCCGAGTTGTTAGGTTGCCTTAGGTTAGGATATATAACGTTACAGACGCATATAATGTTACCACCGAGACGTAGGGACCGAAACGCCTGGAATGTTGTCAAATGTTACATCCGAGATGATAGGTTGCCTTAGATAAGGATATACAACGTTATAGACGCCTATAATGTTCCCACCGAGAAGTATTGTCCAATACGCCTGGAATGTTGTTGAATATTACATCCGAGATGTCAGGTTACCTTAGGTTAGGATATATAACGTTATAGACGCATGTAATGTTACCACAGAGACGTAGGGACTGACACGCCTGGAATGTTGTAGAATATTACATCCGAGATGTCAGGTTGCCTTAGGTTAGGATATATAACGTTATAGACGCATATAATATTCCCACCGCGATGTAGTGTCCGACACGCCAGGAATGTTGTCAAATATTACATCCGAGTTGTTAGGTTGCCTTAGGTTAGGATATATAACGTTATAGACGCATGCAATGTTACCATCCAGACGTAGGGACCGACACGCCTGGAATGTTGTCAAATGTTACATCCGAGATGTTAGGTGGCCTTACGTCAGGATATATAACGTTATAGACGTATATAATGTTCCCACCGAGAAGTAGGGTCCGACAAGACAGGAATGTTGTCAAATATTACATCCGAGTTGTTAGGTTGCCTTAGGTTAGGATATATAACGTTACAGACGCATATAATGTTACCACCGAGACGTAGGGACCGACACGCCTGGAATGTTGTCAAATGTTACTTCCGAGATGTTAGATTGCCTTAGTTTAGGATATATAATGTTAGAGACGTATATACTGTTCCCACCGAGAAGTAGGGTCCGACACGCCTGGAATTTTGTCAAATATTACATCCGAGATGTTAGGTTGCCTTAGGTTAGCATATATAATGTTATAGACGCATATAATGTTACCACCGATACGTAGGGACCGACACGCCTGGAGTGTTGTCAAATGTTACATCCGAGATGTTAGGTGGCCTTACGACAGGATATATAACGTTATAGACGTATATAATGTTCCCACCGAGAAGTAGGGTCCGGCAAGACAGGAATGTTGTCAAATTTTACGTCTGAGATGATAGGTTGCCTTAGATAAGGATATACAACGTTATAGACGCTTATAATGTTCCCACCGAGATGTAGGGTCCAATACGCCTGGAATGTTGTAGAATATTACATCCGAGATGTCAGGTCGCCTTAGGTTAGGATATATAACGTTATAGATGCATGTAATGTTACCACAGAGACGTAGGGAGTGACACGCCTGGAATGTTGTAGAATATTGCATCCGAGATGTCAGGTTGCCTTAGGTTAGAATATATAACGTTACAGACGTATATACTGTTCCCGCCGAGAAGTAGTGTCCGACACGCCAGGAATGTTGTCAAATATTACATCCGAGTTGTTAGGTTGCCTTAGGTTAGGATATATAACGTTATAGACGCATGCAATGTTACCATCCAGACGTAGGGACCGACACGCCTGGAATGTTGTCAAATGTTACATCCGAGGTGTTAGGTGGCCTTAGGCCAGGATATATAACGTTATAGACGTATATAATTTCCCACCGAGAAGTAGGGTCCGACAAGACAGGAATGTTGTCAAATATTACATCCGAGATGTTAGGTTGCCTTAGGTTAGCATATATAATGTTATAGACGCATATAATGTTACCACCGATACGTAGGGACCGACACGCCTGGAATGTTGTCAAATGTTACATCCGAGATGTTAGGTGGCCTTACGTCAGGATATATAACGTTATAGACGTATATAATGTTCCCACCGAGAAGTAGGGTCCGGCAAGAGAGGAATGTTGTCAAATTTTACGTCTGAGATGATAGGTTGCCTTAGATAAGGATATACAACGTTATAGACGCTTATAATGTTCCCACCGAGAAGTAGGGTCCAATACGCCTGGAATGTTGTAGAATATTACATCCGAGATGTCAGGTCGCCTTAGGTTAGGATATATAACCTTATAGACGCATGTAATGTTACCACAGAGACGTAGGGAGTGACACGCCTGGAATGTTGTAGAATATTGCATCCGAGATGTCAGGTTGCCTTAGGTTAGAATATATAACGTTATAGACGTATATGCTGTTCCCGCCGAGAAGTAGTGTCCGACACGCCAGGAATGTTGTCAAATATTACATCCGAGTTGTTAGGTTGCCTTAGGTTAGGATATATAACGTTATAGACGCATGCAATGTTACCATCCAGACGTAGGGACCGACACGCCTGGAATGTTGTAGAATATTACATCCGAGATGTCAGGTTGCCTTAGGTTAGGATATATACCGTTATCGACGTACATAATGTTCCCACCGAGAAGCAGGGTCCGACAAGACAGGAATGTTGTCAAATATTACGCCTGAGATGATAGGTTGCATTAGATAAGGATATACAACGTTATAGACGCTTATAATGTTCCGACCGAGAAGTAGGGTCCAATACGCCTGGAATGATGTAGAATATTACATCCGAGATGTCAGGTCGCCTTATGTTAGAATATATAACGTTATAGACGCATGTAATGTTACCACAGAGACGTAGGGAGTGACACACCTGGAATGTTGTAGAATATTACATCCGAGATGTTAGGTGGCCTTAGGTCAGGATATATAACGTTATAGACGTATATAATTTCCCACCGAGAAGTAGGGTCCGACAAGACAGGAATGTTGTCAAATTTTACGTCTGAGATGATAGGTTGCCTTAAATAAGGATATACAACGTTATAGACGCTTATAATGTTCCCACCGAGAAGTAGGGTCCAATACGCCTGAAATGTTGTAGAATATTACATCCGAGATGTAAGGTCGCCTTAGGTTAGGATATATAACGTTATAGACGCATGTAATGTTACCAAGGAGACGTAGGAACCGACACGCCTGGAATGTTGTCAAATGTTACATCCGAGATGTTAGATTGCCTTAGTTTAGGATATGTAATGTTAGAGACGTATATACTGTTCCCACCGAGAAGTAGGGTCCGACACGCCTGGAATGTTGTCAAATATTACATCCGAGATGTTAGGTTGCCTTAGGTTAGCATATATAATGTTATCGACGCATATAATGTTACCACCGAGACGTAGGGACCGACACGCCTGGAATGTTGTCAAATGTTACATCCGAGATGTTAGGTGGCCTTACGTCAGGGTATATAACGTTATAGACGTATATATTGTTCCCACCGAGAAGTAGGGTCCGACAAGACAGGAATGTTGTCAAATTTTACGTCTGAGATGATAGGTTGCCTTAGATAAGGATATTCAACGTTATAGACGCTTATAATGTTCCCACCGAGAAGTAGGGTCCAATACGCCTGGAATGTTGTAGGATATTACATCCGAGATGTCAGGTCGCCTTAGGTTAGGATATATAACGTTATAGACGCATGTAATGTTACCACCGAGACGTAGGGATCGACACGCCTGGAATGTTGCCAAATATTACATCCGAGATGTTAGGTGGCCTTAGGTTAGGATATATAACGTTATAGACGTATCTACAGTTCCCTCCGAGAAGTAGGGTTCGACACGCCTGGAATGTTGCAGAATATTGCATCCGATATGTTAGATTGCCTTAGGTAATATATATAATGTTAGAGACGTATATACTGTTCCCATCGAGAAGTAGGGTCCGACACGCCTGGAATGTTGTCAAATATTACATTCGATATGTCAGGTTGCCTTAGGTTAGGATATATAATGTTAGAGACGTATATACTGTTCCCACCGAGAAGTAGGGTCCGACACGCCTGGAATGTTGTCAAATATTACATCCGAGTTATTAAGTTGCCTTAGGTTAGGATATATAACGTTATAGACGCATATAATATTCCCACCGAGAAGTAGGATCCGACACGCCTGGAATGTTGTAGAATATTACATCCGATATGTCAGGTTGCCTTAGGTTAGGATATATGACGTTATAGACGTATATACTGTTCCCTCCGAAAAGTAGGGTACGACACGCATGGAATGTTGTAGAATATTACATCCGAGATGTCAGGTTGCCTTAGGTTAGGATATATAACGTTATAGACGCATATAATGTTACCACCGAAACGTAGGGACCGACACGCCTGGAATGTTGTCAAATGTTACATCCGAGTTATTAAGTTGCCTTAGGTTAGGATATATAACGTTATAGACGCATATAATATTCCCCCCGAGAAGTAGGGTCCGACACGCCCGGAATGTTGTAGAATATTACATCCGAGATGTCAGGTTGCCTTAGGGTAGGATATATAATGTTAGAGACGTATATACTGTTCCCACCGAGAAGTAGGGACCGACACGCCTGGAATGTTGTCAAATATTACATCCGAGATGTTAGGTTGCCTTAGGTTAAGATATATAACGTTATAGACGCACACAATGTTACCACCGAGACGTAGGGACCGACACGCCTGGAATGCTGTCAAATGTTACATCCCAAATGTTAGGTTGCTTTAGGTTGGGATATAGACCGTTATAGACGCATATTATATTTTCACCGAAAGGTATGCTCCGACAGGCCAGGAATGTTGTAAAATATTACGTCTGAGATGATAGGTTGCCTTAGATTAGGAAATACAACGTTATAGACGCATATAATGTTCCCACCGAGAAGTAGGGCCCGACACGCCTGGAATGTTGCCAAATATTACATCCGAGATGTTAGGTGGCCTTAGGTTAGGATATATAACCTTATAGACGTATATACTGTTCCCACCGAGAAGTAGGGTCCGACACGCCAGGAATGTTGTTAATTGTTACATCCGAGATGTTAGGTTGCCTTTGGTTAGGATATATAACGTTATATACGCATGCAATGTTACCATCCAGACGTAGGGACCGACACGCCTGGAATGTTGTCAAATGTTACATCCGAGATGTTAGATGGCCTGAGGCCAGGATATATAACGTTATAGACGTATATAATTTCCCACCGAGAAGTAGGGTCCGACAAGACAGGAATGTTGTCAAATTTTACGTCTGAGATGATAGGTTGCCTTAGATAGGGATATACAACGTTATAGACGCTTATAATGTTCCCACCGGGAAGTAGGGTCCAATACGCCTGGAATGTTGTAGAATATTACATCCGAGATGTCAGGTCGCCTTAGGTTAGGATATATAACGTTATAGACGCATGTAATGTTACCACAGAGACGTAGGGAGTGACACGCCTGGAATGTTGTAGAATATTGCATCCGAGATGTCAGGTTGCCTTAGGTTAGAATATATAACGTTATAGACGTATATACTGTTCCCGCCGAGAAGTAGTGTCCGACACGCCAGGAATGTTGTCAAATATTACATCCGAGTTGTTAGGTTGCCTTAGGTTAGGATATATAACGTTATAGACGCATGCAATGTTACCATCCAGACGTAGGGACCGACACGCCTGGAATGTTGTAGAATATTACATCCGAGATGTCAGGTTGCCTTAGGTTAGGATATATACCGTTATAGACGTACATAATGTTCCCACCGAGAACCAGGGTACGACAAGACAGGAATGTTGTCAAATATTACGCCTGAGATGATAGGTTGCATTAGATAAGGATATACAACGTTATAGACGCTTATAATGTTCCGACCGAGAAGTAGGGTCCAATACGCCTGGAATGTTGTAGAATATTACATCCGAGATGTCAGGTCGCCTTATGTTAGAATATATAACGTTATAGACGCATGTAATGTTACCACAGAGACGTAGGGAGTGACACGCCTGGAATGTTGTAGAATATTACATCCGAGATGTTAGGTGGCCTTAGGTCAGGATATATAACGTTATAGACGTATATAATTTCCCACCGAGAAGTAGGGTCCGACAAGACAGGAATGTTGTCAAATATTACATCCGAGTTGTTAGGTTGCCTTAGGTTAGGATATATAACGTTATAGACGCATGCAATGTTACCACCGAAACGTAGAGACCGACACGCCTGGAATGTTGTCAAATGTTACATCCGAGTTATTAAGTTGCCTTAGGTTAGGATATGTAACGTTATAGACGCATATAATATTACCCCCGAGAAGTAGGGTCCGACACGCCCGGAATGTTGTAGAATATTACATCCGAGATGTCATGTTGCCTTAGGATAGGATATATAATGTTAGGAGACGTATATACTGTTCCCACCGAGAAGTAGGGTCCGACACGCATGGAATGTTGTCAAATATTACATCCGAGATGTTAGGTTGCCTTAGGTTAAGATATATAACGTTATAGACGCACACAATGTTACCACCGAGACGTAGGGACCGACACGCCTGGAATGCTGTCAAATGTTACATCCCAAATGTTAGGTTGCTTTAGGTTGGGATATAGACCGTTATAGACGCATATTATATTTTCACCGAAAGGTATGCTCCGACAGGCCAGGAATGTTGTAAAATATTACGTCTGAGATGATAGGTTGCCTTAGATTAGGACATACAACGTTATAGACGCATATAATGTTCCCACCGAGAAGTAGGGCCCGACACGCCTGGAATGTTGCCAAATATTACATCCGAGATGTTAGGTGGCCTTAGGTTAGGATATATAACCTTATAGACGTATATACTGTTCCCACCGCGAAGTAGGGTCCGACACGCCAGGAATGTTGTTAATTGTTACATCCGAGATGTTAGGTTGCCTTTGGTTAGGATATATAACGTTTTAGACGCATATAACGTTACCACCGAGAAGTAGGGTCCGACACGCCAGGAATGTTGTTAAATATTACATTCGAGTTGTTAGGTTGCCTTAGGTTAGGATATATAACGTTATAGACGCATATAATGTTACCACCGAGACGTAGGGACCGACACGCCACAAATGTTGTAGAATACTACATCCGAGATGTCAGGTTGTGTTAGGTTAGGATATATAACGTTATAGACGTATATACTGTTCCCACAGAGAAGTAGGCTCCGACACGCCAGGAATGTTGTCAAATATTACATCCGAGTAGTTAGGTTGCCTTAGGTTAGGATATATAACGTTATAGACGCATGCAATGTTACCACCGAGACGTAGGGACCGACACGCCTGGAATGTTGTCAAATGTTACATCCGAGATGTTAGATTGCCTTAGGTTAGGATATATGACGTTATAGACGTATATACTGTTCCCTCCGAGAAGTAGGGTACGACACGCCTGGAATGTTGTCAAATGTTATATCCGAGATGTTAGGTTGCCTTAGGTTAGGACATATAATGTTAGAGACGTATATACTGTTCCCACCGAGACGTAGGGTCCGACACGCGAGCAATGATGTCAAATATTACATCCGAGACGTTACGTCGCCTTACATTAGGATATATACCGTTATAGACGTATATAATGTTCCCACCGAGAAGTTTCCTCCGACATGGCAGGAATGTTGTCAAATGTTACATCCGAGATATTGAGTTGCCTTAGGTTAGGATATATAACGTTATAGACGCATATCAGATTCCCACTGAGAAGTTGGGTCCGACACGCCTGGAATGCTGTAGAATATTACATCCGAGATGTCAGGTTGCCTTAGGTTAGGATATATAACGTTATAGACGCATATAATGTTACCACCGAGACGTAGGGACCGACACGCCTGGAATGTTGTCAAATGTAACATCCGAGTTATTGAGTTGCCTTAGGTTAGGATATATAACGTTATAGACGCATATAATATTCCCACCGAGAAGTAGGTTCCGACACGCCAGGAATGTTGTCAAATATTACATACGAGTTGTTAGGTTGCCTTATGTTAGGATATATAACGTTATAGACGCATATAATGTTACCACCGAGACGTAGGGACCGACACGCCTGAAATATTGTAGAATATTACATCCGAGATGTCAGGTTGCCTTAGGTTAGGATATATAACGTTATAGACGCATATAATGTTACCACCGAGACGTAGGGACCGACACGCCTGGAATATTGTCAAATGTTACATCCGAGATGTTAGGTGGCCTTAGGTTAGGATATATAACGTTATAGACGTATATACTGTTCCCACCGAGAAGTAGGGTCCGACACGCCAGGAATGTTGTCAAATATTACATCCGAGTTGTTAGGTTGCCTTAGGTTAGGATATATAACTGAAGCGTCTCACCACCGTGTTGGTGGGGGCTGAACGCCTGGCTTCAATTATACTGTTGTAAAGAGAACGTGAGAGGGTAGGAAGGAAAAAGAGAGGGAAGAACGTTTCGTCCTGGGCCTGCTAGTGGACTCATCAGTAAGGCTACCTAGCAGACCCTGCCTTAGACGCTGGGATGGTAGGGATAGGTCCGAATTTCTATTATATAGAAACGGTGTAGGACATGGAGTGCTCGCGGGAAACTGACGAGTGTGCTGTCCCCCTAGTGGCGAAGACCGCCACATCACCCCCTTGCCAGTGATGAACGATATCTGGCTGTGCGTCTTGTTGTTCTCCCTGATGAACGATGTATCGTTGGTCCTCGGTTGACGGTAGCGGCGGGTCTTGTAGCCGTGGTGCCGTAGAACTGCCTTCTTGTCGAATACGGCGAAACGCTATGCTCAAGCCAATGGCGAAGTGAGTCTCGAGCCTGACGGCGAGCGCGCAAGTAAACCGTGAAGCAGTCGTATACTCTGCTGTCCTAGGATGGTCCCGTGCTTAAACGACGATATGCGTCGCGTGATGCCGTGAGTTCCAGCGATCGACGAATGCAGGTCCGGACTTCTGCGCGATCGGTGTGGGCTCTACGAAGCTGTGTGGCCACCCTAGGAGAGGGGTTACGATGTTGGCGTGTGGCGGCTGTACCCAAGTGTCATCGCTGATGTTCCGTCTTCCTCAGTTGTCCTGGTCGAGGTGTTGTGTTTTGCTGCTTCCTTTGTCCTCTTGGTTGCGTGTCCATATCACGTCGGGGTCACCACTTGAAGCGTCTCACCACCGTGTTGGTGGGGGCTGAACGCCTGGCTTCAATTATACTGTTGTAAAGAGAACGTGAGAGGGTAGGAAGGAAAAAGAGAGGGAAGAACGTTTCGTCCTGGGCCTGCTAGTGGACTCATCAGTAAGGCTACCTAGCAGACCCTGCCTTAGACGCTGGGATGGTAGGGATAGGTCCGAATTTCTATTATATAGAAACGGTGTAGGACATGGAGTGCTCGCGGGAAACTGACGAGTGTGCTGTCCCCCTAGTGGCGAAGACCGCCACATAACGTTATAGACGCATGTTATGTTACCACCGAGACGTAGGGACCGACACGCCTGGAATGTTGTCAAATGTAACATCCGAGTTATTGAGTTGCCTTAGGTTAGGATATATAACGTTATAGACGCATATAATATTCCCACCGAGAAGTAGGGTCCGATACGCCAGGAATGTTGTCAAATATTACATACGAGTTGTTAGGTTGCCTTATGTTAGGATATATAACGTTATAGACGCATATAATGTTAACACCGAGACGTAGGGACCGACACGCCTGAAATGATGTAGAATATTACATCCGAGATGTCAGTTTGCCTTAGGTTAGGATATATAATGTTAGAGACGTATATACTGTTCCCACCGAGAAGTAGGGTCCGACACGCCTGGAATGTTGTCAAATATTACATCCGAGATGTTAGGTTGCCTTAGGTTAGGATATATAACGTTATAGACGCATATAATATTCCCACCGAGAAGTAGGGTCCGATACGCCAGGAATGTTGTCAAATATTACATACGAGTTGTTAGGTTGCCTTATGTTAGGATATATAACGTTATAGACGCATATAATGTTAACACCGAGACGTAGGGACCGACACGCCTGAAATGATGTAGAATATTACATCCGAGATGTCAGGTTGCCTTAGGTTAGGATATATAATGTTAGAGACGTATATACTGTTCCCACCGAGAAGTAGGGTCCGACACGCCTGGAATGTTGTCAAATATTACATCCGAGATGTTAGGTTGCCTTAGGTTAGGATATATAACGTTATAGACGCATATAATGTTACCACCGAGACGTAGGGACCGACACGCCTGGAATGTTGTCAAATATTACATCCGAGTTGTTAGGTTGCCTTAGGTTAGGATATATAACGTTATAGACGCATATAATGTTACCACCGAGATGTAGGGACCGACACGCCTCAAATGTTATAGAATATTACATCCGAGATGTCAGGTTGCCTTAGGTTAGGATATATAACGTTATAGACCCATATAATGTTACCACCGAGATGTAGGGACCGACACGCCTGGAATGTTGTCAAATGTAACATCCGAGTTATTGAGTTGCCTTAGGTTAGGATATATAACGTTATAGACGCATATAATATTCCCACCGAGAAGTAGGTTCCGACACGCCAGGAATGTTGTCAAATATTACATACGAGTTGTTAGGTTGCCTTATGTTAGGATATATAACGTTATAGACGCATATAATGTTACCACCGAGACGTAGGGACCGACACGCCTGAAATGTTGTAGAATATTACATCCGAGATGTCAGGTTGCCTTAGGTTAGGATATATAACGTTATAGACGCATATAATGTTACCACCGAGACGTAGGGACCGACACGCCTGGAATGTTGTCAAATGTTACATACGATATGTTAGGTGGCCTTAGGTTAAGATATATAACGGTATAGACGTATATACTGTTCCCACCGAGAAGTAGGGTCCGACACACCAGGAATGTTGTCAAATGTTACATCCGAGATGTTAGGTTGCCTGTGGTTAGGATATATAACGTTATAGACGCATGTAATGTTACCACCGAGACGTAGGGACCGACACGCCTGGAATGTTGTCAAATGTAACATCCGAGTTATTGAGTTGCCTTAGGTTAGGATATATAACGTTATAGACGCATATAATATTCCCACCGAGAAGTAGGGTCCGACACGCCAGGAATGTTGTCAAATATTACATACGAGTTGTTAGGTTGCCTTATGTTAGGATATATAACGTTATACACGCATATAATGTTACCACCGAGACGTAGGGACCGACACGCCTGAAATGATGTAGAATATTACATCCGAGATGTCAGGTTGCCTTAGGTTAGGATATATAATGTTAGAGACGTACATACCGTTCCGACCGAGAAGTAGGGTCCGACACGCCTGGAATGTTGTCAAATATTACATCCGAGATGTTAGGTTGCCTTAGGTTAGGATATTTAACGTTATAGACGCATATAATGTTACCACCGAGACGTAGGGACCGATACGCCTGGAATGTTGTCAAATATTACATCCGAGTTGTTAGGTTGCCTTAGGTTAGGATATATAACGTTATAGACGCATATAATGTTACCACCGAGATGTAGGGACCGACACGCCTCAAATGTTGTAGAATACTACATCCGAGATGTCAGGTTGCCTTAGGTTAGGATATATAACGTTATAGACCCATATAATGTTACCACCGAGACGTAGGGACCGACACGCCTGGAATGTTGTCAAATGTAACATCCGAGTTATTGAGTTGCCTTAGGTTAGGATATATAACGTTATAGACGCATATAATATTCCCACCGAGAAGTAGGTTCCGACACGCCAGGAATGTTGTCAAATATTACATACGAGTTGTTAGGTTGCCTTATGTTAGGATATATAACGTTATAGACGCATATAATGTTACCACCGAGACGTAGCGACCGACACGCCTGAAATGTTGTAGAATATTACATCCGAGATGTCAGGTTGCCTTAGGTTAGGATATATAACGTTATAGACGCATATAATGTTACCACCGAGACGTAGGGACCGACACGCCTGGAATATTGTCAAATGTTACATCCGAGATGTTAGGTGGCCTTAGGTTAGGATATATAACGTTATAGACGTATACACTATTCCCACCGAGAAGTAGGGTCCGACAATACTGGAATGTTGTCAAATATTACATCCGAGATGTTAAGTTGCCATAGGTTAGGATATATAACGTTATAGACGCATATAAAGTTACCACCGAGACGTAGGGACCGACACGCCTGGAATGTTGTCAAATGTTACATACGATATGTTAGGTGGCATTAGGTTAAGATATATAACGGTATAGACGTATATACTGTTCCCACCGAGAAGTAGGGTCCGACACACCAGGAATGTTGTCAAATGTTACATCCGAGATGTTAGGTTGCCTGTGGTTAGGATATATAACGTTATAGACGCATATAATGTTACCACCGAGACGTAGGGACCGACACGCCTGGAATATTGTCAAATGTTACATCCGAGATGTTAGGTGGCCTTAGGTTAGGATATATAACGTTATAGACGTATATACTGTTCCCACCGAGAAGTAGGGTCCGACACTACCGGAATGTTGTCAAATATTACATCCGAGATGTTAAGTTGCCTTATGTTAGGATATATAACGTTATAGACGCATATAATGTTACCACCGAGACGTAGGGACCGACACGCCTGGAATGTTGCCAAATATTACATCCGAGATGTTAGGTGGCCTTAGGTTAGGATATATAACGTTATAGACGTATATACTTTTCCCACCGAGAAGTAGGGTCCGACACACCAGGAATGTTGTCAAATGTTACATCCGAGATGTTAGGTTGCCTATGGTTAGGATATATAACGTTATAGACGCATATAACGTTACCACCGAGAAGTAGGGTCCGACACGCCAGGAATGTTGTCGAATATTACATCCGAGTTGTTAGGTGGCCTTAGGTTAGGATATATAACGTTATAGACGTATATACTGTTCCCACCGAGAAGTAGGGTCCGACAGGCCAGGAATGTTGTCAAATATTACATCCGAGTAGTTAGGTTGCCTTAGGTTCGGATATATAACGTTATAGACGCATGTAATGTTACCACCGAGACGTAGGGACCGACACGCCAGGAACGTTGTCGAATATTACATCCGAGTTGTTAGGTTGCCTTAGGTTAGGATATATACCGTTATAGACGAATGTAATGTTACCACCGAGACGTAGGGACCGACACGCCTGGAATGTTGTCAAATATTACATTCGATATGTCAGGTTGCCTTAGGTTAGGATATATAACGTTAGAGACGTATATACTGTTCCCACCGGGAAGTAGGGTCCGAAACGCCTGGAATGTTGTCAAATATTACATCCGAAATGTTAGGTTGCCTTATGTTAGGATATATACCGTTATAGACGTATATAATGTTCCCACCGAGAAGTTTGCGCCGACATGGCAGGAATCTTGTCAAATGTAACATCCGAGTTATTGAGTTGCCTTAGGTTAGGATATATAACGTTATAGACGCATATAATATTCCCACCGAGAAGTAGGGTCCGACAGCCAGGAATGTTGTCAAATATTACATACGAGTTGTTAGGTTGCCTTACGTTAGGATATATAACGTTATAGACGCATATAATGTTACCACCGAGACGTAGGGACCGACACGCCTGAAATGTTGTAGAATATTACATCCGAGATGTCAGGTTGCCTTAGGTTAGGATATATAATGTTAGAGACGTATATACTGTTCCCACCGAGGAGTAGGGTCCGAAACGCCTGGAATGTTGTCAAATATTACATCCGAGTTGTTAGGTTGCCTTAGGTTAGGATATATAACGTTATAGACGCATATAATGTTACCACCGAGACGTAGGGACCGACACGCCTGGAATGTTGTCAAATATTACATCCGAGTTGTTAGGTTGCCTTAGGTTAGGATATATAACGTTATAGACGCATATAATGTTACCAACGAGACGTAGGGACCGACACGCCTCAAATGTTGTAGAATACGACATCCGAGATGTCAGGTTGCCTTAGGTTAGGATATATAACGTTATAGACGCATATAATGTTACCACCGAGACGTAGGGACCGACACGCCAGGAATGTTGTCAAATGTAACATCCGAGTTATTGGGTTGCCTTAGGTTAGGATGTATAACGTTATAGACGCATATAATATTCCCACCGAGAAGTAGGGTCCGACACGACAGGAATGTTGTCAAATATTACATCCGAGTTGTTAGGTTGCCTTACGTTAGGATATATAACGTTATAGACGCATATAATGTTACCACCGAGACGTAGGGACCGACACGCCTGGAATGTTGTCAAATGTTACATACGATATGTTAGGTGGCCTTAGGTTAAGATATATAACGTTATAGACGCATATAATGTTACCACCGAGACGTAGGGACCGACACGCCTGGAATGTTGTCAAATATTACATCCGAGTTGTTAGGTTGCCTTAGGTTAGGATATATAACGTTATAGACGCATATAATATTCCCACCGAGAAGTAGGGTTCGACACGCCTGGAATGTTGTAGAATATTGCATCCGAGATGTTAGGTTGCCTTATGTTAGGATATATAACGTTATAGACGCATATAATGTTACCAACGAGACGTAGGGACCGACATGCCTGAAATGTTGTAGAATATTACATCGGAGATGTCAGGTTGCCTTAGGTTAGGATATATAATGTTAGAGACGTATATACTGTTCCCACCGAGAAGTAGGGTCCGACACTCCTGGAATGTTGTCAAATATTACATCCGAGATGTTAGGTTGCCTTAGGTTAGGATATATAACGTTATAGACGCATATAATGTTACCACCGAGACGTAGGGACCGACACGCCTGGAATGTTGCCAAATATTACATCCGAGATGTTAGGTGGCCTTAGGTTAGGATATATAACGTTATAGACGTATATACTTTTCCCACCGAGAAGTAGGGTCCGACACACCAGGAATGTTGTCAAATGTTACATCCGAGATGTTAGGTTGCCTATGGTTAGGATATATAACGTTATAGACGCATATAACGTTACCACCGAGAAGTAGGGTCCGACACGCCAGGAATGTTGTCGAATATTACATCCGAGTTGTTAGGTGGCCTTAGGTTAGGATATATAACGTTATAGACGTATATACTGTTCCCACCGAGAAGTAGGGTCCGACACGCCAGGAATGTTGTCAAATATTACATCCGAGTAGTTAGGTTGCCTTAGGTTCGGATATATAACGTTATAGACGCATGTAATGTTAACACCGAGACGTAGGGACCGACACGCCTGAAATGATGTAGAATATTACATCCGAGATGTCAGTTTGCCTTAGGTTAGGATATATAATGTTAGAGACGTATATACTGTTCCCACCGAGAAGTAGGGTCCGACACGCCTGGAATGTTGTCAAATATTACATCCGAGATGTTAGGTTGCCTTAGGTTAGGATATATAACGTTATAGACGCATATAATATTCCCACCGAGAAGTAGGGTCCGATACGCCAGGAATGTTGTCAAATATTACATACGAGTTGTTAGGTTGCCTTATGTTAGGATATATAACGTTATAGACGCATATAATGTTAACACCGAGACGTAGGGACCGACACGCCTGAAATGATGTAGAATATTACATCCGAGATGTCAGGTTGCCTTAGGTTAGGATATATAATGTTAGAGACGTATATACTGTTCCCACCGAGAAGTAGGGTCCGACACGCCTGGAATGTTGTCAAATATTACATCCGAGATGTTAGGTTGCCTTAGGTTAGGATATATAACGTTATAGACGCATATAATGTTACCACCGAGACGTAGGGACCGACACGCCTGGAATGTTGTCAAATATTACATCCGAGTTGTTAGGTTGCCTTAGGTTAGGATATATAACGTTATAGACGCATATAATGTTACCACCGAGATGTAGGGACCGACACGCCTCAAATGTTATAGAATATTACATCCGAGATGTCAGGTTGCCTTAGGTTAGGATATATAACGTTATAGACCCATATAATGTTACCACCGAGATGTAGGGACCGACACGCCTGGAATGTTGTCAAATGTAACATCCGAGTTATTGAGTTGCCTTAGGTTAGGATATATAACGTTATAGACGCATATAATATTCCCACCGAGAAGTAGGTTCCGACACGCCAGGAATGTTGTCAAATATTACATACGAGTTGTTAGGTTGCCTTATGTTAGGATATATAACGTTATAGACGCATATAATGTTACCACCGAGACGTAGGGACCGACACGCCTGAAATGTTGTAGAATATTACATCCGAGATGTCAGGTTGCCTTAGGTTAGGATATATAACGTTATAGACGCATATAATGTTACCACCGAGACGTAGGGACCGACACGCCTGGAATGTTGTCAAATGTTACATACGATATGTTAGGTGGCCTTAGGTTAAGATATATAACGGTATAGACGTATATACTGTTCCCACCGAGAAGTAGGGTCCGACACACCAGGAATGTTGTCAAATGTTACATCCGAGATGTTAGGTTGCCTGTGGTTAGGATATATAACGTTATAGACGCATGTAATGTTACCACCGAGACGTAGGGACCGACACGCCTGGAATGTTGTCAAATGTAACATCCGAGTTATTGAGTTGCCTTAGGTTAGGATATATAACGTTATAGACGCATATAATATTCCCACCGAGAAGTAGGGTCCGACACGCCAGGAATGTTGTCAAATATTACATACGAGTTGTTAGGTTGCCTTATGTTAGGATATATAACGTTATACACGCATATAATGTTACCACCGAGACGTAGGGACCGACACGCCTGAAATGATGTAGAATATTACATCCGAGATGTCAGGTTGCCTTAGGTTAGGATATATAATGTTAGAGACGTACATACCGTTCCGACCGAGAAGTAGGGTCCGACACGCCTGGAATGTTGTCAAATATTACATCCGAGATGTTAGGTTGCCTTAGGTTAGGATATTTAACGTTATAGACGCATATAATGTTACCACCGAGACGTAGGGACCGATACGCCTGGAATGTTGTCAAATATTACATCCGAGTTGTTAGGTTGCCTTAGGTTAGGATATATAACGTTATAGACGCATATAATGTTACCACCGAGATGTAGGGACCGACACGCCTCAAATGTTGTAGAATACTACATCCGAGATGTCAGGTTGCCTTAGGTTAGGATATATAACGTTATAGACCCATATAATGTTACCACCGAGACGTAGGGACCGACACGCCTGGAATGTTGTCAAATGTAACATCCGAGTTATTGAGTTGCCTTAGGTTAGGATATATAACGTTATAGACGCATATAATATTCCCACCGAGAAGTAGGTTCCGACACGCCAGGAATGTTGTCAAATATTACATACGAGTTGTTAGGTTGCCTTATGTTAGGATATATAACGTTATAGACGCATATAATGTTACCACCGAGACGTAGCGACCGACACGCCTGAAATGTTGTAGAATATTACATCCGAGATGTCAGGTTGCCTTAGGTTAGGATATATAACGTTATAGACGCATATAATGTTACCACCGAGACGTAGGGACCGACACGCCTGGAATATTGTCAAATGTTACATCCGAGATGTTAGGTGGCCTTAGGTTAGGATATATAACGTTATAGACGTATACACTATTCCCACCGAGAAGTAGGGTCCGACAATACTGGAATGTTGTCAAATATTACATCCGAGATGTTAAGTTGCCATAGGTTAGGATATATAACGTTATAGACGCATATAAAGTTACCACCGAGACGTAGGGACCGACACGCCTGGAATGTTGTCAAATGTTACATACGATATGTTAGGTGGCATTAGGTTAAGATATATAACGGTATAGACGTATATACTGTTCCCACCGAGAAGTAGGGTCCGACACACCAGGAATGTTGTCAAATGTTACATCCGAGATGTTAGGTTGCCTGTGGTTAGGATATATAACGTTATAGACGCATATAATGTTACCACCGAGACGTAGGGACCGACACGCCTGGAATATTGTCAAATGTTACATCCGAGATGTTAGGTGGCCTTAGGTTAGGATATATAACGTTATAGACGTATATACTGTTCCCACCGAGAAGTAGGGTCCGACACTACCGGAATGTTGTCAAATATTACATCCGAGATGTTAAGTTGCCTTATGTTAGGATATATAACGTTATAGACGCATATAATGTTACCACCGAGACGTAGGGACCGACACGCCTGGAATGTTGCCAAATATTACATCCGAGATGTTAGGTGGCCTTAGGTTAGGATATATAACGTTATAGACGTATATACTTTTCCCACCGAGAAGTAGGGTCCGACACACCAGGAATGTTGTCAAATGTTACATCCGAGATGTTAGGTTGCCTATGGTTAGGATATATAACGTTATAGACGCATATAACGTTACCACCGAGAAGTAGGGTCCGACACGCCAGGAATGTTGTCGAATATTACATCCGAGTTGTTAGGTGGCCTTAGGTTAGGATATATAACGTTATAGACGTATATACTGTTCCCACCGAGAAGTAGGGTCCGACAGGCCAGGAATGTTGTCAAATATTACATCCGAGTAGTTAGGTTGCCTTAGGTTCGGATATATAACGTTATAGACGCATGTAATGTTACCACCGAGACGTAGGGACCGACACGCCAGGAACGTTGTCGAATATTACATCCGAGTTGTTAGGTTGCCTTAGGTTAGGATATATACCGTTATAGACGAATGTAATGTTACCACCGAGACGTAGGGACCGACACGCCTGGAATGTTGTCAAATATTACATTCGATATGTCAGGTTGCCTTAGGTTAGGATATATAACGTTAGAGACGTATATACTGTTCCCACCGGGAAGTAGGGTCCGAAACGCCTGGAATGTTGTCAAATATTACATCCGAAATGTTAGGTTGCCTTATGTTAGGATATATACCGTTATAGACGTATATAATGTTCCCACCGAGAAGTTTGCGCCGACATGGCAGGAATCTTGTCAAATGTAACATCCGAGTTATTGAGTTGCCTTAGGTTAGGATATATAACGTTATAGACGCATATAATATTCCCACCGAGAAGTAGGGTCCGACAGCCAGGAATGTTGTCAAATATTACATACGAGTTGTTAGGTTGCCTTACGTTAGGATATATAACGTTATAGACGCATATAATGTTACCACCGAGACGTAGGGACCGACACGCCTGAAATGTTGTAGAATATTACATCCGAGATGTCAGGTTGCCTTAGGTTAGGATATATAATGTTAGAGACGTATATACTGTTCCCACCGAGGAGTAGGGTCCGAAACGCCTGGAATGTTGTCAAATATTACATCCGAGTTGTTAGGTTGCCTTAGGTTAGGATATATAACGTTATAGACGCATATAATGTTACCACCGAGACGTAGGGACCGACACGCCTGGAATGTTGTCAAATATTACATCCGAGTTGTTAGGTTGCCTTAGGTTAGGATATATAACGTTATAGACGCATATAATGTTACCAACGAGACGTAGGGACCGACACGCCTCAAATGTTGTAGAATACGACATCCGAGATGTCAGGTTGCCTTAGGTTAGGATATATAACGTTATAGACGCATATAATGTTACCACCGAGACGTAGGGACCGACACGCCAGGAATGTTGTCAAATGTAACATCCGAGTTATTGGGTTGCCTTAGGTTAGGATGTATAACGTTATAGACGCATATAATATTCCCACCGAGAAGTAGGGTCCGACACGACAGGAATGTTGTCAAATATTACATCCGAGTTGTTAGGTTGCCTTACGTTAGGATATATAACGTTATAGACGCATATAATGTTACCACCGAGACGTAGGGACCGACACGCCTGGAATGTTGTCAAATGTTACATACGATATGTTAGGTGGCCTTAGGTTAAGATATATAACGTTATAGACGCATATAATGTTACCACCGAGACGTAGGGACCGACACGCCTGGAATGTTGTCAAATATTACATCCGAGTTGTTAGGTTGCCTTAGGTTAGGATATATAACGTTATAGACGCATATAATATTCCCACCGAGAAGTAGGGTTCGACACGCCTGGAATGTTGTAGAATATTGCATCCGAGATGTTAGGTTGCCTTATGTTAGGATATATAACGTTATAGACGCATATAATGTTACCAACGAGACGTAGGGACCGACATGCCTGAAATGTTGTAGAATATTACATCGGAGATGTCAGGTTGCCTTAGGTTAGGATATATAATGTTAGAGACGTATATACTGTTCCCACCGAGAAGTAGGGTCCGACACTCCTGGAATGTTGTCAAATATTACATCCGAGATGTTAGGTTGCCTTAGGTTAGGATATATAACGTTATAGACGCATATAATGTTACCACCGAGACGTAGGGACCGACACGCCTGGAATGTTGCCAAATATTACATCCGAGATGTTAGGTGGCCTTAGGTTAGGATATATAACGTTATAGACGTATATACTTTTCCCACCGAGAAGTAGGGTCCGACACACCAGGAATGTTGTCAAATGTTACATCCGAGATGTTAGGTTGCCTATGGTTAGGATATATAACGTTATAGACGCATATAACGTTACCACCGAGAAGTAGGGTCCGACACGCCAGGAATGTTGTCGAATATTACATCCGAGTTGTTAGGTGGCCTTAGGTTAGGATATATAACGTTATAGACGTATATACTGTTCCCACCGAGAAGTAGGGTCCGACACGCCAGGAATGTTGTCAAATATTACATCCGAGTAGTTAGGTTGCCTTAGGTTCGGATATATAACGTTATAGACGCATGTAATGTTACCACCGAGACGTAGGGACCGACACGCCAGGAACGTTGTCGAATATTACATCCGAGTTGTTAGGTTGCCTTAGGTTAGGATATATACCGTTATAGACGAATGTAATGTTACCACCGAGACGTAGGGACCGACACGCCTGGAATGTTGTCAAATATTACATTCGATATGTCAGGTTGCCTTAGGTTAGGATATATAACGTTAGAGACGTATATACTGTTCCCACCGGGAAGTAGGGTCCGAAACGCCTGGAATGTTGTCAAATATTACATCCGAACTGTTAGGTTGCCTTATGTTAGGATATATACCGTTATAGACGTATATAATGTTCCCACCGAGAAGTTTGCGCCGACATGGCAGGAATCTTGTCAAATGTAACATCCGAGTTATTGAGTTGCCTTAGGTTAGGATATATAACGTTATAGACGCATATAATATTCCCACCGAGAAGTAGGGTCCGACAGCCAGGAATGTTGTCAAATATTACATACGAGTTGTTAGGTTGCCTTACGTTAGGATATATAACGTTATAGACGCATATAATGTTACCACCGAGAAGTAGGGTTCGACACGCCTGGAATGTTGTAGAATATTGCATCCGAGATGTTAGGTTGCCTTATGTTAGGATATATAACGTTATAGACGCATATAATGTTCCCACCGAGAAGTAGGGTCCGACACTCCTGGAATGTTGTCAAATATTACATCCGAGATGTTAGGTTGCCTTAGGTTAGGATATATAACGTTATAGACGAATATAATGTTACCACCGAGACGTAGGGACCGACACCCCTGGAATGTTGCCAAATATTACATCCGAGATGTTAGGTGGCCTTAGGTTAGGATATATAACGTTATAGACGTATATACTTTTCCCACCGAGAAGTAGGGTCCGACACACCAGGAATGTTGTCAAATGTTACATCCGAGATGTTAGGTTGCCTATGGTTAGGATATATAACGTTATAGACGCATATAACGTTACCACCGAGAAGTAGGGTCCGACACGCCAGGAATGTTGTCGAATATTACACCCGAGTTGTTAGGTTGCCTTAGGTTAGGATATATAACGTTATAGACGCATATAATGTTACCACACAGACGTAGGGACCGACTCGCCTGAAATGTTGTAGAATATTACATCCGAGATGTCAGGTTGCCTTAGGTTAGGATATATAACGTTATAGACGTATCTACAGTTCCCTCCGAGAAGTAGGGTTCGACACGCCTGGAATGATGCAGAATATTGCATCCGATATGTTAGATTGCCTTAGGTAATATATATAATGTTAGAGACGTATATACTGTTCCCATCGAGAAGTAGGGTCCGACACGCCTGGAATGTTGTCAAATATTACATTCGATATGTCAGGTTGCCTTAGGTTAGGATATATAATGTTAGAGACGTATATACTGTTCCCACCGAGAAGTAGGGTCCGACACGCCTGGAATGTTGTCAAATATTACATCCGAGATGTTAGGTGGCCTTAGGTTAGGTTATATAACGTTATAGACGTATATACTGTTCCCACCGAGAAGTAGGGTCCGACACGCCAGGAATGTTGTCAAATGTTACATCCGAGATGTTAGGTGGCCTTAGGTTAGGATATATAACGTTATAGACGCATATAATGTTACCACCGAGACGTAGGGACCGACACGCCTGAAATGTTGTAGAATATTACATCCGAGATGTCAGGTTGCCTTAGGTTAGGATATATAATGTTAGAGACGTATATACTGTTCCCACCGAGAAGTAGGGTCCGACACGCCTGGAATGTTGTCAAATATTACATCCGAGTTGTTAGGTGGCCTTAGGTTAGGATATATAACGTTATAGACGTATATACTGTTCCCACCGAGAAGTAGGGTCCGACAGGCCAGGAATGTTGTCAAATATTACATCCGAGTAGTTAGGTTGCCTTAGGTTCGGATATATAACGTTATAGACGCATGTAATGTTACCACCGAGACGTAGGGACCGACACGCCAGGAACGTTGTCGAATATTACATCCGAGTTGTTAGGTTGCCTTAGGTTAGGATATATACCGTTATAGACGAATGTAATGTTACCACCGAGACGTAGGGACCGACACGCCTGGAATGTTGTCAAATATTACATTCGATATGTCAGGTTGCCTTAGGTTAGGATATATAACGTTAGAGACGTATATACTGTTCCCACCGGGAAGTAGGGTCCGAAACGCCTGGAATGTTGTCAAATATTACATCCGAAATGTTAGGTTGCCTTATGTTAGGATATATACCGTTATAGACGTATATAATGTTCCCACCGAGAAGTTTGCGCCGACATGGCAGGAATCTTGTCAAATGTAACATCCGAGTTATTGAGTTGCCTTAGGTTAGGATATATAACGTTATAGACGCATATAATATTCCCACCGAGAAGTAGGGTCCGACAGCCAGGAATGTTGTCAAATATTACATACGAGTTGTTAGGTTGCCTTACGTTAGGATATATAACGTTATAGACGCATATAATGTTACCACCGAGACGTAGGGACCGACACGCCTGAAATGTTGTAGAATATTACATCCGAGATGTCAGGTTGCCTTAGGTTAGGATATATAATGTTAGAGACGTATATACTGTTCCCACCGAGGAGTAGGGTCCGAAACGCCTGGAATGTTGTCAAATATTACATCCGAGTTGTTAGGTTGCCTTAGGTTAGGATATATAACGTTATAGACGCATATAATGTTACCACCGAGACGTAGGGACCGACACGCCTGGAATGTTGTCAAATATTACATCCGAGTTGTTAGGTTGCCTTAGGTTAGGATATATAACGTTATAGACGCATATAATGTTACCAACGAGACGTAGGGACCGACACGCCTCAAATGTTGTAGAATACTACATCCGAGATGTCAGGTTGCCTTAGGTTAGGATATATAACGTTATAGACGCATATAATGTTACCACCGAGACGTAGGGACCGACACGCCAGGAATGTTGTCAAATGTAACATCCGAGTTATTGGGTTGCCTTAGGTTAGGATGTATAACGTTATAGACGCATATAATATTCCCACCGAGAAGTAGGGTCCGACACGACAGGAATGTTGTCAAATATTACATCCGAGTTGTTAGGTTGCCTTACGTTAGGATATATAACGTTATAGACGCATATAATGTTACCACCGAGACGTAGGGACCGACACGCCTGGAATGTTGTCAAATGTTACATACGATATGTTAGGTGGCCTTAGGTTAAGATATATAACGTTATAGACGCATATAATGTTACCACCGAGACGTAGGGACCGACACGCCTGGAATGTTGTCAAATATTACATCCGAGTTGTTAGGTTGCCTTAGGTTAGGATATATAACGTTATAGACGCATATAATATTCCCACCGAGAAGTAGGGTTCGACACGCCTGGAATGTTGTAGAATATTGCATCCGAGATGTTAGGTTGCCTTATGTTAGGATATATAACGTTATAGACGCATATAATGTTACCAACGAGACGTAGGGACCGACATGCCTGAAATGTTGTAGAATATTACATCGGAGATGTCAGGTTGCCTTAGGTTAGGATATATAATGTTAGAGACGTATATACTGTTCCCACCGAGAAGTAGGGTCCGACACTCCTGGAATGTTGTCAAATATTACATCCGAGATGTTAGGTTGCCTTAGGTTAGGATATATAACGTTATAGACGCATATAATGTTACCACCGAGACGTAGGGACCGACACGCCTGGAATGTTGCCAAATATTACATCCGAGATGTTAGGTGGCCTTAGGTTAGGATATATAACGTTATAGACGTATATACTTTTCCCACCGAGAAGTAGGGTCCGACACACCAGGAATGTTGTCAAATGTTACATCCGAGATGTTAGGTTGCCTATGGTTAGGATATATAACGTTATAGACGCATATAACGTTACCACCGAGAAGTAGGGTCCGACACGCCAGGAATGTTGTCGAATATTACATCCGAGTTGTTAGGTGGCCTTAGGTTAGGATATATAACGTTATAGACGTATATACTGTTCCCACCGAGAAGTAGGGTCCGACACGCCAGGAATGTTGTCAAATATTACATCCGAGTAGTTAGGTTGCCTTAGGTTCGGATATATAACGTTATAGACGCATGTAATGTTACCACCGAGACGTAGGGACCGACACGCCAGGAACGTTGTCGAATATTACATCCGAGTTGTTAGGTTGCCTTAGGTTAGGATATATACCGTTATAGACGAATGTAATGTTACCACCGAGACGTAGGGACCGACACGCCTGGAATGTTGTCAAATATTACATTCGATATGTCAGGTTGCCTTAGGTTAGGATATATAACGTTAGAGACGTATATACTGTTCCCACCGGGAAGTAGGGTCCGAAACGCCTGGAATGTTGTCAAATATTACATCCGAACTGTTAGGTTGCCTTATGTTAGGATATATACCGTTATAGACGTATATAATGTTCCCACCGAGAAGTTTGCGCCGACATGGCAGGAATCTTGTCAAATGTAACATCCGAGTTATTGAGTTGCCTTAGGTTAGGATATATAACGTTATAGACGCATATAATATTCCCACCGAGAAGTAGGGTCCGACAGCCAGGAATGTTGTCAAATATTACATACGAGTTGTTAGGTTGCCTTACGTTAGGATATATAACGTTATAGGCGCATATAATGTTACCACCGAGAAGTAGGGTTCGACACGCCTGGAATGTTGTAGAATATTGCATCCGAGATGTTAGGTTGCCTTATGTTAGGATATATAACGTTATAGACGCATATAATGTTCCCACCGAGAAGTAGGGTCCGACACTCCTGGAATGTTGTCAAATATTACATCCGAGATGTTAGGTTGCCTTAGGTTAGGATATATAACGTTATAGACGAATATAATGTTACCACCGAGACGTAGGGACCGACACCCCTGGAATGTTGCCAAATATTACATCCGAGATGTTAGGTGGCCTTAGGTTAGGATATATAACGTTATAGACGTATATACTTTTCCCACCGAGAAGTAGGGTCCGACACACCAGGAATGTTGTCAAATGTTACATCCGAGATGTTAGGTTGCCTATGGTTAGGATATATAACGTTATAGACGCATATAACGTTACCACCGAGAAGTAGGGTCCGACACGCCAGGAATGTTGTCGAATATTACACCCGAGTTGTTAGGTTGCCTTAGGTTAGGATATATAACGTTATAGACGCATATAATGTTACCACACAGACGTAGGGACCGACTCGCCTGAAATGTTGTAGAATATTACATCCGAGATGTCAGGTTGCCTTAGGTTAGGATATATAACGTTATAGACGTATCTACAGTTCCCTCCGAGAAGTAGGGTTCGACACGCCTGGAATGATGCAGAATATTGCATCCGATATGTTAGATTGCCTTAGGTAATATATATAATGTTAGAGACGTATATACTGTTCCCATCGAGAAGTAGGGTCCGACACGCCTGGAATGTTGTCAAATATTACATTCGATATGTCAGGTTGCCTTAGGTTAGGATATATAATGTTAGAGACGTATATACTGTTCCCACCGAGAAGTAGGGTCCGACACGCCTGGAATGTTGTCAAATATTACATCCGAGATGTTAGGTGGCCTTAGGTTAGGTTATATAACGTTATAGACGTATATACTGTTCCCACCGAGAAGTAGGGTCCGACACGCCAGGAATGTTGTCAAATGTTACATCCGAGATGTTAGGTGGCCTTAGGTTAGGATATATAACGTTATAGACGCATATAATGTTACCACCGAGACGTAGGGACCGACACGCCTGAAATGTTGTAGAATATTACATCCGAGATGTCAGGTTGCCTTAGGTTAGGATATATAATGTTAGAGACGTATATACTGTTCCCACCGAGAAGTAGGGTCCGAAACGCCTGGAATGTTGTCAAATATTACATCCGAGATGTTAGGTTGCCTTAGGTTAGGATATATAACGTTATAGACCCATATAATGTTACCACCGAGACGTAGGGACCGACACGCCTGGAATGCTGTCAAATGTAACATCCGAGTTATTGAGTTGCCTTAGGTTAGGATATATAACGCTATAGACGCATATAATATTCCCACCGAGATGTAGGGTCCGACACGCCAGGAATGTTGTCAAATATTACATACGAGTTGTTAGGTTGCCTTAGGTTAGGATATATAACGTTATAGACGCATATAATGTTACCACAGAGACGTAGGGACCGACACGCCTGAAATGTTGTAGAATATTACATCCGAGATGTCAGGTTGCCTTAGGTTAGGATATATAATGTTAGAGACGTATATACTGTTCCCACCGAGAAGTAGGGTCGGACACTCCTGGAATGTTGTCAAATATTACATCCGAGATGTTAAGTTGCCTTAGGTTAGGATATATAACGTTATAGACGCATATAATGTTACCACCGAGACGTAGGGACCGACACGCCTGGAATGTTGTCAAATGTTACATACGATATGTTAGGTGGCCTTAGGTTAAGATATATAACGTTATAGACGTATATACTGTTCCCACCGAGAAGTAGGGTCCGACACAGCAGGAATGTAGTCAAATGTTACATCCGAGATGTTAGGTTGCCTTAGGTTAGGATATATATAGTTAGAGACGTATATACTGTTCCCACCGAGAAGTAGGGTCCGACACTCCTGGAATGTTGTCAAATATTACATACGAGTTGTTAGGTTGCCTTATGTTAGGATATATAACGTTATAGACGCATATAATGTTAACACCGAGACGTAGGGACCGATACGCCTGAAATGATGTAGAATATTACATCCGAGATGTCAGGTTGCCTTAGGTTAGGATATATAATGTTAGAGACGTATATACTGTTCCCACCGAGAAGTAGGGTCCGACACGCCTGGAATGTTGTCAAATATTACATCCGAGATGTTAGGTTGCCTTAGGTTAGGATATATAACGTTATAGACGCATATAATGTTACCACCGAGACGTAGGGACCGACACGCCTGGAATGTTGTCAAATATTACATCCGAGTTGTTAGGTTGCCTTAGGTTAGGATATATAACGTTATAGACGCATATAATGTTACCACCGAGATGTAGGGACCGACACGCCTCAAATGTTATAGAATATTACATCCGAGATGTCAGGTTGCCTTAGGTTAGGATATATAACGTTATAGACCCATATAATGTTACCACCGAGATGTAGGGACCGACACGCCTGGAATGTTGTCAAATGTAACATCCGAGTTATTGAGTTGCCTTAGGTTAGGATATATAACGTTATAGACGCATATAATATTCCCACCGAGAAGTAGGTTCCGACACGCCAGGAATGTTGTCAAATATTACATACGAGTTGTTAGGTTGCCTTATGTTAGGATATATAACGTTATAGACGCATATAATGTTACCACCGAGACGTAGGGACCGACACGCCTGAAATGTTGTAGAATATTACATCCGAGATGTCAGGTTGCCTTAGGTTAGGATATATAACGTTATAGACGCATATAATGTTACCACCGAGACGTAGGGACCGACACGCCTGGAATGTTGTCAAATGTTACATACGATATGTTAGGTGGCCTTAGGTTAAGATATATAACGGTATAGACGTATATACTGTTCCCACCGAGAAGTAGGGTCCGACACACCAGGAATGTTGTCAAATGTTACATCCGAGATGTTAGGTTGCCTGTGGTTAGGATATATAACGTTATAGACGCATGTAATGTTACCACCGAGACGTAGGGACCGACACGCCTGGAATGTTGTCAAATGTAACATCCGAGTTATTGAGTTGCCTTAGGTTAGGATATATAACGTTATAGACGCATATAATATTCCCACCGAGAAGTAGGGTCCGACACGCCAGGAATGTTGTCAAATATTACATACGAGTTGTTAGGTTGCCTTATGTTAGGATATATAACGTTATAGACGCATATAATGTTACCACCGAGACGTAGGGACCGACACGCCTGAAATGATGTAGAATATTACATCCGAGATGTCAGGTTGCCTTAGGTTAGGATATATAATGTTAGAGACGTACATACCGTTCCGACCGAGAAGTAGGGTCCGACACGCCTGGAATGTTGTCAAATATTACATCCGAGATGTTAGGTTGCCTTAGGTTAGGATATTTAACGTTATAGACGCATATAATTTTACCACCGAGACGTAGGGACCGATACGCCTGGAATGTTGTCAAATATTACATCCGAGTTGTTAGGTTGCCTTAGGTTAGGATATATAACGTTATAGACGCATATAATGTTACCACCGAGATGTAGGGACCGACACGCCTCAAATGTTGTAGAATACTACATCCGAGATGTCAGGTTGCCTTAGGTTAGGATATATAACGTTATAGACCCATATAATGTTACCACCGAGACGTAGGGACCGACACGCCTGGAATGTTGTCAAATGTAACATCCGAGTTATTGAGTTGCCTTAGGTTAGGATATATAACGTTATAGACGCATATAATATTCCCACCGAGAAGTAGGTTCCGACACGCCAGGAATGTTGTCAAATATTACATACGAGTTGTTAGGTTGCCTTATGTTAGGATATATAACGTTATAGACGCATATAATGTTACCACCGAGACGTAGCGACCGACACGCCTGAAATGTTGTAGAATATTACATCCGAGATGTCAGGTTGCCTTAGGTTAGGATATATAACGTTATAGACGCATATAATGTTACCACCGAGACGTAGGGACCGACACGCCTGGAATATTGTCAAATGTTACATCCGAGATGTTAGGTGGCCTTAGGTTAGGATATATAACGTTATAGACGTATACACTATTCCCACCGAGAAGTAGGGTCCGACAATACTGGAATGTTGTCAAATATTACATCCGAGATGTTAAGTTGCCATAGGTTAGGATATATAACGTTATAGACGCATATAAAGTTACCACCGAGACGTAGGGACCGACACGCCTGGAATGTTGTCAAATGTTACATACGATATGTTAGGTGGCATTAGGTTAAGATATATAACGGTATAGACGTATATACTGTTCCCACCGAGAAGTAGGGTCCGACACACCAGGAATGTTGTCAAATGTTACATCCGAGATGTTAGGTTGCCTGTGGTTAGGATATATAACGTTATAGACGCATATAATGTTACCACCGAGACGTAGGGACCGACACGCCTGGAATATTGTCAAATGTTACATCCGAGATGTTAGGTGGCCTTAGGTTAGGATATATAACGTTATAGACGTATATACTGTTCCCACCGAGAAGTAGGGTCCGACACTACCGGAATGTTGTCAAATATTACATCCGAGATGTTAAGTTGCCTTATGTTAGGATATATAACGTTATAGACGCATATAATGTTACCACCGAGACGTAGGGACCGACACGCCTGGAATGTTGCCAAATATTACATCCGAGATGTTAGGTGGCCTTAGGTTAGGATATATAACGTTATAGACGTATATACTTTTCCCACCGAGAAGTAGGGTCCGACACACCAGGAATGTTGTCAAATGTTACATCCGAGATGTTAGGTTGCCTATGGTTAGAATATATAACGTTATAGACGCATATAACGTTACCACCGAGAAGTAGGGTCCGACACGCCAGGAATGTTGTCGAATATTACATCCGAGTTGTTAGGTGGCCTTAGGTTAGGATATATAACGTTATAGACGTATATACTGTTCCCACCGAGAAGTAGGGTCCGACAGGCCAGGAATGTTGTCAAATATTACATCCGAGTAGTTAGGTTGCCTTAGGTTCGGATATATAACGTTATAGACGCATGTAATGTTACCACCGAGACGTAGGGACCGACACGCCAGGAACGTTGTCGAATATTACATCCGAGTTGTTAGGTTGCCTTAGGTTAGGATATATACCGTTATAGACGAATGTAATGTTACCACCGAGACGTAGGGACCGACACGCCTGGAATGTTGTCAAATATTACATTCGATATGTCAGGTTGCCTTAGGTTAGGATATATAACGTTAGAGACGTATATACTGTTCCCACCGGGAAGTAGGGTCCGAAACGCCTGGAATGTTGTCAAATATTACATCCGAAATGTTAGGTTGCCTTATGTTAGGATATATACCGTTATAGACGTATATAATGTTCCCACCGAGAAGTTTGCGCCGACATGGCAGGAATCTTGTCAAATGTAACATCCGAGTTATTGAGTTGCCTTAGGTTAGGATATATAACGTTATAGACGCATATAATATTCCCACCGAGAAGTAGGGTCCGACAGCCAGGAATGTTGTCAAATATTACATACGAGTTGTTAGGTTGCCTTACGTTAGGATATATAACGTTATAGACGCATATAATGTTACCACCGAGACGTAGGGACCGACACGCCTGAAATGTTGTAGAATATTACATCCGAGATGTCAGGTTGCCTTAGGTTAGGATATATAATGTTAGAGACGTATATACTGTTCCCACCGAGGAGTAGGGTCCGAAACGCCTGGAATGTTGTCAAATATTACATCCGAGTTGTTAGGTTGCCTTAGGTTAGGATATATAACGTTATAGACGCATATAATGTTACCACCGAGACGTAGGGACCGACACGCCTGGAATGTTGTCAAATATTACATCCGAGTTGTTAGGTTGCCTTAGGTTAGGATATATAACGTTATAGACGCATATAATGTTACCAACGAGACGTAGGGACCGACACGCCTCAAATGTTGTAGAATACTACATCCGAGATGTCAGATTGCCTTAGGTTAGGATATATAACGTTATAGACGCATATAATGTTACCACCGAGACGTAGGGACCGACACGCCAGGAATGTTGTCAAATGTAACATCCGAGTTATTGGGTTGCCTTAGGTTAGGATGTATAACGTTATAGACGCATATAATATTCCCACCGAGAAGTAGGGTCCGACACGACAGGAATGTTGTCAAATATTACATCCGAGTTGTTAGGTTGCCTTATGTTAGGATATATAACGTTATAGACGCATATAATGTTACCACCGAGACGTAGGGACCGACACGCCTGGAATGTTGTCAAATGTTACATACGATATGTTAGGTGGCCTTAGGTTAAGATATATAACGTTATAGACGCATATAATGTTACCACCGAGACGTAGGGACCGACACGCCTGGAATGTTGTCAAATATTACATCCGAGTTGTTAGGTTGCCTTAGGTTAGGATATATAACGTTATAGACGCATATAATATTCCCACCGAGAAGTAGGGTTCGACACGCCTGGAATGTTGTAGAATATTGCATCCGAGATGTTAGGTTGCCTTATGTTAGGATATATAACGTTATAGACGCATATAATGTTACCAACGAGACGTAGGGACCGACATGCCTGAAATGTTGTAGAAGATTACATCGGAGATGTCAGGTTGCCTTAGGTTAGGATATATAATGTTAGAGACGTATATACTGTTCCCACCGAGAAGTAGGGTCCGACACTCCTGGAATGTTGTCAAATATTACATCCGAGATGTTAGGTTGCCTTAGGTTAGGATATATAACGTTATAGACGCATATAATGTTACCACCGAGACGTAGGGACCGACACGCCTGGAATGTTGCCAAATATTACATCCGAGATGTTAGGTGGCCTTAGGTTAGGATATATAACGTTATAGACGTATATACTTTTCCCACCGAGAAGTAGGGTCCGACACACCAGGAATGTTGTCAAATGTTACATCCGAGATGTTAGGTTGCCTATGGTTAGGATATATAACGTTATAGACGCATATAACGTTACCACCGAGAAGTAGGGTCCGACACGCCAGGAATGTTGTCGAATATTACATCCGAGTTGTTAGGTGGCCTTAGGTTAGGATATATAACGTTATAGACGTATATACTGTTCCCACCGAGAAGTAGGGTCCGACACGCCAGGAATGTTGTCAAATATTACATCCGAGTAGTTAGGTTGCCTTAGGTTCGGATATATAACGTTATAGACGCATGTAATGTTACCACCGAGACGTAGGGACCGACACGCCAGGAACGTTGTCGAATATTACATCCGAGTTGTTAGGTTGCCTTAGGTTAGGATATATACCGTTATAGACGAATGTAATGTTACCACCGAGACGTAGGGACCGACACGCCTGGAATGTTGTCAAATATTACATTCGATATGTCAGGTTGCCTTAGGTTAGGATATATAACGTTAGAGACGTATATACTGTTCCCACCGGGAAGTAGGGTCCGAAACGCCTGGAATGTTGTCAAATATTACATCCGAACTGTTAGGTTGCCTTATGTTAGGATATATACCGTTATAGACGTATATAATGTTCCCACCGAGAAGTTTGCGCCGACATGGCAGGAATCTTGTCAAATGTAACATCCGAGTTATTGAGTTGCCTTAGGTTAGGATATATAACGTTATAGACGCATATAATATTCCCACCGAGAAGTAGGGTCCGACAGCCAGGAATGTTGTCAAATATTACATACGAGTTGTTAGGTTGCCTTACGTTAGGATATATAACGTTATAGACGCATATAATGTTACCACCGAGAAGTAGGGTTCGACACGCCTGGAATGTTGTAGAATATTGCATCCGAGATGTTAGGTTGCCTTATGTTAGGATATATAACGTTATAGACGCATATAATGTTCCCACCGAGAAGTAGGGTCCGACACTCCTGGAATGTTGTCAAATATTACATCCGAGATGTTAGGTTGCCTTAGGTTAGGATATATAACGTTATAGACGAATATAATGTTACCACCGAGACGTAGGGACCGACACCCCTGGAATGTTGCCAAATATTACATCCGAGATGTTAGGTGGCCTTAGGTTAGGATATATAACGTTATAGACGTATATACTTTTCCCACCGAGAAGTAGGGTCCGACACACCAGGAATGTTGTCAAATGTTACATCCGAGATGTTAGGTTGCCTATGGTTAGGATATATAACGTTATAGACGCATATAACGTTACCACCGAGAAGTAGGGTCCGACACGCCAGGAATGTTGTCGAATATTACACCCGAGTTGTTAGGTTGCCTTAGGTTAGGATATATAACGTTATAGACGCATATAATGTTACCACAGAGACGTAGGGACCGACTCGCCTGAAATGTTGTAGAATATTACATCCGAGATGTCAGGTTGCCTTAGGTTAGGATATATAACGTTATAGACGTATCTACAGTTCCCTCCGAGAAGTAGGGTTCGACACGCCTGGAATGATGCAGAATATTGCATCCGATATGTTAGATTGCCTTAGGTAATATATATAATGTTAGAGACGTATATACTGTTCCCATCGAGAAGTAGGGTCCGACACGCCTGGAATGTTGTCAAATATTACATTCGATATGTCAGGTTGCCTTAGGTTAGGATATATAATGTTAGAGACGTATATACTGTTCCCACCGAGAAGTAGGGTCCGACACGCCTGGAATGTTGTCAAATATTACATCCGAGATGTCAGGTTGCCTTAGGTTAGGATATATAATGTTAGAGACGTATATACTGTTCCCACCGAGAAGTAGGGTCCGAAACGCCTGGAATGTTGTCAAATATTACATCCGAGATGTTAGGTTGCCTTAGGTTAGGATATATAACGTTATAGACCCATATAATGTTACCACCGAGACGTAGGGACCGACACGCCTGGAATGCTGTCAAATGTAACATCCGAGTTATTGAGTTGCCTTAGGTTAGGATATATAACGCTATAGACGCATATAATATTCCCACCGAGATGTAGGGTCCGACACGCCAGGAATGTTGTCAAATATTACATACGAGTTGTTAGGTTGCCTTAGGTTAGGATATATAACGTTATAGACGCATATAATGTTACCACAGAGACGTAGGGACCGACACGCCTGAAATGTTGTAGAATATTACATCCGAGATGTCAGGTTGCCTTAGGTTAGGATATATAATGTTAGAGACGTATATACTGTTCCCACCGAGAAGTAGGGTCGGACACTCCTGGAATGTTGTCAAATATTACATCCGAGATGTTAAGTTGCCTTAGGTTAGGATATATAACGTTATAGACGCATATAATGTTACCACCGAGACGTAGGGACCGACACGCCTGGAATGTTGTCAAATGTTACATACGATATGTTAGGTGGCCTTAGGTTAAGATATATAACGTTATAGACGTATATACTGTTCCCACCGAGAAGTAGGGTCCGACACAGCAGGAATGTAGTCAAATGTTACATCCGAGATGTTAGGTTGCCTTAGGTTAGGATATATATAGTTAGAGACGTATATACTGTTCCCACCGAGAAGTAGGGTCCGACACTCCTGGAATGTTGTCAAATATTACATACGAGTTGTTAGGATGCCTTACGTTAGGATATATAACGTTATAGACGCATATAATGTTACCACCGAGACGTAGGGACCGACACGCCTGAAATGTTGTAGAATATTACATCCGAGATGTCAGGTTGCCTTAGGTTAGGATATATAATGTTAGAGACGTATATACTGTTCCCACCGAGGAGTAGGGTCCGAAACGCCTGGAATGTTGTCAAATATTACATCCGAGTTGTTAGGTTGCCTTAGGTTAGGATATATAACGTTATAGACGCATATAATGTTACCACCGAGACGTAGGGACCGACACGCCTGGAATGTTGTCAAATATTACATCCGAGTTGTTAGGTTGCCTTAGGTTAGGATATATAACGTTATAGACGCATATAATGTTACCAACGAGACGTAGGGACCGACACGCCTCAAATGTTGTAGAATACTACATCCGAGATGTCAGGTTGCCTTAGGTTAGGATATATAACGTTATAGACGCATATAATGTTACCACCGAGACGTAGGGACCGACACGCCAGGAATGTTGTCAAATGTAACATCCGAGTTATTGGGTTGCCTTAGGTTAGGATGTATAACGTTATAGACGCATATAATATTCCCACCGAGAAGTAGGGTCCGACACGACAGGAATGTTGTCAAATATTACATCCGAGTTGTTAGGTTGCCTTATGTTAGGATATATAACGTTATAGACGCATATAATGTTACCACCGAGACGTAGGGACCGACACGCCTGAAATATTGTAGAATATTACATCCGAGATGTCAGGTTGCCTTAGGTTAGGATATATAACGTTATAGACGCATATAATGTTACCACCGAGACGTAGGGACCGACACGCCTGGAATATTGTCAAATGTTACATCCGAGATGTTAGGTGGCCTTAGGTTTGGATATATAACGTTATAGACGTATATACTGTTCCCACCGAGAAGTAGGGTCCGACACCCCAGGAATGTTGTCAAATATTACATCCGAGTTGTTAGGTTGCCTTAGGTTAGGATATATAACGTTATAGACGCATGTAATGTTACCACCGAGACGTAGGGACCGACACGCCTGTAATGTTGTCAAATGTAACATCCGAGTTATTGAGTTGCCTTAGGTTAGGATATATAACGTTATAGACGCATATAATATTCCCACCGAGAAGTAGGGTCCGATACGCCAGGAATGTTGTCAAATATTACATACGAGTTGTTAGGTTGCCTTATGTTAGGATATATAACGTTATAGACGCATATAATGTTAACACCGAGACGTAGGGACCGACACGCCTGAAATGATGTAGAATATTACATCCGAGATGTCAGGTTGCCTTAGGTTAGGATATATAATGTTAGAGACGTATATACTGTTCCCACCGAGAAGTAGGGTCCGACACGCCTGGAATGTTGTCAAATATTACATCCGAGATGTTAGGTTGCCTTAGGTTAGGATATATAACGTTATAGACGCATATAATGTTACCACCGAGACGTAGGGACCGACACGCCTGGAATGTTGTCAAATATTACATCCGAGTTGTTAGGTTGCCTTAGGTTAGGATATATAACGTTATAGACGCATATAATGTTACCACCGAGATGTAGGGACCGACACGCCTCAAATGTTATAGAATATTACATCCGAGATGTCAGGTTGCCTTAGGTTAGGATATATAACGTTATAGACCCATATAATGTTACAACCGAGATGTAGGGACCGACACGCCTGGAATGTTGTCAAATGTAACATCCGAGTTATTGAGTTGCCTTAGGTTAGGATATATAACGTTATAGACGCATATAATATTCCCACCGAGAAGTAGGTTCCGACACGCCAGGAATGTTGTCAAATATTACATACGAGTTGTTAGGTTGCCTTATGTTAGGATATATAACGTTATAGACGCATATAATGTTACCACCGAGACGTAGGGACCGACACGCCTGAAATGTTGTAGAATATTACATCCGAGATGTCAGGTTGCCTTAGGTTAGGATATATAACGTTATAGACGCATATAATGTTACCACCGAGACGTAGGGACCGACACGCCTGGAATGTTGTCAAATGTTACATACGATATGTTAGGTGGCCTTAGGTTAAGATATATAACGGTATAGACGTATATACTGTTCCCACCGAGAAGTAGGGTCCGACACACCAGGAATGTTGTCAAATGTTACATCCGAGATGTTAGGTTGCCTGTGGTTAGGATATATAACGTTATAGACGCATGTAATGTTACCACCGAGACGTAGGGACCGACACGCCTGGAATGTTGTCAAATGTAACATCCGAGTTATTGAGTTGCCTTAGGTTAGGATATATAACGTTATAGACGCATATAATATTCCCACCGAGAAGTAGGGTCCGACACGCCAGGAATGTTGTCAAATATTACATACGAGTTGTTAGGTTGCCTTATGTTAGGATATATAACGTTATAGACGCATATAATGTTACCACCGAGACGTAGGGACCGACACGCCTGAAATGATGTAGAATATTACATCCGAGATGTCAGGTTGCCTTAGGTTAGGATATATAATGTTAGAGACGTACATACCGTTCCGACCGAGAAGTAGGGTCCGACACGCCTGGAATGTTGTCAAATATTACATCCGAGATGTTAGGTTGCCTTAGGTTAGGATATTTAACGTTATAGACGCATATAATGTTACCACCGAGACGTAGGGACCGATACGCCTGGAATGTTGTCAAATATTACATCCGAGTTGTTAGGTTGCCTTAGGTTAGGATATATAACGTTATAGACGCATATAATGTTACCACCGAGATGTAGGGACCGATACGCCTCAAATGTTGTAGAATACTACATCCGAGATGTCAGGTTGCCTTAGGTTAGGATATATAACGTTATAGACCCATATAATGTTACCACCGAGACGTAGGGACCGACACGCCTGGAATGTTGTCAAATGTAACATCCGAGTTATTGAGTTGCCTTAGGTTAGGATATATAACGTTATAGACGCATATAATATTCCCACCGAGAAGTAGGTTCCGACACGCCAGGAATGTTGTCAAATATTACATACGAGTTGTTAGGTTGCCTTATGTTAGGATATATAACGTTATAGACGCATATAATGTTACCACCGAGACGTAGCGACCGACACGCCTGAAATGTTGTAGAATATTACATCCGAGACGTCAGGTTGCCTTAGGTTAGGATATATAACGTTATAGACGCATATAATGTTACCACCGAGACGTAGGGACCGACACGCCTGGAATATTGTCAAATGTTACATCCGAGATGTTAGGTGGCCTTAGGTTAGGATATATAACGTTATAGACGTATACACTATTCCCACCGAGAAGTAGGGTCCGACAATACTGGAATGTTGTCAAATATTACATCCGAGATGTTAAGTTGCCTTATGTTAGGATATATAACGTTATAGACGCATATAATGTTACCACCGAGACGTAGGGACCGACACGCCTGGAATGTTGCCAAATATTACATCCGAGATGTTAGGTGGCCTTAGGTTAGGATATATAACGTTATAGACGTATATACTTTTCCCACCGAGAAGTAGGGTCCGACACACCAGGAATGTTGTCAAATGTTACATCCGAGATGTTAGGTTGCCTATGGTTAGGATATATAACGTTATAGACGCATATAACGTTACCACCGAGAAGTAGGGTCCGACACGCCAGGAATGTTGTCGAATATTACATCCGAGTTGTTAGGTGGCCTTAGGTTAGGATATATAACGTTATAGACGTATATACTGTTCCCACCGAGAAGTAGGGTCCGACAGGCCAGGAATGTTGTCAAATATTACATCCGAGTAGTTAGGTTGCCTTAGGTTCGGATATATAACGTTATAGACGCATGTAATGTTACCACCGAGACGTAGGGACCGACACGCCAGGAACGTTGTCGAATATTACATCCGAGTTGTTAGGTTGCCTTAGGTTAGGATATATACCGTTATAGACGAATGTAATGTTACCACCGAGACGTAGGGACCGACACGCCTGGAATGTTGTCAAATATTACATTCGATATGTCAGGTTGCCTTAGGTTAGGATATATAACGTTAGAGACGTATATACTGTTCCCACCGGGAAGTAGGGTCCGAAACGCCTGGAATGTTGTCAAATATTATATCCGAAATGTTAGGTTGCCTTATGTTAGGATATATACCGTTATAGACGTATATAATGTTCCCACCGAGAAGTTTGCGCCGACATGGCAGGAATCTTGTCAAATGTAACATCCGAGTTATTGAGTTGCCTTAGGTTAGGATATATAACGTTATAGACGCATATAATATTCCCACCGAGGAGTAGGGTCCGACAGCCAGGAATGTTGTCAAATATTACATACGAGTTGTTAGGTTGCCTTACGTTAGGATATATAACGTTATAGACGCATATAATGTTACCACCGAGACGTAGGGACCGACACGCCTGAAATGTTGTAGAATATTACATCCGAGATGTCAGGTTGCCTTAGGTTAGGATATATAATGTTAGAGACGTATATACTGTTCCCACCGAGGAGTAGGGTCCGAAACGCCTGGAATGTTGTCAAATATTACATCCGAGTTGTTAGGTTGCCTTAGGTTAGGATATATAACGTTATAGACGCATATAATGTTACCACCGAGACGTAGGGACCGACACGCCTGGAATGTTGTCAAATATTACATCCGAGTTGTTAGGTTGCCTTAGGTTAGGATATATAACGTTATAGACGCATATAATGTTACCAACGAGACGTAGGGACCGACACGCCTCAAATGTTGTAGAATACTACATCCGAGATGTCAGGTTGCCTTAGGTTAGGATATATAACGTTATAGACGCATATAATGTTACCACCGAGACGTAGGGACCGACACGCCAGGAATGTTGTCAAATGTAACATCCGAGTTATTGGGTTGCCTTAGGTTAGGATGTATAACGTTATAGACGCATATAATATTCCCACCGAGAAGTAGGGTCCGACACGACAGGAATGTTGTCAAATATTACATCCGAGTTGTTAGGTTGCCTTATGTTAGGATATATAACGTTATAGACGCATATAATGTTACCACCGAGACGTAGGGACCGACACGCCTGGAATGTTGTCAAATGTTACATACGATATGTTAGGTGGCCTTAGGTTAAGATATATAACGTTATAGACGCATATAATGTTACCACCGAGACGTAGGGACCGACACGCCTGGAATGTTGTCAAATATTACATCCGAGTTGTTAGGTTGCCTTAGGTTAGGATATATAACGTTATAGACGCATATAATATTCCCACCGAGAAGTAGGGTTCGACACGCCTGGAATGTTGTAGAATATTGCATCCGAGATGTTAGGTTGCCTTATGTTAGGATATATAACGTTATAGACGCATATAATGTTACCAACGAGACGTAGGGACCGACATGCCTGAAATGTTGTAGAATATTACATCGGAGATGTCAGGTTGCCTTAGGTTAGGATATATAATGTTAGAGACGTATATACTGTTCCCACCGAGAAGTAGGGTCCGACACTCCTGGAATGTTGTCAAATATTACATCCGAGATGTTAGGTTGCCTTAGGTTAGGATATATAACGTTATAGACGCATATAATGTTACCACCGAGACGTAGGGACCGACACGCCTGGAATGTTGCCAAATATTACATCCGAGATGTTAGGTGGCCTTAGGTTAGGATATATAACGTTATAGACGTATATACTTTTCCCACCGAGAAGTAGGGTCCGACACACCAGGAATGTTGTCAAATGTTACATCCGAGATGTTAGGTTGCCTATGGTTAGGATATATAATGTTATAGACGCATATAACGTTACCACCGAGAAGTAGGGTCCGACACGCCAGGAATGTTGTCGAATATTACATCCGAGTTGTTAGGTGGCCTTAGGTTAGGATATATAACGTTATAGACGTATATACTGTTCCCACCGAGAAGTAGGGTCCGACACGCCAGGAATGTTGTCAAATATTACATCCGAGTAGTTAGGTTGCCTTAGGTTCGGATATATAACGTTATAGACGCATGTAATGTTACCACCGAGACGTAGGGACCGACACGCCAGGAACGTTGTCGAATATTACATCCGAGTTGTTAGGTTGCCTTAGGTTAGGATATATACCGTTATAGACGAATGTAATGTTACCACCGAGACGTAGGGACCGACACGCCTGGAATGTTGTCAAATATTACATTCGATATGTCAGGTTGCCTTAGGTTAGGATATATAACGTTAGAGACGTATATACTGTTCCCACCGGGAAGTAGGGTCCGAAACTCCTGGAATGTTGTCAAATATTACATCCGAAATGTTAGGTTGCCTTATGTTAGGATATATACCGTTATAGACGTATATAATGTTCCCACCGAGAAGTTTGCGCCGAAATGGCAGGAATCTTGTCAAATGTAACATCCGAGTTATTGAGTTGCCTTAGGTTAGGATATATAACGTTATAGACGCATATAATATTCCCACCGAGAAGTAGGGTCCGACAGCCAGGAATGTTGTCAAATATTACATACGAGTTGTTAGGTTGCCTTACGTTAGGATATATAACGTTATAGACGCATATAATGTTACCACCGAGACGTAGGGACCGACACGCCTGAAATGTTGTAGAATATTACATCCGAGATGTCAGGTTGCCTTAGGTTAGGATATATAATGTTAGAGACGTATATACTGTTCCCACCGAGGAGTAGGGTCCGAAACGCCTGGAATGTTGTCAAATATTACATCCGAGTTGTTAGGTTGCCTTAGGTTAGGATATATAACGTTATAGACGCATATAATGTTACCACCGAGACGTAGGGACCGACACGCCTGGAATGTTGTCAAATATTACATCCGAGTTGTTAGGTTGCCTTAGGTTAGGATATATAACGTTATAGACGCATATAATGTTACCAACGAGACGTAGGGACCGACACGCCTCAAATGTTGTAGAATACTACATCCGAGATGTCAGGTTGCCTTAGGTTAGGATATATAACGTTATAGACGCATATAATGTTACCACCGAGACGTAGGGACCGACACGCCTGGAATGTTGTCAAATATTACATCCGAGTTGTTAGGTTGCCTTAGGTTAGGATATATAACGTTATAGACGCATATAATATTCCCACCGAGAAGTAGGGTTCGACACGCCTGGAATGTTGTAGAATATTGCATCCGAGATGTTAGGTTGCCTTATGTTAGGATATATAACGTTATAGACGCATATAATGTTACCAACGAGACGTAGGGACCGACATGCCTGAAATGTTGTAGAATATTACATCGGAGATGTCAGGTTGCCTTAGGTTAGGATATATAATGTTAGAGACGTATATACTGTTCCCACCGAGAAGTAGGGTCCGACACTCCTGGAATGTTGTCAAATATTACATCCGAGATGTTAGGTTGCCTTAGGTTAGGATATATAACGTTATAGACGAATATAATGTTACCACCGAGACGTAGGGACCGACACCCCTGGAATGTTGCCAAATATTACATCCGAGATGTTAGGTGGCCTTAGGTTAGGATATATAACGTTATAGACGTATATACTTTTCCCACCGAGAAGTAGGGTCCGACACACCAGGAATGTTGTCAAATGTTACATCCGAGATGTTAGGTTGCCTATGGTTAGGATATATAACGTTATAGACGCATATAACGTTACCACCGAGAAGTAGGGTCCGACACGCCAGGAATGTTGTCGAATATTACACCCGAGTTGTTAGGTTGCCTTAGGTTAGGATATATAACGTTATAGACGCATATAATGTTACCACAGAGACGTAGGGACCGACACGCCTGAAATGTTGTAGAATATTACATCCGAGATGTCAGGTTGCCTTAGGTTAGGATATATAACGTTATAGACGTATCTACAGTTCCCTCCGAGAAGTAGGGTTCGACACACCTGGAATGATGCAGAATATTGCATCCGATATGTTAGATTGCCTTAGGTAATATATATAATGTTAGAGACGTATATACTGTTCCCATCGAGAAGTAGGGTCCGACACGCCTGGAATGTTGTCAAATATTACATTCGATATGTCAGGTTGCCTTAGGTTAGGATATATAATGTTAGAGACGTATATACTGTTCCCACCGAGAAGTAGGGTCCGACACGCCTGGAATGTTGTCAAATATTACATCCGAGATGTTAGGTGGCCTTAGGTTAGGTTATATAACGTTATAGACGTATATACTGTTCCCACCGAGAAGTAGGGTCCGACACGCCAGGAATGTTGTCAAATGTTACATCCGAGATGTTAGGTTGCCTGTGGTTAGGATATATAACGTTATAGACCCATATAATGTTACCACCGAGACGTAGGGACCGACACGCCTGAAATGTTGTAGAATATTACATCCGAGATGTCAGGTTGCCTTAGGTTAGGATATATAATGTTAGAGACGTATATACTGTTCCCACCGAGAAGTAGGGTCCGAAACGCCTGGAATGTTGTCAAATATTACATCCGAGATGTTAGGTTGCCTTAGGTTAGGATATATAACGTTATAGACCCATATAATGTTACCACCGAGACGTAGGGACCGACACGCCTGGAATGCTGTCAAATGTAACATCCGAGTTATTGAGTTGCCTTAGGTTAGGATATATAACGCTATAGACGCATATAATATTCCCACCGAGATGTAGGGTCCGACACGCCAGGAATGTTGTCAAATATTACATACGAGTTGTTAGGTTGCCTTAGGTTAGGATATATAACGTTATAGACGCATATAATGTTACCACAGAGACGTAGGGACCGACACGCCTGAAATGTTGTAGAATATTACATCCGAGATGTCAGGTTGCCTTAGGTTAGGATATATAATGTTAGAGACGTATATACTGTTCCCACCGAGAAGTAGGGTCGGACACTCCTGGAATGTTGTCAAATATTACATCCGAGATGTTAAGTTGCCTTAGGTTAGGATATATAACGTTATAGACGCATATAATGTTACCACCGAGACGTAGGGACCGACACGCCTGGAATGTTGTCAAATGTTACATACGATATGTTAGGTGGCCTTAGGTTAAGATATATAACGTTATAGACGTATATACTGTTCCCACCGAGAAGTAGGGTCCGACACTCCTGGAATGTTGTCAAATATTACATACGAGTTGTTAGGTTGCCTTACGTTAGGATATATAACGTTATAGACGCATATAATGTTACCACCGAGACGTAGGGACCGACACGCCTGAAATGTTGTAGAATATTACATCCGAGATGTCAGGTTGCCTTAGGTTAGGATATATAATGTTAGAGACGTATATACTGTTCCCACCGAGGAGTAGGGTCCGAAACGCCTGGAATGTTGTCAAATATTACATCCGAGTTGTTAGGTTGCCTTAGGTTAGGATATATAACGTTATAGACGCATATAATGTTACCACCGAGACGTAGGGACCGACACGCCTGGAATGTTGTCAAATATTACATCCGAGTTGTTAGGTTGCCTTAGGTTAGGATATATAACGTTATAGACGCATATAATGTTACCAACGAGACGTAGGGACCGACACGCCTCAAATGTTGTAGAATACTACATCCGAGATGTCAGGTTGCCTTAGGTTAGGAAATATAACGTTATAGACGCATATAATGTTACCACCGAGACGTAGGGACCGACACGCCAGGAATGTTGTCAAATGTAACATCCGAGTTATTGGGTTGCCTTAGGTTAGGATGTATAACGTTATAGACGCATATAATATTCCCACCGAGAAGTAGGGTCCGACACGACAGGAATGTTGTCAAATATTACATCCGAGTTGTTAGGTTGCCTTATGTTAGGATATATAACGTTATAGACGCATATAATGTTACCACCGAGACGTAGGGACCGACACGCCTGGAATGTTGTCAAATGTTACATACGATATGTTAGGTGGCCTTAGGTTAAGATATATAACGTTATAGACGCATATAATGTTACCACCGAGACGTAGGGACCGACACGCCTGGAATGTTGTCAAATATTACATCCGAGTTGTTAGGTTGCCTTAGGTTAGGATATATAACGTTATAGACGCATATAATATTCCCACCGAGAAGTAGGGTTCGACACGCCTGGAATGTTGTAGAATATTGCATCCGAGATGTTAGGTTGCCTTATGTCAGGATATATAACGTTATAGACGCATATAATGTTACCAACGAGACGTAGGGACCGACATGCCTGAAATGTTGTAGAATATTACATCGGAGATGTCAGGTTGCCTTAGGTTAGGATATATAACGTTATAGACGTATCTACAGTTCCCTCCGAGAAGTAGGGTTCGACACGCCTGGAATGATGCAGAATATTGCATCCGATATGTTAGATTGCCTTAGGTAATATATATAATGTTAGAGACGTATATACTGTTCCCATCGAGAAGTAGGGTCCGACACGCCTGGAATGTTGTCAAATATTACATTCGATATGTCAGGTTGCCTTAGGTTAGGATATATAACGTTATAGACGTATATACTTTTCCCACCGAGAAGTAGGGTCCGACACACCAGGAATGTTGTCAAATGTTACATCCGAGATGTTAGGTTGCCTATGGTTAGGATATATAACGTTATAGACGCATATAACGTTACCACCGAGAAGTAGGGTCCGACACGCCAGGAATGTTGTCGAATATTACACCCGAGTTGTTAGGTTGCCTTAGGTTAGGATATATAACGTTATAGACGCATATAATGTTACCACAGAGACGTAGGGACCGACACGCCTGAAATGTTGTAGAATATTACATCCGAGATGTTAGGTTGCCTATGGTTAGGATATATAACGTTATAGACGCATATAACGTTACCACCGAGAAGTAGGGTCCGACACGCCAGGAATGTTGTCGAATATTACACCCGAGTTGTTAGGTTGCCTTAGGTTAGGATATATAACGTTATAGACGCATATAATGTTACCACAGAGACGTAGGGACCGACACGCCTGAAATGTTGTAGAATATTACATCCGAGATGTCAGGTTGCCTTAGGTTAGGATATATAACGTTATAGACGTATCTACAGTTCCCTCCGAGAAGTAGGGTTCGACACGCCTGGAATGATGCAGAATATTGCATCCGATATGTTAGATTGCCTTAGGTAATATATATAATGTTAGATACGTATATACTGTTCCCATCGAGAAGTAGGGTCCGACACGCCTGGAATGTTGTCAAATATTACATTCGATATGTCAGGTTGCCTTAGGTTAGGATATATAATGTTAGAGACGTATATACTGTTCCCACCGAGAAGTAGGGTCCGACACGCCTGGAATGTTGTCAAATATTACATCCGAGATGTTAGGTGGCCTTAGGTTAGGTTATATAACGTTATAGACGTATATACTGTTCCCACCGAGAAGTAGGGTCCGACACGCCAGGAATGTTGTCAAATGTTACATCCGAGATGTTAGGTGGCCTTAGGTTAGGATATATAACGTTATAGACGCATATAATGTTACCACCGAGACGTAGGGACCGACACGCCTGAAATGTTGTAGAATATTACATCCGAGATGTCAGGTTGCCTTAGGTTAGGATATATAATGTTAGAGACGTATATACTGTTCCCACCGAGAAGTAGGGTCCGAAACGCCTGGAATGTTGTCAAATATTACATCCGAGATGTTAGGTTGCCTTAGGTTAGGATATATAACGTTATAGACCCATATAATGTTACCACCGAGACGTAGGGACCGACACGCCTGGAATGCTGTCAAATGTAACATCCGAGTTATTGAGTTGCCTTAGGTTAGGATATATAACGCTATAGACGCATATAATATTCCCACCGAGATGTAGGGTCCGACACGCCAGGAATGTTGTCAAATATTACATACGAGTTGTTAGGTTGCCTTAGGTTAGGATATATAACGTTATAGACGCATATAATGTTACCACAGAGACGTAGGGACCGACACGCCTGAAATGTTGTAGAATATTACATCCGAGATGTCAGGTTGCCTTAGGTTAGGATATATAATGTTAGAGACGTATATACTGTTCCCACCGAGAAGTAGGGTCGGACACTCCTGGAATGTTGTCAAATATTACATCCGAGATGTTAAGTTGCCTTAGGTTAGGATATATAACGTTATAGACGCATATAATGTTACCACCGAGACGTAGGGACCGACACGCCTGGAATGTTGTCAAATGTTACATACGATATGTTAGGTGGCCTTAGGTTAAGATATATAACGTTATAGACGTATATACTGTTCCCACCGAGAAGTAGGGTCCGACACAGCAGGAATGTAGTCAAATGTTACATCCGAGATGTTAGGTTGCCTTAGGTTAGGATATATATAGTTAGAGACGTATATACTGTTCCCACCGAGAAGTAGGGTCCGACACTCCTGGAATGTTGTCAAATATTACATCCGAGATGTTAGGTTGCCTTAGGTTAGGATATATGACGTTATAGACGAATATAATGTTACCACCCAGACGTTGGGACCGACACCCCTGGAATGTTGCCAAATATTACATCCGAGATGTTAGGTGGCCTTAGGTTAGGATATATAACGTTATAGACGTATATACTTTTCCCACCGAGAAGTAGGGTCCGACACACCAGGAATGTTGCAGAATATTACATCCGAGATGTCAGGTTGCCTTAGGTTAGGATATATAACGTTATAGACGTATCTACAGTTCCCTCCGAGAAGTAGGGTTCGACACGCCTGGAATGTTGCAGAATATTACATCCGAGATGTCAGGTTGCCTTAGGTTAGGATATATAATGTTAGAGACGTATATACTGTTCCCACCGAGAAGTAGGGTCCGAAACGCCTGGAATGTTGTCAAATATTACATCCGAGATGTTAGGTTGCCTTAGGTTAGGATATATAACGTTATAGACGCATATAATGTTACCACCGAGACGTAGGGACCGACACGCCTGGAATGTTGTAGAATGTTACATCCGAGATGTTAGGTTGCCTGTGGTTAGGATATATAACGTTATAGACGCATATAACGTTACCACCGAGAAGTAGGGTCCGACACGCCAGGAACGTTGTCGAATATTACATCCGAGTTGTTAGGTTGCCTTAGGTTAGGATATATAACGTTATAGACGCATGTAATGTTACCACCGAGACGTAGGGACCGACACGCCTGGAATGTTGTAGAATATTACATCCGAGATGTCAGGTTGCCTTAGGTTAGGATATATAACGTTATAGACGTATATACTGTTCCCACCGATAAGTAGTGTCCGACACGCCAGGAATGTTGTCAAATATTACATCCGAGTTGTTAGGTTGCCTTAGGTTAGGATATATAACGTTATAGACGCATGCAATGTTACCATCCAGACGTAGGGACCGACACGCCTGGAATGTTGTCAAATGTTACATCCGAGATGTTAGATTGCCTTAGGTTAGGATATATGACGTTATAGACGTATATACTGTTCCCTCCGAGAAGTAGGTTTCGACACGCCTGGAATGTTGTCAAATGTTACATCCGAGATGTTAGGTTGCCTTAGGTTAGGATATATAAAGTTTGAGACGTATATACTGTTCCCACCGAGAAGTAGGGTCCGACACGCCTGGAATGTTGTCAAATATTACATCCGAGATGTTAGGTTGCCTTAGGTTAGGATATATAACGTTATAGACCCATATAATGTTACCACCGAGACGTAGGGACCGACACGCCTGGAATGTTGTCAAATGTAACATCCGAGTTATTGAGTTGCCTTAGGTTAGGATATATAACGTTATAGACGCATATAATGTTACCACCGAGACGTAGGGACCGACACGCCTGGAATGTTGTCAAATATTACATCCGAGTTGTTAGGTTGCCTTAGGTTAGGATATATAACGTTATAGACGCATATAATGTTACCACCGAGACGTAGGGACCGACACGCCTCAAATGTTGTAGAATACTACATCCGAGATGTCAGGTTGCCTTAGGTTAGGATATATAACGTTATAGACGCATATAATGTTACCACCGAGACGTAGGGACCGACACGCCTGGAATGTTGTCAAATATAACGTCCGAGTTATTGAGTTGCCTTAGGTTAGGATATATAACGTTATAGACGAATATAATGTTACCACCGAGACGTAGGGACCGACACCCCTGGAATGTTGCCAAATATTACATCCGAGATGTTAGGTGGCCTTAGGTTAGGATATATAACGTTATAGACGTATATACTTTTCCCACCGAGAAGTAGGGTCCGACACACCAGGAATGTTGTCAAATGTTACATCCGAGATGTTAGGTTGCCTATGGTTAGGATATATAACGTTATAGACGCATATAACGTTACCACCGAGAAGTAGGGTCCGACACGCCAGGAATGTTGTCGAATATTACACCCGAGTTGTTAGGTTGCCTTAGGTTAGGATATATAACGTTATAGACGCATATAATGTTACCACAGAGACGTAGGGACCGACACGCCTGAAATGTTGTAGAATATTACATCCGAGATGTCAGGTTGCCTTAGGTTAGGATATATATAATTAGAGACGTATATACTGTTCCCATCGAGAAGTAGGGTCCGACACGCCTGGAATGTTGTCAAATATTACATTCGATATGTCAGGTTGCCTTAGGTTAGGATATATAATGTTAGAGACGTATATACTGTTCCCACCGAGAAGTAGGGTCCGACACGCCTGGAATGTTGTCAAATATTACATCCGAGATGTTAGGTGGCCTTAGGTTAGGTTATATAACGTTATAGACGTATATACTGTTCCCACCGAGAAGTAGGGTCCGACACGCCAGGAATGTTGTCAAATGTTACATCCGAGATGTTAGGTGGCCTTAGGTTAGGATATATAACGTTATAGACGCATATAATGTTACCACCGAGACGTAGGGACCGACACGCCTGAAATGTTGTAGAATATTACATCCGAGATGTCAGGTTGCCTTAGGTTAGGATATATAATGTTAGAGACGTATATACTGTTCCCACCGAGAAGTAGGGTCCGAAACGCCTGGAATGTTGTCAAATATTACATCCGAGATGTTAGGTTGCCTTAGGTTAGGATATATAACGTTATAGACCCATATAATGTTACCACCGAGACGTAGGGACCGACACGCCTGGAATGTTGTCAAATGTAACATCCGAGTTATTGTGTTGCCTTAGGTTAGGATATATAACGCTATAGACGCATATAATATTCCCACCGAGATGTAGGGTCCGACAGACCAGGAATGTTGTCAAATATTACATACGAGTTGTTAGGTTGCCTTATGTTAGGATATATAACGTTATAGACGCATATAATGTTACCACCGAGACGTAGCGACCGACACGCCTGAAATGTTGTAGAATATTACATCCGAGATGTCAGGTTGCCTTAGGTTAGGATATATAACGTTATAGACGCATATAATGTTACCACCGAGACGTAGGGACCGACACGCCTGGAATGTTGTAGAATGTTACATCCGAGATGTTAGGTTGCCTGTGGTTAGGATATATAACGTTATAGACGCATATAACGTTACCACCGAGAAGTAGGGTCCGACACGCCAGGAACGTTGTCGAATATTACATCCGAGTTGTTAGGTTGCCTTAGGTTAGGATATATAACGTTATAGACGCATGTAATGTTACCACCGAGACGTAGGGACCGACACGCCTGGAATGTTGTAGAATATTACATCCGAGATGTCAGGCTGCCTTAGGTTAGGATATATAACGTTATAGACGTATATACTGTTCCCACCGAGAAGTAGTGTCCGACACGCCAGGAATGTTGTCAAATATTACATCCGAGTTGTTAGGTTGCCTTAGGTTAGGATATATAACGTTATAGACGCATGCAATGTTACCATCCAGACGTAGGGACCGACACGCCTGGAATGTTGTCAAATGTTACATCCGAGATGTTAGATTGCCTTAGGTTAGGATATATGACGTTATAGACGTATATACTGTTCCCTCCGAGAAGTAGGTTTCGACACGCCTGGAATGTTGTCAAATGTTACATCCGAGATGTTAGGTTGCCTTAGGTTAGGATATATAAAGTTTGAGACGTATATACTGTTCCCACCGAGAAGTAGGGTCCGACACGCCTGGAATGTTGTCAAATATTACATCCGAGATGTTAGGTTGCCTTAGGTTAGGATATATAACGTTATAGACCCATATAATGTTACCACCGAGACGTAGGGACCGACATGCCTGGAATGTTGTCAAATGTAACATCCGAGTTATTGAGTTGCCTTAGGTTAGGATATATAACGTTATAGACGCATATAATATTCCCACCGAGAAGTAGGGTCCGACACGCCAGGAATGTTGTCAAATATTACATACGAGTTGTTAGGTTGCCTTATGTTAGGATATATAACGTTATAGACGCATATAATGTTACCACCGAGGCGTAGGGACCGACACGCCTGAAATGTTGTAGAATATTACATCCGAGATGTCAGGTTGCCTTAGGTTAGGATATATAATGTTAGAGACGTATATACTGTTCCCACCGAGAAGTAGGGTCCGAAACGCCTGGAATGTTGTCAAATATTACATCCGAGTTGTTAGGTTGCCTTAGGTTAGGATATATAACGTTATAGACGTATCTACAGTTCCCTCCGAGAAGTAGGGTTCGACACGCCTGGAATGCTGTAGAATATTGCATCCGAGATGTTAGGTTGCCTTAGGTTAGGATATATAACGTTATAGACGCATATAATGTTACCACCGAGCAGTTTGCGCCGACATGGCAGGAATGTTGTCAAATATTACATCCGAGTTATTAAGTTGCCTTAGGTTGGGATATAGACCGTTATAGACGCATATAATATTCCCACCGAGAAGTAGGGTCCGACACGCCAGGAATGTTGTCAAATATTACATACGAAGTGTTAGGTGACCTTAGGTTAGGATATATAACGTTACAGACGCATATAATGTTACCACCGAGACGTATGGACCGACATGCCTGGAATGTTGTAGAATATTACATCCGAGATGTCAGGTTGCCTTAGGTTAGGATATATACCGTTACAGACGTATATAATATTCCCACCGAAAAGAATGCTCCGACACGCTAGGAATGTTGTAATATATTACGTCTGAGATGATAGGTTGCCTTAGATTAGGATATACAACGCTATAGACGTATATACGGTTCCCACCGAGAAGTAGTGTCCGACACGCCAGGAATGTTGTCAAATGTTACATCCGAGATGTTAGGTTGCCTTAGGTTAGGATATATAACGTTACAGACGCATATAATGTTACCACCGAGACGTAGGGACCGGCACGCCTGGAATGTTGTCAAATGTTACATCCGAGATGTTAGGTCGCCTTAGGTTAGGATATATAACGTTATAGACGCATGTAATGTTACCACAGAGACGTAGGGGGTGACACGCCTGGAATGTTGCAGAATTTTACATCCGAGATGTTAGGTGGCCTTAGGTCAGGACATATAACGTTATAGACGCATATAATGTTACCACCGAGACGTAGGGACCGACACGCCTGGAATGTTGTCAAATGTTACATCCGAGATGTTAGGTTGCCTTAGGTTAAGATATATAACGTTATAAACGAATATAATGTTACCACCGAAAAGAATGCTCCGACACGCCAGGAATGTTGTAAAATAGTACGTGTGAGATGATAGGTTGCCTTAGATTAGGATATACAACGTTATAGACGTATATACGGTTCCCACCGAGAAGTAGGGTCCGACACGCCAGGAATGTTGTCAAATATTACATCCGAGTTGTTAGGTTGCCTTAGGTTAGGATATTTAACGTTATAGACGCATGCAATGTTACCATCCAGACGTAGGGACCGACACGACTGGAATGTTGTCAAATGTTACATCCGAGATGTTAGGTGGCCTTAGGTCAGTATATATAACGTTATAGACGTATATAATTTCCCACCGAGAAGTAGCGTCCGACACGCTTGGAATGTTGTCAAATGTTACATCCGAGATGTTAGGTTGCCTTAGGTTAGGATATATAACGTTACAGACGCATATAATGTTACCACCGAGACGTAGGGACCGGCACGCCTGGAATGTTGTCAAATGTTACATCCGAGATGTTAGGTCGCCTTAGGTTAGGATATATAACGTTATAGACGCATGTAATGTTACCACAGAGACGTAGGGGGTGACACGCCTGGAATGTTGCAGAATTTTACATCCGAGATGTTAGGTGGCCTTAGGTCAGGACATATAACGTTATAGACGCATATAATGTTACCACCGAGACGTAGGGACCGACACGCCTGGAATGTTGTCAAATGTTACATCCGAGATGTTAGGTTGCCTTAGGTTAAGATATATAACGTTATAAACGAATATAATGTTACCACCGAGACGTAGGGACCGACTCGCCTGGAATGTTGTCAAATGTTACATCCGATATGTTAGGTTGCCTTAGGTTAGGATATATAACGTTACAGACGCATATAATGTTACCACCGAGACGTATGGACCGACATGCCTGGAATGTTGTAGAATATTACATCCGAGATGTCAGGTTGCCTTAGGTTAGGATATATACCGTTACAGACGTATATAATATTCCCACCGAAAAGAATGCTCCGACACGCCAGGAATGTTGTAAAATAGTACGTGTGAGATGATAGGTTGCCTTAGATTAGGATATACAACGTTATAGACGTATATACGGTTCCCACCGAGAAGTAGGGTCCGACACGCCAGGAATGTTGTCAAATATTACATCCGAGTTGTTAGGTTGCCTTAGGTTAGGATATTTAACGTTATAGACGCATGCAATGTTACCATCCAGACGTAGGGACCGACACGACTGGAATGTTGTCAAATGTTACATCCGAGATGTTAGGTGGCCTTAGGTCAGGATATATAACGTTATAGACGTATATAATTTCCCACCGAGAAGTAGCGTCCGACAAGACAGGAATGTTGTCAAATTTTACGTCTGAGATGATAGGTTGCCTTAGATAAGGATATACAACGTTATAGACGCTTATAATGTTCCCACCGAGAAGTAGGGTCCAATACGCCTGGAATGTTGTAGAATATTACATCCGAGATGTAAGGTCGCCTTAGGTTAGGATATATAACGTTATAGACGCATGTAATGTTACCACAGAGACGTAGGGGGTGACACGCCTGGAATGTTGCAGAAATTTACATCCGAGATGTCAGGTTGCCTTAGGTTAGGATATATAACGTTATAGACGTATATACTGTTCCCACGGAGAAGTAGTGTCCGACACGCCTGGAATGTTGTCAAATGTTACATCCGAGATGTTAGGTTGCCTTAGGTTAGGATATATAACGTTATAAACGAATATAATGTTCCCACCGAGAAGTAGGGTCCGACACGCCAGGAATGTTATCAAATATTACATCCGAAATGTTAGGTGACCTTAGGTTAGGATATATAACGTTACAGACGCATATAATGTTACCACCGAGACGTAGGGACCGACACCCCTGGAATGTTGTCAAATGTTACATCCGAGATGTTAGGTGGCCTTAGGTTAGGATATATAACGTTATAGACGCATGTAATGTTACCACAGAGACGTAGGGACCGACACGCCTGGAATGTTGCAGAATTTTACATCCGAGATGTCATGTTGCCTTAGGTTAGGATATATACCGTTATAGACGTGTATAATATTCCCACCGAAAAGAATGCTCCGACACGCTAGGAATGTTGTAATATATTACGTCTGAGATGATAGGTTGCCTTAGATTAGGATATACAACGCTATAGACGTATATACGGTTCCCACCGAGAAGTAGTGTCCGACACGCCAGGAATGTTGTCGAATATTACATCCGAGTTGTTAGGTTGCCTTAGGTTAGGATATATAACGTTATAGACGCATGTAATGTTACCACAGAGACGTAGGGAGTGACACGCCTGGAATGTTGCAGAATCTTACATCCGAGATGTCAGGTTGCCTTAGGTTAGGATATATAACGTTATAGACGTATATACTGTTCCCACCGAGAAGTAGTGTCCGACACGCCTGGAATGTTGTCAAATGTTACATCCGAGATGTTAGGTTGCCTTAGGTTAGGATATATAAAGTTACAGACGCATATAATGTTACCACCGAGACGTAGGGACCGGCACGCCTGGAATGTTGTCAAATGTTACATCCGAGATGTTAGGTCGCCTTAGGTTAGGATATATAACGTTATAGACGCATGTAATGTTACCACAGAGACGTAGGGGGTGACACGCCTGGAATGTTGCAGAATTTTACATCCGAGATGTTAGGTGGCCTTAGGTCAGGACATATAACGTTATAGACGCATATAATGTTACCACCGAGACGTAGGGACCGACACGCCTGGAATGTTGTCAAATGTTACATCCGAGATGTTAGGTTGCCTTAGGTTAAGATATATAACGTTATAAACGAATATAATGTTACCACCGAGACGTAGGGACCGACACGCCTGGAATGTTGTCAAATGTTACATCCGATATGTTAGGTTGCCTTAGGTTAGGATATATAACGTTACAGACGCATATAATGTTCCCACCGAGAAGTAGGGTCCGACACGCCAGGAATGTTGTCAAATATTACATCCGAAATGTTAGGTGACCTTAGGTTAGGATATATAACGTTACAGACGCATATAATGTTACCACCGAGACGTAGGGACCGACATGCCTGGAATGTTGTAGAATATTACATCCGAGATGTCAGGTTGCCTTAGGTTAGGATATATAACGTTATAAACGAATATAATGTTCCCACCGAGAAGTAGGGTCCGACACGCCAGGAATGTTGCCAAATATTACATCCGAGATGTTAGGTGGCCTCAGGTTAGGATATATAACGTTATAGACGTATATACTTTTCCCACCGAGAAGTAGGGTCCGACACACCAGGAATGTTGTCAAATGTTACATCCGAGATGTTAGGTTGCCTATGGACGGATATATAACGTTATAGACGCATATAACGTTACCACCGAGAAGTAGGGTCCGACACGGCAGGAATGTTGTCGAATATTACATCCGAGTTGTTAGGTTGCCTTAGGTTAGGATATATAACGTTATAATCACGCATATAATGTTACCACAGAGACGTAGGGACCGACACGCCTGAAATGTTGTAGAATATTACATCCGAGATGTCAGGTTGCCTTAGGTTAGGATATATAATGTTAGAGACGTATATACTGTTCCCACCGAGAAGTAGGGTCCGACACGCCTGGAATGTTGTCAAATATTACATCCGAGATGTTAGTTTGCCTTAGGTTAGGATATATAACGTTATAGACGCATATAATGTTACCACCGAGAAGTAGGGTCCGACAGGCCAGGAATGTTGTCAAGTATTACATCCGAGTTGTTAGGTTGCCTTATGTTAGGATATATAACGTTATAGACGCATGTAACGTTACCACCGAGACGTAGGGTCCGACACGCCTGGAATGATGTCAAATATTACGTCTGAGATGATAGGTTGCCTTAGATTAGGACATACAACGTTATAGACGCATATAATGTTCCCACCGAGAAGTAAGGTCCGACACGCCTGGAATGCTGCCAAATATTACATCCGAGATGTCAGGTGGCCTTAGGTTAGGATATTTAACGTTATAGACGTATATATTGTTCCCACCGAGAAGTAGGGTCCGACACGCCAGGAAAGTTGTCAAATGTTACATCCGAGATGTTAATTTGCCTTAGGTTAGGATATATGAGGTTATAGACGTATATACTGTTACCACCGGGACGTAGGGACCGACACGCCTGGAATGTTGTCAAATGTTACATCCGATATGTTAGGTTGCCTTAGGTTGGGATATGGACCGTTATAGACGCATATTATATTCCCACCGAAAAGTATGCTCCGACAGGCCAGGAATGTTGTAAAATATTACGTCTGAGATGATAGGTTGCCTTAGATTAGGACATACAACGTTATAGACGCATATAATGTTCCCACCGAGAAGTAGGGCCCGACACGCCTGGAATGTTGCCAAATATTACATCCGAGATGTAAGGAGGCCTTAGGTTAGGATATATAACGTTATAGACGCATATAATGTTACCACCGAGAAGTTGGGTCAGACACGCCAGGAATGTTGTCGAATATTACATCCCAGTTGTTAGGTTGCCTTAGGTTAGGATATATAACGTTATAGACGCATATAATGTTACCACCGAGACGTAGGGACCGACAGGCCTGAAATGTTGTTGAATATTACATCCGAGATGTTAGGTTGCCGTAGGTTAGGATATATAACGTTATAAACGCATATAATGTTACCACCGAGAAGTTTGCGCCGACATCGCAGGAATGTTGTCAAATATTACATCCGAGTTATTAAGTTGCCTTAGGTTGGGATATAGACCGTTATGGACGCATATAATATTCCCACCGAGAAGTAGGGTCCGACACGCCTGAAATGTTGTAGAATATTACATCCGAGATGTCAGGTTGCCTTAGGTTAGGATATATAATGTTAGAGACGTATATACTGTTCCCACCGAGAAGTAGGGTGCGACACGCCTGGAATGTTGTCAAATATTACATCCGAGATGTCAGGTTGCCTTAGCTTAGGATATATGACGTTATAGACGTATATACTGTTCCCACCGAGATGTAGGGTCCGACACGCCTGGAATGTTGTAGAATATTACATCCGAGATGTCAGGTTGCCTTAGGTTAGGATATATAATGTTAGAGACGTATATACTGTTCCCACCGAGAAGTAGGGTCCGACACGCCTGGAATGTTGTCAAATATTACATCCGCGATGTTAGGTTGCCTTAGGTTAGGATATATAACGTTATAGACGCATGTAATGTTACCACCGAGACGTAGGGACCGACACGCCTGGAATGTTGTCAAATATTACATCCGAGATGTCAGGTTGCCTTAGCTTAGGATATATGACGTTATAGACGTATATACTGTTCCCACCGAGAAGTAGGGTCGGACACGCCTGGAATGTTGTAGAATATTACATCCGAGATGTCAGGTTGCCTTAGGTTAGGATATATAATGTTAGAGACGTATATACTGTTCCCACCGAGAAGTAGGGTCCGACACGCCTGTAATGTTGTCAAATATTACATCCGCGATGTTAGGTTGCCTTAGGTTAGGATATATAACGTTATAGACGCATGTAATGTTACCACAGAGACGTAGGGACCGACACGCCTGGAATGTTGTCAAATATTACATCCGAGTTGTTAGGTTGCCTTATGTTAGGATATATAACGTTATAGACGCATGTAACGTTACCACCGAGACGTAGGGTCCGACACGCCTGGAATGATGTCAAATATTACGTCTGAGATGATAGGTTGCCTTAGATTAGGACATACAACGTTATAGACGCATATAATGTTCCCACCGAGAAGTAAGGTCCGACACGCCTGGAATGCTGCCAAATATTACATCCGAGATGTCAGGTGGCCTTAGGTTAGGATATTTAACGTTATAGACGTATATATTGTTCCCACCGAGAAGTAGGGTCCGACACGCCAGGAAAGTTGTCAAATGTTACATCCGAGATGTTAATTTGCCTTAGGTTAGGATATATGAGGTTATAGACGTATATACTGTTACCACCGGGACGTAGGGACCGACACGCCTGGAATGTTGTCAAATGTTACATCCGATATGTTAGGTTGCCTTAGGTTGGGATATGGACCGTTATAGACGCATATTATATTCCCACCGAAAAGTATGCTCCGACAGGCCAGGAATGTTGTAAAATATTACGTCTGAGATGATAGGTTGCCTTAGATTAGGACATACAACGTTATAGACGCATATAATGTTCCCACCGAGAAGTAGGGCCCGACACGCCTGGAATGTTGCCAAATATTACATCCGAGATGTAAGGAGGCCTTAGGTTAGGATATATAACGTTATAGACGCATATAATGTTACCACCGAGAAGTTGGGTCAGACACGCCAGGAATGTTGTCGAATATTACATCCCAGTTGTTAGGTTGCCTTAGGTTAGGATATATAACGTTATAGACGCATATAATGTTACCACCGAGACGTAGGGACCGACAGGCCTGAAATGTTGTTGAATATTACATCCGAGATGTTAGGTTGCCGTAGGTTAGGATATATAACGTTATAAACGCATATAATGTTACCACCGAGAAGTTTGCGCCGACATCGCAGGAATGTTGTCAAATATTACATCCGAGTTATTAAGTTGCCTTAGGTTGGGATATAGACCGTTATGGACGCATATAATATTCCCACCGAGAAGTAGGGTCCGACACGCCTGAAATGTTGTAGAATATTACATCCGAGATGTCAGGTTGCCTTAGGTTAGGATATATAATGTTAGAGACGTATATACTGTTCCCACCGAGAAGTAGGGTGCGACACGCCTGGAATGTTGTCAAATATTACATCCGAGATGTCAGGTTGCCTTAGCTTAGGATATATGACGTTATAGACGTATATACTGTTCCCACCGAGATGTAGGGTCCGACACGCCTGGAATGTTGTAGAATATTACATCCGAGATGTCAGGTTGCCTTAGGTTAGGATATATAATGTTAGAGACGTATATACTGTTCCCACCGAGAAGTAGGGTCCGACACGCCTGGAATGTTGTCAAATATTACATCCGCGATGTTAGGTTGCCTTAGGTTAGGATATATAACGTTATAGACGCATGTAATGTTACCACCGAGACGTAGGGACCGACACGCCTGGAATGTTGTCAAATATTACATCCGAGATGTCAGGTTGCCTTAGCTTAGGATATATGACGTTATAGACGTATATACTGTTCCCACCGAGAAGTAGGGTCGGACACGCCTGGAATGTTGTAGAATATTACATCCGAGATGTCAGGTTGCCTTAGGTTAGGATATATAATGTTAGAGACGTATATACTGTTCCCACCGAGAAGTAGGGTCCGACACGCCTGTAATGTTGTCAAATATTACATCCGCGATGTTAGGTTGCCTTAGGTTAGGATATATAACGTTATAGACGCATGTAATGTTACCACCGAGACGTAGGGACCGACACGCCTGGAATGTTGTCAAATATTACATCCGAGATGTCAGGTTGCCTTAGCTTAGGATATATGACGTTATAGACGTATATACTGTTCCCACCGAGAAGTAGGGTCCGACACGCCTGGAATGTTGTAGAATATTACATCCGAGATGTCAGGTTGCCTTAGGTTAGGATATATAATGTTAGGGACGTATATACTGTTCCCACCGAGAAGTAGGGTCCGACACGCCTGGAATGTTGTCAAATATTACATCCGCGATGTTAGGTTGCCTTAGGTTAGGATATATAACGTTATAGACGCATATAATGTTACCACCGAGACGTAGGGACCGACACGCCTGGAATGTTGTCAAATGTTACATCCGAGATGTTAGATTGCCTTAGGTTAGGATATATAACGTTATAGACGCATATAATATTCCCACCGAGAAGTAGAGTCCGACACGCCTGGAATGTTGTAGAATATTACATCCGAGATGTCAGGTTGCCTTAGGTTAGGATATATAATGTTAGAGACGTATATACTGTTCCCACCGAGAAGTAGGGTCCGACACGCCTGGAATGTTGTCAAATATTACATCCGAGATGTTAGTTTGCCTTAGGTTAGGATATATAACGTTATAGACGCATATAATGTTACCACCGAGACGTAGGGACCGACACGCCTGGAATGTTGTCAAATGTAACATCCGAGCTATTGAGTTGCCTTAGGTTAGGATATATAACGTTATAGACGCATATAATATTCCCACCGAGAAGTAGGGTCCGACACGCCTGGAATGTTGTAGAATATTACATCCGAGATGTCAGGTTGCCTTAGGGTAGGATATATAATGTTAGAGACGTATATACTGTTCCCACCGAGAAGTAGGGACCGACACGACTGGGATGTTGTCAAATATTACATCCGAGATGTTAGTTTGCCTTAGGTTAGGATATATAACGTTATAGACGCATATAATGTTACCACCGAGACGTAGGGACCGACACGCCTGGAATGTTGTCAAATGTAACATCCGAGTTATTGATTTGCCTTAGGTTAGGATATATAACGTTATAGACGCATATAATATTCCCACCGAGAAGTAGGGTCCGACAGGCCAGGAATGTTGTCAAGTATTACATCCGAGTTGTTAGTTTGCCTTAGGTTAGGATATATAACGTTATAGACGCATATAATGTTACCACCGAGACGTAGGGACCGACACGCCTGGAATGTTGTCAAATGTAACATCCGAGTTATTGAGTTGCCTTAGGTTAGGATATATAACGTTATAGACGCATATAATATTCCCACCGAGAAGTAGGGTCCGACACGCCTGGAATGTTGTAGAATATTACATCCGAGATGTCAGGTTGCCTTAGGGTAGGATATATAATGTTAGAGACGTATATACTGTTCCCACCGAGAAGTAGGGACCGACACGACTGGGATGTTGTCAAATATTACATCCGAGATGTTAGTTTGCCTTAGGTTAGGATATATAACGTTATAGACGCATATAATGTTACCACCGAGACGTAGGGACCGACACGCCTGGAATGTTGTCAAATGTAACATCCGAGCTATTGATTTGCCTTAGGTTAGGATATATAACGTTATAGACGCATATAATATTCCCACCGAGAAGTAGGGTCCGACACGCCAGGAATGTTGTCAAGTATTACATCCGAGTTGTTAGGTTGCCTTTGGTTAGGATATATAACGTTATAGACGCATATAACGTTACCACCGAGAAGTAGGGTCCGACACGCCAGGAAAGTTGTCAAATGTTACATCCGAGATGTTAGGTTGCCTTAGGTTAGGATATATGACGTTATAGACGTATATACTGTTACCACCGGGACGTAGGGACCGACACGCCTGGAATGTTGTCAAATGTTACATCCGATTTGTTAGGTTGCATTAGGTTGGGATATAGACCGTTATAGACGCATATTATATTCCCACCGAAAAGTATGCTCCGACAGGCCAGGAATGTTGTAAGATATTACGTCTGAGATGATAGGTTGCCTTAGATTAGGACATACAACGTTATAGACGCATATAATGTTCCCACCGAGAAGTAGGGCCCGACACGACTGGAATGTTGCCAAATATTACATCCGAGATGTTAGGAGGCCTTAGGTTAGGATATATAACGTTATAGACGCATATAATGTTACCACCGAGAAGTTGGGTCCGACACGCCAGCAATGTTGTCGAATATTACATCCCAGTTGTTAGGTTGCCTTAGGTTAGGATATATAACGTTATAGACGCATATAATGTTACCACCGAGACGTAGGGACCGACACGCCTGAAATGTTGTTGAATATTACATCCGAGATGTTAGGTTGCCTTAGGTTAGGATATATAACGTTATAAACGCATATAATGTTACCACCGAGAAGTTTGCGCCGACATCGCAGGAATGTTGTCAAATATTACATCCGAGTTATTAAGTTGCCTTAGGTTGGGATATAGACCGTTATAGACGCATATAATATTCCCACCGAGAAGTAGGGTCCGACACGCCTGAAATGTTGTGGAATATTACATCCGAGATGTCAGGTTGCTTTAGGTTAGGATATATAATGTTAGAGACGTATATACTGTTCCCACCGAGAAGTAGGGTCCGACAGGCCTGGAATGTTGTCAAATATTACATCCGAGATGTCAGGTTGCCTTAGCTTAGGATATATGACGTTATAGACGTATATACTGTTCCCACCGAGAAGTAGGGTCCGACACGCCTGGAATGTTGTAGAATATTACATCCGAGATGTCAGGTTGCCTTAGGTTAGGATATATAATGTTAGGGTCGTATATACTGTTCCCACCGAGAAGTAGGGTCCGACACGCCTGGAATGTTGTCAAATATTACATCCGCGATGTTAGGTTGCCTTAGGTTAGGATATATAACGTTATAGACGCATATAATGTTACCACCGAGACGTAGGGACCGACACGCCTGGAATGTTGTCAAATGTTACATCCGAGATGTTAGATTGCCTTAGGTTGGGATATATAACTTTATAGACGCATATAATATTCCCACCGAGAAGTAGAGTCCGACACGCCTGGAATGTTGTAGAATATTACATCCGAGATGTCAGGTTGCCTTAGGTTAGGATATATAAGGTTAGAGACGTATATACTGTTCCCACCGAGAAGTAGGGTCCGACACGCCTGGAATGTTGTCAAATATTACATCCGAGATGTTAGTTTGCCTTAGGTTAGGATATATAACGTTATAGACGCATATAATGTTACCACCGAGACGTAGGGACCGACACGCCTGGAATGTTGTCAAATGTAACATCCGAGTTATTGAGTTGCCTTAGGTTAGGATATATAACGTTATAGACGCATATAATATTCCCACCGAGAAGTAGGGTCCGACACGCCTGGAATGTTGTAGAATATTACATCCGAGATGTCAGGTTGCCTTAGGGTAGGATATATAATGTTAGAGACGTATATACTGTTCCCACCGAGAAGTAGGGACCGACACGCCTGGAATGTTGTCAAATATTACATCCGAGATGTTAGTTTGCCTTAGGTTAGGATATATAACGTTATAGACGCATATAATGTCACCACCGAGACGTAGGGACCGACACGCCTGAAATGTTGTTGAATATTACATCCGAGATGTTAGGTTGCCTTAGGTTAGGATATATAACGTTATAAACGCATATAATGTTACCACCGAGAAGTTTGCGTCGACATCGCAGGAATGTTGTCAAATATTACATCCGAGTTATTAAGTTGCCTTAGGTTGGGATATAGACCGTTATAGACGCATATAATATTCCCACCGAGAAGTAGGGTCCGACACGCCTGAAATGTTGTAGAATATTACATCCGAGATGTCAGGTTGCCTTAGGTTAGGATATATAATGTTAGAGACGTATATACTGTTCCCACCGAGAAGTAGGGTCCGACACGCCTGGAATGTTGTCAAATATTACATCCGCGATGTTAGGTTGCCTTAGGTTAGGATATATAACGTTATAGACGCATGTAATGTTACCACCGAGACGTAGGGACCGACACGCCTGGAATGTTGTCAAATGTAACATCCGAGTTATTGAGTTGCCTTAGGTTAGGATATATAACGTTATAGACGCATATAATATTCCCACCGAGAAGTAGGGTCCGACACGCCAGGAATGTTGTCAAGTATTACATCCGAGATGTCAGGTTGCCTTAGCTTAGGATATATGACGTTATAGACGTATATACTGTTCCCACCGAGAAGTAGGGTCCGACACGCCTGGAATGTTGTAGAATGTTACATCCGAGATGTCAGGTTGCCTTAGGTTAGGATATATAATGTTAGGGACGTATATACTGTTCCCACCGAGAAGTAGGGTCCGACACGCCTGGAATGTTGTCAAATATTACATCCGCGATGTTAGGTTGCCTTAGGTTAGGATATATAACGTTATAGACGCATATAATGTTACCACCGAGACGTAGGGACCGACACGCCTGGAATGTTGTCAAATGTTACATCCGAGATGTTAGATTGCCTTAGGTTAGGATATATAACGTTATAGACGCATATAATATTCCCACCGAGAAGTAGAGTCCGACACGCCTGGAATGTTGTAGAATATTTCATCCGAGATGTCAGGTTGCCTTAGGTTAGGATATATAATGTTAGAGACGTATATACTGTTCCCACCGAGAAGTAGGGTCCGACACGCCTGGAATGTTGTCAAATATTACATCCGAGATGTTAGTTTGCCTTAGGTTAGGATATATAACGTTATAGACGCATATAATGTTACCACCGAGACGTAGGGACCGACACGCCTGGAATGTTGTCAAATGTAACATCCGAGCTATTGAGTTGCCTTAGGTTAGGATATATAACGTTATAGACGCATATAATATTCCCACCGAGAAGTAGGGTCCGACACGCCTGGAATGTTGTAGAATATTACATCCGAGATGTCAGGTTGCCTTAGGGTAGGATATATAATGTTAGAGACGTATATACTGTTCCCACCGAGAAGTAGGGACCGACACGACTGGGATGTTGTCAAATATTACATCCGAGATGTTAGTTTGCCTTAGGTTAGGATATATAACGTTATAGACGCATATAATGTTACCACCGAGACGTAGGGACCGACACGCCTGGAATGTTGTCAAATGTAACATCCGAGTTATTGATTTGCCTTAGGTTAGGATATATAACGTTATAGACGCATATAATATTCCCACCGAGAAGTAGGGTCCGACACGCCAGGAATGTTGTCAAGTATTACATCCGAGTTGTTAGGTTGCCTTTGGTTAGGATATATAACGTTATAGACGCATATAACGTTACCACCGAGAAGTAGGGTCCGACACACCAGGAATGTTGTAAAATATTACGTCTGAGATGATAGGTTGCCTTAGATTAGGACATACAACGTTATAGACGCATATAATGTTCCCACCGAGAAGTAGGGTCCGACACGCCTGGAATGCTGCCAAATATTACATCCGAGATGTCAGGTGGCCTTAGGTTAGGATATTTAACGTTATAGACGTATATATTGTTCCCACCGAGCAGTAGGGTCCGACACGCCAGGAAAGTTGTCAAATGTTACATCCGAGATGTTTATTTGCCTTAGGTTAGGATATATGAGGTTATAGACGTATATACTGTTACCACCGGGACGTAGGGACCGACACGCCTGGAATGTTGTCAAATGTTACATCCGAGATGTTAGGTTGCCTTAGGTTGGGATATAGACCGTTATAGACGCATATTATATTTCCACCGAAAGGTATGCTCCGACAGGCCAGGAATGTTGCAAAATATTACGTCTGAGATGATACGTTGCCTTAGATTAGGACATACAACGTTATAGACGGATATACTGTTCCCACCGAGAAGTAGGGTCCGACACGCCAGGAATGTTGTCAAATATTACATCCGAGATGTTAGGTTGCCTTTGGTTAGGATATATAACGTTATAGACGCATATAACGTTACCACCGAGAAGTAGGGTCCGACACGCCAGGAATGTTGTAAAATATTACGTCTGAGATGATAGGTTGCCTTAGATTAGGACATACAACGTTATAGACGCATATAATGTTCCCACCGAGAAGTAGGGTCCGACACGCCTGGAATGCTGCCATATATTACATCCGAGATGTCAGGTGGCCTTAGGTTAGGATATTTAACGTTATAGACGTATATATTGTTCCCACCGAGAAGTAGGGTCCGACACGCCAGGAAAGTTGTCAAATGTTACATCCGAGATGTTAGGTTGCCTTAGGTTAGGATATATGACGTTATAGACGTATATACTGTTACCACCGGGACGTAGGGACCGACACGCCTGGAATGTTGTCAAATGTTACATCCGATTTGTTAGGTTGCCTTAGGTTGGGATATAGACCGTTATAGACGCATATTATATTCCCACCGAAAAGTATGCTCCGACAGGCCAGGAATGTTGTAAAATATTACGTCTGAGATGATAGGTTGCCTTAGATTAGGACATACAACGTTATAGACGCATATAATGTTCCCACCGAGAAGTAGGGCCCGACACGACTGGAATGTTGCCAAATATTACATCCGAGATGTTAGGAGGCCTTAGGTTAGGATATATAACGTTATAGACGCATATAATGTTACCACCGAGAAGTTGGGTCCGACACGCCAGCAATGTTGTCGAATATTACATCCCAGTTGTTAGGTTGCCTTAGGTTAGGATGTATAACGTTATAGACGCATATAATGTTACCACCGAGACGTAGGGACCGACACGCCTGAAATGTTGTTGAATATTACATCCGAGATGTTAGGTTGCCTTAGGTTAGGATATATAACGTTATAAACGCATATAATGTTACCACCGAGAAGTTTGCGCCGACATCGCAGGAATGTTGTCAAATATTACATCCGAGTTATTAAGTTGCCTTAGGTTGGGATATAGACCGTTATAGACGCATATAATATTCCCACCGAGAAGTAGGGTCCGACACGCCTGAAATGTTGTCAAATATTACATCCGAGATGTCAGGTTGCCTTAGCTTAGGATATATGACGTTATAGACGTATATACTGTTCCCACCGAGAAGTAGGGCCCGACACGCCTGGAATGTTGTAGAATATTACATCCGAGATGTCAGGTTGCCTTAGGTTAGGATATATAATGTTAGAGACGTATATACGGTTCCCACCGAGAAGTAGGGTCCGACACGCCTGGAATGTTGTCAAATATTACATCCGCGATGTTAGATTGCCTTAGGTTAGGATATATAACGTTATAGACGCATGTAATGTTACCACCGAGACGTAGGGACCGACACGCCTGGAATGTTGTCAAATATTACATCCGAGATGTCAGGTTGCCTTAGCTTAGGATATATGACGTTATAGACGTATATACTGTTCCCACCGAGAAGTAGGGTCCGACACGCCAGGAATGTTGTCGAATATTACATCCCAGTTGTTAGGTTGCCTTAGGTTAGGATATATAACGTTATAGACGCATATAATGTCACCACCGAGACGTAGGGACCGACACGCCTGAAATGTTGTTGAATATTACATCCGAGATGTTAGGTTGCCTTAGGTTAGGATATATAACGTTATAAACGCATATAATGTTACCACCGAGAAGTTTGCGTCGACATCGCAGGAATGTTGTCAAATATTACATCCGAGTTATTAAGTTGCCTTAGGTTGGGATATAGACCGTTATAGACGCATATAATATTCCCACCGAGAAGTAGGGTCCGACACGCCTGAAATGTTGTAGAATATTACATCCGAGATGTCAGGTTGCCTTAGGTTAGGATATATAATGTTAGAGACGTATATACTGTTCCCACCGAGAAGTAGGGTCCGACACGCCTGGAATGTTGTCAAATATTACATCCGCGATGTTAGGTTGCCTTAGGTTAGGATATATAACGTTATAGACGCATGTAATGTTACCACCGAGACGTAGGGACCGACACGCCTGGAATGTTGTCAAATGTTACATCCGAGATGTTAGATTGCCTTAGGTTAGGATATATGACGTTATAGACGCATATAATATTCCCACCGAGAAGTAGGGTCCGACACGCCTGGAATGTTGTAGAATATTACATCCGAGATGTCAGGTTGCCTTAGGTTAGGATATATAATGTTAGAGACGTATATACTGTTCCCACCGAGAAGTAGGGTCCGACACGCCTGGAATGTTGTCAAATATTACATCCGCGATGTTAGGTTGCCTTAGGTTAGGATATATAACGTTATAGACGCATGTAATGTTACCACCGAGACGTAGGGACCGACACGCCTGGAATGTTGTCAAATGTTACATCCGAGATGTTAGATTGCCTTAGGTTAGGATATATGACGTTATAGACGCATATAATATTCCCACCGAGAAGTAGGGTCCGACACGCCTGGAATGTTGTAGAATATTACATCCGAGATGTCAGGTTGCCTTAGGTTAGGATATATAATGTTAGAGACGTATATACTGTTCCCACCGAGAAGTAGGGTCCGACACGCCTGGAATGTTGTCAAATATTACATCCGAGATGTTAATTTGCCTTAGGTTAGGATATATAACGTTATAGACGCATATAATGTTACCACCGAGACGTAGGGACCGACACGCCTGGAATGTTGTCAAATGTAACATCCGAGTTATTGAGTTGCCTTAGGTTAGGATATATAACGTTATAGACGCATATAATATTCCCACCGAGAAGTAGGGTCCGACACGCCAGGAATGTTGTCAAGTATTACATCCGAGATGTCAGGTTGCCTTAGCTTAGGATATATGACGTTATAGACGTATATACTGTTCCCACCGAGAAGTAGGGTCCGACACGCCTGGAATGTTGTAGAATATTACATCCGAGATGTCAGGTTGCCTTAGGTTAGGATATATAATGTTAGAGACGTATATACGGTTCCCACCGAGAAGTAGGGTCCGACACGCCTGGAATGTTGTCAAATATTACATCCGCGATGTTAGATTGCCTTAGGTTAGGATATATAACGTTATAGACGCATGTAATGTTACCACCGAGACGTAGGGACCGACACGCCTGGAATGTTGTCAAATATTACATCCGAGATGTCAGGTTGCCTTAGCTTAGGATATATGACGTTATAGACGTATATACTGTTCCCACCGAGAAGTAGGGTCCGACACGCCAGGAATGTTGTCGAATATTACATCCCAGTTGTTAGGTTGCCTTAGGTTAGGATATATAACGTTATAGACGCATATAATGTCACCACCGAGACGTAGGGACCGACACGCCTGAAATGTTGTTGAATATTACATCCGAGATGTTAGGTTGCCTTAGGTTAGGATATATAACGTTATAAACGCATATAATGTTACCACCGAGAAGTTTGCGTCGACATCGCAGGAATGTTGTCAAATATTACATCCGAGTTATTAAGTTGCCTTAGGTTGGGATATAGACCGTTATAGACGCATATAATATTCCCACCGAGAAGTAGGGTCCGACACGCCTGAAATGTTGTAGAATATTACATCCGAGATGTCAGGTTGCCTTAGGTTAGGATATATAATGTTAGAGACGTATATACTGTTCCCACCGAGAAGTAGGGTCCGACACGCCTGGAATGTTGTCAAATATTACATCCGCGATGTTAGGTTGCCTTAGGTTAGGATATATAACGTTATAGACGCATGTAATGTTACCACCGAGACGTAGGGACCGACACGCCTGGAATGTTGTCAAATGTTACATCCGAGATGTTAGATTGCCTTAGGTTAGGATATATGACGTTATAGACGCATATAATATTCCCACCGAGAAGTAGGGTCCGACACGCCTGGAATGTTGTAGAATATTACATCCGAGATGTCAGGTTGCCTTAGGTTAGGATATAAAATGTTAGAGACGTATATACTGTTCCCACCGAGAAGTAGGGTCCGACACGCCTGGAATGTTGTCAAATATTACATCCGAGATGTTAATTTGCCTTAGGTTAGGATATATAACGTTATAGACGCATATAATGTTACCACCGAGACGTAGGGACCGACACGCCTGGAATGTTGTCAAATGTAACATCCGAGTTATTGAGTTGCCTTAGGTTAGGATATATAACGTTATAGACGCATATAATATTCCCACCGAGAAGTAGGGTCCGACACGCCAGGAATGTTGTCAAGTATTACATCCGAGATGTCAGGTTGCCTTAGCTTAGGATATATGACGTTATAGACGTATATACTGTTCCCACCGAGAAGTAGGGTCCGACACGCCTGGAATGTTGTAGAATATTACATCCGAGATGTCAGGTTGCCTTAGGTTAGGATATATAATGTTAGGGACGTATATACTGTTCCCACCGAGAAGTAGGGTCCGACACGCCTGGAATGTTGTCAAATATTACATCCGCGATGTTAGGTTGCCTTAGGTTAGGATATATAACGTTATAGACGCATATAATGTTACCACCGAGACGTAGGGACCGACACGCCTGGAATGTTGTCAAATGTTACATCCGAGATGTTAGATTGCCTTAGGTTAGGATATATAACGTTATAGACGCATATAATATTCCCACCGAGAAGTAGAGTCCGACACGCCTGGAATGTTGTAGAATATTACATCCGAGATGTCAGGTTGCCTTAGGTTAGGATATATAATGTTAGAGACGTATATACTGTTCCCACCGAGAAGTAGGGTCCGACACGCCTGGAATGTTGTCAAATATTACATCCGAGATGTTAGTTTGCCTTAGGTTAGGATATATAACGTTATAGACGCATATAATGTTACCACCGAGACGTAGGGACCGACACGCCTGGAATGTTGTCAAATGTAACATCCGAGCTATTGAGTTGCCTTAGGTTAGGATATATAACGTTATAGACGCATATAATATTCCCACCGAGAAGTAGGGTCCGACACGCCTGGAATGTTGTAGAATATTACATCCGAGATGTCAGGTTGCCTTAGGGTAGGATATATAATGTTAGAGACGTATATACTGTTCCCACCGAGAAGTAGGGACCGACACGACTGGGATGTTGTCAAATATTACATCCGAGATGTTAGTTTGCCTTAGGTTAGGATATATAACGTTATAGACGCATATAATGTTACCACCGAGACGTAGGGACCGACACGCCTGGAATGTTGTCAAATGTAACATCCGAGTTATTGATTTGCCTTAGGTTAGGATATATAACGTTATAGACGCATATAATATTCCCACCGAGAAGTAGGGTCCGACAGGCCAGGAATGTTGTCAAGTATTACATCCGAGTTGTTAGTTTGCCTTAGGTTAGGATATATAACGTTATAGACGCATATAATGTTACCACCGAGACGTAGGGACCGACACGCCTGGAATGTTGTCAAATGTAACATCCGAGTTATTGAGTTGCCTTAGGTTAGGATATATAACGTTATAGACGCATATAATATTCCCACCGAGAAGTAGGGTCCGACACGCCTGGAATGTTGTAGAATATTACATCCGAGATGTCAGGTTGCCTTAGGGTAGGATATATAATGTTAGAGACGTATATACTGTTCCCACCGAGAAGTAGGGACCGACACGACTGGGATGTTGTCAAATATTACATCCGACATGTTAGTTTGCCTTAGGTTAGGATATACAACGTTATAGACGCATATAATGTTACCACCGAGACGTAGGGACCGACACGCCTGGAATGTTGTCAAATGTAACATCCGAGTTATTGATTTGCCTTAGGTTAGGATATATAACGTTATAGACGCATATAATATTCCCACCGAGAAGTAGGGTCCGACACGCCAGGAATGTTGTCAAGTATTACATCCGAGTTGTTAGGTTGCCTTTGGTTAGGATATATAACGTTATAGACGCATATAACGTTACCACCGAGAAGTAGGGTCCGACACACCAGGAATGTTGTAAAATATTACGTCTGAGATGATAGGTTGCCTTAGATTAGGACATACAACGTTATAGACGCATATAATGTTCCCACCGAGAAGTAGGGTCCGACACGCCTGGAATGCTGCCAAATATTACATCCGAGATGTCAGGTGGCCTTAGGTTAGGATATTTAACGTTATAGACGTATATATTGTTCCCACCGAGCAGTAGGGTCCGACACGCCAGGAAAGTTGTCAAATGTTACATCCGAGATGTTTATTTGCCTTAGGTTAGGATATATGAGGTTATAGACGTATATACTGTTACCACCGGGACGTAGGGACCGACACGCCTGGAATGTTGTCAAATGTTACATCCGAGATGTTAGGTTGCCTTAGGTTGGGATATAGACCGTTATAGACGCATATTATATTTCCACCGAAAGGTATGCTCCGACAGGCCAGGAATGTTGCAAAATATTACGTCTGAGATGATACGTTGCCTTAGATTAGGACATACAACGTTATAGACGGATATACTGTTCCCACCGAGAAGTAGGGTCCGACACGCCAGGAATGTTGTCAAATATTACATCCGAGATGTTAGGTTGCCTTTGGTTAGGATATATAACGTTATAGACGCATATAACGTTACCACCGAGAAGTAGGGTCCGACACGCCAGGAATGTTGTAAAATATTACGTCTGAGATGATAGGTTGCCTTAGATTAGGACATACAACGTTATAGACGCATATAATGTTCCCACCGAGAAGTAGGGCCCGACACGACTGGAATGTTGCCAAATATTACATCCGAGATGTTAGGAGGCCTTAGGTTAGGATATATAACGTTATAGACGCATATAATGTTACCACCGAGAAGTTGGGTCCGACACGCCAGCAATGTTGTCGAATATTACATCCCAGTTGTTAGGTTGCCTTAGGTTAGGATGTATAACGTTATAGACGCATATAATGTTACCACCGAGAAGTAGGGTCCGACACGCCTGAAATGTTGTAGAATATTACATCCGAGATGTCAGGTTGCTTTAGGTTAGGATATATAATGTTAGAGACGTATATACTGTTCCCACCGAGAAGTAGGGTCCGACAGGCCTGGAATGTTGTCAAATATTACATCCGAGATGTCAGGTTGCCTTAGCTTAGGATATATGACGTTATAGACGTATATACTGTTCCCACCGAGAAGTAGGGTCCGACACGCCTGGAATGTTGTAGAATATTACATCCGAGATGTCAGGTTGCCTTAGGTTAGGATATATAATGTTAGGGTCGTATATACTGTTCCCACCGAGAAGTAGGGTCCGACACGCCTGGAATGTTGTCAAATATTACATCCGCGATGTTAGGTTGCCTTAGGTTAGGATATATAACGTTATAGACGCATATAATGTTACCACCGAGACGTAGGGACCGACACGCCTGGAATGTTGTCAAATGTTACATCCGAGATGTTAGATTGCCTTAGGTTAGGATATATAACGTTATAGACGCATATAATATTCCCACCGAGAAGTAGAGTCCGACACGCCTGGAATGTTGTAGAATATTACATCCGAGATGTCAGGTTGCCTTAGGTTAGGATATATAAGGTTAGAGACGTATATACTGTTCCCACCGAGAAGTAGGGTCCGACACGCCTGGAATGTTGTCAAATATTACATCCGAGATGTTAGTTTGCCTTAGGTTAGGATATATAACGTTATAGACGCATATAATGTTACCACCGAGACGTAGGGACCGACACGCCTGGAATGTTGTCAAATGTAACATCCGAGTTATTGAGTTGCCTTAGGTTAGGATATATAACGTTATAGACGCATATAATATTCCCACCGAGAAGTAGGGTCCGACACGCCTGGAATGTTGTAGAATATTACATCCGATATGTCAGGTTGCCTTAGGGTAGGATATATAATGTTAGAGACGTATATACTGTTCCCACCGAGAAGTAGGGACCGACACGCCTGGAATGTTGTCAAATATTACATCCGAGATGTTAGTTTGCCTTAGGTTAGGATATATAACGTTATAGACGCATATAATGTTACCACCGAGACGTAGGGACCGACACGCGTGGAATGTTGTCATATGTAACATCCGAGTTATTGATTTGCCTTAGGTTAGGATATATAACGTTATAGACGCATATAATATTCCCACCGAGAAGTAGGGTCCGACACGCCAGGAATGATGTCAAGTATTACATCCGAGTTTTTAGGTTGCCTTATGTTAGGATATATAACGTTATAGACGCATGTAACGTTACCACCGAGACGGAGGGACCGACACGCCTGGAATGATGTCAAATGTTACATCCGAGATGTTAGATAGCCTTAGGTTAGGATATATGACGTTATAGACGTATATACTGTTACCACCGGGACGTAGGGACCGACACGCCTGAAATGTTGTCAAATGTTACATCCGATATGTTAGGTTGCCTTAGGTTGGGATATAGACCGTTATAGACGCATATTATATTTCCACCGAAAGGTATGCTCCGACAGGCCAGGAATGTTGCAAAATATTACGTCTGAGATGATACGTTGCCTTAGATTAGGACATACAACGTTATAGACGGATATACTGTTGCCACCGAGAAGTAGGGTCCGACACGCCAGGAATGTTGTCAAATATTACATCCGAGATGTTAGGTTGCCTTTGGTTAGGATATATAACGTTATAGACGCATATAACGTTACCACCGAGAAGTAGGGTCCGACACGCCAGGAATGTTGTAAAATATTACGTCTGAGATGATAGGTTGCCTTAGATTAGGACGTACAACGTTATAGACGTATATACTGTTACCACCGGGACGTAGGGACCGACACGCCTGGAATGTTGTCAAATGTTACATCCGATATGTTAGGTTGCCGTAGGTTGGGATATAGACCGTTATAGACGCATATTATATTCCCACCGAAAAGTATGCTCCGACAGGCCAGGAATGTTGTAAAATATTACGTCTGAGATGATAGGTTGCCTTAGATTAGGACATACAACGTTATAGACGCATATAATGTTCCCACCGAGAAGTAGGGCCCGACACGCCTGGAATGTTGCAAATATTACATCCGAGATGTTAGGAGGCCTTAGGTTAGGATATATAACGTTATAGACGCATATAATGTTACCACCGAGAAGTTGGGTCCGACACGCCAGGAATGTTGTCGAATATTACATCCCAGTTGTTAGGTTGCCTTAGGTTAGGATATATAACGTTATAGACGCATATAATGTTACCACCGAGACGTAGGGACCGACACGCCTGAAATGTTGTTGAATATTACATCCGAGATGTTAGGTTGCCTTAGGTTAGGATATATAACGTTATAAACGCATATAACGTTACCACCGAGAAGTTTGCGCCGACATCGCAGGAATGTTGTCAAATATTACATCCGAGTTATTAAGTTGCCTTAGGTTGGGATATAGACCGTTATAGACGCATATAATATTCCCACCGAGAAGTAGGGTCCGACACGCCTGAAATGTTGTCAAATATTACATCCGAGATGTCAGGTTGCCTTAGCTTAGGATATATGACGTTATAGACGTATATACTGTTCCCGCCGAGAAGTAGGGCCCGACACGCCTGGAATGTTGTAGAATATTACATCCGAGATGTCAGGTTGCCTTAGGTTAGGATATATAATGTTAGAGACGTATATACGGTTCCCACCGAGAAGTAGGGTCCGACACGCCTGGAATGTTGTCAAATATTACATCCGCGATGTTAGGTTGCCTTAGGTTAGGATATATAACGTTATAGACGCATGTAATGTTACCACCGAGACGTAGGGACCGACACGCCTGGAATGTTGTCAAATATTACATCCGAGATGTCAGGTTGCCTTAGCTTAGGATATATGACGTTATAGACGTATATACTGTTCCCACCGAGAAGTAGGGTCCGACACGCCAGGAATGTTGTCGAATATTACATCCCAGTTGTTAGGTTGCCTTAGGTTAGGATATATAACGTTATAGACGCATATAATGTCACCACCGAGACGTAGGGACCGACACGCCTGAAATGTTGTTGAATATTACATCCGAGATGTTAGGTTGCCTTAGGTTAGGATATATAACGTTATAAACGCATATAATGTTACCACCGAGAAGTTTGCGTCGACATCGCAGGAATGTTGTCAAATATTACATCCGAGTTATTAAGTTGCCTTAGGTTGGGATATAGACCGTTATAGACGCATATAATATTCCCACCGAGAAGTAGGGTCCGACACGCCTGAAATGTTGTAGAATATTACATCCGAGATGTCAGGTTGCCTTAGCTTAGGATATATGACGTTATAGACGTATATACTGTTCCCACCAAGAAGTAGGGTCCGACACGCCTGGAATGTTGTAGAATATTACATCCGAGATGTCAGGTTGCCTTAGGTTAGGATATATAATGTTAGAGACGTATATACTGTTCCCACCGAGAAGTAGGGTCCGACACGCCTGGAATGTTGTCAAATATTACATCCTCGATGTTAGGTTGCCTTAGGTTAGGATATATAACGTTATAGACGCATATAATGTTACCACCGAGACGTAGGGACCGACACGCCTGAAATGTTGTTGAATATTACATCCGAGATGTTAGGTTGCCATAGGTTAGGATATATAACGTTATAAACGCATATAATGTTACCACCGAGAAGTTTGCGCCGACATCGCAGGAATGTTGTCAAATATTACATCCGAGTTATTAAGTTGCCTTAGGTTGGGATATAGACCGTTATAGACGCATATAATATTCCCACCGAGAAGTAGGGTCCGACACGCCTGGAATGTTGTCAAATATTACATCCGAGATGTCAGTTTGCCTTAGCTTAGGATATATGACGTTATAGACGTATATACTGTTCCCACCGAGAAGTAGGGTCCGACACGCCTGGAATGTTGTAGAATATTACATCCGAGATGTCAGGTTGCCTTAGGTTAGGATATATAATGTTAGAGACGTATATACTGTTCCCACCGAGAAGTAGGGTCCGACACGCCTGGAATGTTGTCAAATATTACATCCGCGATGTTAGGTTGCCTTAGGTTAGGATATATAACGTTATAGACGCATGTAATGTTACCACCGAGACGTAGGGACCGACACGCCTGGAATGTTGTCAAATGTTACATCCGAGATGTTAGATTGCCTTAGGTTAGGATATATAACGTTATAGACGCATATAATATTCCCACCGAGAAGTAGGGTCCGACACGCCTGGAATGTTGTAGAATATTACATCCGAGATGTCAGGTTGCCTTAGGTTAGGATATATAATGTTAGAGACGTATATACTGTTCCCACCGAGAAGTAGGGTCCGACACGCCTGGAATGTTGTCAAATATTACATTCGAGATGTTAGTTTGCCTTAGGTTAGGATATATAACGTTATAGACGCATATAATGTTACCACCGAGACGTAGGGACCGACACGCCTGGAATGTTGTCAAATGTAACATCCGAGTTATTGAGTTGCCTTAGGTTAGGATATATAACGTTATAAACGCATATAATATTCCCACCGAGAAGTAGGGTCCGACACGCCAGGAATGTTGTCAAGTATTACATCCGAGTTGTTAGGTTGCCTTATGTTAGGATATATAACGTTATAGACGCATGTAACGTTACCACCGAGACGAAGGGACCGACACGCCTGGAATGTTGTCAAATGTTACATCCGAGATGTTAGATTGCCTTAGGTTAGGATATATGACGTTATAGACGCATATAATATTCCCACCGAGAAGTAGGGTCCGACACGCCTGGAATGTTGTAGAATATTACATCCGAGATTTCAGGTTGCCTTAGGGTAGGATATATAATGTTAGAGACGTATATACTGTTCCCACCGAGAAGTAGGGTCCGACACGCCTGGAATGTTGTCAAATATTACATCCGAGATGTTAGTTTGCCTTAGGTTAGGATATATAACGTTATAGACGCATATAATGTTACCACCGAGACGTAGGGACCGACACGCCTGGAATGATGTCAAATGTTACATCCGAGATGTTAGATAGCCTTAGGTTAGGATATATGACGTTATAGACGTATATACAGTTCCCTCCGAGAAGTAGGGTTCGACACGCCTGGAATGTTGTCAAATGTTACTTCCGAGACGTTAGGTTGCCTTAGGTTAGGATATATGACGTTATAGACGTATATACTGTTACCACCGGGACGTAGGGACCGACACGCCTGGAATGTTGTCAAATGTTACATCCGATATGTTAGGTTGCCTTAGGTTGGGATATAGACCGTTATAGACGCATATTATATTTCCACCGAAAGGTATGCTCCGACAGGCCAGGAATGTTGCAAAATATTACGTCTGAGATGATAGGTTGCCTTAGATTAGGACATACAACGTTATAGACGGATATACTGTTCCCACCGAGAAGTAGGGTCCGACACGCCAGGAATGTTGTCAAATATTACATCCGAGATGTTAGGTTGCCTTTGGTTAGGATATATAACGTTATAGACGCATATAACGTTACCACCGAGAAGTAGGGTCCGACACGCCAGGAATGTTGTAAAATATTACGTCTGAGATGATAGGTTGCCTTAGATTAGGACATACAACGTTATAGACGCATATAATGTTCCCACCGAGAAGTAGGGTCCGACACGCCTGGAATGCTGCCAAATATTACATCCGAGATGTCAGGTGGCCTTAGGTTAGGATATTTAACGTTATAGACGTATATATTGTTCCCACCGAGAAGTAGGGTCCGACACGCCAGGAAAGTGGTCAAATGTTACATCCGAGATGTTAGGTTGCCTTAGGTTAGGATATATGAGGTTATAGACGTATATACTGTTACCAGCGGGACGTAGGGATCGACGCGCCTCGAATGTTGTCAAATGTTAAATCCGAGATGTTAGGTGGCCTTAGGTTAGGATATATAACGTTATAGACGTATATACTGTTCCCATCGAGAAGTAGGGTCCGACACGCCAGGAATGTTGTCAAATATTACATCCGAGATGTTAGGTTGCCTTTGGTTAGGATATATAACGTTAGAGACGCATATAACGTTACCACCGAGAAGTAGGGTCCGACACGCCAGGAATGTTGTCAAATATTACATCCGAGATGTTGGGTTGCCTTTGGTTAGGATATATAACGTTATAGACGTATATAACGTTACCACCAGGAAGTAGGGTCCGACACGCCAGGAATGTTGTAAAATATTACTTCTGAGATGATAGGTTGCCTTAGATTAGGACATACAACGTTATAGACGCATATAATGTTCCCACCGAGAAGTAGGGTCCGACACGCCTGGAATGCTGCCAAATCTTACATCCGAGATGTCAGGTGGCCTTAGGTTAGGATATTTAACGTTATAGACGTATATATTGTTCCCACCGAGAAGTAGGGTCCGACACGCCTGGAATGTTGTCAAATATTACATCCGAGATGTTAGTTTGCCTTAGGTTAGGATATATAACGTTATAGACGCATATAATGTTACCACCGAGACGTAGGGACCGACACGCCTGGAATGTTGTCAAATGTAACATCCGAGTTATTGAGTTGCCTTAGGTTAGGATATATAACGTTATAGACGCATATAATATTCCCACCGAGAAGTAGGGTCCGACACGCCAGGAATGTTGTCAAGTATTACATCCGAGTTGTTAGGTTGCCTTATGTTAGGATATATAACGTTATAGACGCATGTAACGTTACCACCGAGACGTAGGGACCGAAACGCCTGGAATGATGTCAAATGTTACATCCGAGATGTTAGATAGCCTTAGGATAGGATATATGACGTTATAGACGTATATAATGTTCCCACCGAGAAGTAGGGCCCGACACGCCTGGAATGTTGCCAAATATTACATCCGAGATGTTAGGTGGCCTTAGGTTAGGATATATAACGTTATAGACGCATATAATGTTACCACCGAGAAGTTGGGTCCGACACGCCAGGAATGTTGTCGAATATTACATCCCAGTTGTTAGGTTGCCTTAGGTTAGGATATATAACGTTATAGACGCATATAATGTTACCACCGAGACGTAGGAACCGACACGCCTGAAATGTTGTTGAATATTACATCCGAGATGTTAGGTTGCCTTAGGTTGGGATATAGACCGTTATAGACGCATATTATATTCCCACCGAAAAGTATGCTCCGACAGGCCAGGAATGTTGTAAAATATTACGTCTGAGATGATAGGTTGCCTTAGATTAGGACATACAACGTTATAGACGCATATAATGTTCCCACCGAGAAGTAGGGCCCGACACGCCTGGAATGTTGCCAAATATTACATCCGAGATGTTAGGAGGCCTTAGGTTAGGATATATAACGTTATAGACGCATATAATGTTACCACCGAGAAGTTGGGTCCGACACGCCCGGAATGTTGTCGAATATTACATCCCAGTTGTTAGGTTGCCTTAGGTTAGGATATATAACGTTATAGACGCATATAATGTTACCACCGAGACGTAGGGACCTACACGCCTGAAATGTTGTTGAATATTACATCCGAGATGTTAGGTTGCCTTAGGTTAGGATATATAACGTTATAGACGCATGTAATGTTACCACCGAGACGTAGGGACCGACACGCCTGGAATGTTGTCAAATATTACATCCGAGATGTCAGGTTGCCTTAGCTTAGGATATATGACGTTATAGACGTATATACTGTTCCCACCGAGAAGTAGGGTCCGACACGCCAGGAATGTTGTCGAATATTACATCCCAGTTGTTAGGTTGCCTTAGGTTAGGATATATAACGTTATAGACGCATATAATGTCACCACCGAGACGTAGGGACCGACACGCCTGAAATGTTGTTGAATATTACATCCGAGATGTTAGGTTGCCTTAGGTTAGGATATATAACGTTATAAACGCATATAATGTTACCACCGAGAAGTTTGCGTCGACATCGCAGGAATGTTGTCAAATATTACATCCGAGTTATTAAGTTGCCTTAGGTTGGGATATAGACCGTTATAGACGCATATAATATTCCCACCGAGAAGTAGGGTCCGACACGCCTGAAATGTTGTAGAATATTACATCCGAGATGTCAGGTTGCCTTAGGTTAGGATATATAATGTTAGAGACGTATATACTGTTCCCACCGAGAAGTAGGGTCCGACACGCCTGGAATGTTGTCAAATATTACATCCGCGATGTTAGGTTGCCTTAGGTTAGGATATATAACGTTATAGACGCATGTAATGTTACCACCGAGACGTAGGGACCGACACGCCTGGAATGTTGTCAAATGTTACATCCGAGATGTTAGATTGCCTTAGGTTAGGATATATGACGTTATAGACGCATATAATATTCCCACCGAGAAGTAGGGTCCGACACGCCTGGAATGTTGTAGAATATTACATCCGAGATGTCAGGTTGCCTTAGGTTAGGATATATAATGTTAGAGACGTATATACTGTTCCCACCGAGAAGTAGGGTCCGACACGCCTGGAATGTTGTCAAATATTACATCCGAGATGTTAATTTGCCTTAGGTTAGGATATATAACGTTATAGACGCATATAATGTTACCACCGAGACGTAGGGACCGACACGCCTGGAATGTTGACAAATGTAACATCCGAGTTATTGAGTTGCCTTAGGTTAGGATATATAACGTTATAGACGCATATAATATTCCCACCGAGAAGTAGGGTCCGACACGCCAGGAATGTTGTCAAGTATTACATCCGAGTTGTTAGGTTGCCTTATGTTAGGATATATAACGTTATAGACGCATGTAACGTTACCACCGAGACGAAGGGCCCGACACGCCTGGAATGTTGCCAAATATTACATCCGAGATGTTACGTGGCCTTCGGTTAGGATATATAACGTTATAGACGCATATAATGTTACCACCGAGAAGTTGGGTCCGACACGCCAGGAATGTTGTCGAATATTACATCCCAGTTGTTAGGTTGCCTTAGGTTAGGATATATAACGTTATAGACGCATATAATGTTACCACCGAGACGTAGGGACCGACACGCCTGAAATGTTGTTGAATATTACATCCGAGATGTTAGGTTGCCTTAGGTTAGGATATATAACGTTATAAACCTATATAATGTTACCACCGAGAAGTTTGCGCCGACATCGCAGGAATGTTGTCAAATATTACATCCGAGTTATTAAGTTGCCTTAGGTTGGGATATAGACCGTTATAGACGCATATAATATTCCCACCGAGAAGTAGGGTCCGACACGCCTGGAATGTTGTCAAATATTACATCCGAGATGTCAGGTTGCCTTAGCTTAGGATATATGACGTTATAGACGTATATACTGTTCCCACCAAGAAGTAGGGTCCGACACGCCTGGAATGTTGTAGAATATTACATCCGAGATGTCAGGTTGCCTTAGGTTAGGATATATAATGTTAGAGACGTATATACTGTTCCCACCGAGAAGTAGGGTCCGACACGCCTGGAATGTTGTCAAATATTACATCCGCGATGTTAGGTTGCCTTAGGTTAGGATATATAACGTTATAGACGCATATAATGTTACCACCGAGACGTAGGGACCGACACGCCTGAAATGTTGTTGAATATTACATCCGAGATGTTAGGTTGCCATAGGTTAGGATATATAACGTTATAAACGCATATAATGTTACCACCGAGAAGTTTGCGCCGACATCGCAGGAATGTTGTCAAATATTACATCCGAGTTATTAAGTTGCCTTAGGTTGGGATATAGACCGTTATAGACGCATATAATATTCCCACCGAGAAGTAGGGTCCGACACGCCTGGAATGTTGTCAAATATTACATCCGAGATGTCAGTTTGCCTTAGCTTAGGATATATGACGTTATAGACGTATATACTGTTCCCACCGAGAAGTAGGGTCCGACACGCCTGGAATGTTGTAGAATATTACATCCGAGATGTCAGGTTGCCTTAGGTTAGGATATATAATGTTAGAGACGTATATACTGTTCCCACCGAGAAGTAGGGTCCGACACGCCTGGAATGTTGTCAAATATTACATCCGCGATGTTAGGTTGCCTTAGGTTAGGATATATAACGTTATAGACGCATGTAATGTTACCACCGAGACGTAGGGACCGACACGCCTGGAATGTTGTCAAATGTTACATCCGAGATGTTAGATTGCCTTAGGTTAGGATATATAACGTTATAGACGCATATAATATTCCCACCGAGAAGTAGGATCCGACACGCCTGGAATGTTGTAGAATATTACATCCGAGATGTCAGGTTGCCTTAGGTTAGGATATATAATGTTAGAGACGTATATACTGTTCCCACCGAGAAGTAGGGTCCGACACGCCTGGAATGTTGTCAAATATTACATTCGAGATGTTAGTTTGCCTTAGGTTAGGATATATAACGTTATAGACGCATATAATGTTACCACCGAGACGTAGGGACCGACACGCCTGGAATGTTGTCAAATGTAACATCCGAGTTATTGAGTTGCCTTAGGTTAGGATATATAACGTTATAAACGCATATAATATTCCCACCGAGAAGTAGGGTCCGACACGCCAGGAATGTTGTCAAGTATTACATCCGAGTTGTTAGGTTGCCTTATGTTAGGATATATAACGTTATAGACGCATGTAACGTTACCACCGAGACGAAGGGACCGACACGCCTGGAATGTTGTCAAATGTTACATCCGAGATGTTAGATTGCCTTAGGTTAGGATATATGACGTTATAGACGTATATACAGTTCCCTCCGAGAAGTAGGGTTCGACACGCCTGGAATGTTGTCAAATGTTACTTCCGAGACGTTAGGTTGCCTTAGGTTAGGATATATGACGTTATAGACGTATATACTGTTACCACCGGGACGTAGGGACCGACACGCCTGGAATGTTGTCAAATGTTACATCCGATATGTTAGGTTGCCTTAGGTTGGGATATAGACCGTTATAGACGCATATTATATTTCCACCGAAAGGTATGCTCCGACAGGCCAGGAATGTTGCAAAATATTACGTCTGAGATGATAGGTTGCCTTAGATTAGGACATACAACGTTATAGACGGATATACTGTTCCCACCGAGAAGTAGGGTCCGACACGCCAGGAATGTTGTCAAATATTACATCCGAGATGTTAGGTTGCCTTTGGTTAGGATATATAACGTTATAGACGCATATAACGTTACCACCGAGAAGTAGGGTCCGACACGCCAGGAATGTTGTAAAATATTACGTCTGAGATGATAGGTTGCCTTAGATTAGGACATACAACGTTATAGACGCATATAATGTTCCCACCGAGAAGTAGGGTCCGACACGCCTGGAATGCTGCCAAATATTACATCCGAGATGTCAGGTGGCCTTAGGTTAGGATATTTAACGTTATAGACGTATATATTGTTCCCACCGAGAAGTAGGGTCCGACACGCCAGGAAAGTGGTCAAATGTTACATCCGAGATGTTAGGTTGCCTTAGGTTAGGATATATGAGGTTATAGACGTATATACTGTTACCAGCGGGACGTAGGGATCGACGCGCCTCGAATGTTGTCAAATGTTAAATCCGAGATGTTAGGTGGCCTTAGGTTAGGATATATAACGTTATAGACGTATATACTGTTCCCATCGAGAAGTAGGGTCCGACACGCCAGGAATGTTGTCAAATATTACATCCGAGATGTTAGGTTGCCTTTGGTTAGGATATATAACGTTAGAGACGCATATAACGTTACCACCGAGAAGTAGGGTCCGACACGCCAGGAATGTTGTCAAATATTACATCCGAGATGTTGGGTTGCCTTTGGTTAGGATATATAACGTTATAGACGTATATAACGTTACCACCAGGAAGTAGGGTCCGACACGCCAGGAATGTTGTAAAATATTACTTCTGAGATGATAGGTTGCCTTAGATTAGGACATACAACGTTATAGACGCATATAATGTTCCCACCGAGAAGTAGGGTCCGACACGCCTGGAATGCTGCCAAATCTTACATCCGAGATGTCAGGTGGCCTTAGGTTAGGATATTTAACGTTATAGACGTATATATTGTTCCCACCGAGAAGTAGGGTCCGACACGCCTGGAATGTTGTCAAATATTACATCCGAGATGTTAGTTTGCCTTAGGTTAGGATATATAACGTTATAGACGCATATAATGTTACCACCGAGACGTAGGGACCGACACGCCTGGAATGTTGTCAAATGTAACATCCGAGTTATTGAGTTGCCTTAGGTTAGGATATATAACGTTATAGACGCATATAATATTCCCACCGAGAAGTAGGGTCCGACACGCCAGGAATGTTGTCAAGTATTACATCCGAGTTGTTAGGTTGCCTTATGTTAGGATATATAACGTTATAGACGCATGTAACGTTACCACCGAGACGTAGGGACCGAAACGCCTGGAATGATGTCAAATGTTACATCCGAGATGTTAGATAGCCTTAGGATAGGATATATGACGTTATAGACGTATATAATGTTCCCACCGAGAAGTAGGGCCCGACACGCCTGGAATGTTGCCAAATATTACATCCGAGATGTTAGGTGGCCTTAGGTTAGGATATATAACGTTATAGACGCATATAATGTTACCACCGAGAAGTTGGGTCCGACACGCCAGGAATGTTGTCGAATATTACATCCCAGTTGTTAGGTTGCCTTAGGTTGGGATATAGACCGTTATAGACGCATATTATATTCCCACCGAAAAGTATGCTCCGACAGGCCAGGAATGTTGTAAAATATTACGTCTGAGATGATAGGTTGCCTTAGATTAGGACATACAACGTTATAGACGCATATAATGTTCCCACCGAGAAGTAGGGCCCGACACGCCTGGAATGTTGCCAAATATTACATCCGAGATGTTAGGAGGCCTTAGGTTAGGATATATAACGTTATAGACGCATATAATGTTACCACCGAGAAGTTGGGTCCGACACGCCCGGAATGTTGTCGAATATTACATCCCAGTTGTTAGGTTGCCTTAGGTTAGGATATATAACGTTATAGACGCATATAATGTTACCACCGAGACGTAGGGACCTACACGCCTGAAATGTTGTTGAATATTACATCCGAGATGTTAGGTTGCCTTAGGTTAGGATATATAACGTTATAAACGCATATAATGTTACCACCGAGAAGTTTGCGCCGACATCGCAGGAATGTTGTCAAATATTACATCCGAGTTATTAAGTTGCCTTAGGTTGGGATATAGACCGTTATAGACGCATATAATATTCCCACCGAGAAGTAGGGTCCGACACGCCTGAAATGTTGTAGAATATTACATCCGGTCAACATGTCAGGTTGCCTTAGGGTAGGATATATAATGTTAGAGACGTATATACTGTTCCCACGGAGAAGTAGGGTCCGACACGCCTGGAATGTTGTCAAATGTTACATCCGAGATGTTAGTTTGCCTTAGGTTAGGATATATAACGTTATAGACGCATATAATGTTACCACAGAGACGTAGGGACCGACACGCCTGGAATGTTGTCAAATGTAACATCCGAGTTATTGATTTGCCTTAGGTTAGGATATATAACGTTATAGACGCATATAATATTCCCACCGAGAAGTAGGGTCCGACACGCCAGGAATGTTGTCAAGTATTACATCCGAGTTGTTAGGTTGCCTTATGTTAGGATATGTAACGTTATAGACGCATGTAACGTTACCACCGAGACGTAGGGACCGACACGCCAGGAATGTTGTCGAATATTACATCCCAGTTGTTAGGTTGCCTTAGGTTAGGATATATAACGTTATAGACGCATATAATGTTACCACCGAGACGTAGGGACCGACACGCCTGAAATGTTGTTGAATATTACATCCGAGATGTTAGGTTGCCTTAGGTTAGGATATATAACGTTATAAACGCATATAATTTTACCACCGAGAAGTTTGCGCCGACATCGCAGGAATGTTGTCAAATATTACATCCGAGTTATTAAGTTGCCTTAGGTTGGGATATAGACCGTTATAGACGCATATAATATTCCCACCGAGAAGTAGGGTCCGACACGCCTGAAATGATGTAGAATATTACATCCGAGATGTCAGGTTGCCTTAGGTTAGGATATATAATGTTAGAGACGTATATACTGTTCCCACCGAGAAGTAGGGTCCGACACGCCTGGAATGTTGTAGAATATCACATCCGAGATGTCAGGTTGCCTTAGGTTAGGATATATAATGTTAGAGACGTATATACTGTTCCCACCGAGAAGTAGGGTCCGACACGCCTGGAATGTTGTCAAATATTACATCCGCGATGTTAGGTTGCCTTAGGTTAGGATATATAACGTTATAGACGCATATAATGTTACCACCGAGACGTAGGGACCGACACGCCTGGAATGTTGTCAAATGTAACATCCGAGTTATTGAGTTGCCTTAGGTTAGGATATATAACGTTATAGACGCATATAATATTCCCACCGAGAAGTAGGGTCCGACACGCCAGGAATGTTGTCAAATATTACATCCGAGATGTTAGGTTGCCTTTGGTTAGGATATATAACGTTATAGACGCATATAACGTTACCACCGAGAAGTAGGGTCCGACACGCCAGGAATGTTGTAAAATATTACGTCTGAGATGATAGGTTGCCTTAGATTAGGACATACAACGTTATAGACGCATATAATGTTCCCACCGAGAAGTAGGGTCCGACACGCCTGGAATGCTGCCATATATTACATCCGACATGTCAGGTGGACTTAGGTTAGGATATTTAACGTTATAGACGTATATATTGTTCCCACCGAGAAGTAGGGTCCGACACGCCAGGAAAGTTGTCAAATGTTACATCCGAGATGTTAGGTTGCCTTAGGTTAGGATATATAACGTTATATACGCATATAATGTTACCACCGAGACGTAGGGACCGACACGCCTGAAATGTTGTTGAATATTACATCCGAGATGTTAGGTTGCCTTAGGTTAGGATATATAACGTTATAAACGCATATAATGTTACCACCGAGAAGTTTGCGCCGACATCGCAGGAATGTTGTCAAATATTACATCCGAGTTATTAAGTTGCCTTAGGTTGGGATATAGACCGTTATAGACGCATATAATATTCCCACCGAGAAGTAGGGTCCGACACGCCTGAAATGTTGTAGAATATTACATCCGAGATGTCAGGTTGCCTTAGGTTAGGATATATAATGTTAGAGACGTATATACTGTTCCCACCGAGAAGTAGGGTGCGACACGCCTGGAATGTTGTCAAATATTACATCCGAGATGTCAGGTTGCCTTAGCTTAGGGTATATGACGTTATAGACGTATATACTGTTCCCACCGAGAAGTAGGGTCCGACACGCCTGGAATGTTGTAGAATGTTACATCCGAGATGTCAGGTTGCCTTAGGTTAGGATATATAATGTTAGAGACGTATATACTGTTCCCACCGAGAAGTAGGGTCCGACACGCCTGGAATGTTGTCAAATATTACATCCGCGATGTTAGGTTGCCTTAGGTTAGGATATATAACGTTATAGACGTATGTAATGTTACCACCGAGACGTAGGGACCGACACGCCTGGAATGTTGTCAAATGTAACATCCGAGTTATTGAGTTGCCTTAGGTTAGGATATATAACGTTATAGACGCATATAATATTCCCACGAAGAAGTAGGGTCCGACACGCGAGGAATGTCGTCAAGTATTACATCCGAGTTGTTAGGTTGCCTTATGTTAGGATATATAACGTTATAGTCGCATGTAACGTTACCACCGAGACGAAGGGACCGACACGCCTGGAATTTTGTCAAATGTTACATCCGAGATGTTAGATTGCCTTAGGTTAGGATATATGACGTTATAGACGCATATAATATTCCCACCGAGAAGTAGGGTCCGACACGCCTGGAATGTTGTAGAATATTACATCCGAGATGTCAGGTTGCCTTAGGTTAGGATATATAATGTTAGAGACGTATATACAGTTCCCACCGAGAAGTAGGGTCCGACAGGCCTGGAATGTTGTCAAATATTACATCCGAGATGTTAGTTTGCCTTAGGTTAGGATATATAACGTTATAGACGCATATAATGTTACCACCGAGACGTAGGGACCGACACGCCTGAAATGTTGTTGAATATTACATCCGAGATGTTAGGTTGCCTTAGGTTGGGATATAGACCGTTATAGACGCATATTATATTCCCACCGAAAAGTATGCTCCGACAGGCCAGGAATGTTGTAAAATATTACGTCTGAGATGATAGGTTGCCTTAGATTAGGACATACAACGTTATAGACGCATATAATGTTCCCACCGAGAAGTAGGGCCCGACACGCCTGGAATGTTGCCAAATATTACATCCGAGATGTTAGGAGGCCTTAGGTTAGGATATATAACGTTATAGACGCATATAATGTTACCACCGAGAAGTTGGGTCCGACACGCCAGGAATGTTGTCGAATATTACATCCCAGTTGTTAGGTTGCCTTAGGTTAGGATATATAACGTTATAGACGCATATAATGTTACCACCGAGACGTAGGGACCTACACGCCTGAAATGTTGTTGAATATTACATCCGAGATGTTAGGTTGCCTTAGGTTAGGATATATAACGTTATAAACGCATATAATGTTACCACCGAGAAGTTTGCGCCGACATCGCAGGAATGTTGTCAAATATTACATCCGAGTTATTAAGTTGCCTTAGGTTGGGATATAGACCGTTATAGACGCATATAATATTCCCACCGAGAAGTAGGGTCCGACACGCCTGAAATGTTGTAGAATATTACATCCGAGATGTCAGGTTGCCTTAGGTTAGGATATATAATGTTAGAGACGTATATACTGTTCCCACCGAGAAGTAGGGTGCGACACGCCTGGAATGTTGTCAAATATTACATCCAGATGTCAGGTTGCCTTAGCTTAGAGTATATGATGTTATAGACGTATATACTGTTCCCACCGAGAATTAGGGTCCGACACGCCTGGAATGTTGTAGAATATTACATCCGAGATGTCAGGTTGCCTTAGGTTAGGATATATAATGTTAGAGACGTATATACTGTTCCCACCGAGAAGTAGGGTCCGACACGCCTGGAATGTTGTCAAATATTACATCCGCGATGTTAGGTTGCCTTAGGTTAGGATATATAACGTTATAGACGCATGTAATGTTACCACCGAGACGTAGGGACCGACACGCCTGGAATGTTGTCAAATGTTACATCCGAGGTGTTAGATTGCCTTAGGTTAGGATATATGACGTTATAGACGCATATAATATTCCCACCGAGAAGTAGGGTCCGACACGCCTGGAATGTTGTAGAATATTACATCCGAGATGTCAGGTTGCCTTAGGGTAGGATATATAATGTTAGAGACGTATATACTGTTCCCACGGAGAAGTAGGGTCCGACACGCCTGGAATGTTGTCAAATGTTACATCCGAGATGTTAGTTTGCCTTAGGTTAGGATATATAACGTTATAGACGCATATAATGTTACCACCGAGACGTAGGGACCGACACGCCTGAAATGTTGTTGAATATTACATCCGAGATGTTAGGTTGCCTTAGGTTAGGATATATAACGTTATAAACGCATATAATTTTACCACCGAGAAGTTTGCGCCGACATCGCAGGAATGTTGTCAAATATTACATCCGAGTTATTAAGTTGCCTTAGGTTGGGATATAGACCGTTATAGACGCATATAATATTCCCACCGAGAAGTAGGGTCCGACACGCCTGAAATGATGTAGAATATTACATCCGAGATGTCAGGTTGCCTTAGGTTAGGATATATAATGTTAGAGACGTATATACTGTTCCCACCGAGAAGTAGGGTCCGACACGCCTGGAATGTTGTAGAATATTACATCCGAGATGTCAGGTTGCCTTAGGTTAGGATATATAATGTTAGAGACGTATATACAGTTCCCACCGAGAAGTAGGGTCCGACACGCCTGGAATGTTGTCAAATATTAAATCCGAGATGTTAGTTTGCCTTAGGTTAGGATATATAACGTTATAGACGCATATAATGTTACCACCGAGACGTAGGGACCGACACGCCTGGAATGTTGTCAAATGTAACATCCGAGTTATTGAGTTGCCTTAGGTTAGGATATATAACGTTATAGACGCATATAATATTCCCACCGAGAAGTAGAGTCCGACACGCCAGGAATGTTGTCAAGTATTACATCCCAGTTGTTAGGTTGCCTTATGTTAGGATATATAACGTTATAGACGCATGTAACGTTACCACCGAGACGAAGGGACCGACACGACTGGAATGTTGTCAAATGTTACATCCGAGATGTTAGATTGCCTTAGGTTAGGATATATGACGTTATAGACGCATATAATATTCCCACCGAGAAGTAGGGTCCGACACGCCTGGAATGTTGTAGAATATTACATCCGAGATGTCAGGTTGCCTTAGGGTAGGATATATAATGTTAGAGACGTATATACTGTTCCCACGGAGAAGTAGGGTCCGACACGCCTGGAATGTTGTCAAATGTTACATCCGAGATGTTAGTTTGCATTAGGTTAGGATATATAACGTTATAGACGCATATAACGTTACCACCGAGACGTAGGGACCGACGCGCCAGGAATGTTGAAGAATATTACATCCCAGTTGTTAGGTTGCCTTAGGTTAGGATATATAACGTTATAGACGCATATAATGTTACCACCGAGACGTAGGGACCGACACGCCTGAAATGTTGTTGAATATTACATCCGAGATGTTAGGTTGCCTTAGGTTAGGATATATAACGTTATAAACGCATATAATTTTACCACCGAGAAGTTTGCGCCGACATCTGAGGAATGTTGTCAAATATTACATCCGAGTTATTAAGTTACCTTAGGTTGGGATATAGACCGTTATAGACGCATATAATATTCCCACCGAGAAGTAGGGTCCGACACGCCTGAAATGATGTAGAATATTACATCCGAGATGTCAGGTTGCCTTAGGTTAGGATATATAATGTTAGAGACGTATATACTGTTCCCACCGAGAAGTAGGGTCCGACACGCCTGGAATGTTGTAGAATATCACATCCGAGATGTCAGGTTGCCTTAGGTTAGGATATATAATGTTAGAGACGTATATACTGTTCCCACAGAGAAGTAGGGTCCGACACGCCTGGAATGTTGTCAAATATTACATCCGCGATGTTAGGTTGCCTTAGGTTAGGATATATAACGTTATAGACGCATATAATGTTACCACCGAGACGTAGGGACCGACACGCCTGGAATGTTGTCAAATGTAACATCCGAGTTATTGAGTTGCCTTAGGTTAGGATATATAACGTTATAGACGCATATAATATTCCCACCGAGAAGTAGGGTCCGACACGCCAGGAATGTTGTCAAATATTACATCCGAGATGTTAGGTTGCCTTTGGTTAGGATATATAACGTTATAGACGCATATAACGTTAGCACCGAGAAGTAGGGTCCGACACGCCAGGAATGTTGTAAAATATTACGTCTGAGATGATAGGTTGCCTTAGATTAGGACATACAACGTTATAGACGCATATAATGTTCCCACCGAGAAGTAGGGTCCGACACGCCTGGAATGCTGCCATATATTACATCCGAGATGTCAGGTGGACTTAGGTTAGGATATTTAACGTTATAGACGTATATATTGTTCCCACCGAGAAGTAGGGTCCGACACGCCAGGAAAGTTGTCAAATGTTACATCCGAGATGTTAGGTTGCCTTAGGTTAGGATATATAACGTTATAGACGCATATAATGTTACCACCGAGACGTAGGAACCGACACGCCTGAAATGTTGTTGAATATTACATCCGAGATATTAGGTTGCCTTAGGTTGGGATATAGACCGTTATAGACGCATATTATATTCCCACCGAAAAGTATGCTCCGACAGGCCAGGAATGTTGTAAAATATTACGTCTGAGATGATAGGTTGCCTTAGATTAGGACATACAACGTTATAGACGCATATAATGTTCCCACCGAGACGTAGGGACCTACACGCCTGAAATGTTGTTGAATATTACATCCGAGATGTTATGTTGCCTTAGGTTAGGATATATAACGTTATAAACGCATATAATGTTACCACCGAGAAGTTTGCGCCGACATCGCAGGAATGTTGTCAAATATTACATCCGAGTTATTAAGTTGCCTTAGGTTGGGATATAGACCGTTATAGACGCATATAATATTCCCACCGAGAAGTAGGGTCCGACACGCCTGAAATGTTGTAGAATATTACATCCGAGATGTCAGGTTGCCTTAGGTTAGGATATATAATGTTAGAGACGTATATACTGTTCCCACCGAGAAGTAGGGTGCGACACGCCTGGAATGTTGTCAAATATTACATCCGAGATGTCAGTTTGCCTTAGCTTAGAGTATATGATGTTATAGACGTATATACTGTTCCCACCGAGAATTAGGGTCCGACACGCCTGGAATGTTGTAGAATATTACATCCGAGATGTCAGGTTGCCTTAGGTTAGGATATATAATGTTAGAGACGTATATACTGTTCCCACCGAGAAGTAGGGTCCGACACGCCTGGAATGTTGTCAAATATTACATCCGCGATGTTAGGTTGCCTTAGGTTAGGATATATAACGTTATAGACGCATGTAATGTTACCACCGAGACGTAGGGACCGACACGCCTGGAATGTTGTCAAATGTTACATCCGAGGTGTTAGATTGCCTTAGGTTAGGATATATGACGTTATAGACGCATATAATATTCCCACCGAGAAGTAGGGTCCGACACGCCTGGAATGTTGTAGAATATTACATCCGAGATGTCAGGTTGCCTTAGGGTAGGATATATAATGTTAGAGACGTATATACTGTTCCCACGGAGAAGTAGGGTCCGACACGCCTGGAATGTTGTCAAATGTTACATCCGAGATGTTAGTTTGCCTTAGGTTAGGATATATAACGTTATAGACGCATATAATGTTACCACCGAGACGTAGGGACCGACACGCCTGGAATGTTGTCAAATGTAACATCCGAGTTATTGATTTGCCTTAGGTTAGGATATATAACGTTATAGACGCATATAATATTCCCACCGAGAAGTAGGGACCGACACGCCAGGAATGTTGTCGAATATTACATCCCAGTTGTTAGGTTGCCTTAGGTTAGGATATATAACGTTATAGACGCATATAATGTTACCACCGAGACGTAGGGACCGACACGCCTGAAATGTTGTTGAATATTACATCCGAGATGTTAGGTTGCCTTAGGTTAGGATATATAACGTTATAAACGCATATAATTTTACCACCGAGAAGTTTGCGCCGACATCGCAGGAATGTTGTCAAATATTACATCCGAGTTATTAAGTTGCCTTAGGTTGGGATATAGACCGTTATAGACGCATATAATATTCCCACCGAGAAGTAGGGTCCGACACGCCTGAAATGATGTAGAATATTACATCCGAGATGTCAGGTTGCCTTAGGTTAGGATATATAATGTTAGAGACGTATATACTGTTCCCACCGAGAAGTAGGGTCCGACACGCCTGGAATGTTGGAGAATATTACATCCGAGATGTCAGGTTGCCTTAGGTTAGGATATATAATGTTAGAGACGTATATACAGTTCCCACCGAGAAGTAGGGTCCGACACGCCTGGAATGTTGTCAAATATTACATCCGATATGTTAGTTTGCCTTAGGTTAGGATATATAACGTTATAGACGCATATAATGTTACCACCGAGACGTAGGGACCGACACGCCTGGAATGTTGTCAAATGTAACATCCGAGTTATTGAGTTGCCTTAGGTTAGGATATATAACGTTATAGACGCATATAATATTCCCACCGAGAAGTAGAGTCCGACACGCCAGGAATGTTGTCAAGTATTACATCCCAGTTGTTAGGTTGCCTTATGTTAGGATATATAACGTTATAGACGCATGTAACGTTACCACCGAGACGAAGGGACCGACACGACTGGAATGTTGTCAAATGTTACATCCGAGATGTTAGATTGCCTTAGGTTAGGATATATGACGTTATAGACGCATATAATATTCCCACCGAGAAGTAGGGTCCGACACGCCTGGAATGTTGTAGAATATTACATCCGAGATGTCAGGTTGCCTTAGGGTAGGATATATAATGTTAGAGACGTATATACTGTTCCCACGGAGAAGTAGGGTCCGACACGCCTGGAATGTTGTCAAATGTTACATCCGAGATGTTAGTTTGCCTTAGGTTAGGATATATAACGTTATAGACGCATATAACGTTACCACCGAGACGTAGGGACCGACACGCCAGGAATGTTGTCGAATATTACATCCCAGTTGTTAGGTTGCCTTAGGTTAGGATATATAACGTTATAGACGCATATAATGTTACCACCGAGACGTAGGGACCGACACGCCTGAAATGTTGTTGAATATTACATCCGAGATGTTAGGTTGCCTTAGGTTAGGATATATAACGTTATAAACGCATATAATTTTACCACCGAGAAGTTTGCGCCGACATCGCAGGAATGTTGTCAAATATTACATCCGAGTTATTAAGTTGCCTTAGGTTGGGATATAGACCGTTATAGACGCATATAATATTCCCACCGAGAAGTAGGGTCCGACACGCCTGAAATGATGTAGAATATTACATCCGAGATGTCAGGTTGCCTTAGGTTAGGATATATAATGTTAGAGACGTATATACTGTTCCCACCGAGAAGTAGGGTCCGACACGCCTGGAATGTTGTAGAATATCACATCCGAGATGTCAGGTTGCCTTAGGTTAGGATATATAATGTTAGAGACGTATATACTGTTCCCACCGAGAAGTAGGGTCCGACACGCCTGGAATGTTGTCAAATATTACATCCGCGATGTTAGGTTGCCTTAGGTTAGGATATATAACGTTATAGACGCATATAATGTTACCACCGAGACGTAGGGACCGACACGCCTGGAATGTTGTCAAATGTAACATCCGAGTTATTGAGTTGCCTTAGGTTAGGATATATAACGTTATAGACGCATATAATATTCCCACCGAGAAGTAGGGTCCGACACGCCAGGAATGTTGTCAAATATTACATCCGAGATGTTAGGTTGCCTTTGGTTAGGATATATAACGTTATAGACGCATATAACGTTACCACCGAGAAGTAGGGTCCGACACGCCAGGAATGTTGTAAAATATTACGTCTGAGATGATAGGTTGCCTTAGATTAGGACATACAACGTTATAGACGCATATAATGTTCCCACCGAGAAGTAGGGTCCGACACGCCTGGAATGCTGCCATATATTACATCCGACATGTCAGGTGGACTTAGGTTAGGATATTTAACGTTATAGACGTATATATTGTTCCCACCGAGAAGTAGGGTCCGACACGCCAGGAAAGTTGTCAAATGTTACATCCGAGATGTTAGGTTGCCTTAGGTTAGGATATATAACGTTATATACGTATATACTGTTCCCACCGAGAAGTAGGGTCCGACACGCCTGGAATGTTGTAGAATATTACATCCGAGATGTCAGGTTGCCTTAGGTTAGGATATATAATGTTAGAGACGTATATACTGTTCCCACCGAGAAGTAGGGTCCGACACGCCTGGAATGTTGTCAAATATTACATCCGCGATGTTAGGTTGCCTTAGGTTAGGATATATAACGTTATAGACGCATGTAATGTTACCACCGAGACGTAGGGACCGACACGCCTGGAATGATGTCAAATGTTACATCCGAGGTGTTAGATTGCCTTAGGTTAGGATATATAACGTTATAGACGCATATAATATTCCCACCGAGAAGTAGGGTCCGACACGCCTGGAATGTTGTAGAATATTACATCCGAGATGTCAGGTTGCCTTAGGTTAGGATATATAATGTTAGAGACGTATGTACAGTTCCCACCGAGAAGTAGGGTCCGACACGCCTGGAATGTTGTCAAATATTACATCCGAGATGTTAGTTTGCCTTAGGTTAGGATATATAACGTTATAGACGCATATAATGTTACCACCGAGACGTAGGGACCGACACGCCTGGAATGTTGTCAAATGTAACATCCGAGTTATTGAGTTGCCTTAGGTTAGGATATATAACGTTATAGACGCATATAATATTCCCACGAAGAAGTAGGGTCCGACACGCGAGGAATGTTGTCAAGTATTACATCCGAGTTGTTAGGTTGCCTTATGTTAGGATATATAACGTTATAGTCGCATGTAACGTTACCACCGAGACGAAGGGACCGACACGCCTGGAATGTTGTCAAATGTTACATCCGAGATGTTAGATTGCCTTAGGTTAGGATATATGACGTTATAGACGCATATAATATTCCCACCGAGAAGTAGGGTCCGACACGCCTGGAATGTTGTAGAATATTACATCCGAGATGTCAGGTTGCCTTAGGGTAGGATATATAATGTTAGAGACGTATATACTGTTCCCACGGAGAAGTAGGGTCCGACACGCCTGGAATGTTGTCAAATGTTACATCCGAGATGTTAGTTTGCCTTAGGTTAGGATATATAACGTTATAGACGCATATAATGTTACCACCGAGACGTAGGGACCGACACGCCTGGAATGTTGTCAAATGTAACATCCGAGTTATTGATTTGCCTTAGGTTAGGATATATAACGTTATAGACGCATATAATATTCCTACCGAGAAGTAGGGTCCGACACGCCAGGAATGTTGTCAAGTATTACATCCGAGTTGTTAGGTTGCCTTATGTTAGGATATATAACGTTATAGACGCATGTAACGTTACCACCGAGACGTAGGGACCGACACGCCTGGAATGTTGTCAAATGTAACATCCGAGTTATTGAGTTGCCTTAGGTTAGGATATATAACGTTATAGACGCATATAATATTCCCACCGAGAAGTAGAGTCCGACACGCCAGGAATGTTGTCAAGTATTACATCCCAGTTGTTAGGTTGCCTTATGTTAGGATATATAACGTTATAGACGCATGTAACGTTACCACCGAGACGAAGGGACCGACACGACTGGAATGTTGTCAAATGTTACATCCGAGATGTTAGATTGCCTTAGGTTAGGATATATGACGTTATAGACGCATATAATATTCCCACCGAGAAGTAGGGTCCGACACGCCTGGAATGTTGTAGAATATTACATCCGAGATGTCAGGTTGCCTTAGGGTAGGATATATAATGTTAGAGACGTATATACTGTTCCCACGGAGAAGTAGGGTCCGACACGCCTGGAATGTTGTCAAATGTTACATCCGAGATGTTAGTTTGCCTTAGGTTAGGATATATAACGTTATAGACGCATATAACGTTACCACCGAGACGTAGGGACCGACACGCCAGGAATGTTGTCGAATATTACATCCCAGTTGTTAGGTTGCCTTAGGTTAGGATATATAACGTTATAGACGCATATAATGTTACCACCGAGACGTAGGGACCGACACGCCTGAAATGTTGTTGAATATTACATCCGAGATGTTAGGTTGCCTTAGGTTAGGATATATAACGTTATAAACGCATATAATTTTACCACCGAGAAGTTTGCGCCGACATCGCAGGAATGTTGTCAAATATTACATCCGAGTTATTAAGTTGCCTTAGGTTGGGATATAGACCGTTATAGACGCATATAATATTCCCACCGAGAAGTAGGGTCCGACACGCCTGAAATGATGTAGAATATTACATCCGAGATGTCAGGTTGCCTTAGGTTAGGATATATAATGTTAGAGACGTATATACTGTTCCCACCGAGAAGTAGGGTCCGACACGCCTGGAATGTTGTAGAATATCACATCCGAGATGTCAGGTTGCCTTAGGTTAGGATATATAATGTTAGAGACGTATATACTGTTCCCACCGAGAAGTAGGGTCCGACACGCCTGGAATGTTGTCAAATATTACATCCGCGATGTTAGGTTGCCTTAGGTTAGGATATATAACGTTATAGACGCATATAATGTTACCACCGAGACGTAGGGACCGACACGCCTGGAATGTTGTCAAATGTAACATCCGAGTTATTGAGTTGCCTTAGGTTAGGATATATAACGTTATAGACGCATATAATATTCCCACCGAGAAGTAGGGTCCGACACGCCAGGAATGTTGTCAAATATTACATCCGAGATGTTAGGTTGCCTTTGGTTAGGATATATAACGTTATAGACGCATATAACGTTACCACCGAGAAGTAGGGTCCGACACGCCAGGAATGTTGTAAAATATTACGTCTGAGATGATAGGTTGCCTTAGATTAGGACATACAACGTTATAGACGCATATAATGTTCCCACCGAGAAGTAGGGTCCGACACGCCTGGAATGCTGCCATATATTACATCCGACATGTCAGGTGGACTTAGGTTAGGATATTTAACGTTATAGACGTATATATTGTTCCCACCGAGAAGTAGGGTCCGACACGCCAGGAAAGTTGTCAAATGTTACATCCGAGATGTTAGGTTGCCTTAGGTTAGGATATATAACGTTATATACGTATATACTGTTCCCACCGAGAAGTAGGGTCCGACACGCCTGGAATGTTGTAGAATATTACATCCGAGATGTCAGGTTGCCTTAGGTTAGGATATATAATGTTAGAGACGTATATACTGTTCCCACCGAGAAGTAGGGTCCGACACGCCTGGAATGTTGTCAAATATTACATCCGCGATGTTAGGTTGCCTTAGGTTAGGATATATAACGTTATAGACGCATGTAATGTTACCACCGAGACGTAGGGACCGACACGCCTGGAATGATGTCAAATGTTACATCCGAGGTGTTAGATTGCCTTAGGTTAGGATATATAACGTTATAGACGCATATAATATTCCCACCGAGAAGTAGGGTCCGACACGCCTGGAATGTTGTAGAATATTACATCCGAGATGTCAGGTTGCCTTAGGTTAGGATATATAATGTTAGAGACGTATGTACAGTTCCCACCGAGAAGTAGGGTCCGACACGCCTGGAATGTTGTCAAATATTACATCCGAGATGTTAGTTTGCCTTAGGTTAGGATATATAACGTTATAGACGCATATAATGTTACCACCGAGACGTAGGGACCGACACGCCTGGAATGTTGTCAAATGTAACATCCGAGTTATTGAGTTGCCTTAGGTTAGGATATATAACGTTATAGACGCATATAATATTCCCACGAAGAAGTAGGGTCCGACACGCGAGGAATGTTGTCAAGTATTACATCCGAGTTGTTAGGTTGCCTTATGTTAGGATATATAACGTTATAGTCGCATGTAACGTTACCACCGAGACGAAGGGACCGACACGCCTGGAATGTTGTCAAATGTTACATCCGAGATGTTAGATTGCCTTAGGTTAGGATATATGACGTTATAGACGCATATAATATTCCCACCGAGAAGTAGGGTCCGACACGCCTGGAATGTTGTAGAATATTACATCCGAGATGTCAGGTTGCCTTAGGGTAGGATATATAATGTTAGAGACGTATATACTGTTCCCACGGAGAAGTAGGGTCCGACACGCCTGGAATGTTGTCAAATGTTACATCCGAGATGTTAGTTTGCCTTAGGTTAGGATATATAACGTTATAGACGCATATAATGTTACCACCGAGACGTAGGGACCGACACGCCTGGAATGTTGTCAAATGTAACATCCGAGTTATTGATTTGCCTTAGGTTAGGATATATAACGTTATAGACGCATATAATATTCCTACCGAGAAGTAGGGTCCGACACGCCAGGAATGTTGTCAAGTATTACATCCGAGTTGTTAGGTTGCCTTATGTTAGGATATATAACGTTATAGACGCATGTAACGTTACCACCGAGACGAAGGGACCGACACGCCTGGAATGTTGTCAAATGTAACATCCGAGTTATTGATTTGCCTTAGGTTAGGATATATAACGTTATAGACGCATATAATATTCCCACCGAGAAGTAGGGTCCGACACGCCAGGAATGTTGTCAAGTATTACATCCGAGTTGTTAGGTTGCCTTATGTTAGGATATGTAACGTTATAGACGCATGTAACGTTACCACCGAGACGTAGGGACCGACACGCCAGGAATGTTGTCGAATATTACATCCCAGTTGTTAGGTTGCCTTAGGTTAGGATATATAACGTTATAGACGCATATAATGTTACCACCGAGACGTAGGGACCGACACGCCTGAAATGTTGTTGAATATTACATCCGAGATGTTAGGTTGCCTTAGGTTAGGATATATAACGTTATAAACGCATATAATTTTACCACCGAGAAGTTTGCGCCGACATCGCAGGAATGTTGTCAAATATTACATCCGAGTTATTAAGTTGCCTTAGGTTGGGATATAGACCGTTATAGACGCATATAATATTCCCACCGAGAAGTAGGGTCCGACACGCCTGAAATGTTGTAGAATATTACATCGGAGATGACAGGTTGCCTTAGGTTAGGATATATAATGTTAGAGACGTATATACTGTTCCTACCGAGAAGTAGGGTCCGACACGCCTGGAATGTTGTCAAATATTACATCTGAGATGTCAGGTTGCCTTAGCTTAGGGTATATGACGTTATAGACGTATATACTGTTCCCACCGAGAAGTAGGGTCCGACACGCCTCGAATGTTGTAGAATATTACATCCGAGATGTGAGGTTGCCTTAGGTTAGGATATATAATGTTAGAGACGTATATACTGTTCCACCGAGAAGTAGGGTCCGACACGCCTGGAATGTTGTCAAATATTACATCCGCGATGTTAGGTTGCCTTAGGTTAGGATATATAACGTTATAGACGCATGTAATGTTACCACCGAGACGTAGGGACCAACACGCCTGGAATGTTGTCAAATGTTACATCCGAGATGTTAGATTGCCTTAGGTTAGGATATATAACGTTATAGACGCATATAATATTCCCACCGAGAAGTAGGGTCCGACACGCCTGGAATGTTGTAGAATATTACATCCGAGATGTCAGGTTGCCTTAGGTTAGTATATATAATGTTAGAGACGTATATACTGTTCCCACCGAGAAGTAGGGTCCGACACGCCTGGAATGTTGTCAAATGTTACATCCGAGATGTTAGTTTGCCTTAGGTTAGGATATATAACGTTATAGACGCATATAATGTTACCACCGAGACGTAGGGACCGACACGCCTGGAATGTTGTCAAATGTAACATCCGAGTTATTGATTTGCCTTAGGTTAGGATATATAACGTTATAGACGCATATAATATTCCCACCGAGAAGTAGGGTCCGACACGCCAGGAGTGTTGTCAAGTATTACATCCGAGTTGTTAGGTTGCCTTATGTTAGGATATGTAACGTTATAGACGCATGTAACGTTACCACCGAGACGTAGGGACCGACACGCCTGGAATGATGTCAAATGTTACATCCGAGATGTTAGATAGCCTTAGGTTAGGATATATGACGTTATAGACGTATATACAGTTCCCTCCGAGAAGTAGGTTTCGACACGCCTGGAATGTTGTCAAATGTTACATCCGAGATGTTAGGTTGCCTTAGGTTAGGATATATGACGTTATAGACGTATATACTGTTACCACCGGGACGTAGGGACCGACACGCCTGGAATGTTGTCAAATGTTACATCCGATATGTTAGGTTGCCTTAGGTTGGGATATAGACCGTTATAGACGCATATTATATTTCCACCGAAAGGTATGCTCCGACAGGCCAGGAATGTTGCAAAATATTACGTCTGAGATGATAGGTTGCCTTAGATTAGGACATACAACGTTATAGACGGATATACTGTTCCCACCGAGAAGTAGGGTCCGACACGCCAGGAATGTTGTCAAATATTATATCCGAGATGTCAGGTGGCCTTAGGTTAGGATATTTAACGTTATAGACGTATATTTTGTTCCCACCGAGAAGTAGGGTCCGACACGCCTGGAATGTTGGAGAATATTACATCCGAGATGTCAGGTTGCCTTAGGTTAGGATATATAATGTTAGAGACGTATATACAGTTCCCACCGAGAAGTAGGGTCCGACACGCCTGGAATGTTGTCAAATATTACATCCGATATGTTAGTTTGCCTTAGGTTAGGATATATAACGTTATAGACGCATATAATGTTACCACCGAGACGTAGGGACCGACACGCCTGGAATGTTGTCAAATGTAACATCCGAGTTATTGAGTTGCCTTAGGTTAGGATATATAACGTTATAGACGCATATAATATTCCCACCGAGAAGTAGAGTCCGACACGCCAGGAATGTTGTCAAGTATTACATCCCAGTTGTTAGGTTGCCTTATGTTAGGATATATAACGTTATAGACGCATGTAACGTTACCACCGAGACGAAGGGACCGACACGACTGGAATGTTGTCAAATGTTACATCCGAGATGTTAGATTGCCTTAGGTTAGGATATATGACGTTATAGACGCATATAATATTCCCACCGAGAAGTAGGGTCCGACACGCCTGGAATGTTGTAGAATATTACATCCGAGATGTCAGGTTGCCTTAGGGTAGGATATATAATGTTAGAGACGTATATACTGTTCCCACGGAGAAGTAGGGTCCGACACGCCTGGAATGTTGTCAAATGTTACATCCGAGATGTTAGTTTGCCTTAGGTTAGGATATATAACGTTATAGACGCATATAACGTTACCACCGAGACGTAGGGACCGACACGCCAGGAATGTTGTCGAATATTACATCCCAGTTGTTAGGTTGCCTTAGGTTAGGATATATAACGTTATAGACGCATATAATGTTACCACCGAGACGTAGGGACCGACACGCCTGAAATGTTGTTGAATATTACATCCGAGATGTTAGGTTGCCTTAGGTTAGGATATATAACGTTATAAACGCATATAATTTTACCACCGAGAAGTTTGCGCCGACATCGCAGGAATGTTGTCAAATATTACATCCGAGTTATTAAGTTGCCTTAGGTTGGGATATAGACCGTTATAGACGCATATAATATTCCCACCGAGAAGTAGGGTCCGACACGCCTGAAATGATGTAGAATATTACATCCGAGATGTCAGGTTGCCTTAGGTTAGGATATATAATGTTAGAGACGTATATACTGTTCCCACCGAGAAGTAGGGTCCGACACGCCTGGAATGTTGTAGAATATCACATCCGAGATGTCAGGTTGCCTTAGGTTAGGATATATAATGTTAGAGACGTATATACTGTTCCCACCGAGAAGTAGGGTCCGACACGCCTGGAATGTTGTCAAATATTACATCCGCGATGTTAGGTTGCCTTAGGTTAGGATATATAACGTTATAGACGCATATAATGTTACCACCGAGACGTAGGGACCGACACGCCTGGAATGTTGTCAAATGTAACATCCGAGTTATTGAGTTGCCTTAGGTTAGGATATATAACGTTATAGACGCATATAATATTCCCACCGAGAAGTAGGGTCCGACACGCCAGGAATGTTGTCAAATATTACATCCGAGATGTTAGGTTGCCTTTGGTTAGGATATATAACGTTATAGACGCATATAACGTTACCACCGAGAAGTAGGGTCCGACACGCCAGGAATGTTGTAAAATATTACGTCTGAGATGATAGGTTGCCTTAGATTAGGACATACAACGTTATAGACGCATATAATGTTCCCACCGAGAAGTAGGGTCCGACACGCCTGGAATGCTGCCATATATTACATCCGACATGTCAGGTGGACTTAGGTTAGGATATTTAACGTTATAGACGTATATATTGTTCCCACCGAGAAGTAGGGTCCGACACGCCAGGAAAGTTGTCAAATGTTACATCCGAGATGTTAGGTTGCCTTAGGTTAGGATATATAACGTTATATACGCATATAATGTTACCACCGAGACGTAGGGACCGACACGCCTGAAATGTTGTTGAATATTACATCCGAGATGTTAGGTTGCCTTAGGTTAGGATATATAACGTTATAAACGCATATAATGTTACCACCGAGAAGTTTGCGCCGACATCGCAGGAATGTTGTCAAATATTACATCCGAGTTATTAAGTTGCCTTAGGTTGGGATATAGACCGTTATAGACGCATATAATATTCCCACCGAGAAGTAGGGTCCGACACGCCTGAAATGTTGTAGAATATTACATCCGAGATGTCAGGTTGCCTTAGGTTAGGATATATAATGTTAGAGACGTATATACTGTTCCCACCGAGAAGTAGGGTGCGACACGCCTGGAATGTTGTCAAATATTACATCCGAGATGTCAGGTTGCCTTAGCTTAGGGTATATGACGTTATAGACGTATATACTGTTCCCACCGAGAAGTAGGGTCCGACACGCCTGGAATGTTGTAGAATATTACATCCGAGATGTCAGGTTGCCTTAGGTTAGGATATATAATGTTAGAGACGTATATACTGTTCCCACCGAGAAGTAGGGTCCGACACGCCTGGAATGTTGTCAAATATTACATCCGCGATGTTAGGTTGCCTTAGGTTAGGATATATAACGTTATAGACGCATGTAATGTTACCACCGAGACGTAGGGACCGACACGCCTGGAATGATGTCAAATGTTACATCCGAGGTGTTAGATTGCCTTAGGTTAGGATATATAACGTTATAGACGCATATAATATTCCCACCGAGAAGTAGGGTCCGACACGCCTGGAATGTTGTAGAATATTACATCCGAGATGTCAGGTTGCCTTAGGTTAGGATATATAATGTTAGAGACGTATGTACAGTTCCCACCGAGAAGTAGGGTCCGACACGCCTGGAATGTTGTCAAATATTACATCCGAGATGTTAGTTTGCCTTAGGTTAGGATATATAACGTTATAGACGCATATAATGTTACCACCGAGACGTAGGGACCGACACGCCTGGAATGTTGTCAAATGTAACATCCGAGTTATTGAGTTGCCTTAGGTTAGGATATATAACGTTATAGACGCATATAATATTCCCACGAAGAAGTAGGGTCCGACACGCGAGGAATGTTGTCAAGTATTACATCCGAGTTGTTAGGTTGCCTTATGTTAGGATATATAACGTTATAGTCGCATGTAACGTTACCACCGAGACGAAGGGACCGACACGCCTGGAATGTTGTCAAATGTTACATCCGAGATGTTAGATTGCCTTAGGTTAGGATATATGACGTTATAGACGCATATAATATTCCCACCGAGAAGTAGGGTCCGACACGCCTGGAATGTTGTAGAATATTACATCCGAGATGTCAGGTTGCCTTAGGGTAGGATATATAATGTTAGAGACGTATATACTGTTCCCACGGAGAAGTAGGGTCCGACACGCCTGGAATGTTGTCAAATGTTACATCCGAGATGTTAGTTTGCCTTAGGTTAGGATATATAACGTTATAGACGCATATAATGTTACCACCGAGACGTAGGGACCGACACGCCTGGAATGTTGTCAAATGTAACATCCGAGTTATTGATTTGCCTTAGGTTAGGATATATAACGTTATAGACGCATATAATATTCCTACCGAGAAGTAGGGTCCGACACGCCAGGAATGTTGTCAAGTATTACATCCGAGTTGTTAGGTTGCCTTATGTTAGGATATATAACGTTATAGACGCATGTAACGTTACCACCGAGACGAAGGGACCGACACGCCTGGAATGTTGTCAAATGTAACATCCGAGTTATTGATTTGCCTTAGGTTAGGATATATAACGTTATAGACGCATATAATATTCCCACCGAGAAGTAGGGTCCGACACGCCAGGAATGTTGTCAAGTATTACATCCGAGTTGTTAGGTTGCCTTATGTTAGGATATGTAACGTTATAGACGCATGTAACGTTACCACCGAGACGTAGGGACCGACACGCCAGGAATGTTGTCGAATATTACATCCCAGTTGTTAGGTTGCCTTAGGTTAGGATATATAACGTTATAGACGCATATAATGTTACCACCGAGACGTAGGGACCGACACGCCTGAAATGTTGTTGAATATTACATCCGAGATGTTAGGTTGCCTTAGGTTAGGATATATAACGTTATAAACGCATATAATTTTACCACCGAGAAGTTTGCGCCGACATCGCAGGAATGTTGTCAAATATTACATCCGAGTTATTAAGTTGCCTTAGGTTGGGATATAGACCGTTATAGACGCATATAATATTCCCACCGAGAAGTAGGGTCCGACACGCCTGAAATGTTGTAGAATATTACATCGGAGATGACAGGTTGCCTTAGGTTAGGATATATAATGTTAGAGACGTATATACTGTTCCTACCGAGAAGTAGGGTCCGACACGCCTGGAATGTTGTCAAATATTACATCTGAGATGTCAGGTTGCCTTAGCTTAGGGTATATGACGTTATAGACGTATATACTGTTCCCACCGAGAAGTAGGGTCCGACACGCCTCGAATGTTGTAGAATATTACATCCGAGATGTGAGGTTGCCTTAGGTTAGGATATATAATGTTAGAGACGTATATACTGTTCCCACCGAGAAGTAGGGTCCGACACGCCTGGAATGTTGTCAAATATTACATCCGCGATGTTAGGTTGCCTTAGGTTAGGATATATAACGTTATAGACGCATGTAATGTTACCACCGAGACGTAGGGACCAACACGCCTGGAATGTTGTCAAATGTTACATCCGAGATGTTAGATTGCCTTAGGTTAGGATATATAACGTTATAGACGCATATAATATTCCCACCGAGAAGTAGGGTCCGACACGCCTGGAATGTTGTAGAATATTACATCCGAGATGTCAGGTTGCCTTAGGTTAGTATATATAATGTTAGAGACGTATATACTGTTCCCACCGAGAAGTAGGGTCCGACACGCCTGGAATGTTGTCAAATGTTACATCCGAGATGTTAGTTTGCCTTAGGTTAGGATATATAACGTTATAGACGCATATAATGTTACCACCGAGACGTAGGGACCGACACGCCTGGAATGTTGTCAATTGTAACATCCGAGTTATTGATTTGCCTTAGGTTAGGATATATAACGTTATAGACGCATATAATATTCCCACCGAGAAGTAGGGTCCGACACGCCAGGAATGTTGTCAAGTATTACATCCGAGTTGTTAGGTTGCCTTATGTTAGGATATGTAACGTTATAGACGCATGTAACGTTACCACCGAGACGTAGGGACCGACACGCCTGGAATGATGTCAAATGTTACATCCGAGATGTTAGATAGCCTTAGGTTAGGATATATGACGTTATAGACGTATATACAGTTCCCTCCGAGAAGTAGGTTTCGACACGCCTGGAATGTTGTCAAATGTTACATCCGAGATGTTAGGTTGCCTTAGGTTAGGATATATGACGTTATAGACGTATATACTGTTACCACCGGGACGTAGGGACCGACACGCCTGGAATGTTGTCAAATGTTACATCCGATATGTTAGGTTGCCTTAGGTTGGGATATAGACCGTTATACACGCATATTATATTTCCACCGAAAGGTATGCTCCGACAGGCCAGGAATGTTGCAAAATATTACGTCTGAGATGATAGGTTGCCTTAGATTAGGACATACAACGTTATAGACGGATATACTGTTCCCACCGAGAAGTAGGGTCCGACACGCCAGGAATGTTGTCAAATATTATATCCGAGATGTCAGGTGGCCTTAGGTTAGGATATTTAACGTTATAGACGTATATTTTGTTCCCACCGAGAAGTAGGGTCCGACACGCCAGGAAAGTTGCCAAATGTTACATCCGAGATGTTAGGTTGCCTTAGGTTAGGATATATGACGTTATAGACGTATATACTGTTACCACCGGGACGTAGGGACCGACACGCCTGGAATGTTGTCAAATGTTACATCCGATATGTTAGGTTGCCTTAGGTTGGGATATAGACCGTTATAGACGCATATTATATTCCCACCGAAAAGTATGCTCCGACAGGCCAGGAATGTTGTAAAATATTACGTCTGAGATGATAGGTTGCCTTAGATTAGGACATACAACGTTATAGACGCATATAATGTTCCCACCGAGAAGTAGGGCCCGACACGCCTGGAATGTTGCCAAATATTACATCCGAGATGTTAGGTGGCCTTAGGTTAGGATATATAACGTTATAGACGCATATAATGTTACCACCGAGAAGTTGGGTCCGACACGCCAGGAATGTTGTCGAATATTACATCCCAGTTGTTAGGTTGCCTTAGGTTAGGATATATAACGTTATAGACGCATATAATGTTACCACCGAGACGTAGGGACGGACACGCCTGGAATGTTGTCAAATGTAACATCCGAGTTATTGAGTTGCCTTAGGTTAGGATATATAACGTTATAGACGCATATAATATTCCCACCGAGAAGTAGGGTCCGACACGCCAGGAATGTTGTCAAGTATTACATCCGAGTTGTTAGGTTGCCTTATGTTAGGATATATAACTTTATAGACGCATGTAACGTTACCACCGAGACGAAGGGACCGACACGCCTGGAATGATGTCAAATGTTACATCCGAGATGTTAGATAGCCTTAGGTTAGGATATATGACGTTATAGACGTATATACAGTTCCCTCCGAGAAGTAGGGTTCGACACGCCTGGAATGTTGTCAAATGTTACATCCGAGATGTTAGGTTGCCTTAGGTTAGGATATATGACGTTATAGACGTATATACTGTTACCACCGGGACGTAGGGACCGACACGCCTGGAATGTTGTCAAATGTTACATCCGATATGTTAGGTTGCCTTAGGTTGGGATATAGACCGTTATACACGCATATTATATTTCCATCGAAAGGTATGCTCCGACAGGCCAGGAATGTTGCAAAATATTACGTCTGAGATGATAGGTTGCCTTAGATTAGGACATACAACGTTATAGACGGACATACTGTTCCCACCAAGAAGTAGGGTCCGACACGCCAGGAATGTTGTCAAATATTACATCCGAGATGTTAGGTTGCCTTTGGTTAGGATATATAACGTTATAGACGCATATAACGTTACCACCGAGAAGTAGGGTCCGACACGCCAGGAATGTTGTAAAATATTACGTCTGAGATGATAGGTTGCCTTAGATTAGGACATACAACGTTATAGACGCATATAATGTTCCCACCGAGAAGTAGGGTCCGACACGCCTGGAATGCTGCCAAATATTACATCCGAGATGTCAGGTGGCCTTAGGTTAGGATATTTAACGTTATAGACGTATATATTGTTCCCACCGAGAAGTAGGGACCGACACGCCAGGAAAGTTGTCAAATGTTACATCCGATATGTTAGGTTGCCTTAGGTTGGGATATAGACCATTATAGACGCATATTATATTTCCACCGTAAGGTATGCTCCGACAGGCCAGGAATGTTGCAAAATATTACGTCTGAGATGATAGGTTGCCTTAGATTAGGACATACAACGTTATAGACGGATATACTGTTCCCACCGAGAAGTAGGGTCCGACACGCCAGGAATGTTGTCAAATATTACATCCGAGATGTTAGGTTGCCTTTGGTTAGGATATATAACGTTATAGACGCATATAACGTTACCACCGAGAAGTAGGGTCCGACACGCCAGGAATGTTGTAAAATATTACGTCTGAGATGATAGGTTGCCTTAGATTAGGGCATACAACGTTATAGACGCATATAATGTTCCCACCGAGAAGTAGGTTCCGACACGCCTGGAATGCTGCCATATGTTACATCCGAGATGTCAGGTGTCCTTAGGTTAGGATATTTAACGTTATAGACGTATATATTGTTCCCACCGAGAAGTAGGGCCCGACACGCCAGGAAAGTTGCCAAATGTTACATCCGAGATGTTAGGTTGCCTTAGGTTAGGATATATGACGTTATAGACGTATATACTGTTATCACCGGGACGTAGGGACCGACACGCCTGGAATGTTGTCAAATGTTACATCCGATATGTTAGGTTGCCTTAGGTTGGGATATAGACCGTTATAGACGCATATTATATTCCCACCGAAAAGTATGCTCCGACAGGCCAGGAATGTTGTAAAATATTACGTCTGAGATGATAGGTTGCCTTAGATTAGGACATACAACGTTATAGACGCATATAATGTTCCCACCGAGAAGTAGGGCCCGACACGCCTGGAATGTTGCCAAATATTACATCCGAGATGTTAGGCGGCCTAGGTTAGGATATATAACGTTATAGACGCATATAATGTTACCACCGAGCAGTTGGGTCCGACACGCCAGGAATGTTGTCGAATATTACATCCCAGTTGTTAGGTTGCCTTAGGTTAGGATATATAACGTTATAGACGCATATAATGTTACCACCGAGACGTAGGGACCGACACGCCTGAAATGTTGTTGAATATTACATCCGAGATGTTAGGTTGCCTTAGGTTAGGATATATAACGTTATAAACGCATATAATGTTACCACCGAGAAGTTTGCGCCGACATCGCAGGAATGTTGTCAAATATTACATCCGAGTTATTAAGTTGCCTTAGGTTGGGATATAGACCGTTATAGACGCATATAATATTCCCACCGAGAAGTAGCGTCCGACACGCCTGAAATGTTGTAGAATATTACATCCGAGATGTCAGGTTGCCTTAGGTTAGGATATATAATGTTAGAGACGTATATACTGTTCCCACCGAGAAGTAGGGTCCGACACGCCTGGAATGTTGTCAAATACTACATCCGAGATGTCAGGTTGCCTTAGCTTAGGATATATGACGTTATAGACGTATATACTGTTCCCACCGAGAAGTAGGGTCCGACACGCCTGGAATGTTGTAGAATATTACATCCGAGATGTCTGGTTGCCTTAGGTTAGGATATATAATGTTAGAGACGTATATACTGTTCCCACCGAGAAGTAGGGTCCGACACGCCTGGAATGCTGCCAAATATTACATCCGAGATGTCAGGTGGCCTTAGGTTAGGATATTTAACGTTATAGACGTATATACTGTTCCCACCGAGAAGTAGGGTCCGACACGCCAGGAATGTTGTCAAATATTACATCCGAGATGTTAGGTTGCCTTTGGTTAGGATATATAACGTTATAGACGCATATAACGTTACCACCGAGAAGTAGGGTCCGACACGCCAGGAATGTTGTCAAATATTACGTCTGAGATGATAGGTTGCCTTAGATTAGGACATACAACGTTATAGACGCATATAATGTTCCCACCGAGAAGTAGGGTCCGACACGCCTGGAATGCTGCCAAATATTACATCCGAGATGTCAGGTGGCTTTAGGTTAGGGTATTTAACGTTATAGACGTATATATTGTTCCCACCGAGAAGTAGGGACCGACACGCCAGGAAAGTTGTCAAATGTTACATCCGAGATGTTAGGTTGCCTTAGGTTAGGATATATGAGGTTATAGACGTATATACTGTTACCACCGGGACGTAGGGACCGACACGCCTGGAATGTTGTCAAATGTTACATCCGATATGTTAGGTTGCCTTAGGTTGGGATATAGACCGTTATAGACGCATATTATAATTCCACCGAAAGGTATGCTCCGACAGGCCAGGAATGTTGCAAAATATTACGTCTAAGATGATAGGTTGCCTTAGATTATTACATACAACGTTATAGACGGATATACTGTTCCCACCGAGAAGTAGGGTCCGACACGCCAGGAATGTTGTCAAATATTACATCCGAGATGTGAGTTTGCCTTAGGTTAGGATATATAACGTTATAGACGCATATAATGTTACCACCGAGACGTAGGGACCGACACGCCTGGAATGTTGTCAAATGTAACATCCGAGTTATTGAGTTGCCTTAGGTTAGGATATATAACGTTATAGACGCATATAATATTCCCACCGAGAAGTAGGGTCCGACACGCCAGGAATGTTGTCAAGTATTACATCCGAGTTGTTAGGTTGCCTTATGTTAGGATATATAACGATATAGACGCATGTAACGTTACCACCGAGACGAAGGGACCGACACACCTGGAAAGATGTCAAATGTTACATCCGAGATGTTAGATAGCCTTAGGTTAGGATATATGACGTTATAGACGTATATACAGTTCCCTCCGGGAAGTAGGGTTCGACACGGCTGGAATGTTGTCAAATGTTACATCCGAGATGTTAGGTTGCCTTAGGTTAGGATATATGACGTTATAGACGTATATACTGTTACCACCGGGACGTAGGGACCGACACGCCTGGAATGTTGTCAAATGTTACATCCGACATGTTAGGTTGCCTTAGGTTGGGGTATAGACAGTTATAGACGCATATTATATTTCCACCGAAAGGTATGCTCCGACAGGCCAGGAATGTTGCAAAATATTACGTCTGAGATGATAGGTTGCCTTAGATTAGGACATACAACGTTATAGACGGACATACTGTTCCCACCGAGAAGTAGGGTCCGACACGCCAGGAATGTTGTCAAATATTACATCCGAGATGTTAGGTTGCCTTTGGTTAGGATATATAACGTTATAGACGCATATAACGTTACCACCGAGAAGTAGGGTCCGACACGCCAGGAATGTTGTAAAATATTACGTCTGAGATGATAGGTTGCCTTAGATTAGGACATACAACGTTATAGACGCATATAATGTTCCCACCGAGAAGTAGGGTCCGACACGCCTGGAATGCTGCCAAATATTACATCCGAGATGTCAGGTGGCCTTAGGTTAGGATATATAACGTTATAGACGCATGTAATGTTACCACCGAGACGTAGGGACCGACACGCCTGGAATGTTGTCAAATGTTACATCCGAGATGTTAGATTGCCTTAGGTTAGGATATATAACGTTATAGACGCATATAATATTCCCACCGAGAAGTAGGGTCCGACACGCGTGGAATGTTGTAGAATATTACATCCGAGATGTCAGGTTGCCTTAGGTTAGGATATATAATGTTAGAGACGTATATACTGTTCCCACCGAGAAGTAGGGTCCGACACGCCTGGAATGTTGTCAAATATTACATCCGAGATGTTAGTTTGCCTTAGGTTAGGATATATAACGTTATAGACGCATATAATGTTACCACCGAGACGTAGGGACCGACACGCCTGGAATGTTGTCAAATGTAACATCCGAGTTATTGAGTTGCCTTAGGTTAGGATATATAACGTTATAGACGCATATAATATTCCCACCGAGAAGTAGGGTCCGACACGCCAGGAATGTTGTCAAGTATTACATCCGAGTTGTTAGGTTGCCTTATGTTAGGATATATAACGTTATAGACGCATGTAACGTTACCACCGAGACGAAGGGACCGACACGCCTGGAATGATGTCAAATGTTACATCCGAGATGTTAGATAGCCTTAGGTTAGGATATATGACGTTATAGACGTATATACAGTTCCCTCCGAGAAGTAGGGTTCGACACGCCTGGAATGTTGTCAAATGTTACATCCGAGATGTTAGGTTGCCTTAGGTTAGGATATATGACGTTATAGACGTATATACTGTTACCACCGGGACGTAGGGACCGACACGCCTGGAATGTTGTCAAATGTTACATCCGATATGTTAGGTTGCCTTAGGTTGGGATATAGACCGTTATAGACGCATATTATATTTCCACCGAAAGGTATGCTCCGACAGGCCAGGAATGTTGCAAAATATTACGTCTGAGATGATAGGTTGCCTTAGATTAGGACATACAACGTTATAGACGGACACACTGTTCCCACCGAGAAGTAGGGTCCGACATGCCAGGAATGTTGTCAAATATTACATCCGAGATGTTAGGTTGCCTTTGGTTAGGATATATAACGTTATAGACGCATATAACGTTACCACCGAGAAGTAGGGTCCGACACGCCAGGAATGTTGTCAAATATTACGTCTGAGATGATAGGTTGCCTTAGATTAGGACATACAACGTTATAGACGCATATAATGTTCCCACCGAGAAGTAGGGTCCGACACGCTTGGAATGCTGCCAAATATTACATCCGAGATGTCAGGTGGCCTTTGGTTAGGATATATAACGTTATAGACGCAGATAACGTTACCACCGAGAAGTAGGGTCCGACACGCCAGGAATGTTGTAAAATATTACGTCTGAGATGATAGGTTGCCTTAGATTAGGACATACAACGTTATAGACGCATATAATGTTCCCACCGAGAAGTAGGGTCCGACACGCCTGGAATGCTGCCAAATCTTACATCCGAGATGTCAGGTGGCCTTAGGTTAGGATATTTAACGTTATAGACGTATATATTGTTCCCACCGAGAAGTAGGGTCCGACACGCCAGGAAAGTTGTCAAATGTTACATCCGAGATGTTAGGTTGCCTTAGGTTAGGATATATGACGTTATAGACGTATATACTGTTACCACCGGGACGTAGGGACCGACACGCCTGGAATGTTGTCAAATGTTACATCCGATATGTTAGGTTGCCTTAGGTTGGGATATAGACCGTTATAGACGCAGATAACGTTACCACCGAGAAGTAGGGTCCGACACGCCAGGAATGTTGTAAAATATTACGTCTGAGATGATAGGTTGCCTTAGATTAGGACATACAACGTTATAGACGCATATAATGTTCCCACCGAGAAGTAGGGTCCGACACGCCTGGAATGCTGCCAAATCTTACATCCGAGATGTTAGGTTGCCTTAGGTTGGGATATATAATGTTAGAGACGTATATACTGTTCCCACCGAGAAGTAGGGTCCGACACGCCTGGAATGTTGTAAAATATTACATCCCAGTTGTTAGGTTGCCTTAGGTTAGGATATATTACGTTATAGACGCATATAATGTTACCACCGAGACGTATTGACCGACACTCCTGAAATGTTGTCAAATATTACATCCGAGTTGTTAGGTTGCCTTAGGTTGGGATATAGACCGTTATAGACGCATATTATATTCCCACCGAAAAGTAAGCTCCGACAGGCCAGGAATGTTGTAAAATATTACGTCTGAGATGATAGGTTGCCTTAGATTAGGACATACAACGTTATAGACGCATATAATGTTCCCACCGAGAAGTAGGGTCCGACACGCCTGGAATGCTGCCAAATATTACATCCGTGATGTCAGGTGGCCTTTGGTTAGGATATTTAACGTTATAGACGTATATATTGTTCCCACCGGGACGTAGGGACCGACACGCCTGGAATGTTGTCAAATGTTACATCCGATATGTTAGGTTGCCTTAGGTTGGGATATAGACCGTTATAGACGCATATTATATTGCCACCGAAAAGTAAGCTCCGACAGGCCAGGAATGTTGTAAAATATTACGTCTGAGATGATAGGTTGCCTTAGATTAGGACATACAACGTTATAGACGCATATAATGTTCCCACCGAGAAGTAGGGCCCGACACGCCTGGAATGTTGCCAAATATTACATACGAGATGTTAGGTGGCCTTAGGTTAGGATATATAACGTTATAGACGCATATAATGTTACCACCGAGAAGTTGGGTCCGACACGCCAGGAATGTTGTCGAATATTACATCCCAGTTGTTAGGTTGCCTTAGGTTAGGATATATAACGTTATAGACGCATATAATGTTACCACCGAGACGTAGGGACCGACACGCCTGAAATGTTGTTGAATATTACATCCGAGATGTTAGGTTGCCTTAGGTTAGGATATATAACGTTATAAACGCATATAATGTTACCACCGAGAAGTTTGCGCCGACATCGCAGGAATGTTGTCAAATATTACATCCGAGTTATTAAGTTGCCTTAGGTTGGGATATAGACCGTTATAGACGCATATAATATTCCCACCGAGAAGTAGGGTCCGACACGCCTGAAATGTTGTAGAATATTACATCCGAGATGTCAGGTTGCCTTAGGTTAGGATATATAATGTTAGAGACGTATATACTGTTCCCACCGAGAAGTAGGGTCCGACACGCCTGGAATGTTGTCAAATATTACATCCGAGATGTCAGGTTGCGTTAGCTTAGGATATATGACGTTATAGACGTATATACTGTTCCCACCGAGAAGTAGGGTCCGACACGCCTGGAATGTTGTAGAATATTACATCCGAGATGTCAGGTTGCCTTAGGTTAGGATATATAATGTTAGAGACGTATATACTGTTCCCACCGAGAAGTAGGGTCCGACACGCCTGGAATGTTGTCAAATATTACATCCGCGATGTTAGGTTGCCTTAGGTTAGGATATATAACGTTATAGACGCATGTAATGTTACCACCGAGACGTAGGGACCGACACGCCTGGAATGTTGTCAAATGTTACATCCGAGATGTTAGATTGCCTTAGGTTAGGATATATAACGTTATAGACACATATAATATTCCCACCGAGAAGTAGGGTCCGACACGCGTGGAATGTTGTAGAATATTACATCCGAGATGTCAGGTTGCCTTAGGTAAGGATATATGATGTTAGAGACGTATATACTGTTCCCACCGAGAAGTAGGGTCCGACACGCCTGGAATGTTGTCAAATATTACATCCGAGATGTGAGTTTGCCTTAGGTTAGGATATATAACGTTATAGACGCATATAATGTTACCACCGAGACGTAGGGACCGACACGCCTGGAATGTTGTCAAATGTAACATTCGAGTTATTGAGTTGCCTTAGGTTAGGATATATAACGTTATAGACGCATATAATATTCCCACCGAGAAGTAGGGTCCGACACGCCAGGAATGTTGTCAAGTATTACATCCGAGTTGTTAGGTTGCCTTATGTTAGGATATATAACGATATAGACGCATGTAACGTTACCACCGAGACGAAGGGACCGACACACCTGGAAAGATGTCAAATGTTACATCCGAGATGTTAGATAGCCTTAGGTTAGGATATATGACGTTATAGACGTATATACAGTTCCCTCCGGGAAGTAGGGTTCGACACGCCTGGAATGTTGTCAAATGTTACATCCGAGATGTTGGGTTGCCTTAGGTTAGGATATATGACGTTATAGACGTATATACTGTTACCACCGGGACGTAGGGACCGACACGCCTGGAATGTTGTCAAATGTTACATCCGATATGTTAGGTTGCCTTAGGTTGGGATATAGACAGTTATAGACGCATATTATATTTCCACCGAAAGGTATGCTCCGACAGGCCAGGAATGTTGCAAAATATTACGTCTGAGATGATAGGTTGCCTTAGATTAGGACATACAACGTTATAGACGGACATACTGTTCCCACCGAGAAGTAGGGTCCGACACGCCAGGAATGTTGTCAAATATTACATCCGAGATGTTAGGTTGCCTTTGGTTAGGATATATAACGTTATAGACGCATATAACGTTACCACCGAGAAGTAGGGTCCGACACGCCAGGAATGTTGTAAAATATTACGTCTGAGATGATAGGTTGCCTTAGATTAGGACATACAACGTTATAGACGCATATAATGTTCCCACCGAGAAGTAGGGTCCGACACGCTTGGAATGCTGCCAAATATTACATCCGAGATGTTAGGTAGCCTTAGGTTAGGATATTTAACGTTATAGACGTATATACTGTTCCCACCGAGAAGTAGGGTCCAACACGCCAGGAATGTTGCCAAATATTACATCCGAGATGTTAGGTGGCCTTAGGTTAGGATATATAACGTTATAGACGTATATACTGTTCCCACCGAGAAGTAGGGTCCGACACGCCAGGAAAGTTGTCAAATGTTACATCCGAGATGTTAGGTTGCCTTAGGTTAGGATATCTAATGTTAGAGACGTATATACTGTTCCCACCGAGAAGTAGGGTCCGACACGCCTGGAATGTTGTCAAATATTACATCCGAGTTGTTAGGTTGCCTTAGGTTGGGATATAGACCGTTATAGACGCATATTATATTCCCACCGAAAAGTATGCTCCGACAGGCCAGGAATGTTGTAAAATATTACGTCTGAGATGATAGGTTGCCTTAGATTAGGACATACAACGTTATAGACGGATATACTGTTCCCACCGAGAAGTAGGGTCCGACACGCCAGGAATGTTGTCAAATATTACATCCGAGATGTTAGGTTGCCTTTGGTTAGGATATATAACGTTATAGACGCATGTAATGTTACCACCGAGACGTAGGGACCGACACGCCTGGAATGTTGTCAAATGTAACATCCGAGTTATTGAGTTGCCTTAGGTTAGGATATATAACGTTATAGACGCATATAATATTCCCACCGAGAAGTAGGGTCCGACACGCGAGGAATGTTGTCAAGTATTACATCCGAGTTGTTAGGTTGCCTTATGTTAGGATATATAACGTTATAGACGCATGTAACGTTACCACCGAGACGTAGGGACCGACACGCCTGGAATATTGTCAAATATTACATCCGAGATGTCAGGTTGCCTTAGGTTAGGATATATAACGTTATAGACGTATATAGTGTTCCCACCGAGAGGTGGGGTCCGACACGCCAGGAATGTTGTCAAATATTACATCCAAGTAGTTACGTTGCCTTAGGTTAGGATATATAACTTTATAGACGCATGTAATGTTACCATCGAGACGTAGGGACCGACACGCCTGGAATGTTGTCAAATGTAACATCCGAGTTATTGAGTTGCCTTAGGTCAGGATATATAACGTTATAGACGCATATAATATTCCCACCGAGAAGTAGGGTCCGACACGCGAGGAATGTTGTCAAGTATTACATCCGAGTTGTTAGGTTGCCTTAGGTTGGGATATAGACCGTTATAGACGCATATTATATTCCCACCGAAAAGTATGCTCCGACAGGCCAGGAATGTTGTAAAATATTACGTCTGAGATGATAGGTTGCCTTAGATTAGGACATACAACGTTATAGACGGATATACTGTTCCCACCGAGAAGTAGGGTCCGACACGCCAGGAATGTTATCAAAAATATTACATCCGAGATGTTAGGTTGCCTTTGGTTAGGATATATAACGTTATAGACGCATATAACGTTACCACCGAGAAGTAGGGTCCGACACGCCAGGAATGTTGTAAAATATTACGTCTGAGATGATAGGTTGCCTTAGATTAGGACATACAACGTTATAGACGGATATACTGTTCCCACCGAGAAGTAGGGTCCGACACGCCAGGAATGTTGTCAAATATTACATCCGAGATGTTAGGTTGCCTTTGGTTAGGATATATAACGTTATAGACGCATATAACGTTACCACCGAGAAGTAGGGTCCGACACGCCAGGAATGTTGTAAAATATTACGTCTGAGATGATAGGTTGCCTTAGATTAGGACATACAACTTTATAGACTCATATAATTTTCCCACCGAGAAGTAGGGTCCGACACGCCTGGAATGCTGCCAAATATTACATCCGAGATGTCAGGTGGCCTTAGGTTAGGATATTTAACGTTATAGACGTATATATTGTTCCCACCGAGAAGTAGGGTCCAACACGCCAGGAATGTTCTCAAATATTACATCCGAGTTGTTAGGTTGCCTTATGTTAGGATATATAACGTTATAGACGCATATAATGTTACCACCGAGACGTAGGGACCGACACGCCTGAAATGTTGTTGAATATTACATCCGAGATGTTAGGTTGCCTTAGGTTAGGATATATAACGTTAAAAACGCATATAATGTTACCACGGAGAAGTTTGCGCCGACATGGCAGGAATGTTGTCAAATATTACATCCGAGTTATTAAGATGCCTTAGGTTGGGATATAGACCGTTATAGATGCAAGTAATATTCCCACCGAGAAGTAGGGTCCGACACGCCTGGAATGTTGTAGAATATTACATCCGAGATGTCAGGTTGCCTTAGGTTAGGATATATAATGTTAGAGACGTATATACTGTTCCCACCGAGAAGTAGGGTCCGACACGCCAGGAATGTTGTCAAGTACTACATCCGAGGTGTTAGGTTGCCTTATCTTAGGATATATAACGCTATAGACGCATATAACGTTACCACCGAGAAGTAGGGTCCGACACGCCTGGAATGTTGTCAAATATTACATCCGAGATGTCAGGTTGCCTTAGGTTAGGATATATAACGTTATAGACGTATATAGTGTTCCCACCGAGAGGTAGGGTCCGACACGCCAGGAATGTTGTCAAATATTACATCCAAGTAGTTACGTTGCCTTAGGTTAGGATATATAACGTTATAGACGCATGTAATGTTACCACCGAGACGTAGGGTCCGACACGCCTGGAATGCTGCCAAATATTACATCCGAGATGTCAGGTGGCCTTTGGTTAGGATATTTAACGTTATAGACGTATATACTGTTACCACCGGGACGTAGGGTCCAACACGCCAGGAATGTTCTCAAATATTACATCCGAGTTGTTAGGTTGCCTTATGTTAGGATATATAACGTTATAGACGCATATAATGTTACCACCGAGACGTAGGGACCGACCCGCCTGAAATGTTGTAGAATATTACATCCGAGATGTCACGTTGCCTTAGGTTAGGATATATAACGTTATAGACGTATATACTTTTCCCACCGAGAAGTAGGGTCCGACACGCCAGGAATGTTGTCAAATATTACATCCGAGATGTTAGGTGGCCTTAGGTTAGGATATATAACGTTATAGACGTATATACTGTTCCCACCGAGAAGTAGGGTCCGACACGCCAGGAAAGTTGTCAAATGTTACATCCGAGATGTTAGGTTGCCTTAGGTTAGGATATCTAATGTTAGAGACGTATATACTGTTCCCACCGAGAAGTAGGGTCCGACACGCCTGGAATGTTGTCAAATATTACATCCGAGTTGTTAGGTTGCCTTAGGTTGGGATATAGACCGTTATAGACGCATATTATATTCCCACCGAAAAGTATGCTCCGACAGGCCAGGAATGTTGTAAAATATTACGTCTGAGATGATAGGTTGCCTTAGATTAGGACATACAACGTTATAGACGCATATAATGTTCCCACCGAGAAGTAGGGCCCGACACGCCTGGAATGTTGCCAAATATTACATCCGAGATGTTAGGTGGCCTTAGGTTAGGATATATAACGTTATAGACGCATATAACGTTACCACCGAGAAGTTGGGTCCGACACGCCAGGAATGTTGTCGAATATTACATCCCAGTTGTTAGGTTGCCTTAGGTTAGGATATATAACGTTATAGACGCATATAATGTTACCACCGAGACGTAGGGACCGACACGCCTGAAATGTTGTTGAATATTACATCCGAGATGTTAGGTTGCCTTAGGTTAGGATATATAACGTTATCAACGCATATAATGTTACCACCGAGAAGTTTGCGCCGACATGGCAGGAATGTTGTCAAATATTACATCCGAGTTATTAAGATGCCTTAGGTTGGGATATAGACCGTTATAGACGCATGTAATATTCCCACCGAGAAGTAGGGTCCGACACGCCTGGAATGTTGCAGAATATTACATCCGAGATGTCAGGTTGCCTTAGGTTAGGATATATAATGTTAGAGACGTATATACTGTTCCCACCGAGAAGTAGGGTCCGACACGCCAGGAATGTTGTCAAGTACTACATCCGAGGTGTTAGGTTGCCTTATCTTAGGATATATAACGCTATAGACGCATATAACGTTACCACCGAGAGGTAGGGTCCGACACGCCTGGAATGTTGTCAAATATTACATCCAAGTAGTTACGTTGCCTTAGGATAGGATATATAACGTTATAGACGCATGTAATGTTACCACCGAGACGTAGGGACCGACACGCCTGGAATGTTGTCAAATGTAACATCCGAGTTATTGAGTTGCCTTAGGTTAGGATATATAACGTTATAGACGCATATAATATTCCCACCGAGAAGTAGGGTCCGACACGCGAGGAATGTTGTCAAGTATTACATCCGAGTTGTTAGGTTGCCTTATGTTAGGATATATAACGTTATAGACGCATGTAACGTTACCACCGAGACGTAGGGACCGACACGCCTGGAATATTGTCAAATATTACATCCGAGATGTCAGGTTGCCTTAGGTTAGGATATATAACGTTATAGACGTATATAGTGTTCCCACCGAGAGGTGGGGTCCGACACGCCAGGAATGTTGTCAAATATTACATCCAAGTAGTTACGTTGCCTTAGGTTAGGATATATAACGTTATAGACGTATATACTTTTCCCACCGAGAAGTAGGGTCCGACACGCCAGGAATGTTGTCAAATATTACATCCGAGATGTTAGGTGGCCTTAGGTTAGGATATATAACGTTATAGACGTATATACTGTTCCCACCGAGAAGTAGGGTCCGACACGCCTGGAATGTTGTCAAATATTACATCCAAGTAGTTACGTTGCCTTAGGATAGGATATATAACGTTATAGACGCATGTAATGTTACCACCGAGACGTAGGGACCGACACGCCTGGAATGTTGTCAAATGTAACATCCGAGTTATTGAGTTGCCTTAGGTTAGGATATATAACGTTATAGACGCATATAATATTCCCACCGAGAAGTAGGGTCCGACACGCGAGGAATGTTGTCAAGTATTACATCCGAGTTGTTAGGTTGCCTTATGTTAGGATATATAACGTTATAGACGCATGTAACGTTACCACCGAGACGTAGGGACCGACACGCCTGGAATATTGTCAAATATTACATCCGAGATGTCAGGTTGCCTTAGGTTAGGATATATAACGTTATAGACGTATATAGTGTTCCCACCGAGAGGTGGGGTCCGACACGCCAGGAATGTTGTCAAATATTACATCCAAGTAGTTACGTTGCCTTAGGTTAGGATATATAACGTTATAGACGCATGTAATGTTACCATCGAGACGTAGGGACCGACACGCCTGGAATGTTGTCAAATGTAACATCCGAGTTATTGAGTTGCCTTAGGTTAGGATATATAACGTTATAGACGCATATAATATTCCCACCGAGAAGTAGGGTCCGACACGCGAGGAATGTTGTCAAGTATTACATCCGAGTTGTTAGGTTGCCTTAGGTTGGGATATAGACCGTTATAGACGCATATTATATTCCCACCGAAAAGTATGCTCCGACAGGCCAGGAATGTTGTAAAATATTACGTCTGAGATGATAGGTTGCCTTAGATTAGGACATACAACGTTATAGACGGATATACTGTTCCCACCGAGAAGTAGGGTCCGACACGCCAGGAATGTTGTCAAATATTACATCCGAGATGTTAGGTTGCCTTTGGTTAGGATATATAACGTTATAGACGCATATAACGTTACCACCGAGAAGTAGGGTCCGACACGCCAGGAATGTTGTAAAATATTACGTCTGAGATGATAGGTTGCCTTAGATTAGGACATACAACGTTATAGACGGATATACTGTTCCCACCGAGAAGTAGGGTCCGACACGCCAGGAATGTTGTCAAATATTACATCCGAGATGTTAGGTTGCCTTTGGTTAGGATATATAACGTTATAGACGCATATAACGTTACCACCGAGAAGTAGGGTCCGACACGCCAGGAATGTTGTAAAATATTACGTCTGAGATGATAGGTTGCCTTAGATTAGGACATACAACTTTATAGACTCATATAATTTTCCCACCGAGAAGTAGGGTCCGACACGCCTGGAATGCTGCCAAATATTACATCCGAGATGTCAGGTGGCCTTAGGTTAGGATATTTAACGTTATAGACGTATATATTGTTCCCACCGAGAAGTAGGGTCCAACACGCCAGGAATGTTCTCAAATATTACATCCGAGTTGTTAGGTTGCCTTATGTTAGGATATATAACGTTATAGACGCATATAATGTTACCACCGAGACGTAGGGACCGACACGCCTGAAATGTTGTTGAATATTACATCCGAGATGTTAGGTTGCCTTAGGTTAGGATATATAACGTTAAAAACGCATATAATGTTACCACGGAGAAGTTTGCGCCGACATGGCAGGAATGTTGTCAAATATTACATCCGAGTTATTAAGATGCCTTAGGTTGGGATATAGACCGTTATAGATGCATGTAATATTCCCACCGAGAAGTAGGGTCCGGCACGCCTGGAATGTTGTAGAATATTACATCCGAGATGTCAGGTTGCCTTAGGTTAGGATATATAATGTTAGAGACGTATATACTGTTCCCACCGAGAAGTAGGGTCCGACACGCCAGGAATGTTGTCAAGTACTACATCCGAGGTGTTAGGTTGCCTTATCTTAGGATATATAACGCTATAGACGCATATAACGTTACCACCGAGAAGTAGGGTCCGACACGCCTGGAATGTTGTCAAATATTACATCCGAGATGTCAGGTTGCCTTAGGTTAGGATATATAACGTTATAGACGTATATAGTGTTCCCACCGAGAGGTAGGGTCCGACACGCCAGGAATGTTGTCAAATATTACATCCAAGTAGTTACGTTGCCTTAGGTTAGGATATATAACGTTATAGACGCATGTAATGTTACCACCGAGACGTAGGGTCCGACACGCCTGGAATGCTGCCAAATATTACATCCGAGATGTCAGGTGGCCTTTGGTTAGGATATTTAACGTTATAGACGTATATACTGTTACCACCGGGACGTAGGGTCCAACACGCCAGGAATGTTCTCAAATATTACATCCGAGTTGTTAGGTTGCCTTATGTTAGGATATATAACGTTATAGACGCATATAATGTTACCACCGAGACGTAGGGACCGACCCGCCTGAAATGTTGTAGAATATTACATCCGAGATGTCAGGTTGCCTTAGGTTAGGATATATAACGTTATAGACGTATATACTGTTCCCACCGAGAAGTAGGGTCCGACACGCCTGGAATGTTGTAGAATATTACATCCGAGATGTCAGGTTGCCTTAGGTTAGGATATATAATGTTAGAGACGTATATACTGTTCCCACCGAGAAGTAGGGTCCGACACGCCTGGAATGTTGTCAAATATTACATCCGAGTTGTTAGGTTGCCTTAGGTTGGGATATAGACCGTTATAGACGCATATAATGTTACCACCGGGACGTAGGGACCGACACGCCTGGAATGTTGTCAAATGTTACATCCGATATGTTAGGTTGCCTTAGGTTGGGATATAGACCGTTATAGACGCATATTATATTTCCACCGAAAGGTATGCTCCGACAGGCCAGGAATGTTGCAAAATATTACGTCTGAGATGATAGGTTGCCTTAGATTAGGACATACAACTTTATAGACTCATATAATGTTCCCACCGAGAAGTAGGGTCCGACACGCCTGGAATGCTGCCAAATATTACATCCGAGATGTCAGGTTGCCTTAGGTTAGGATATATAATGTTAGAGACGTATATACTGTTCCCACCGAGAAGTAGGGTCCGACACGCCAGGAATGTTGTCAAGTACTACATCCGAGGTGTTAGGTTGCCTTATCTTAGGATATATAACGCTATAGACGCATATAACGTTACCACCGAGAGGTAGGGTCCAACACGCCTGGAATGTTGTCAAATATTACATCCAAGTAGTTACGTTGCCTTAGGTTAGGATATATAACGTTATAGACGCATGTAATGTTACCACCGAGACGTAGGGACCGACACGCCTGGAATGTTGTCAAATGTAACATCCGAGTTATTGAGTTGCCTTAGGTTAGGATATATAACGTTATAGACGCATATAATATTCCCACCGAGAAGTAGGGTCCGACACGCGAGGAATGTTGTCAAGTATTACATCCGAGTTGTTAGGTTGCCTTATGTTAGGATATATAACGTTATAGACGCATGTAACGTTACCACCGAGACGTAGGGACCGACACGCCTGGAATATTGTCAAATATTACATCCGAGATGTCAGGTTGCCTTAGGTTAGGATATATAACGTTATAGACGTATATAGTGTTCCCACCGAGAGGTGGGGTCCGACACGCCAGGAATGTTGTCAAATATTACATCCAAGTAGTTACGTTGCCTTAGGTTAGGATATATAACGTTATAGACGCATGTAATGTTACCATCGAGACGTAGGGACCGACACGCCTGGAATGTTGTCAAATGTAACATCCGAGTTATTGAGTTGCCTTAGGTTAGGATATATAACGTTATAGACGCATATAATATTCCCACCGAGAAGTAGGGTCCGACACGCGAGGAATGTTGTCAAGTATTACATCCGAGTTGTTAGGTTGCCTTAGGTTGGGATATAGACCGTTATAGACGCATATTATATTCCCACCGAAAAGTATGCTCCGACAGGCCAGGAATGTTGTAAAATATTACGTCTGAGATGATAGGTTGCCTTAGATTAGGACATACAACGTTATAGACGGATATACTGTTCCCACCGAGAAGTAGGGTCCGACACGCCAGGAATGTTGTCAAATATTACATCCGAGATGTTAGGTTGCCTTTGGTTAGGATATATAACGTTATAGACGCATATAACGTTACCACCGAGAAGTAGGGTCCGACACGCCAGGAATGTTGTAAAATATTACGTCTGAGATGATAGGTTGCCTTAGATTAGGACATACAACGTTATAGACGGATATACTGTTCCCACCGAGAAGTAGGGTCCGACACGCCAGGAATGTTGTCAAATATTACATCCGAGATGTTAGGTTGCCTTTGGTTAGGATATATAACGTTATAGACGCATATAACGTTACCACCGAGAAGTAGGGTCCAACACGCCAGGAATGTTCTCAAATATTACATCCGAGTTGTTAGGTTGCCTTATGTTAGGATATATAACGTTATAGACGCATATAATGTTACCACCGAGACGTAGGGACCGACACGCCTGAAATGTTGTTGAATATTACATCCGAGATGTTAGGTTGCCTTAGGTTAGGATATATAACGTTAAAAACGCATATAATGTTACCACGGAGAAGTTTGCGCCGACATGGCAGGAATGTTGTCAAATATTACATCCGAGTTATTAAGATGCCTTAGGTTGGGATATAGACCGTTATAGATGCATGTAATATTCCCACCGAGAAGTAGGGTCCGACACGCCTGGAATGTTGTAGAATATTACATCCGAGATGTCAGGTTGCCTTAGGTTAGGATATATAATGTTAGAGACGTATATACTGTTCCCACCGAGAAGTAGGGTCCGACACGCCTGGAATGTTGTCAAATATTACATCCGAGTTGTTAGGTTGCCTTAGGTTGGGATATAGACCGTTATAGACGCATATAATGTTACCACCGGGACGTAGGGACCGACACGCCTGGAATGTTGTCAAATGTAACATCCGATATGTTAGGTTGCCTTAGGTTGGGATATAGACCGTTATAGACGCATATTATATTTCCACCGAAAGGTATGCTCCGACAGGCCAGGAATGTTGCAAAATATTACGTCTGAGATGATAGGTTGCCTTAGATTAGGACATACAACGTTATAGACGGATATACTTTTCCCACCGAGAAGTAGGGTCCGACACGCCAGGAATGTTGTCAAATATTACATCCGAGATGTTAGGTGGCCTTAGGTTAGGATATATAACGTTATAGACGTATATACTGTTCCCACCGAGAAGTAGGGTCCGTCACGCCAGGAATGTTGTCAAATGTTACATCCGCGATGTTAGGTTGCCTTTGGTTAGGATATATAACGTTATAGACGCATATAACGTTACCACCGAGAAGTAGGGTCCGACACGCCAGGAATGTTGTAAAATATTACGTCTGAGATGATAGGTTGCCTTAGATTAGGACATACAACGTTATAGACGCATATAATGTTCCCACCGAGAAGTAGGGTCCGACACGCCTGGAATGCTGCCAAATATTACATCCGAGATGTTAGGTGGCCTTAGGTTAGGATATTTAACGTTATAGACGTATATACTGTGCCCACCGAGAAGTAGGGTCCAACACGCCAGGAATGTTGCCAAATATTACATCCGAGATGTTAGGTGGCCTTAGGTTAGGATATATAACGTTATAGACGTATATACTGTTCCCACCGAGAAGTAGGGTCCGACACGCCAGGAAAGTTGTCAAATGTTACATCCGAGATGTTAGGTTGCCTTAGGTTAGGATATCTAATGTTAGAGACGTATATACTGTTCCCACCGAGAAGTAGGGTCCGACACGCCTGGAATGTTGTCAAATATTACATCCGAGTTGTTAGGTTGCCTTAGGTTGGGATATAGACCGTTATAGACGCATATTATATTCCCACCGAAAAGTATGCTCCGACAGGCCAGGAATGTTGTAAAATATTACGTCTGAGATGATAGGTTGCCTTAGATTAGGACATACAACGTTATAGACGCATATAATGTTCCCACCGAGAAGTAGGGCCCGACACGCCTGGAATGTTGCCAAATATTACATCCGAGATGTTAGGTGGCCTTAGGTTAGGATATATAACGTTATAGACGCATATAACGTTACCACCGAGAAGTTGGGTCCGACACGCCAGGAATGTTGTCGAATATTACATCCCAGTTGTTAGGTTGCCTTAGGTTAGGATATATAACGTTATAGACGCATATAATGTTACCACCGAGACGTAGGGACCGACACGCCTGAAATGTTGTTGAATATTACATCCGAGATGTTAGGTTGCCTTAGGTTAGGATATATAACGTTATAAACGCATATAATGTTACCACCGAGAAGTTTGCGCCGACATGGCAGGAATGTTGTCAAATATTACATCCGAGTTATTAAGATGCCTTAGGTTGGGATATAGACCGTTATAGACGCATGTAATATTCCCACCGAGAAGTAGGGTCCGACACGCCTGGAATGTTGCAGAATATTACATCCGAGATGTCAGGTTGCCTTAGGTTAGGATATATAATGTTAGAGACGTATATACTGTTCCCACCGAGAAGTAGGGTCCGACACGCCAGGAATGTTGTCAAGTACTACATCCGAGGTGTTAGGTTGCCTTATCTTAGGATATATAACGCTATAGACGCATATAACGTTACCACCGAGAGGTAGGGTCCGACACGCCTGGAATGTTGTCAAATATTACATCCAAGTAGTTACGTTGCCTTAGGTTAGGATATATAACGTTATAGACGCATGTAATGTTACCACCGAGACGTAGGGACCGACACGCCTGGAATGTTGTCAAATGTAACATCCGAGTTATTGAGTTGCCTTAGGTTAGGATATATAACGTTATAGACGCATATAATATTCCCACCGAGAAGTAGGGTCCGACACGCGAGGAATGTTGTCAAGTATTACATCCGAGTTGTTAGGTTGCCTTATGTTAGGATATATAACGTTATAGACGCATATAACGTTACCACCGAGAAGTAGGGTCCGACACGCCAGGAATGTTGTAAAATATTACGTCTGAGATGATAGGTTGCCTTAGATTAGGACATACAACGTTATAGACGCATATAATGTTCCCACCGAGAAGTAGGGTCCGACACGCCTGGAATGCTGCCAAATATTACATCCGAGATGTTAGGTGGCCTTAGGTTAGGATATTTAACGTTATAGACGTATATACTGTGCCCACCGAGAAGTAGGGTCCAACACGCCAGGAATGTTGCCAAATATTACATCCGAGATGTTAGGTGGCCTTAGGTTAGGATATATAACGTTATAGACGTATATACTGTTCCCACCGAGAAGTAGGGTCCGACACGCCAGGAAAGTTGTCAAATGTTACATCCGAGATGTTAGGTTGCCTTAGGTTAGGATATCTAATGTTAGAGACGTATATACTGTTCCCACCGAGAAGTAGGGTCCGACACGCCTGGAATGTTGTCAAATATTACATCCGAGTTGTTAGGTTGCCTTAGGTTGGGATATAGACCGTTATAGACGCATATTATATTCCCACCGAAAAGTATGCTCCGACAGGCCAGGAATGTTGTAAAATATTACGTCTGAGATGATAGGTTGCCTTAGATTAGGACATACAACGTTATAGACGCATATAATGTTCCCACCGAGAAGTAGGGCCCGACACGCCTGGAATGTTGCCAAATATTACATCCGAGATGTTAGGTGGCCTTAGGTTAGGATATATAACGTTATAGACGCATATAACGTTACCACCGAGAAGTTGGGTCCGACACGCCAGGAATGTTGTCGAATATTACATCCCAGTTGTTAGGTTGCCTTAGGTTAGGATATATAACGTTATAGACGCATATAATGTTACCACCGAGACGTAGGGACCGACACGCCTGAAATGTTGTTGAATATTACATCCGAGATGTTAGGTTGCCTTAGGTTAGGATATATAACGTTATAAACGCATATAATGTTACCACCGAGAAGTTTGCGCCGACATGGCAGGAATGTTGTCAAATATTACATCCGAGTTATTAAGATGCCTTAGGTTGGGATATAGACCGTTATAGACGCATGTAATATTCCCACCGAGAAGTAGGGTCCGACACGCCTGGAATGTTGCAGAATATTACATCCGAGATGTCAGGTTGCCTTAGGTTAGGATATATAATGTTAGAGACGTATATACTGTTCCCACCGAGAAGTAGGGTCCGACACGCCAGGAATGTTGTCAAGTACTACATCCGAGGTGTTAGGTTGCCTTATCTTAGGATATATAACGCTATAGACGCATATAACGTTACCACCGAGAGGTAGGGTCCGACACGCCTGGAATGTTGTCAAATATTACATCCAAGTAGTTACGTTGCCTTAGGTTAGGATATATAACGTTATAGACGCATGTAATGTTACCACCGAGACGTAGGGACCGACACGCCTGGAATGTTGTCAAATGTAACATCCGAGTTATTGAGTTGCCTTAGGTTAGGATATATAACGTTATAGACGCATATAATATTCCCACCGAGAAGTAGGGTCCGACACGCGAGGAATGTTGTCAAGTATTACATCCGAGTTGTTAGGTTGCCTTATGTTAGGATATATAACGTTATAGACGCATGTAACGTTACCACCGAGACGTAGGGACCGACACGCCTGGAATATTGTCAAATATTACATCCGAGATGTCAGGTTGCCTTAGGTTAGGATATATAACGTTATAGACGTATATAGTGTTCCCACCGAGAGGTGGGGTCCGACACGCCAGGAATGTTGTCAAATATTACATCCAAGTAGTTACGTTGCCTTAGGTTAGGATATATAACGTTATAGACGCATGTAATGTTACCATCGAGACGTAGGGACCGACACGCCTGGAATGTTGTCAAATGTAACATCCGAGTTATTGAGTTGCCTTAGGTTAGGATATATAACGTTATAGACGCATATAATATTCCCACCGAGAAGTAGGGTCCGACACGCGAGGAATGTTGTCAAGTATTACATCCGAGTTGTTAGGTTGCCTTATGTTAGGATATATAACGTTATAGACGCATGTAACGTTACCACCGAGACGTAGGGACCGACACGCCTGGAATATTGTCAAATATTACATCCGAGATGTCAGGTTGCCTTAGGTTAGGATATATAACGTTATAGACGTATATAGTGTTCCCACCGAGAGGTGGGGTCCGACACGCCAGGAATGTTGTCAAATATTACATCCAAGTAGTTACGTTGCCTTAGGTTAGGATATATAACGTTATAGACGCATGTAATGTTACCATCGAGACGTAGGGACCGACACGCCTGGAATGTTGTCAAATGTAACATCCGAGTTATTGAGTTGCCTTAGGTTAGGATATATAACGTTATAGACGCATATAATATTCCCACCGAGAAGTAGGGTCCGACACGCGAGGAATGTTGTCAAGTATTACATCCGAGTTGTTAGGTTGCCTTATGTTAGGATATATAACGTTATAGACGCATGTAACGTTACCACCGAGACGTAGGGACCGACACGCCTGGAATGATGTCAAATGTTACATCCGAGATGTTAGATAGCCTTAGGTTAGGATATATGACGTTATAGACGTATATACTGTTACCACCGGGACGTAGGGACCGACACGCCTGGAATGTTGTCAAATGTTACATCCGATATGTTAGGTTGCCTTAGGTTGGGATATAGACCGTTATAGACACATATTATATTTCCACCGAAAGGTATGTTCCGACAGGCCAGGAATGTTGCAAAATATTACGTCTGAGATGATAGGTTGCCTTAGATTAGGACATACAACGTTATAGACGGATATACTGTTCCCACCGAGAAGTAGGGTCCGACACGCCAGGAATGTTGTCAAATATTACATTCGAGATGTTAGGTTGCCTTTGGTTAGGATATATAACGTTATAGACGCATATAACGTTACCACCGAGAAGTAGGGTCCGACACGCCAGGAATGTTGTAAAATATTACGTCTGAGATGATAGGTTGCCTTAGATTAGGACATACAACGTTATAGCCGGATATACTGTTCCCACCGAGAAGTAGGGTCCGACACGCCAGGAATGTTGTCAAGTACTACATCCGAGGTGTTAGGTTGCCTTATCTTAGGATATATAACGCTATAGACGCATATAACGTTACCACCGAGAAGTAGGGTCCGACACGCCTGGAATGTTGTCAAATATTACATCCGAGATGTCAGGTTGCCTTAGGTTAGGATATGTAACGTTATAGACGTATATAGTGTTCCCACCGAGAGGTAGGGTCCGACACGCCAGGAATGTTGTCAAATATTACATCCAAGTAGTTACGTTGCCTTAGGTTAGGATATATAACGTTATAGACGCATGTAATGTTACCACCGAGACGTAGGGACCGACACGCCTGGAATGTTGTCAAATGTAACATCCGAGTTATTGAGTTGCCTTAGGTTAGGATATATAACGTTATAGACGCATATAATATTCCCACCGAGAAGTAGGGTCCGACACGCCAGGAATGTTGTCAAGTATTACATCCGAGTTGTTAGGTTGCCTTATGTTAGGATATATAACGTTATAGACGCATGTAACGTTACCACCGAGACGTAGAGACCGACACGCCTGGAATGATGTCAAATGTTACATCCGAGATGTTAGATAGCCTTAGGTTAGGATATATGACGTTATAGACGTATATACAGTTCTCTCCGAGAAGTAGGGTTCGACACGCCTGGAATGTTGTCAAATGTTACATCCGAGATGTTAGGTTGCCTTAGGTTAGGATATATGACGTTATAGACGTATATACTGTTACCACCGGGACGTAGGGACCGACACGCCTGGAATGTTGTCAAATGTTACATCCGATATGTTAGGTTGCCTTAGGTTGGGATATAGACCATTATAGACGCATATTATATTTGCACCGAAAGGTATGCTCCGACAGGCCAGGAATGTTGCAAAATATTACGTCTGAGATGATAGGTTGCCTTAGATTAGGACATACAACGTTATAGACGGATATACCTTTCCCACCGAGAAGTAGGGTCCGACACGCCAGGAATGTTGTCAAATATTACATCCGAGATGTTAGGTGGCCTTAGGTTAGGATATATAACGTTATAGACGTATATACTGTTCCCACCGAGAAGTAGGGTCCGTCACGCCAGGAATGTTGTCAAATGTTACATCCGAGATGTTAGGTTGCCTTTGGTTAGGATATATAACGTTATAGACGCATATAACGTTACCACCGAGAAGTAGGGTCCGACACGCCAGGAATGTTGTAAAATATTACGTCTGAGATGATAGGTTGCCTTAGATTAGGACATACAACGTTATAGACGCATATAATGTTCCCACCGAGAAGTAGGGTCCGACACGCCTGGAATGCTGCCAAATATTACATCCGAGATGTTAGGTGGCCTTAGGTTAGGATATTTAACGTTATAGACGTATATACTGTTCCCACCGAGAAGTAGGGTCCAACACGCCAGGAATGTTGCCAAATATTACATCCGAGATGTTAGGTGGCCTTAGGTTAGGATATATAACGTTATAGACGCATATAACGTTACCACCGAGAAGTAGGGTCCGACACGCCAGGAATGTTGTAAAATATTACGTCTGAGATGATAGGTTGCCTTAGATTAGGACATACAACGTTATAGACGGATATACTGTTCCCACCGAGAAGTAGGGTCTGACACGCCAGGAATGTTGTCAAATATTACATCCGAGATGTTAGGTTGCCTTTGGTTAGGATATATAACGTTATAGACGCATATAACGTTACCACCGAGAAGTAGGGTCCGACACGCCAGGAATGTTGTAAAATATTACGTCTGAGATGATAGGTTGCCTTAGATTAGGACATACAACTTTATAGACTCATATAATGTTCCCACCGAGAAGTAGGGTCCGACACGCCTGGAATGCTGCCAAATATTACATCCGAGATGTCAGGTGGCCTTAGGTTAGGATATTTAACGTTATAGACGTATATATTGTTCCCACCGAGAAGTAGGGTCCAACACGCCAGGAATGTTCTCAAATATTACATCCGAGTTGTTAGGTTGCCTTATGTTAGGATACATAACGTTATAGACGCATATAATGTTACCACCGAGACGTAGGGACCGACACGCCTGAAATGTTGTTGAATATTACATCCGAGATGTTAGGTTGCCTTAGGTTAGGATATATAACGTTAAAAACGCATATAATGTTACCACCGAGAAGTTTGCGCCGACATGGCAGGAATGTTGTCAAATATTACATCCGAGTTATTAAGATGCCTTAGGTTGGGATATAGACCGTTATAGACGCATGTAATATTCCCACCGAGAAGTAGGGTCCGACACGCCTGGAATGTTGTAGAATATTACATCCGAGATGTCAGGTTGCCTTAGGTTAGGATATATAATGTTAGAGACGTATATACTGTTCCCACCGAGAAGTAGGGTCCGACACGCCAGGAATGTTGTCAAGTACTACATCCGAGGTGTTAGGTTGCCTTATCTTAGGATATATAACGCTATAGACGCATATAACGTTACCACCGAGAAGTAGGGTCCGACACGCCTGGAATGTTGTCAAATATTACATCCGAGATGTCAGGTTGCCTTAGGTTAGGATATGTAACGTTATAGACGTATATAGTGTTCCCACCGAGAGGTAGGGTCCGACACGCCAGGAATGTTGTCAAATATTACATCCAAGTAGTTACGTTGCCTTAGGTTAGGATATATAACGTTATAGACGCATGTAATGTTACCACCGAGACGTAGGGACCGACACGCCTGGAATGTTGTCAAATGTAACATCCGAGTTATTGAGTTGCCTTAGGTTAGGATATATAACGTTATAGACGCATATAATATTCCCACCGAGAAGTAGGGTCCGACACGCCAGGAATGTTGTCAAGTATTACATCCGAGTTGTTAGGTTGCCTTATGTTAGGATATATAACGTTATAGACGCATGTAACGTTACCACCGAGACGTAGAGACCGACACGGCTGGAATGATGTCAAATGTTACATCCGAGATGTTAGATAGCCTTAGGTTAGGATATATGACGTTATAGACGTATATACAGTTCTCTCCGAGAAGTAGGGTTCGACACGCCTGGAATGTTGTCAAATGTTACATCCGAGATGTTAGGTTGTCTTAGGTTAGGATATATGACGTTATAGACGTATATACTGTTACCACCGGGACGTAGGGACCGACACGCCTGGAATGTTGTCAAATGTTACATCCGATATGTTAGGTTGCCTTAGGTTGGGATATAGACCATTATAGACGCATATTATATTTCCACCGAAAGGTATGCTCCGACAGGCCAGGAATGTTGCAAAATATTACGTCTGAGATGATAGGTTGCCTTAGATTAGGACATACAACGTTATAGACGGGTATACCTTTCCCACCGAGAAGTAGGGTCCGACACGCCAGGAATGTTGTCAAATATTACATCCGAGATGTTAGGTGGCCTTAGGTTAGGATATATAACGTTATAGACGTATATACTGTTCCCACCGAGAAGTAGGGTCCGTCACGCCAGGAATGTTGTCAAATGTTACATCCGAGATGTTAGGTTGCCTTTGGTTAGGATATATAACGTTATAGACGCATATAACGTTACCACCGAGAAGTAGGGTCCGACACGCCAGGAATGTTGTAAAATATTACGTCTGAGATGATAGGTTGCCTTAGATTAGGACATACAACGTTATAGACGCATATAATGTTCCCACCGAGAAGTAGGGTCCGACACGCCTGGAATGCTGCCAAATATTACATCCGAGATGTTAGGTGGCCTTAGGTTAGGATATTTAACGTTATAGACGTATATACTGTTCCCACCGAGAAGTAGGGTCCAACACGCCAGGAATGTTGCCAAATATTACATCCGAGATGTTAGGTGGCCTTAGGATAGGATATATAACGTTATAGACGTATATACTGTTCCCACCGAGAAGTAGGGTCCGACACGCCAGGAATGTTGTCGAATATTACATCCCAGTTGTTAGGTTGCCTTAGGTTAGGATATATAACGTTATAGACGCATATAATGTTACCACCGAGACGTAGGGACCGACACGCCTGAAATGTTGTTGAATATTACATCCGAGATGTTAGGTTGCCTTAGGTTAGGATATATAACGTTATAAACGCATATAATGTTACCACCGAGAAATTTGCGCCGACATGGCAGGAATGTTGTCAAATATTACATCCGAGTTATTAAGATGCCTTAGGTTGGGATATAGACCGTTATAGACGCATGTAATATTCCCACCGAGAAGTAGGGTCCGACACGCCTGGAATGTTGCAGAATATTACATCCGAGATGTCAGGTTGCCTTAGGTTAGGATATATAATGTTAGAGACGTATATACTGTTCCCACCGAGAAGTAGGGTCCGACACGCCAGGAATGTTGTCAAGTACTACATCCGAGGTGTTAGGTTGCCTTATCTTAGGATATATAACGCTATAGACGCATATAACGTTACCACCGAGAGGTAGGGTCCGACACGCCTGGAATGTTGTCAAATATTACATCCAAGTAGTTACGTTGCCTTAGGTTAGGATATATAACGTTATAGACGCATGTAATGTTACCACCGAGACGTAGGGACCGACACGCCTGGAATGTTGTCAAATGTAACATCCGAGTTATTGAGTTGCCTTAGGTTAGGATATATAACGTTATAGACGCATATAATATTCCCACCGAGAAGTAGGGTCCGACACGCGAGGAATGTTGTCAAGTATTACATCCGAGTTGTTAGGTTGCCTTATGTTAGGATATATAACGTTATAGACGCATGTAACGTTACCACCGAGACGTAGGGACCGACACGCCTGGAATATTGTCAAATATTACATCCGAGATGTCAGGTTGCCTTAGGTTAGGATATATAACGTTATAGACGTATATAGTGTTCCCACCGAGAGGTGGGCTCCGACACGCCAGGAATGTTGTCAAATATTACATCCAAGTAGTTACGTTGCCTTAGGTTAGGATATATAACGTTATAGACGCATGTAATGTTACCATCGAGACGTAGGGACCGACACGCCTGGAATGTTGTCAAATGTAACATCCGAGTTATTGAGTTGCCTTAGGTTAGGATATATAACGTTATAGACGCATATAATATTCCCACCGAGAAGTAGGGTCCGACACGCGAGGAATGTTGTCAAGTATTACATCCGAGTTGTTAGGTTGCCTTATGTTAGGATATATAACGTTATAGACGCATGTAACGTTACCACCGAGACGTAGGGACCGACACGCCTGGAATATTGTCAAATATTACATCCGAGATGTCAGGTTGCCTTAGGTTAGGATATATAACGTTATAGACGTATATAGTGTTCCCACCGAGAGGTGGGGTCCGACACGCCAGGAATGTTGTCAAATATTACATCCAAGTAGTTACGTTGCCTTAGGTTAGGATATATAACGTTATAGACGCATGTAACGTTACCATCGAGACGTAGGGACCGACACGCCTGGAATGTTGTCAAATGTAACATCCGAGTTATTGAGTTGCCTTAGGTTAGGATATATAACGTTATAGACGCATATAATATTCCCACCGAGAAGTAGGGTCCGACACGCGAGGAATGTTGTCAAGTATTACATCCGAGTTGTTAGGTTGCCTTATGTTAGGATATATAACGTTATAGACGCATGTAACGTTACCACCGAGACGTAGGGACCGACACGCCTGGAATGATGTCAAATGTTACATCCGAGATGTTAGATAGCCTTAGGTTAGGATATATGACGTTATAGACGTATATACTGTTACCACCGGGACGTAGGGACCGACACGCCTGGAATGTTGTCAAATGTTACATCCGATATGTTAGGTTGCCTTAGGTTGGGATATAGACCGTTATAGACACATATTATATTTCCACCGAAAGGTATGTTCCGACAGGCCAGGAATGTTGCAAAATATTACGTCTGAAATGATAGGTTGCCTTAGATTAGGACATACAACGTTATAGACGGATATACTGTTCCCACCGAGAAGTAGGGTCCGACACGCGAGGAATGTTGTCAAGTATTACATCCGAGATGTTAGGTTGCCTTTGGTTAGGATATATAACGTTATAGACGCATATAACGTTACCACCGAGAAGTAGGGTCCGACACGCCAGGAATGTTGTAAAATATTACGTCTGAGATGATAGGTTGCCTTAGATTAGGACATACAACGTTATAGACGGATATACTGTTCCCACCGAGAAGTAGGGTCCGACCCGCCAGGAATGTTGTCAAATATTACATCCGAGATGTTAGGTTGCCTTAGGTTGGGATATAGACCGTTATAGACGCATATTATATTTCCACCGAAAGGTATGTTCCGACAGGCCAGGAATGTTGAAAAATATTACGTCTGAGATGATAGGTTGCCTTAGATTAGGACATACAACGTTATAGACGGATATACTGTTCCCACCGAGAAGTAGGGTCCGACACGCCAGGAATGTTGTCAAATATTACATCCGAGATGTTAGGTTGCCTTTGGTTAGGATATATAACGTTATAGACGCATATAACGTTACCACCGAGAAGTAGGGTCCGACACGCCAGGAATGTTGTAAAATATTACGTCTGAGATGATAGGTTGCCTTAGATTAGGACATACAACGTTATAGACGGATATACTGTTCCCACCGAGAAGTAGGGTCCGACACGCCAGGAATGTTGTCAAATATTACATCCGAGATGTTAGGTTGCCTTTGGTTAGGATATATAACGTTATAGACGCATATAACGTTACCACCGAGAAGTAGGGTCCGACACGCCAGGAATGTTGTAAAATATTACGTCTGAGATGATAGGTTGCCTTAGATTAGGACATACAACTTTATAGACTCATATAATGTTCCCACCGAGAAGTAGGGTCCGACACGCCTGGAATGCTGCCAAATATTACATCCGAGATGTCAGGTGGCCTTAGGTTAGGATATTTAACGTTATAGACGTATATATTGTTCCCACCGAGAAGTAGGGTCCAACACGCCAGGAATGTTCTCAAATATTACATCCGAGTTGTTAGGTTGCCTTATGTTAGGATACATAACGTTATAGACGCATATAATGTTACCACCGAGACGTAGGGACCGACACGCCTGAAATGTTGTTGAATATTACATCCGAGATGTTAGGTTGCCTTAGGTTAGGATATATAACGTTAAAAACGCATATAATGTTACCACCGAGAAGTTTGCGCCGACATGGCAGGAATGTTGTCAAATATTACATCCGAGTTATTAAGATGCCTTAGGTTGGGATATAGACCGTTATAGACGCATGTAATATTCCCACCGAGAAGTAGGGTCCGACACGCCTGGAATGTTGTAGAATATTACATCCGAGATGTCAGGTTGCCTTAGGTTAGGATATATAATGTTAGAGACGTATATACTGTTCCCACCGAGAAGTAGGGTCCGACACGCCAGGAATGTTGTCAAGTACTACATCCGAGGTGTTAGGTTGCCTTATCTTAGGATATATAACGCTATAGACGCATATAACGTTACCACCGAGAAGTAGGGTCCGACACGCCTGGAATGTTGTCAAATATTACATCCGAGATGTCAGGTTGCCTTAGGTTAGGATATGTAACGTTATAGACGTATATAGTGTTCCCACCGAGAGGTAGGGTCCGACACGCCAGGAATGTTGTCAAATATTACATCCAAGTAGTTACGTTGCCTTAGGTTAGGATATATAACGTTATAGACGCATGTAATGTTACCACCGAGACGTAGGGACCGACACGCCTGGAATGTTGTCAAATGTAACATCCGAGTTATTGAGTTGCCTTAGGTTAGGATATATAACGTTATAGACGCATATAATATTCCCACCGAGAAGTAGGGTCCGACACGCCAGGAATGTTGTCAAGTATTACATCCGAGTTGTTAGGTTGCCTTATGTTAGGATATATAACGTTATAGACGCATGTAACGTTACCACCGAGACGTAGAGACCGACACGGCTGGAATGATGTCAAATGTTACATCCGAGATGTTAGATAGCCTTAGGTTAGGATATATGACGTTATAGACGTATATACAGTTCTCTCCGAGAAGTAGGGTTCGACACGCCTGGAATGTTGTCAAATGTTACATCCGAGATGTTAGGTTGTCTTAGGTTAGGATATATGACGTTATAGACGTATATACTGTTACCACCGGGACGTAGGGACCGACACGCCTGGAATGTTGTCAAATGTTACATCCGATATGTTAGGTTGCCTTAGGTTGGGATATAGACCATTATAGACGCATATTATATTTCCACCGAAAGGTATGCTCCGACAGGCCAGGAATGTTGCAAAATATTACGTCTGAGATGATAGGTTGCCTTAGATTAGGACATACAACGTTATAGACGGGTATACCTTTCCCACCGAGAAGTAGGGTCCGACACGCCAGGAATGTTGTCAAATATTACATCCGAGATGTTAGGTGGCCTTAGGTTAGGATATATAACGTTATAGACGTATATACTGTTCCCACCGAGAAGTAGGGTCCGTCACGCCAGGAATGTTGTCAAATGTTACATCCGAGATGTTAGGTTGCCTTTGGTTAGGATATATAACGTTATAGACGCATATAACGTTACCACCGAGAAGTAGGGTCCGACACGCCAGGAATGTTGTAAAATATTACGTCTGAGATGATAGGTTGCCTTAGATTAGGACATACAACGTTATAGACGCATATAATGTTCCCACCGAGAAGTAGGGTCCGACACGCCTGGAATGCTGCCAAATATTACATCCGAGATGTTAGGTGGCCTTAGGTTAGGATATTTAACGTTATAGACGTATATACTGTTCCCACCGAGAAGTAGGGTCCAACACGCCAGGAATGTTGCCAAATATTACATCCGAGATGTTAGGTGGCCTTAGGTTAGGATATATAACGTTATAGACGTATATACTGTTCCCACCGAGAAGTAGGGTCCGACACGCCAGGAATGTTGTCGAATATTACATCCCAGTTGTTAGGTTGCCTTAGGTTAGGATATATAACGTTATAGACGCATATAATGTTACCACCGAGACGTAGGGACCGACACGCCTGAAATGTTGTTGAATATTACATCCGAGATGTTAGGTTGCCTTAGGTTAGGATATATAACGTTATAAACGCATATAATGTTACCACCGAGAAATTTGCGCCGACATGGCAGGAATGTTGTCAAATATTACATCCGAGTTATTAAGATGCCTTAGGTTGGGATATAGACCGTTATAGACGCATGTAATATTCCCACCGAGAAGTAGGGTCCGACACGCCTGGAATGTTGCAGAATATTACATCCGAGATGTCAGGTTGCCTTAGGTTAGGATATATAATGTTAGAGACGTATATACTGTTCCCACCGAGAAGTAGGGTCCGACACGCCAGGAATGTTGTCAAGTACTACATCCGAGGTGTTAGGTTGCCTTATCTTAGGATATATAACGCTATAGACGCATATAACGTTACCACCGAGAGGTAGGGTCCGACACGCCTGGAATGTTGTCAAATATTACATCCAAGTAGTTACGTTGCCTTAGGTTAGGATATATAACGTTATAGACGCATGTAATGTTACCACCGAGACGTAGGGACCGACACGCCTGGAATGTTGTCAAATGTAACATCCGAGTTATTGAGTTGCCTTAGGTTAGGATATATAACGTTATAGACGCATATAATATTCCCACCGAGAAGTAGGGTCCGACACGCGAGGAATGTTGTCAAGTATTACATCCGAGTTGTTAGGTTGCCTTATGTTAGGATATATAACGTTATAGACGCATGTAACGTTACCACCGAGACGTAGGGACCGACACGCCTGGAATATTGTCAAATATTACATCCGAGATGTCAGGTTGCCTTAGGTTAGGATATATAACGTTATAGACGTATATAGTGTTCCCACCGAGAGGTGGGGTCCGACACGCCAGGAATGTTGTCAAATATTACATCCAAGTAGTTACGTTGCCTTAGGTTAGGATATATAACGTTATAGACGCATGTAATGTTACCATCGAGACGTAGGGACCGACACGCCTGGAATGTTGTCAAATGTAACATCCGAGTTATTGAGTTGCCTTAGGTTAGGATATATAACGTTATAGACGCATATAATATTCCCACCGAGAAGTAGGGTCCGACACGCGAGGAATGTTGTCAAGTATTACATCCGAGTTGTTAGGTTGCCTTATGTTAGGATATATAACGTTATAGACGCATGTAACGTTACCACCGAGACGTAGGGACCGACACGCCTGGAATATTGTCAAATATTACATCCGAGATGTCAGGTTGCCTTAGGTTAGGATATATAACGTTATAGACGTATATAGTGTTCCCACCGAGAGGTGGGGTCCGACACGCCAGGAATGTTGTCAAATATTACATCCAAGTAGTTACGTTGCCTTAGGTTAGGATATATAACGTTATAGACGCATGTAATGTTACCATCGAGACGTAGGGACCGACACGCCTGGAATGTTGTCAAATGTAACATCCGAGTTATTGAGTTGCCTTAGGTTAGGATATATAACGTTATAGACGCATATAATATTCCCACCGAGAAGTAGGGTCCGACACGCGAGGAATGTTGTCAAGTATTACATCCGAGTTGTTAGGTTGCCTTATGTTAGGATATATAACGTTATAGACGCATGTAACGTTACCACCGAGACGTAGGGACCGACACGCCTGGAATGATGTCAAATGTTACATCCGAGATGTTAGATAGCCTTAGGTTAGGATATATGACGTTATAGACGTATATACTGTTACCACCGGGACGTAGGGACCGACACGCCTGGAATGTTGTCAAATGTTACATCCGATATGTTAGGTTGCCTTAGGTTGGGATATAGACCGTTATAGACACATATTATATTTCCACCGAAAGGTATGTTCCGACAGGCCAGGAATGTTGCAAAATATTACGTCTGAAATGATAGGTTGCCTTAGATTAGGACATACAACGTTATAGACGGATATACTGTTCCCACCGAGAAGTAGGGTCCGACACGCGAGGAATGTTGTCAAGTATTACATCCGAGATGTTAGGTTGCCTTTGGTTAGGATATATAACGTTATAGACGCATATAACGTTACCACCGAGAAGTAGGGTCCGACACGCCAGGAATGTTGTAAAATATTACGTCTGAGATGATAGGTTGCCTTAGATTAGGACATACAACGTTATAGACGGATATACTGTTCCCACCGAGAAGTAGGGTCCGACCCGCCAGGAATGTTGTCAAATATTACATCCGAGATGTTAGGTTGCCTTAGGTTGGGATATAGACCGTTATAGACGCATATTATATTTCCACCGAAAGGTATGTTCCGGCAGGCCAGGAATGTTGAAAAATATTACGTCTGAGATGATAGGTTGCCTTAGATTAGGACATACAACGTTATAGACGGATATACTGTTCCCACCGAGAAGTAGGGTCCGACACGCCAGGAATGTTGTCAAATATTACATCCGAGATGTTAGGTTGCCTTTGGTTAGGATATATAACGTTATAGACGCATATAACGTTACCACCGAGAAGTAGGGTCCGACACGCCAGGAATGTTGTAAAATATTACGTCTGAGATGATAGGTTGCCTTAGATTAGGACATACAACGTTATAGACGGATATACTGTTCCCACCGAGAAGTAGGGTCCGACACGCCAGGAATGTTGTCAAATATTACATCCGAGATGTTAGGTTGCCTTTGGTTAGGATATATAACGTTATAGACGCATATAACGTTACCACCGAGAAGTAGGGTCCGACACGCCAGGAATGTTGTAAAATATTACGTCTGAGATGATAGGTTGCCTTAGATTAGGACATACAACTTTATAGACTCATATAATGTTCCCACCGAGAAGTAGGGTCCGACACGCCTGGAATGCTGCCAAATATTACATCCGAGATGTCAGGTGGCCTTAGGTTAGGATATTTAACGTTATAGACGTATATATTGTTCCCACCGAGAAGTAGGGTCCAACACGCCAGGAATGTTCTCAAATATTACATCCGCGTTGTTAGGTTGCCTTATGTTAGGATACATAACGTTATAGACGCATATAATGTTACCACCGAGACGTAGGGACCGACACGCCTGAAATGTTGTTGAATATTACATCCGAGATGTTAGGTTGCCTTAGGTTAGGATATATAACGTTAAAAACGCATATAATGTTACCACCGAGAAGTTTGCGCCGACATGGCAGGAATGTTGTCAAATATTACATCCGAGTTATTAAGATGCCTTAGGTTGGGATATAGACCGTTATAGACGCATGTAATATTCCCACCGAGAAGTAGGGTCCGACACGCCTGGAATGTTGTAGAATATTACATCCGAGATGTCAGGTTGCCTTAGGTTAGGATATATAATGTTAGAGACGTATATACTGTTCCCACCGAGAAGTAGGGTCCGACACGCCAGGAATGTTGTCAAGTACTACATCCGAGGTGTTAGGTTGCCTTATCTTAGGATATATAACGCTATAGACGCATATAACGTTACCACCGAGAAGTAGGGTCCGACACGCCTGGAATGTTGTCAAATATTACATCCGAGATGTCAGGTTGCCTTAGGTTAGGATATGTAACGTTATAGACGTATATAGTGTTCCCACCGAGAGGTAGGGTCCGACACGCCAGGAATGTTGTCAAATATTACATCCAAGTAGTTACGTTGCCTTAGGTTAGGATATATAACGTTATAGACGCATGTAATGTTACCACCGAGACGTAGGGACCGACACGCCTGGAATGTTGTCAAATGTAACATCCGAGTTATTGAGTTGCCTTAGGTTAGGATATATAACGTTATAGACGCATATAATATTCCCACCGAGAAGTAGGGTCCGACACGCCAGGAATGTTGTCAAGTATTACATCCGAGTTGTTAGGTTGCCTTATGTTAGGATATATAACGTTATAGACGCATGTAACGTTACCACCGAGACGTAGAGACCGACACGCCTGGAATGATGTCAAATGTTACATCCGAGATGTTAGATAGCCTTAGGTTAGGATATATGACGTTATAGACGTATATACAGTTCTCTCCGAGAAGTAGGGTTCGACACGCCTGGAATGTTGTCAAATGTTACATCCGAGATGTTAGGTTGCCTTAGGTTAGGATATATGACGTTATAGACGTATATACTGTTACCACCGGGACGTAGGGACCGACACGCCTGGAATGTTGTCAAATGTTACATCCGATATGTTAGGTTGCCTTAGGTTGGGATATAGACCATTATAGACGCATATTATATTTCCACCGAAAGGTATGCTCCGACAGGCCAGGAATGTTGCAAAATATTACGTCTGAGATGATAGGTTGCCTTAGATTAGGACATACAACGTTATAGACGGATATACCTTTCCCACCGAGAAGTAGGGTCCGACACGCCAGGAATGTTGTCAAATATTACATCCGAGATGTTAGGTGGCCTTAGGTTAGGATATATAACGTTATAGACGTATATACTGTTCCCACCGAGAAGTAGGGTCCGTCACGCCAGGAATGTTGTCAAATGTTACATCCGAGATGTTAGGTTGCCTTTGGTTAGGATATATAACGTTATAGACGCATATAACGTTACCACCGAGAAGTAGGGTCCGACACGCCAGGAATGTTGTAAAATATTACGTCTGAGATGATAGGTTGCCTTAGATTAGGACATACAACGTTATAGACGCATATAATGTTCCCACCGAGAAGTAGGGTCCGACACGCCTGGAATGCTGCCAAATATTACATCCGAGATGTTAGGTGGCCTTAGGTTAGGATATTTAACGTTATAGACGTATATACTGTTCCCACCGAGAAGTAGGGTCCAACACGCCAGGAATGTTGCAAAATATTACGTCTGAAATGATAGGTTGCCTTAGATTAGGACATACAACGTTATAGACGGATATACTGTTCCCACCGAGAAGTAGGGTCCGACACGCCAGGAATGTTGTCAAATATTACATCCGAGATGTTAGGTTGCCTTTGGTTAGGATATATAACGTTATAGACGCATATAACGTTACCACCGAGAAGTAGGGTCCGACACGCCAGGAATGTTGTAAAATATTACGTCTGAGATGATAGGTTGCCTTAGATTAGGACATACAACGTTATAGACGGATATACTGTTCCCACCGAGAAGTAGGGTCCGACACGCCAGGAATGTTGTCAAATATTACATCCGAGATGTTAGGTTGCCTTAGGTTGGGATATAGACCGTTATAGACGCATATTATATTCCCACCGAAAAGTATGCTCCGACAGGCCAGGAATGTTGTAAAATATTACGTCTGAGATGATAGGTTGCCTTAGATTAGGACATACAACTTTATAGACTCATATAATGTTCCCACCGAGAAGTAGGGTCCGACACACCTGGAATGCTGCCAAATATTACATCCGAGATGTCAGGTGGCCTTAGGTTAGGATATTTAACGTTATAGACGTATATATTGTTCCCACCGAGAAGTAGGGTCCAACACGCCAGGAATGTTCTCAAATATTACATCCGAGTTGTTAGGTTGCCTTATGTTAGGATATATAACGTTATAGACGCATATAATGTTACCACCGAGACGTAGGGACCGACACGCCTGAAATGTTGTTGAATATTACATCCGAGATGTTAGGTTGCCTTAGGTTAGGATATATAACGTTATAAACGCATATAATGTTACCACCGAGAAGTTTGCGCCGACATGGCAGGAATGTTGTCAAATATTACATCCGAGTTATTAAGATGCCTTAGGTTGGGATATAGACCGTTATAGACGCATGTAATATTCCCACCGAGAAGTAGGGTCCGACACGCCTGGAATGTTGTAGAATATTACATCCAAGTAGTTACGTTGCCTTAGGTTAGGATATATAACGTTATAGACGCATGTAATGTTACCATCGAGACGTAGGGACCGACACGCCTGGAATGTTGTCAAATGTAACATCCGAGTTATTGAGTTGCCTTAGGTTAGGATATATAACGTTATAGACGCATATAATATTCCCACCGAGAAGTAGGGTCCGACACGCGAGGAATGTTGTCAAGTATTACATCCGAGTTGTTAGGATGCCTTATGTTAGGATATATAACGTTATAGACGCATGTAACGTTACCACCGAGACGTAGGGACCGACACGCCTGGAATATTGTCAAATATTACATCCGAGATGTCAGGTTGCCTTAGGTTAGGATATATAACGTTATAGACGTATATAGTGTTCCCACCGAGAGGTGGGGTCCGACACGCCAGGAATGTTGTCAAATATTACATCCAAGTAGTTACGTTGCCTTAGGTTAGGATATATAACGTTATAGACGCATGTAATGTTACCATCGAGACGTAGGGACCGACACGCCTGGAATGTTGTCAAATGTAACATCCGAGTTATTGAGTTGCCTTAGGTTAGGATATATAACGTTATAGACGCATATAATATTCCCACCGAGAAGTAGGGTCCGACACGCGAGGAATGTTGTCAAGTATTACATCCGAGTTGTTAGGTTGCCTTATGTTAGGATATATAACGTTATAGACGCATGTAACGTTACCACCGAGACGTAGGGACCGACACGCCTGGAATGATGTCAAATGTTACATCCGAGATGTTAGATAGCCTTAGGTTAGGATATATGACGTTATAGACGTATATACTGTTACCACCGGGACGTAGGGACCGACACGCCTGGAATGTTGTCAAATGTTACATCCGATATGTTAGGTTGCCTTAGGTTGGGATATAGACCGTTATAGACACATATTATATTTCCACCGAAAGGTATGTTCCGACAGGCCAGGAATGTTGCAAAATATTACGTCTGAGATGATAGGTTGCCTTAGATTAGGACATACAACGTTATAGACGGATATACTGTTCCCACCGAGAAGTAGGGTCCGACACGCCAGGAATGTTGTCAAATATTACATCCGAGATGTTAGGTTGCCTTTGGTTAGGATATATAACGTTATAGACGCATATAACGTTACCACCGAGAAGTAGGGTCCGACACGCCAGGAATGTTGTAAAATATTACGTCTGAGATGACAGGTTGCCTTAGATTAGGACATACAACTTTATAGACTCATATAATGTTCCCACCGAGAAGTAGGGTCCGACACACCTGGAATGCTGCCAAATATTACATCCGAGATGTCAGGTGGCCTTAGGTTAGGATATTTAACGTTATAGACGTATATATTGTTCCCACCGAGAAGTAGGGTCCAACACGCCAGGAATGTTCTCAAATATTACATCCGAGTTGTTAGGTTGCCTTATGTTAGGATATATAACGTTATAGACGCATATAATGTTACCACCGAGACGTAGGGACCGACACGCCTGAAATGTTGTTGAATATTACATCCGAGATGTTAGGTTGCCTTAGGTTAGGATATATAACGTTATAAACGCATATAATGTTACCACCGAGAAGTTTGCGCCGACATGGCAGGAATGTTGTCAAATATTACATCCGAGTTATTAAGATGCCTTAGGTTGGGATATAGACCGTTATAGACGCATGTAATATTCCCACCGAGAAGTAGGGTCCGACACGCCTGGAATGTTGTAGAATATTACATCCAAGTAGTTACGTTGCCTTAGGTTAGGATATATAACGTTATAGACGCATGTAATGTTACCATCGAGACGTAGGGACCGACACGCCTGGAATGTTGTCAAATGTAACATCCGAGTTATTGAGTTGCCTTAGGTTAGGATATATAACGTTATAGACCCATATAATATTCCCACCGAGAAGTAGGGTCCGACACGCGAGGAATGTTGTCAAGTATTACATCCGAGATGTTAGGTGGCCTTAGGTTAGGATATTTAACGTTATAGACGTATATACTGTTCCCACCGAGAAGTAGGGTCCAACACGCCAGGAATGTTGCCAAATATTACATCCGAGATGTTAGGTGGCCTTAGGTTAGGATATATAACGTTATAGACGTATATACTGTTCCCACCGAGAAGTAGGGTCCGACACGCCAGGAAAGTTGTCAAATGTTACATCCCAGTTGTTAGGTTGCCTTAGGTTAGGATATATAACGTTATAGACGCATATAATGTTACCACCGAGACGTAGGGACCGACACGCCTGAAATGTTGTTGAATATTACATCCGAGATGTTAGGTTGCCTTAGGTTAGGATATATAACGTTATAAACGCATATAATGTTACCACCGAGACGTTTGCGCCGACATGGCAGGAATGTTGTCAAATATTACATCCGAGTTATTAAGATGCCTTAGGTTGGGATATAGACCGTTATAGACGCATGTAATATTCCCACCGAGAAGTAGGGTCTGACACGCCTGGAATGTTGCAGAATATTACATCCGAGATGTCAGGTTGCCTTTGGTTAGGATATATAACGTTATAGACGCATGTAACGTTACCACCGAGACGTAGGGACCGACACGCCTGGAATGATGTCAAATGTTACATCCGAGATGTTAGATAGCCTTAGGTTAGGATATATGACGTTATAGACGTATATACAGTTCCCTCCGAGAAGTAGGGTTCGACACGCCTGGAATGTTGTCAAATGTTACATCCGAGATGTTAGGTTGCCTTAGGTTAGGATATATGACGTTATAGACGTATATACTGTTACCACCGGGACGTAGGGACCGACACGCCTGGAATGTTGTCAAATGTTACATCCGATATGTTAGGTTGCCTTAGGTTGGGATATAGACCGTTATAGACACATATTATATTTCCACCGAAAGGTATGTTCCGACAGGCCAGGAATGTTGCAAAATATTACGTCTGAAATGATAGGTTGCCTTAGATTAGGACATACAACGTTATAGACGGATATACTGTTCCCACCGAGAAGTAGGGTCCGACACGCCAGGAATGCTGTCAAATATTACATCCGAGATGTTAGGTTGCCTTTGGTTAGGATATATAACGTTATAGACGCATATAACGTTACCACCGAGAAGTAGGGTCCGACACGCCAGGAATGTTGTAAAATATTACGTCTGAGATGATAGGTTGCCTTAGATTAGGACATACAACGTTATAGACGGATATACTGTTCCCACCGAGAAGTAGGGTCCGACACGCCAGGAATGTTGTCAAATATTACATCCGAGATGTTAGGTTGCCTTAGGTTGGGATATAGACCGTTATAGACGCATATTATATTCCCACCGAAAAGTATGCTCCGACAGGCCAGGAATGTTGTAAAATATTACGTCTGAGATGATAGGTTGCCTTAGATTAGGACATACAACTTTATAGACTCATATAATGTTCCCACCGAGAAGTAGGGTCCGACACACCTGGAATGCTGCCAAATATTACATCCGAGATGTCAGGTGGCCTTAGGTTAGGATATTTAACGTTATAGACGTATATATTGTTCCCACCGAGAAGTAGGGTCCAACACGCCAGGAATGTTCTCAAATATTACATCCGAGTTGTTAGGTTGCCTTATGTTAGGATATATAACGTTATAGACGCATATAATGTTACCACCGAGACGTAGGGACCGACACGCCTGAAATGTTGTTGAATATTACATCCGAGATGTTAGGTTGCCTTAGGTTAGGATATATAACGTTATAAACGCATATAATGTTACCACCGAGAAGTTTGCGCCGACATGGCAGGAATGTTGTCAAATATTACATCCGAGTTATTAAGATGCCTTAGGTTGGGATATAGACCGTTATAGACGCATGTAATATTCCCACCGAGAAGTAGGGTCCGACACGCCTGGAATGTTGTAGAATATTACATCCAAGTAGTTACGTTGCCTTAGGTTAGGATATATAACGTTATAGACGCATGTAATGTTACCATCGAGACGTAGGGACCGACACGCCTGGAATGTTGTCAAATGTAACATCCGAGTTATTGAGTTGCCTTAGGTTAGGATATATAACGTTATAGACGCATATAATATTCCCACCGAGAAGTAGGGTCCGACACGCGAGGAATGTTGTCAAGTATTACATCCGAGTTGTTAGGTTGCCTTATGTTAGGATATATAACGTTATAGACGCATGTAACGTTACCACCGAGACGTAGGGACCGACACGCCTGGAATATTGTCAAATATTACATCCGAGATGTCAGGTTGCCTTAGGTTAGGATATATAACGTTATAGACGTATATAGTGTTCCCACCGAGAGGTGGGGTCCGACACGCCAGGAATGTTGTCAAATATTACATCCAAGTAGTTACGTTGCCTTAGGTTAGGATATATAACGTTATAGACGCATGTAATGTTACCATCGAGACGTAGGGACCGACACGCCTGGAATGTTGTCAAATGTAACATCCGAGTTATTGAGTTGCCTTAGGTTAGGATATATAACGTTATAGACGCATATAATATTCCCACCGAGAAGTAGGGTCCGACACGCGAGGAATGTTGTCAAGTATTACATCCGAGTTGTTAGGTTGCCTTATGTTAGGATATATAACGTTATAGACGCATGTAACGTTACCACCGAGACGTAGGGACCGACACGCCTGGAATGATGTCAAATGTTACATCCGAGATGTTAGATAGCCTTAGGTTAGGATATATGACGTTATAGACGTATATACTGTTACCACCGGGACGTAGGGACCGACACGCCTGGAATGTTGTCAAATGTTACATCCGATATGTTAGGTTGCCTTAGGTTGGGATATAGACCGTTATAGACACATATTATATTTCCACCGAAAGGTATGTTCCGACAGGCCAGGAATGTTGCAAAATATTACGTCTGAGATGATAGGTTGCCTTAGATTAGGACATACAACGTTATAGACGGATATACTGTTCCCACCGAGAAGTAGGGTCCGACACGCCAGGAATGTTGTCAAATATTACATCCGAGATGTTAGGTTGCCTTTGGTTAGGATATATAACGTTATAGACGCATATAACGTTACCACCGAGAAGTAGGGTCCGACACGCCAGGAATGTTGTAAAATATTACGTCTGAGATGATAGGTTGCCTTAGATTAGGACATACAACGTTATAGACGGATATACTGTTCCCACCGAGAAGTAGGGTCCGACACGCCAGGAATGTTGTCAAATATTACATCCGAGATGTTAGGTTGCCTTAGGTTGGGATATAGACCGTTATAGACGCATATTATATTCCCACCAAAAAGTATGCTCCGACAGGCCAGGAATGTTGTAAAATATTACGTCTGAGATGATAGGTTGCCTTAGATTAGGACATACAACTTTATAGACTCATATAATGTTCCCACCGAGAAGTAGGGTCCGACACACCTGGAATGCTGCCAAATATTACATCCGAGATGTCAGGTGGCCTTAGGTTAGGATATTTAACGTTATAGACGTATATATTGTTCCCACCGAGAAGTAGGGTCCAACACGCCAGGAATGTTCTCAAATATTACATCCGAGTTGTTAGGTTGCCTTATGTTAGGATATATAACGTTATAGACGCATATAATGTTACCACCGAGACGTAGGGACCGACACGCCTGAAATGTTGTTGAATATTACATCCGAGATGTTAGGTTGCCTTAGGTTAGGATATATAACGTTATAAACGCATATAATGTTACCACCGAGAAGTTTGCGCCGACATGGCAGGAATGTTGTCAAATATTACATCCGAGTTATTAAGATGCCTTAGGTTGGGATATAGACCGTTATAGACGCATGTAATATTCCCACCGAGAAGTAGGGTCCGACACGCCTGGAATGTTGTAGAATATTACATCCAAGTAGTTACGTTGCCTTAGGTTAGGATATATAACGTTATAGACGCATGTAATGTTACCATCGAGACGTAGGGACCGACACGCCTGGAATGTTGTCAAATGTAACATCCGAGTTATTGAGTTGCCTTAGGTTAGGATATATAACGTTATAGACGCATATAATATTCCCACCGAGAAGTAGGGTCCGACACGCGAGGAATGTTGTCAAGTATTACATCCGAGTTGTTAGGTTGCCTTATGTTAGGATATATAACGTTATAGACGCATGTAACGTTACCACCGAGACGTAGGGACCGACACGCCTGGAATATTGTCAAATATTACATCCGAGATGTCAGGTTGCCTTAGGTTAGGATATATAACGTTATAGACGTATATAGTGTTCCCACCGAGAGGTGGGGTCCGACACGCCAGGAATGTTGTCAAATATTACATCCAAGTAGTTACGTTGCCTTAGGTTAGGATATATAACGTTATAGACGCATGTAATGTTACCATCGAGACGTAGGGACCGACACGCCTGGAATGTTGTCAAATGTAACATCCGAGTTATTGAGTTGCCTTAGGTTAGGATATATAACGTTATAGACGCATATAATATTCCCACCGAGAAGTAGGGTCCGACACGCGAGGAATGTTGTCAAGTATTACATCCGAGTTGTTAGGTTGCCTTATGTTAGGATATATAACGTTATAGACGCATGTAACGTTACCACCGAGACGTAGGGACCGACACGCCTGGAATGATGTCAAATGTTACATCCGAGATGTTAGATAGCCTTAGGTTAGGATATATGACGTTATAGACGTATATACTGTTACCACCGGGACGTAGGGACCGACACGCCTGGAATGTTGTCAAATGTTACATCCGATATGTTAGGTTGCCTTAGGTTGGGATATAGACCGTTATAGACACATATTATATTTCCACCGAAAGGTATGTTCCGACAGGCCAGGAATGTTGCAAAATATTACGTCTGAGATGATAGGTTGCCTTAGATTAGGACATACAACGTTATAGACGGATATACTGTTCCCACCGAGAAGTAGGGTCCGACACGCCAGGAATGTTGTCAAATATTACATCCGAGATGTTAGGTTGCCTTTGGTTAGGATATATAACGTTATAGACGCATATGACGTTACCACCGAGAAGTAGGGTCCGACACGCCAGGAATGTTGTAAAATATTACGTCTGAGATGATAGGTTGCCTTAGATTAGGACATACAACGTTATAGACGGATATACTGTTCCCACCGAGAAGTAGGGTCCGACACGCCAGGAATGTTGTCAAATATTACATCCGAGATGTTAGGTTGCCTTAGGTTGGGATATAGACCGTTATAGACGCATATTATATTCCCACCGAAAAGTATGCTCCGACAGGCCAGGAATGTTGTAAAATATTACGTCTGAGATGATAGGTTGCCTTAGATTAGGACATACAACTTTATAGACTCATATAATGTTCCCACCGAGAAGTAGGGTCCGACACACCTGGAATGCTGCCAAATATTACATCCGAGATGTCAGGTGGCCTTAGGTTAGGATATTTAACGTTATAGACGTATATATTGTTCCCACCGAGAAGTAGGGTCCAACACGCCAGGAATGTTCTCAAATATTACATCCGAGTTGTTAGGTTGCCTTATGTTAGGATATATAACGTTATAGACGCATATAATGTTACCACCGAGACGTAGGGACCGACACGCCTGAAATGTTGTTGAATATTACATCCGAGATGTTAGGTTGCCTTAGGTTAGGATATATAACGTTATAAACGCATATAATGTTACCACCGAGAAGTTTGCGCCGACATGGCAGGAATGTTGTCAAATATTACATCCGAGTTATTAAGATGCCTTAGGTTGGGATATAGACCGTTATAGACGCATGTAATATTCCCACCGAGAAGTAGGGTCCGACACGCCTGGAATGTTGTAGAATATTACATCCAAGTAGTTACGTTGCCTTAGGTTAGGATATATAACGTTATAGACGCATGTAATGTTACCATCGAGACGTAGGGACCGACACGCCTGGAATGTTGTCAAATGTAACATCCGAGTTATTGAGTTGCCTTAGGTTAGGATATATAACGTTATAGACGCATATAATATTCCCACCGAGAAGTAGGGTCCGACACGCGAGGAATGTTGTCAAGTATTACATCCGAGTTGTTAGGTTGCCTTATGTTAGGATATATAACGTTATAGACGCATGTAACGTTACCACCGAGACGTAGGGACCGACACGCCTGGAATGATGTCAAATGTTACATCCGAGATGTTAGATAGCCTTAGGTTAGGATATATGACGTTATAGACGTATATACTGTTACCACCGGGACGTAGGGACCGACACGCCTGGAATGTTGTCAAATGTTACATCCGATATGTTAGGTTGCCTTAGGTTGGGATATAGACCGTTATAGACACATATTATATTTCCACCGAAAGGTATGTTCCGACAGGCCAGGAATGTTGCAAAATATTACGTCTGAGATGATAGGTTGCCTTAGATTAGGACATACAACGTTATAGACGGATATACTGTTCCCACCGAGAAGTAGGGTCCGACACGCCAGGAATGTTGTCAAATGTTACATCCGATATGTTAGGTTGCCTTAGGTTGGGATATAGACCATTATAGACGCATATTATATTTCCACCGAAAGGTATGCTCCGACAGGCCAGGAATGTTGCAAAATATTACGTCTGAGATGATAGGTTGCCTTAGATTAGGACATACAACGTTATAGACGGATATACCTTTCCCACCGAGAAGTAGGGTCCGACACGCCAGGAATGTTGTCAAATATTACATCCGAGATGTTAGGTGGCCTTAGGTTAGGATATATAACGTTATAGACGTATATACTGTTCCCACCGAGAAGTAGGGTCCGTCACGCCAGGAATGTTGTCAAATGTTACATCCGAGATGTTAGGTTGCCTTTGGTTAGGATATATAACGTTATAGACGCATATAACGTTACCACCGAGAAGTAGGGTCCGACACGCCAGGAATGTTGTAAAATATTACGTCTGAGATGATAGGTTGCCTTAGATTAGGACATACAACGTTATAGACGCATATAATGTTCCCACCGAGAAGTAGGGTCCGACACGCCTGGAATGCTGCCAAATATTACATCCGAGATGTTAGGTGGCCTTAGGTTAGGATATTTAACGTTATAGACGTATATACTGTTCCCACCGAGAAGTAGGGTCCAACACGCCAGGAATGTTGCCAAATATTACATCCGAGATGTTAGGTGGCCTTAGGTTAGGATATATAACGTTATAGACGTATATACTGTTCCCACCGAGAAGTAGGGTCCGACACGCCAGGAAAGTTGTCAAATGTTACATCCCAGTTGTTAGGTTGCCTTAGGTTAGGATATATAACGTTATAGACGCATATAATGTTACCACCGAGAAGTAGGGTCCGACACGCCAGGAATGTTGTAAAATATTACGTCTGAGATGATAGGTTGCCTTAGATTAGGACATACAACGTTATAGACGGATATACTGTTCCCACCGAGAAGTAGGGACCGACACGCCAGGAATGTTGTCAAATATTACATCCGAGATGTTAGGTTGCCTTTGGTTAGGATATATAACGTTATAGACGCATATAACGTTACCACCGAGAAGTAGGGTCCGACACGCCAGGAATGTTGTAAAATATTACGTCTGAGATGATAGGTTGCCTTAGATTAGGACATACAACTTTATAGACTCATATAATGTTCCCACCGAGAAGTAGGGTCCGACACGCCTGGAATGCTGCCAAATATTACATCCGAGATGTCAGGTGGCCTTAGGTTAGGATATTTAACGTTATAGACGTATATATTGTTCCCACCGAGAAGTAGGGTCCAACACGCCAGGAATGTTCTCAAATATTACATCCGAGTTGTTAGGTTGCCTTATGTTAGGATATATAACGTTATAGACGCATATAATGTTACCACCGAGACGTAGGGACCGACACGCCTGGAATGTTGTCAAATGTAACATCTGTAAACTGTAACATCATATAAACTTACAACCTAACGCAAAATAATATAGTAAAGTAAAGTAAGTATAGTAAAGTAACATAGTATAAAGTAACGCAAAGTGTAATATAAAGTGATACAAAGATATATAAATGGAATAATTAGTGTACGGTAATAAACAGTAATACAAATGCTGTAGAAGATGATACGATAAACTTATAATGTTAATAATTAAAACTTATATTGTCTAGCCTTTATCACTATCTGGTTTCGCCCATCTCCGCATGTTTTCTGGGGAAGATATACCTTCGAAAGGAATTTGAGTCACCTGATGTTCTTCCGGATCACAAATAACATATCTATTTTTGTCGAGTACTTTTTTAACGACGTACGGACCTCTAAATTTCGGCAGCAATTTTTTATTAATTCCCGCCGTAACATCTACGTTTTTTACCATTACATAGTCGCCTACGTTATATTGTATCGGCAGTTTATGTCGTTTGTCGTAACTTTTTTTATTATATGCGTTCGTTGCGTGGATTTTCGCAACAGCATTCTCTCTAGTCGTAACTAATTCGCGATCATTGACATTTCCTTCGCTCAAAACTTTACGCAAATCGTCGCGTACCGTACCTACTTGATTAATTCCAAATAATAACTGACTCGGCGTGTTTCCCGTAGATCGATTTATAGTATTATTAAAGGCGTATTCGGCGTCGGCTAACACTTGGTTCCATGTACCGGCGCTCGAAGTTAATTTGGCTAACATTGGTGTGAGGGAACGATTTATCCGTTCGATTTGGCCGTTTGCGTGTGGCGTTGCCGTCGCGATTAATACGTGCTGGATACTTAACTCTGACAAAAATTCCTTAAATTTATTCGAGGTAAAAGCGCTGCCTCGGTCGGAAACAATTTTGCGCGGTTTACTATACGCAGAAAAATACGTTCGTAAATGTCGTATCGCTTCTTCCGCATTGGTACTCACGGTCGGGTAAAATCTTACAAATTTTGTGAACGCGTCAATTACTTCAAAAATGTATTTATAGCGATGATTCGTTCGCTCCAACGGACCATAGTGATCAACGTGCACGCAGTAGAACGGTACCGAACCCTTATCCGGACATTCCAATACACCTTCCACCCGATTCGCATTGGCGGAATGGGTAATACACTTTAAACAGTTCGCGATGCATTGTCGGATCTTTTGTTTTTTCTGCGGAAACCAATAAATTCGAGAAATGTACTCGAGAGTCTTATCTACTCCCTGATGACCTATTTCTTCATGGTTCTTCCTAATTACATTTTCCTCCATTGAAGACGGAACACAAAATAAGCGGTTGTTGTTAACTTTACGATAAATCAATCCGTTGTTTAATTCGTAAAATTTATTTTCCGAGTTTTGTAATTCTTCTCGTAATATTTTTAATCGCGGATCTTGATTTTGTAAAATCGAAAGGTTTTGTTCGAAACTATTTTCGGTGATGATCAACACGCTAAATTCGCGACTAAGTGCATCTGCATGTACCATTTTTTCTCCCGGTCGATGTTCTAAGGTATACTGATAATTACGTAAAATTAGTGACCATCGCAAAATCCGTGGGTTTATTTCTTTTCGCTCCAGAGTCAGTTTCAGGCTATTACAATCTGTCACGATCTTAAACGGTATGCCTTGCAAATATATTCGAAAACGCTCCAACGCATAAACCACAGCAAGTGCCTCCAACTCAAAACTGTGATATTTACTTTCGGCCTGTGTGGTTCTTCTACTAAAATAACAAATAGGGTGGAATTTGCCGTCCGTCTGCCTCTGTAGTAAAACCGAGCCGAATCCGTGCGAACTTGCGTCACAATGCAGTTCAGTTTCCGCCTGTGGAGAGTAAACGGCTAATACGGGTTCTGACATTAATAATTTTTTCAAATGTTCGAAACAAATCAACAGCTCGTCGTCCCATCGGAATTTGGCTTTCGATTTTAACAAGTCGTACAGCGGCTTTGCTATTAACGCAAAATTTTTTATAAACTTTCTAAAATAAGAAACCAAGCCCATAAAGCTTTGCAATTCGCGGTAATTTCTGGGAATAGGGTAATCGTAAACGGCCTTTAGATTTTCTTCACTGGGTCTAATGCCTTGTGAATTTATTCGGTAGCCTAGGTAAACTATTTCCGTAAGCAGAAAAGCGCACTTTGCCAATTTCAAATCCAAACAATTTCTAACTAATACGTGAAAAACTTCTGCTAGTATTTTTAAATTTTCGCAAGCGGTCTCGGTGGCAATTAAAATATCGTCCAAATATATCAAAATTTTTTGCTGATCTAATAATTGTCGAAATGCGGTATTTATAAATCTCATAAAAAACGATGGACCGTTCGACAGACCAAAAGGCATACGTAAATATTCGAATTGTCCCATAAAACATGTAAATGCTGTATATTTAATTGAATTTTCCTTCATAAAGACATGGTGAAACGCATCTTTCAAATCTAATCGAGTAAAATATGATTTGTTTCTCAATTGATCAATTTGATCATCTATCCGAGGAATAGGGAAATTATCGCGCAAGGTTAACTTATTCAAATTTCTATAGTCTACGGCCATTCTGTATTGCCCATTTTTCTTTCTTATCAACACGATCGGGCTACAGTAATGTGAAGTACTCGGACGAATAATTCCTCGACTTAGTAGATCTTGAACGATTTGCGCGACTGCGTTCTTTTCACAATATGATAAACGTCGCGGATTGTAGTAAAACGGTTGGTGATTAGGTTTCAAAATTAATTCCATTTCTAGTTTCACATCTGGGAGTTCCGGTCTACTCGGCTTTACGTAATGCTCGTTAGCAATTTGGCATACTTTTTCCTGCCATTCGTGCCCTAAATCTGGATTAATTTTTAAATTGTTTACGACATCGTTGTTCGCTTGATCCTCTACCACATCTATCTTCATGACTTCCGCTATTGAACTAGGACGAATACTAACCGTCTTTCCGATCGTTACCTCTAAATTGTCATTATTAATAAAATCACGACCTAATAAACAATCGCAATTAAGAGTCCGATCCGGAATCACGTAAAAGTCGAGCATTGCCTCGCAACCCGAAACTAGCGTTTTCTGCGTCAATCGGCCTAATATTTCTATCGCACTTCTATTCACCCCTTCAAATCGAGTTGTACGGTCGTAATTATTCAATTTTACATTCGCGGGAACTAATTTCTGACATAAAAAGGACACTGGACTCCCGGTATCGATAACTGCTTCGATCTTACCTATATCTAATGTTAAGTCGATAGTGTAACACGGGTTTATTTCGCACGCTCTTGAATGAACCAAGTGAGTGCTCGTCTCGCTCTTCGCTCCTCTCGCTTCCCTCGACGCTCCCGATCGCTGTGGACAAAACTGTTTCCGGTGCTCAGCTGATCCACAGACGTAGCACGATCCTGGGCTCCTTTTTGGCTTCGGGCAGACGTTGGCCAAATGTCCTACCTCGTTGCAATTGAAGCATCGGGGCGACGGTCCAACGCGTCCCGGCGTCGCGTACGTCCTCGCCGTTGAGCTGCTCGCGCTCGCTGCATCAGCTGACTGCGTCACCGGTACCAAGGATCCCTTCTTCGCCACCGGTCGAATCCCGTTTCGCACTCGTTCATAAATTTTTAATTTGTCCTTTAGTTCATTCAAGTTCTTGGCCTCGTAAAGATTAAACTTCTTCGTTGGATCGTCCGGGATCCCGTCCACAATATATTGGATCAGCGATTCGGGCTCGATCCAACCCCGCGCCGAAATTTCCTTCATTTTTAAGAAATACTCATGCACTGACTCGTCCCGCTGCATCCTTCTAGTGCGCAACATTTCATGCAATTGCGCACTGTTTACTCGCGTAGAGAATTCCTCCAACAAGCGGCTTTTCAGTCGTGCCCACGAGGAAAGACCCTGCTCTCCCTGCACGAACAGTCTCGCCAATCCGCTCAAACATTTCCTCGCGAACAAAAGTTTTTGCAGGTCGGACCACGCAAATAAAATCGCATTCTCCTCAAACTCTTCCATCCACCTTTCGATGGGATATCCATCACTTCCGTTGAATGGGCGCATCGAGTCTTCGACATCTCGAAAGTTCAGCGTAAATCGAGGTGCATCGTAATGACGATCAGTTGTTTCCGCCATACGCGGTGCACAACCCTCAGTGGTCCCTGGTGTCTGCCGTGCGAGACGATGGCCAGCGTTCTCCCCTCGAACAGATCGCATTGTCACGTTTGTGACGTCATCTTCCGATTCCTCTTCCGAAACAGCCACTGCCGCATTCGCCTCTTTTAATAACGTTAAATCTGACAAATGCTGACAAATCCGCCGGCCAATTTCTTCCTTTTGCCCATCCGAATCGACGTTCAAAACACCCGCGATCCCGATTAACTCGCCCAAGCTAAACGAAGCCACAACCGACGAGACCATGCTTTCCATTTCCGTTTCACTTTGAAACACAAAACCGGAGAAACTTCTTAGGCGTTTCCGATTATGTCGGTCGCCATCCTCCCCAAAAACTAGCCTGTGCAGAGCGCGAATCGGCTGAGTCGCACTTCTGCCAGGTTTTCGTATACGTTCGGTATATCTTTCAGGAACATGGCGGTTACAATTCACGTTACACAACCGGATTTAACTGACACAATTATAGCGATCGTTCAGATAGTTCAATCCCACTTCTGAAGCTGTAGTAAGGCGTAATGTGAGGAATACAAAATAATAAAGATAAAAAGAGATATATTTTAAAAGGTACATAAGGTATAATAAAGAAACTAAGGAACTGCGACTCCTCGCGAATCTCACTGAAATGCAACTGCTGTTCTTCCCCGTTCTGCAAATAGCCGAACGTCGCTGAACAGCCGACGATCGTTTTGCGTTCGACGCAATTCGCGAAGACAGGCGTGTCTTCGACTATACATCCGAGTTATTGAGTTGCCTTAGGTTAGGATATATAACGTTATAGACGCATATAATATTCCCACCGAGAAGTAGGGTCCGACACGCCAGGAATGTTGTCAAGTACTACATCCGAGGTGTTAGGTTGCCTTATCTTAGGATATATAACGCTATAGACGCATATAACGTTACCACCGAGAAGTAGGGTCCGACACGCCTGGAATGTTGTCAAATATTACATCCGAGATGTCAGGTTGCCTTAGGCTAGGATATATAACGTTATAGACGTATATAGTGTTCCCACCGAGAGGTAGGGTCCGACACGCCAGGAATGTTGTCAAATATTACATCCAAGTAGTTACGTTGCCTTAGGTTAGGATATATAACGTTATAGACGCATGTAATGTTACCACCGAGACGTAGGGACCGACACGCCTGGAATGTTGTCAAATGTAACATCCGAGTTATTGAGTTGCCTTAGGTTAGGATATATAACGTTATAGACGCATATAATATTCCCACCGAGAAGTAGGGTCCGACACGCGAGGAATGTTGTCAAGTATTACATCCGAGTTGTTAGGTTGCCTTATGTTAGGATATATAACGTTATAGACGCATGTAACGTTACCACCGAGACGTAGGGACCGACACGCCTGGAATGATGTCAAATGTTACATCCGAGATGTTAGATAGCCTTAGGTTAGGATATATGACGTTATAGACGTATATACAGTTCTCTCCGAGAAGTAGGGTTCGACACGCCTGGAATGTTGTCAAATGTTACATCCGAGATGTTAGGTTGCCTTAGGTTAGGATATATGACGTTATAGACGTATATACTGTTACCACCGGGACGTAGGGACCGACACGCCTGGAATGTTGTCAAATGTTACATCCGATATGATAGGTTGCCTTAGGTTGGGATATAGACCGTTATAGACGCATATTATACTTCCACCGAAAGGTATGCTCCGACAGGCCAGGAATGTTGCAAAATATTACGTCTGAGATGATAGGTTGCCTTAGATTAGGACATACAACGTTATAGACGGATATAATTTTCCCACCGAGAAGTAGGGTCCGACACGCCAGGAATGTTGTCAAATATTACATCCGAGATGTTAGGTGGCCTTAGGTTAGGATATATAGCGTTATAGACGTATATACTGTTCCCACCGAGAAGTAGGGTCCGTCACGCCAGGAATGTTGTCAAATGTTACATCCGAGATGTTAGGTTGCCTTTGGTTAGGATATATAACGTTATAGACGCATATAACGTTACCACCGAGAAGTAGGGTCCGACACGCCAGGAATGTTGTAAAATATTACGTCTGAGATGATAGGTTGCCTTAGATTAGGACATACAACGTTATAGACGCATATAATGTTCCCACCGAGAAGTAGGGTCCGACACGCCTGGAATGCTGCCAAATATTACATCCGAGATGTTAGGTGGCCTTAGGTTAGGATATTTAACGTTATAGACGTATATACTGTTCCCACCGAGAAGTAGGGTCCAACACGCCAGGAATGTTGCCAAATATTACATCCGAGATGTTAGGTGGCCTTAGGTTAGGATATATAACGTTATAGACGTATATACTGTTCCCACCGAGAAGTAGGGTCCGACACGCCAGGAAAGTTGTCAAATGTTACATCCGAGATGTTAGGTTGCCTTAGGTTAGGATATCTAATGTTAGAGACGTGTATACTGTTCCCACCGAGAAGTAGGGTCCGACACGCCTGGAATGTTGTCAAATATTACATCCGAGTTGTTAGGTTGCCTTAGGTTGGGATATAGACCGTTATAGACGCATATTATATTCCCACCGAAAAGTATGCTCCGACAGGCCAGGAATGTTGTAAAATATTACGTCTGAGATGATAGGTTGCCTTAGATTAGGACATACAACGTTATAGCCGCATATAATGTTCCCACCGAGAAGTAGGGCCCGACACGCCTGGAATGTTGCCAAATATTACATCCGAGATGTTAGGCGGCCTTAGGTTAGGATATATAACGTTATAGACGCATATAACGTTACCACCGAGAAGTAGGGTCCGACAAGCCAGGAATGTTGTAAAATATTACGTCTGAGATGATAGGTTGCCTTAGATTAGGACATACAACGTTATAGACGGATATACTGTTCCCACCGAGAAGTAGGGTCCGACACGCCAGGAATGTTGTCAAATATTACATCCGAGATATTAGGTTGCCTTTGGTTAGGATATATAACGCTATAGACGCATATAACGTTACCACCGAGAAGTAGGGTCCGACACGCCAGGAATGTTGTCGAATATTACATCCCAGTTGTTAGGTTGCCTTAGGTTAGGATATATAACGTTATAGACGCATATAATGTTACCACCGAGACGTAGGGACCGACACGCCTGAAATGTTGTTGAATATTACATCCGAGATGTTAGGTTGCCTTAGGTTAGGATATATAACGTTATAAACGCATATAATGTTACCACCGAGAAGTTTGCGCCGACATGGCAGGAATGTTGTCAAATATTACATCCGAGTTATTAAGATGCCTTAGGTTGGGATATAGACCGTTATAGACGCATGTAATATTCCCACCGAGAAGTAGGGTCCGACACGCCTGGAATGTTGCAGAATATTACATCCGAGATGTCAGGTTGCCTTAGGTTAGGATATATAATGTTAGAGACGTATATACTGTTCCCACCGAGAAGTAGGGTCCGACACGCCAGGAATGTTGTCAAGTACTGCATCCGAGGTGTTAGGTTGCCTTATCTTAGGATATATAACGCTATAGACGCATATAACGTTACCACCGAGAAGTAGGGTCCGACACGCCAGGAATGTTGTCGAATATTACATCCCAGTTGTTAGGTTGCCTTAGGTTAGGATATATAACGTTATAGACGCATATAATGTTACCACCGAGACGTAGGGACCGACACGCCTGAAATGTTGTTGAATATTACATCCGAGATGTTAGGTTGCCTTAGGTTAGGATATATAACGTTGTAGACGCATGTAATGTTACCACCGAGACGTAGGGACCGACACGCCTGGAATGTTGTCAAATGTAACATCCGAGTTATTGAGTTGCCTTAGGTTAGGATATATAACGTTATAGACGCATATAATATTCCCACCGAGAAGTAGGGTCCGACACGCGAGGAATGTTGTCAAGTATTACATCCGAGTTGTTAGGTTGCCTTATGTTAGGATATATAACGTTATAGACGCATGTAACGTTACCACCGAGACGTAGGGACCGACACGCCTGGAATGATGTCAAATGTTACATCCGAGATGTTAGATAGCCTTAGGTTAGGATATATGACGTTATAGACGTATATACAGTTCTCTCCGAGAAGTAGGGTTCGACACGCCTGGAATGTTGTCAAATGTTACATCCGAGATGTTAGGTTGCCTTAGGTTAGGATATATGACGTTATAGACGTATATACTGTTACCACCGGGACGTAGGGACCGACACGCCTGGAATGTTGTCAAATGTTACATCCGATATGATAGGTTGCCTTAGGTTGGGATATAGACCGTTATAGACGCATATTATACTTCCACCGAAAGGTATGCTCCGACAGGCCAGGAATGTTGCAAAATATTACGTCTGAGATGATAGGTTGCCTTAGATTAGGACATACAACGTTATAGACGGATATAATTTTCCCACCGAGAAGTAGGGTCCGACACGCCAGGAATGTTGTCAAATATTACATCCGAGATGTTAGGTGGCCTTAGGTTAGGATATATAGCGTTATAGACGTATATACTGTTCCCACCGAGAAGTAGGGTCCGTCACGCCAGGAATGTTGTCAAATGTTACATCCGAGATGTTAGGTTGCCTTTGGTTAGGATATATAACGTTATAGACGCATATAACGTTACCACCGAGAAGTAGGGTCCGACACGCCAGGAATGTTGTAAAATATTACGTCTGAGATGATAGGTTGCCTTAGATTAGGACATACAACGTTATAGACGCATATAATGTTCCCACCGAGAAGTAGGGTCCGACACGCCTGGAATGCTGCCAAATATTACATCCGAGATGTTAGGTGGCCTTAGGTTAGGATATTTAACGTTATAGACGTATATACTGTTCCCACCGAGAAGTAGGGTCCAACACGCCAGGAATGTTGCCAAATATTACATCCGAGATGTTAGGTGGCCTTAGGTTAGGATATATAACGTTATAGACGTATATACTGTTCCCACCGAGAAGTAGGGTCCGACACGCCAGGAAAGTTGTCAAATGTTACATCCGAGATGTTAGGTTGCCTTAGGTTAGGATATCTAATGTTAGAGACGTGTATACTGTTCCCACCGAGAAGTAGGGTCCGACACGCCTGGAATGTTGTCAAATATTACATCCGAGTTGTTAGGTTGCCTTAGGTTGGGATATAGACCGTTATAGACGCATATTATATTCCCACCGAAAAGTATGCTCCGACAGGCCAGGAATGTTGTAAAATATTACGTCTGAGATGATAGGTTGCCTTAGATTAGGACATACAACGTTATAGCCGCATATAATGTTCCCACCGAGAAGTAGGGCCCGACACGCCTGGAATGTTGCCAAATATTACATCCGAGATGTTAGGCGGCCTTAGGTTAGGATATATAACGTTATAGACGCATATAACGTTACCACCGAGAAGTAGGGTCCGACAAGCCAGGAATGTTGTAAAATATTACGTCTGAGATGATAGGTTGCCTTAGATTAGGACATACAACGTTATAGACGGATATACTGTTCCCACCGAGAAGTAGGGTCCGACACGCCAGGAATGTTGTCAAATATTACATCCGAGATATTAGGTTGCCTTTGGTTAGGATATATAACGCTATAGACGCATATAACGTTACCACCGAGAAGTAGGGTCCGACACGCCAGGAATGTTGTCGAATATTACATCCCAGTTGTTAGGTTGCCTTAGGTTAGGATATATAACGTTATAGACGCATATAATGTTACCACCGAGACGTAGGGACCGACACGCCTGAAATGTTGTTGAATATTACATCCGAGATGTTAGGTTGCCTTAGGTTAGGATATATAACGTTATAAACGCATATAATGTTACCACCGAGAAGTTTGCGCCGACATGGCAGGAATGTTGTCAAATATTACATCCGAGTTATTAAGATGCCTTAGGTTGGGATATAGACCGTTATAGACGCATGTAATATTCCCACCGAGAAGTAGGGTCCGACACGCCTGGAATGTTGCAGAATATTACATCCGAGATGTCAGGTTGCCTTAGGTTAGGATATATAATGTTAGAGACGTATATACTGTTCCCACCGAGAAGTAGGGTCCGACACGCCAGGAATGTTGTCAAGTACTGCATCCGAGGTGTTAGGTTGCCTTATCTTAGGATATATAACGCTATAGACGCATATAACGTTACCACCGAGAAGTAGGGTCCGACACGCCAGGAATGTTGTCGAATATTACATCCCAGTTGTTAGGTTGCCTTAGGTTAGGATATATAACGTTATAGACGCATATAATGTTACCACCGAGACGTAGGGACCGACACGCCTGAAATGTTGTTGAATATTACATCCGAGATGTTAGGTTGCCTTAGGTTAGGATATATAACGTTGTAGACGCATGTAATGTTACCACCGAGACGTAGGGACCGACACGCCTGGAATGTTGTCAAATGTAACATCCGAGTTATTGAGTTGCCTTAGGTTAGGATATATAACGTTATAGACGCATATAATATTCCCACCGAGAAGTAGGGTCCGACACGCGAGGAATGTTGTCAAGTATTACATCCGAGTTGTTAGGTTGCCTTATGTTAGGATATATAACGTTATAGACGCATGTAACGTTACCACCGAGACGTAGGGACCGACACGCCTGGAATGATGTCAAATGTTACATCCGAGATGTTAGATAGCCTTAGGTTAGGATATATGACGTTATAGACGTATATACTGTTACCACCGGGACGTAGGGACCGACACGCCTGGAATGTTCTCAAATATTACATCCGAGTTGTTAGGTTGCCTTAGGTTAGGATATATAATGTTATAGACGCATATAATGTTACCACCGAGACGTAGGGACCGACACGCCTGGAATGTTGCCAAATATTACATCCGAGATGTTAGGTGGCCTTAGGTTAGGACATACAACGTTATAGACGCATATAATGTTCCCACCGAGAAGTATGGTCCGACACGCCTGGAATGCTGCCAAATATTACATCCGAGATGTTAGGTGGCCTTAGGTTAGGATATTTAACGTTATAGACGTATATACTGTTCCCACCGAGAAGTAGGGTCCAACACGCCAGGAATGTTGCCAAATATTACATCCGAGATGTTAGGTGGCCTTAGGTTAGGATATATAACGTTATAGACGCATATAATGTTACCACCGAGACGTAGGGACCGACCCGCCTGAAATGTTGTAGAATATTACATCCGAGATGTCAGGTTGCCTTAGGTTAGGATATATAATGTTAGAGACGTATATACTGTTCCCACCGAGAAGTAGGGTCCGACACGCCTGGAATGCTGTCAAATATTACATCCGAGATGTTAGTTTGCCTTAGGTTAGGATATATGACGTTATAGACGTATATACTGTTACCACCGGGACGTAGGGACCGACACGCCTGGAATGTTGTCAAATGTTACATCCGAAATGTTAGGTTGCCTTAGGTTGGGATATAGACCGTTATAGACGCATATTATATTTCCACCGAAAGGTATGCTCCGACAGGCCAGGAATGTTGCAAAATATTACGTCTGAGATGATAGGTTGCCTTAGATTAGGACATACAACGTTATAGACGGATATACTGTTCCCACCGAGAAGTAGGGTCCGACACGGCAGGAATGTTGTCAAATATTACATCCGAGATGTTAGGTTGCCTTTGGTTAGGATATATAACGTTATAGACGCATATAATGTTACCACCGAGAAGTAGGGTCCGACACGCCAGGAATGTTGTCAAATGTTACATCCGATATGTTAGGTTGCCTTAGGTTGGGATATAGACCGTTATAGACGCATGTTATATTTCCACCGAAAGGTATGCTCCGACAGGCCAGGAATGTTGCAAAATATTACGTCTGAGATGATAGGTTGCCTTAGATTAGGACATACAACGTTATAGACGGATATACTGTTCCCACCGAGAAGTAGGGTCCGACACGGCAGGAATGTTGTCAAATATTACATCCGAGATGTTAGGTTGCCTTTGGTTAGGATATATAACGTTATAGACGCATATAATGTTACCACCGAGAAGTAGGGTCCGACACGCCAGGAATGTTGTAAAATATTACGTCTGAGATGATAGGTTGCCTTAGATTAGGACATACAACGTTATAGACGCATATGATGTTCCCACCGAGAAGTAAGGTCCGACACGCCTGGAATGCTGCCAAATATTACATCCGAGATGTCAGGTGGCCTTAGGTTAGGATATTTAACGTCATAGACGTATATATTGTTCCCACCGAGAAGTAGGGACCGACACGCCAGGAAAGTTGTCAAATGTTACATCCGAGATGTTAGGTTGCCTTAGGTTAGGATACATGAGGTTATAGACGTATATACTGTTACCACCGGGACGTAGGGACCGACACGCCTGGAATGTTGTCAAATGTTACATCCGATATGTTAGGTTGCCTTAGGTTGGGATATAGACCGTTATAGACGCATATTATATTCCCACCGAAAAGTATGCTCCGACAGGCCAGGAATGTTGTAAAATATTACGCCTGAGATGATAGGTTGCCTTAGATTAGGACATACAACGTTATAGACGCATATAATGTTCCCACCGAGAAGTAGGGCCCGACACGCCTGGAATGTTGCCAAATATTACATCCGAGATGTTAGGTGGCCTTAGGTTAGGATATATAACGTTATAGACGCATATAATGTTACCACCGAGAAGTTGGGTCCGACACGCCAGGAATGTTGTCGAATATTACATCCCAGTTGTTAGGTTGCCTTAGGTTAGGATATATAACGTTATAGACGCATATAATGTTACCAGCGAGTCGTATTGACCGACACGCCTGAAATGTTGTCAAATATTACATCCGAGTTGTTAGGTTGCCTTAGGTTGGGATATAGACCGTTATAGACGCATATTATATTCCCACCGAAAAGTATGCTCCGACAGGTCAGGAATGTTGTAAAATATTACGTCTGAGATGATAGGTTGCCTTAGATTAGGACATACAACGTTATAGACGCATATAATGTTCCCACCGAGAAGTAGGGCCCGACACGCCTGGAATGTTGCCAAATATTACATCCGAGATGTTAGGTGGCCTTAGGTTAGGATATATAACGTTATAGACGCATATAACGTTACCACCGAGAAGTTGGGTCCGACACGCCAGGAATGTTGTCGAATATTACATCCCAGTTGTTAGGTTGCCTTAGGTTAGGATATATAACGTTATAGACGCATATAATGTTACCAGCGAGTCGTATTGACCGACACGCCTGAAATGTTGTCAAATATTACATCCGAGTTGTTAGGTTGCCTTAGGTTGGGATATAGACCGTTATAGACGCATATTATATTCCCACCGAAAAGTATGCTCCGACAGGTCAGGAATGTTGTAAAATATTACGTCTGAGATGATAGGTTGCCTTAGATTAGGACATACAACGTTATAGACGCATATAATGTTCCCACCGAGAAGTAGGGCCCGACACGCCTGGAATGTTGCCAAATATTACATCCGAGATGTTAGGTGGCCTTAGGTTAGGATATATAACGTTATAGACGCATATAACGTTACCACCGAGAAGTTGGGTCCGACACGCCAGGAATGTTGTCGAATATTACATCCCAGTTGTTAGGTTGCCTTAGGTTAGGATATATAACGTTATAGACGCATATAATGTTACCACCGAGACGTAGGGACCGACACGCCTGAAATGTTGTTGAATATTACATCCGAGATGTTAGGTTGCCTTAGGTTAGGATATATAACGTTGTAGACGCATGTAATGTTACCACCGAGACGTAGGGACCGACACGCCTGGAATGTTGTCAAATGTAACATCCGAGTTATTGAGTTGCCTTAGGTTAGGATATATAACGTTATAGACGCATATAATATTCCCACCGAGAAGTAGGGTCCGACACGCGAGGAATGTTGTCAAGTATTACATCCGAGTTGTTAGGTTGCCTCATGTTAGGATATATAACGTTATGGACGCATGTAACGTTACCACCGAGACGTAGGGACCGACACGCCTGGAATGATGTCAAATGTTACATCCGAGATGTTAGATAGCCTTAGGTTAGGATATATGACGTTATAGACGTATATACTGTTACCACCGGGACGTAGGGACCGACACGCCTGGAATGTTGTCAAATGTTACATCCGATATGTTAGGTTGCCTTAGGTTGGGATATAGACCGTTATAGACACATATTATATTTCCACCGAAAGGTATGTTCCGACAGGCCAGGAATGTTGCAAAATATTACGTCTGAGATGATAGGTTGCCTTAGATTAGGACATACAACGTTATAGACGGATATACTGTTCCCACCGAGAAGTAGGGTCCGACACGCCAGGAATGTTGTCAAATATTACATCCGAGATGTTAGGTTGCCTTTGGTTAGGATATATAACGTTATAGACGCATATAACGTTACCACCGAGAAGTAGGGTCCGACACGCCAGGAATGTTGTAAAATATTACGTCTGAGATGATAGGTTGCCTTAGATTAGGACATACAACTTTATAGACTCATATAATGTTCCCACCGAGAAGTAGGGTCCGACACGCCTGGAATGCTGCCAAATATTACATCCGAGATGTCAGGTGGCCTTAGGTTAGGATATTTAACGTTATAGACGTATATATTGTTCCCACCGAGAAGTAGGGTCCAACACGCCAGGAATGTTCTCAAATATTACATCCGAGTTGTTAGGTTGCCTTATGTTAGGATATATAACGTTATAGACGCATATAATGTTACCACCGAGACGTAGGGACCGACACGCCTGAAATGTTGTTGAATATTACATCCGAGATGTTAGGTTGCCTTAGGTTAGGATATATAACGTTATAAACGCATATAATGTTACCACCGAGAAGTTTGCGCCGACATGGCAGGAATGTTGTCAAATATTACATCCGAGTTATTAAGATGCCTTAGGTTGGGATATAGACCGTTATAGACGCATGTAATATTCCCACCGAGAAGTAGGGTCCGACACGCCTGGAATGTTGTAGAATATTACATCCGAGATGTCAGGTTGCCTTAGGTTAGGATATATAATGTTAGAGACGTATATACTGTTCCCACCGAGAAGTAGGGTCCGACACGCCAGGAATGTTGTCAAGTACTACATCCGAGGTGTTAGGTTGCCTTATCTTAGGATATATAACGCTATAGACGCATATAACGTTACCACCGAGAAGTAGGGTCCGACACGCCTGGAATGTTGTCAAATATTACATCCGAGATGTCAGGTTGCCTTAGGCTAGGATATATAACGTTATAGACGTATATAGTGTTCCCACCGAGAGGTAGGGTCCGACACGCCAGGAATGTTGTCAAATATTACATCCAAGTAGTTACGTTGCCTTAGGTTAGGATATATAACGTTATAGACGCATGTAATGTTACCACCGAGACGTAGGGACCGACACGCCTGGAATGTTGTCAAATGTAACATCCGAGTTATTGAGTTGCCTTAGGTTAGGATATATAACGTTATAGACGCATATAATATTCCCACCGAGAAGTAGGTTCCGACACGCCAGGAATGTTGTCAAGTATTACATCCGAGTTGTTAGGTTGCCTTATGTTAGGATATATAACGTTATAGACGCATGTAACGTTACCACCGAGACGTAGAGACCGACACGCCTGGAATGATGTCAAATGTTACATCCGAGATGTTAGATAGCCTTAGGTTAGGATATATGACGTTATAGACGTATATACAGTTCTCTCCGAGAAGTAGGGTTCGACACGCCTGGAATGTTGTCAAATGTTACATCCGAGATGTTAGGTTGCCTTAGGTTAGGATATATGACGTTATAGACGTATATACTGTTACCACCGGGACATAGGGACCGACACGCCTGGAATGTTGTCAAATGTTACATCCGATATGTTAGGTTGCCTTAGGTTGGGATATAGACCGTTATAGACGCATATTATATTTCCACCGAAAGGTATGCTCCGACAGGCCAGGAATGTTGCAAAATATTACGTCTGAGATGATAGGTTGCCTTAGATTAGGACATACAACGTTATAGACGGATATACTTTTCCCACCGAGAAGTAGGGTCCGACACGCCAGGAATGTTGTCAAATATTACATCCGAGATGTTAGTTGGCCTTAGGTTAGGATATATAGCGTTATAGACGTATATACTGTTCCCACCGAGAAGTAGGGTCCGTCACGCCAGGAATGTTGTCAAATGTTACATCCGAGATGTTAGGTTGCCTTTGGTTAGGATATATAACGTTATAGACGCATATAATGTTCCCACCGAGAAGTAGGGCCCGACACGCCTGGAATGTTGCCAAATATTACATCCGAGATGTTAGGCGGCCTTAGGTTAGGATATATAACGTTATCGACGCATATAACGTTACCACCGAGAAGTTGGGTCCGACACGCCAGGAATGTTGTCGAATATTACATCCCAGTTGTTAGGTTGCCTTAGGTTAGGATATATAACGTTATAGACGCATATAATGTTACCACCGAGACGTAGGGACCGACACGCCTGAAATGTTGTTGAATATTACATCCGAGATGTTAGGTTGCCTTAGGTTAGGATATATAACGTTATAAACGCATATAATGTTACCACCGAGAAGCTTGCGCCGACATGGCAGGAATGTTGTCAAATATTACATCCGAGTTATTAAGATGCCTTAGGTTGGGATATAGACCGTTATAGACGCATGTAATATTCCCACCGAGAAGTAGGGTCCGACACGCCTGGAATGTTGCAGAATATTACATCCGAGATGTCAGGTTGCCTTAGGTTAGGATATATAATGTTAGAGACGTATATACTGTTCCCACCGAGAAGTAGGTTCCGACACGCCAGGAATGTTGTCAAGTACTGCATCCGAGGTGTTAGGTTGCCTTATCTTAGGATATATAACGCTATAGACGCATATAACGTTACCACCGAGAAGTAGGGTCCGACACGCCTGGAATGTTGTCAAATATTACATCCGAGATGTCAGGTTGCCTTAGGTTAGGATATATAACGTTATAGACGTATATAGTGTTCCCACCGAGAGGTAGGATCCGACACGCCAGGAATGTTGTCAAATATTACATCCAAGTAGTTACGTTGCCTTAGGTTAGGATATATAACGTTATAGACGCATGTAATGTTACCACCGAGACGTAGGGACCGACACGCCTGGAATGTTGTCAAATGTAACATCCGAGTTATTGAGTTGCCTTAGGTTAGGATATATAACGTTATAGACGCATATAATATTCCCACCGAGAAGTACGGTCCGACACGCCAGGAATGTTGTCAAGTATTACATCCGAGTTGTTAGGTTGCCTTATGTTAGGATATATAACGTTATAGACGCATGTAACGTTACCACCGAGACGTAGGGACCGACACGCCTGGAATGATGTCAAATGTTACATCCGAGATGTTAGATAGCCTTAGGTTAGGATATATGACGTTATAGACGTATATACAGTTCCCTCCGAGAAGTAGGGTTCGACACGCCTGGAATGTTGTCAAATGTTACATCCGAGATGTTAGGTTGCCTTAGGTTAGGATATATGACGTTATAGACGTATATACTGTTACCACCGGGACGTAGGGACCGACACGCCTGGAATGTTGTCAAATGTTACATCCGATATGTTAGGTTGCCTTAGGTTGGGATATAGACCGTTATAGACACATATTATATTTCCACCGAAAGGTATGTTCCAACAGGCCAGGAATGTTGCAAAATATTACGTCTGAGATGATAGGTTGCCTTAGATTAGGACATACAACGTTATAGACGGATATACTGTTCCCACCGAGAAGTAGGGTCCGACACGCCAGGAATGTTGTCAAATATTACATCCGAGATGTTAGGTTGCCTTTGGTTAGGATATATAACGTTATAGACGTATATAGTGTTCCCACCGAGAGGTAGGATCCGACACGCCAGGAATGTTGTCAAATATTACATCCAAGTAGTTACGTTGCCTTAGGTTAGGATATATAACGTTATAGACGCATGTAATGTTACCACCGAGACGTAGGGACCGACACGCCTGGAATGTTGTCAAATGTAACATCCGAGTTATTGAGTTGCCTTAGGTTAGGATATATAACGTTATAGACGCATATAATATTCCCACCGAGAAGTAGGGTCCGACACGCCAGGAATGTTGTCAAGTATTACATCCGAGTTGTTAGGTTGCCTTATGTTAGGATATATAACGTTATAGACGCATGTAACGTTACCACCGAGACGTAGAGACCGACACGCCTGGAATGATGTCAAATGTTACATCCGAGATGTTAGATAGCCTTAGGTTAGGATATATGACGTTATAGACGTATATACAGTCCTCTCCGAGAAGTAGGGTTCGACACGCCTGGAATGTTGTCAAATGTTACATCCGAGATGTTAGGTTGCCTTAGGTTAGGATATATGACGTTATAGACGTATATACTGTTACCACCGGGACATAGGGACCGACACGCCTGGAATGTTGTCAAATGTTACATCCGATATGTTAGGTTGCCTTAGGTTGGGATATAGACCGTTATAGACGCATATTATATTTCCACCGAAAGGTATGCTCCGACAGGCCAGGAATGTTGCAAAATATTACGTCTGAGATGATAGGTTGCCTTAGATTAGGACATACAACGTTATAGACGGATATACTTTTCCCACCGAGAAGTAGGGTCCGACATGCCAGGAATATTGTCAAATATTACATCCGAGATGTTAGTTGGCCTTAGGTTAGGATATATAGCGTTATAGACGTATATGCTGTTCCCACCGAGAAGTAGGGTCCGTCACGCCAGGAATGTTGTCAAATGTTACATCCGAGATGTTAGGTTGCCTTTGGTTAGGATATATAACGTTATAGACGCATATAACGTTACCACCGAGAAGTAGGGTCCGACACGCCAGGAATGTTGTAAAATATTACGTCTAAGATGATAGGTTGCCTTAGATTAGGACATACAACGTTATAGACGCATATAATGTTCCCACCGAGAAGTAGGGTCCAACACGCCTGGAATGCTGCCAAATATTACATCCGAGATGTTAGGTGGCCTTAGGTTAGGATATTTAACGTTATAGACGTATATACTGTTCCCACCGAGAAGTAGGGTCCAACACGCCAGGAATGTTGCCAAATATTACATCCGAGATGTTAGGTGGCCTTAGGTTAGGATATATAACGTTATAGACGTATATACTGTTCCCACCGAGAAGTAGGGTCCGACACGCCAGGAAAGTTGTCAAATGTTACATCCGAGATGTTAGGTTGCCTTAGGTTAGGATATCTAATGTTAGAGACGCATATACTTTTCCCACCGAGAAGTAGGGTCCGACACGCCAGGAATGTTGTCAAATATTACATCCGAGATGTTAGTTGGCCTTAGGTTAGGATATATAGCGTTATAGACGTATATACTGTTCCCACCGAGAAGTAGGGCCCGTCACGCCAGGAATGTTGTCAAATGTTACATCCGAGATGTTAGGTTGCCTTTGGTTAGGATATATAACGTTATAGACGCATATAATGTTCCCACCGAGAAGTAGGGCCCGACACGCCTGGAATGTTGCCAAATATTACATCCGAGATGTTAGGCGGCCTTAGGTTAGGATATATAACGTTATCGACGCATATAACGTTACCACCGAGAAGTTGGGTCCGACACGCCAGGAATGTTGTCGAATATTACATCCCAGTTGTTAGGTTGCCTTAGGTTAGGATATATAACGTTATAGACGCATATAATGTTACCACCGAGACGTAGGGACCGACACGCCTGAAATGTTGTTGAATATTACATCCGAGATGTTAGGTTGCCTTAGGTTAGGATATATAACGTTATAAACGCATATAATGTTACCACCGAGAAGCTTGCGCCGACATGGCAGGAATGTTGTCAAATATTACATCCGAGTTATTAAGATGCCTTAGGTTGGGATATAGACCGTTATAGACGCATGTAATATTCCCACCGAGAAGTAGGGTCCGACACGCCTGGAATGTTGCAGAATATTACATCCGAGATGTCAGGTTGCCTTAGGTTAGGATATATAATGTTAGAGACCTATATACTGTTCCCACCGAGAAGTAGGGTCCGACACGCCTGGAATGTTGTCAAATATTACATCCGAGATGTCAGGTTGCCTTAGGCTAGGATATATAACGTTATAGACGTATATAGTGTTCCCACCGAGAGGTAGGGTCCGACACGCCAGGAATGTTGTCAAATATTACATCCAAGTAGTTACGTTGCCTTAGGTTAGGATATATAACGTTATAGACGCATGTAATGTTACCACCGAGACGTAGGGACCGACACGCCTGGAATGTTGTCAAATGTAACATCCGAGTTATTGAGTTGCCTTAGGTTAGGATATATAACGTTATAGACGCATATAATATTCCCACCGAGAAGTAGGGTCCGACACGCCAGGAATGTTGTCAAGTATTACATCCGAGTTGTTAGGTTGCCTTATGTTAGGATATATAACGTTATAGACGCATGTAACGTTACCACCGAGACGTAGAGACCGACACGCCTGGAATGATGTCAAATGTTACATCCGAGATGTTAGATAGCCTTAGGTTAGGATATATGACGTTATAGACGTATATACAGTCCTCTCCGAGAAGTAGGGTTCGACACGCCTGGAATGTTGTCAAATGTTACATCCGAGATGTTAGGTTGCCTTAGGTTAGGATATATGACGTTATAGACGTATATACTGTTACCACCGGGACATAGGGACCGACACGCCTGGAATGTTGTCAAATGTTACATCCGATATGTTAGGTTGCCTTAGGTTGGGATATAGACCGTTATAGACGCATATTATATTTCCACCGAAAGGTATGCTCCGACAGGCCAGGAATGTTGCAAAATATTACGTCTGAGATGATAGGTTGCCTTAGATTAGGACATACAACGTTATAGACGGATATACTTTTCCCACCGAGAAGTAGGGTCCGACACGCCAGGAATGTTGTCAAATATTACATCCGAGATGTTAGTTGGCCTTAGGTTAGGATATATAGCGTTATAGACGTATATACTGTTCCCACCGAGAAGTAGGGTCCGTCACGCCAGGAATGTTGTCAAATGTTACATCCGAGATGTTAGGTTGCCTTTGGTTAGGATATATAACGTTATAGACGCATATAACGTTACCACCGAGAAGTAGGGTCCGACACGCCAGGAATGTTGTAAAATATTACGTCTAAGATGATAGGTTGCCTTAGATTAGGACATACAACGTTATAGACGCATATAATGTTCCCACCGAGAAGTAGGGTCCGACACGCCTGGAATGCTGCCAAATATTACATCCGAGATGTTAGGTGGCCTTAGGTTAGGATATTTAACGTTATAGACGTATATACTGTTCCCACCGAGAAGTAGGGTCCAACACGCCAGGAATGTTGCCAAATATTACATCCGAGATGTTAGGTGGCCTTAGGTTAGGATATATAACGTTATAGACGTATATACTGTTCCTACCGAGAAGTAGGGTCCGACACGCCAGGAAAGTTGTCAAATGTTACATCCGAGATGTTAGGTTGCCTTAGGTTAGGATATCTAATGTTAGAGACGTATATACTGTTCCCACCGAGAAGTAGGGTCCGACACGCCTGGAATGTTGTCAAATATTACATCCGAGTTGTTAGGTTGCCTTAGGTTGGGATATAGACCGTTATAGACGCATATTATATTCCCACCGAAAAGTATGCTCCGACAGGCCAGGAATGTTGTAAAATATTACGTCTGAGATGATAGGTTGCCTTAGATTAGGACATACAACGTTATAGACGTATATAATGTTCCCACCGAGAAGTAGGGCCCGACACGCCTGGAATGTTGCCAAATATTACATCCGAGATGTTAGGCGGCCTTAGGTTAGGATATATAACGTTATCGACGCATATAACGTTACCACCGAGAAGTTGGGTCCGACACGCCAGGAATGTTGTCGAATATTACATCCCAGTTGTTAGGTTGCCTTAGGTTAGGATATATAACGTTATAGACGCATATAATGTTACCACCGAGACGTAGGGACCGACACGCCTGAAATGTTGTTGAATATTACATCCGAGATGTCAGGTTGCCTTAGGTTAGGATATATAACGTTATAGACGTATATAGTGTTCCCACCGAGAGGTAGGATCCGACACGCCAGGAATGTTGTCAAATATTACATCCAAGTAGTTACGTTGCCTTAGGTTAGGATATATAACGTTATAGACGCATGTAATGTTACCACCGAGACGTAGGGACCGACACGCCTGGAATGTTGTCAAATGTAACATCCGAGTTATTGAGTTGCCTTAGGTTAGGATATATAACGTTATAGACGCATATAATATTCCCACCGAGAAGTAGGGTCCGACACGCCAGGAATGTTGTCAAGTATTACATCCGAGTTGTTAGGTTGCCTTATGTTAGGATATATAACGTTATAGACGCATGTAACGTTACCACCGAGACGTAGGGACCGACACGCCTGGAATGATGTCAAATGTTACATCCGAGATGTTAGATAGCCTTAGGTTAGGATATATGACGTTATAGACGTATATACAGTTCCCTCCGAGAAGTAGGGTTCGACACGCCTGGAATGTTGTCAAATGTTACATCCGAGATGTTAGGTTGCCTTAGGTTAGGATATATGACGTTATAGACGTATATACTGTTACCACCGGGACGTAGGGACCGACACGCCTGGAATGTTGTCAAATGTTACATCCGATATGTTAGGTTGCCTTAGGTTGGGATATAGACCGTTATAGACACATATTATATTTCCACCGAAAGGTATGTTCCAACAGGCCAGGAATGTTGCAAAATATTACGTCTGAGATGATAGGTTGCCTTAGATTAGGACATACAACGTTATAGACGGATATACTGTTCCCACCGAGAAGTAGGGTCCGACACGCCAGGAATGTTGTCAAATATTACATCCGAGATGTTAGGTTGCCTTTGGTTAGGATATATAACGTTATAGACGTATATAGTGTTCCCACCGAGAGGTAGGGTCCGACACGCCAGGAATGTTGTAAAATATTACGTCTGAGATGATAGGTTGCCTTAGATTAGGACATACAACTTTATAGACTCATATAATGTTCCCACCGAGAAGTAGGGTCCGACACGCCTGGAATGCTGCCAAATATTACATCCGAGATGTCAGGTGGCCTTAGGTTAGGATATTTAACGTTATAGACGTATATATTGTTCCCACCGAGAAGTAGGGTCCAACACGCCAGGAATGTTCTCAAATATTACATCCGAGTTGTTAGGTTGCCTTATGTTAGGATATATAACGTTATAGACGCATATAATGTTACCACCGAGACGTAGGGACCGACACGCCTGAAATGTTGTTGAATATTACATCCGAGATGTTAGGTTGCCTTAGGTTAGGATATATAACGTTATAAACGCATATAATGTTACCACCGAGAAGTTTGCGCCGACATGGCAGGAATGTTGTCAAATATTACATCCGAGTTATTAAGATGCCTTAGGTTGGGATATAGACCGTTATAGACGCATGTAATATTCCCACCGAGAAGTAGGGTCCGACACGCCTGGAATGTTGTAGAATATTACATCCGAGATGTCAGGTTGCCTTAGGTTAGGATATATAATGTTAGAGACGTATATACTGTTCCCACCGAGAAGTAGGGTCCGACACGCCAGGAATGTTGTCAAGTACTACATCCGAGGTGTTAGGTTGCCTTATCTTAGGATATATAACGCTATAGACGCATATAACGTTACCACCGAGAAGTAGGGTCCGACACGCCTGGAATGTTGTCAAATATTACATCCGAGATGTCAGGTTGCCTTAGGCTAGGATATATAACGTTATAGACGTATATAGTGTTCCCACCGAGAGGTAGGGTCCGACACGCCAGGAATGTTGTCAAATATTACATCCAAGTAGTTACGTTGCCTTAGGTTAGGATATATAACGTTATAGACGCATGTAATGTTACCACCGAGACGTAGGGACCGACACGCCTGGAATGTTGTCAAATGTAACATCCGAGTTATTGAGTTGCCTTAGGTTAGGATATATAACGTTATAGACGCATATAATATTCCCACCGAGAAGTAGGGTCCGACACGCCAGGAATGTTGTCAAGTATTACATCCGAGTTGTTAGGTTGCCTTATGTTAGGATATATAACGTTATAGACGCATGTAACGTTACCACCGAGACGTAGAGACCGACACGCCTGGAATGATGTCAAATGTTACATCCGAGATGTTAGATAGCCTTAGGTTAGGATATATGACGTTATAGACGTATATACAGTCCTCTCCGAGAAGTAGGGTTCGACACGCCTGGAATGTTGTCAAATGTTACATCCGAGATGTTAGGTTGCCTTAGGTTAGGATATATGACGTTATAGACGTATATACTGTTACCACCGGGACATAGGGACCGACACGCCTGGAATGTTGTCAAATGTTACATCCGATATGTTAGGTTGCCTTAGGTTGGGATATAGACCGTTATAGACGCATATTATATTTCCACCGAAAGGTATGCTCCGACAGGCCAGGAATGTTGCAAAATATTACGTCTGAGATGATAGGTTGCCTTAGATTAGGACATACAACGTTATAGACGGATATACTTTTCCCACCGAGAAGTAGGGTCCGACACGCCAGGAATGTTGTCAAATATTACATCCGAGATGTTAGTTGGCCTTAGGTTAGGATATATAGCGTTATAGACGTATATACTGTTCCCACCGAGAAGTAGGGTCCGTCACGCCAGGAATGTTGTCAAATGTTACATCCGAGATGTTAGGTTGCCTTTGGTTAGGATATATAACGTTATAGACGCATATAACGTTACCACCGAGAAGTAGGGTCCGACACGCCAGGAATGTTGTAAAATATTACGTCTAAGATGATAGGTTGCCTTAGATTAGGACATACAACGTTATAGACGCATATAATGTTCCCACCGAGAAGTAGGGTCCGACACGCCTGGAATGCTGCCAAATATTACATCCGAGATGTTAGGTGGCCTTAGGTTAGGATATTTAACGTTATAGACGTATATACTGTTCCCACCGAGAAGTAGGGTCCAACACGCCAGGAATGTTGCCAAATATTACATCCGAGATGTTAGGTGGCCTTAGGTTAGGATATATAACGTTATAGACGTATATACTGTTCCCACCGAGAAGTAGGGTCCGACACGCCAGGAAAGTTGTCAAATGTTACATCCGAGATGTTAGGTTGCCTTAGGTTAGGATATCTAATGTTAGAGACGTATATACTGTTCCCACCGAGAAGTAGGGTCCGACACGCCTGGAATGTTGTCAAATATTACATCCGAGTTGTTAGGTTGCCTTAGGTTGGGATATAGACCGTTATAGACGCATATTATATTCCCACCGAAAAGTATGCTCCGACAGGCCAGGAATGTTGTAAAATATTACGTCTGAGATGATAGGTTGCCTTAGATTAGGACATACAACGTTATAGACGTATATAATGTTCCCACCGAGAAGTAGGGCCCGACACGCCTGGAATGTTGCCAAATATTACATCCGAGATGTTAGGCGGCCTTAGGTTAGGATATATAACGTTATCGACGCATATAACGTTACCACCGAGAAGTTGGGTCCGACACGCCAGGAATGTTGTCGAATATTACATCCCAGTTGTTAGGTTGCCTTAGGTTAGGATATATAACGTTATAGACGCATATAATGTTACCACCGAGACGTAGGGACCGACACGCCTGAAATGTTGTTGAATATTACATCCGAGATGTTAGGTTGCCTTAGGTTAGGATATATAACGTTATAAACGCATATAATGTTACCACCGAGAAGCTTGCGCCGACATGGCAGGAATGTTGTCAAATATTACATCCGAGTTATTAAGATGCCTTAGGTTGGGATATAGACCGTTATAGACGCATGTAATATTCCCACCGAGAAGTAGGGTCCGACACGCCTGGAATGTTGCAGAATATTACATCCGAGATGTCAGGTTGCCTTAGGTTAGGATATATAATGTTAGAGACGTATATACTGTTCCCACCGAGAAGTAGGGTCCGACACGCCAGGAATGATGTCAAGTACTGCATCCGAGGTGTTAGGTTGCCTTATCTTAGGATATATAACGCTATAGACGCATATAACGTTACCACCGAGAAGTAGGGTCCGACACGCCTGGAATGTTGTCAAATATTACATCCGAGATGTCAGGTTGCCTTAGGTTAGGATATATAACGTTATAGACGTATATAGTGTTCCCACCGAGAGGTAGGATCCGACACGCCAGGAATGTTGTCAAATATTACATCCAAGTAGTTACGTTGCCTTAGGTTAGGATATATAACGTTATAGACGCATGTAATGTTACCACCGAGACGTAGGGACCGACACGCCTGGAATGTTGTCAAATGTAACATCCGAGTTATTGAGTTGCCTTAGGTTAGGATATATAACGTTATAGACGCATATAATATTCCCACCGAGAAGTAGGGTCCGACACGCCAGGAATGTTGTCAAGTATTACATCCGAGTTGTTAGGTTGCCTTATGTTAGGATATATAACGTTATAGACGCATGTAACGTTACCACCGAGACGTAGGGACCGACACGCCTGGAATGATGTCAAATGTTACATCCGAGATGTTAGATAGCCTTAGGTTAGGATATATGACGTTATAGACGTATATACAGTTCCCTCCGAGAAGTAGGGTTCGACACGCCTGGAATGTTGTCAAATGTTACATCCGAGATGTTAGGTTGCCTTAGGTTAGGATATATGACGTTATAGACGTATATACTGTTACCACCGGGACGTAGGGACCGACACGCCTGGAATGTTGTCAAATGTTACATCCGATATGTTAGGTTGCCTTAGGTTGGGATATAGACCGTTATAGACACATATTATATTTCCACCGAAAGGTATGTTCCAACAGGCCAGGAATGTTGCAAAATATTACGTCTGAGATGATAGGTTGCCTTAGATTAGGACATACAACGTTATAGACGGATATACTGTTCCCACCGAGAAGTAGGGTCCGACACGCCAGGAATGTTGTCAAATATTACATCCGAGATGTTAGGTTGCCTTTGGTTAGGATATATAACGTTATAGACGTATATAGTGTTCCCACCGAGAGGTAGGATCCGACACGCCAGGAATGTTGTCAAATATTACATCCAAGTAGTTACGTTGCCTTAGGTTAGGATATATAACGTTATAGACGCATGTAATGTTACCACCGAGACGTAGGGACCGACACGCCTGGAATGTTGTCAAATGTAACATCCGAGTTATTGAGTTGCCTTAGGTTAGGATATATAACGTTATAGACGCATATAATATTCCCACCGAGAAGTAGGGTCCGACACGCCAGGAATGTTGTCAAGTATTACATCCGAGTTGTTAGGTTGCCTTATGTTAGGATATATAACGTTATAGACGCATGTAACGTTACCACCGAGACGTAGGGACCGACACGCCTGGAATGATGTCAAATGTTACATCCGAGATGTTAGATAGCCTTAGGTTAGGATATATGACGTTATAGACGTATATACAGTTCCCTCCGAGAAGTAGGGTTCGACACGCCTGGAATGTTGTCAAATGTTACATCCGAGATGTTAGGTTGCCTTAGGTTAGGATATATGACGTTATAGACGTATATACTGTTATCACCGGGACGTAGGGACCGACACGCCTGGAATGTTGTCAAATGTTACATCCGATATGTTAGGTTGCCTTAGGTTGGGATATAGACCGTTATAGACACATATTATATTTCCACCGAAAGGTATGTTCCAACAGGCCAGGAATGTTGCAAAATATTACGTCTGAGATGATAGGTTGCCTTAGATTAGGACATACAACGTTATAGACGGATATACTGTTCCCACCGAGAAGTACGGTCCGACACGCCAGGAATGTTGTCAAATATTACATCCGAGATGTTAGGTTGCCTTTGGTTAGGATATATAACGTTATAGACGCATATAACGTTACCACCGAGAAGTAGGGTCCGACACGCCAGGAATGTTGTAAAATATTACGTCTGAGATGATAGGTTGCCTTAGATTAGGACATACAACGTTATAGACGGATATACTGTTCCCACCGAGAAGTAGGGTCCGACACGCCAGGAATGTTGTCGAATATTACATCCCAGTTGTTAGGTTGCCTTAGGTTAGGATATATAACGTTATAGACGCATATAATGTTACCAGCGAGTCGTATTGACCGACACGCCTGAAATGTTGTCAAATATTACATCCGAGTTGTTAGGTTGCCTTAGGTTGGGATATAGACCGTTATAGACGCATATTATATTCCCACCGAAAAGTATGCTCCGACAGGTCAGGAATGTTGTAAAATATTACGTCTGAGATGATAGGTTGCCTTAGATTAGGACATACAACGTTATAGACGCATATAATGTTCCTACCGAGAAGTAGGGCCCGACACGCCTGGAATGTTGCCAAATATTACATCCAAGATGTTAGGTGGCCTTAGGTTAGGATATATAACGTTATAGACGCATATAACGTTACCACCGAGAAGTTGGGTCCGACACGCCAGGAATGTTGTCGAATATTACATCCCAGTTGTTAGGTTGCCTTAGGTTAGGATATATAACGTTATAGACGCATATAATGTTACCACCGAGACGTAGGGACCGACACGCCTGAAATGTTGTTGAATATTACATCCGAGATGTTAGGTTGCCTTAGGTTAGGATATATAACGTTGTAGACGCATGTAATGTTACCACCGAGACGTAGGGACCGACACGCCTGGAATGTTGTCAAATGTAACATCCGAGTTATTGAGTTGCCTTAGGTTAGGATATATAACGTTATAGACGCATATAATATTCCCACCGAGAAGTAGGGTCCGACACGCGAGGAATGTTGTCAAGTATTACATCCGAGTTGTTAGGTTGCCTTATGTTAGGATATATAACGTTATAGACGCATGTAACGTTACCACCGAGACGTAGGGACCGACACGCCTGGAATGATGTCAAATGTTACATCCGAGATGTTAGATAGCCTTAGGTTAGGATATATGACGTTATAGACGTATATACTGTTACCACCGGGACGTAGGGACCGACACGCCTGGAATGTTCTCAAATATTACATCCGAGTTGTTAGGTTGCCTTAGGTTAGGATATATAATGTTATAGACGCATATAATGTTACCACCGAGACGTAGGGACCGACACGCCTGGAATGTTGCCAAATATTACATCCGAGATGTTAGGTGGCCTTAGGTTAGGACATACAACGTTATAGACGCATATAATGTTCCCACCGAGAAGTATGGTACGACACGCCTGGAATGCTGCCAAATATTACATCCGAGATGTTAGGTGGCCTTAGGTTAGGATATTTAACGTTATAGACGTATATACTGTTCCCACCGAGAAGTAGGGTCCAACACGCCAGGAATGTTGCCAAATATTACATCCGAGATGTTAGGTGGCCTTAGGTTAGGATATATAACGTTATAGACGCATATAATGTTACCACCGAGACGTAGGGACCGACCCGCCTGAAATGTTGTAGAATATTACATCCGAGATGTCAGGTTGCCTTAGGTTAGGATATATAATGTTAGAGACGTATATACTGTTCCCACCGAGAAGTAGGGTCCGACACGCCTGGAATGCTGTCAAATATTACATCCGAGATGTTAGTTTGCCTTAGGTTAGGATATATGACGTTATAGACGTATATACTGTTACCACCGGGACGTAGGGACCGACACGCCTGGAATGTTGTCAAATATTACATCCGAGATGTTAGGTGGCCTTAGGTTAGGATATATAACGTTATAGACGTATATAATGTTACCACCGAGACGTAGGGACCGACCCGCCTGAAATGTTGTAGAATATTACATCCGAGATGTCAGGTTGCCTTAGGTTAGGATATATAATGTTAGAGACGTATATACTGTTCCCACCGAGAAGTAGGGTCCGACACGCCTGGAATGCTGTCAAATATTACATCCGAGATGTTAGGCTGCCTTTGGTTAGGATATATAACGTTATAGACGCATATAATGTTACCACCGAGAAGTAGGGTCCGACACGCCAGGAATGTTGTCAAATGTTACATCCGATATGTTAGGTTGCCTTAGGTTGGGATATAGACCGTTATAGACGCATATTATATTTCCACCGAAAGGTATGCTCCGACAGGCCAGGAATGTTGCAAAATATTACGTCTGAGATGATAGGTTGCCTTAGATTAGGACATACAACGTTATAGACGGATATACTGTTCCCACCGAGAAGTAGGGTCCGACACGGCAGGAATGTTGTCAAATATTACATCCGAGATGTTAGGTTGCCTTTGGTTAGGATATATAACGTTATAGACGCATATAATGTTACCACCGAGAAGTAGGGTCCGACACGCCAGGAATGTTGTAAAATATTACGTCTGAGGTGATAGGTTGCCTTAGATTAGGACATACAACGTTATAGACGCATATGATGTTCCCACCGAGAAGTAAGGTCCGACACGCCTGGAATGCTGCCAAATGTTACATCCGAGATGTCAGGTGGCCTTAGGTTAGGATATTTAACGTTATAGACGTATATATTGTTCCCACCGAGAAGTAGGGACCGACACGCCAGGAAAGTTGTCAAATGTTACATCCGAGATGTTAGGTTGCCTTAGGTTAGGATATATGAGGTTATAGACGTATATACTGTTACCACCGGGACGTAGGGACCGACACGCCTGGAATGTTGTCAAATGTTACATCCGATATGTTAGGTTGCCTTAGGTTGGGATATAGACCGTTATAGACGCATATTATATTCCCACCGAAAAGTATGCTCCGACAGGCCAGGAATGTTGTAAAATATTACGTCTGAGATGATAGGTTGCCTTAGATTAGGACATACAACGTTATAGACGCATATAATGTTCCCACAGAGAAGTAGGGCCCGACACGCCTGGAATGTTGCCAAATATTACATCCGAGATGTTAGGTGGCCTTAGGTTAGGATATATAACGTTATAGACGCATATAATGTTACCACCGAGAAGTTGGGTCCGACACGCCAGGAATGTTGTCGAATATTACATCCCAGTTGTTAGGTTGCCTTAGGTTAGGATATATAACGTTATAGACGCATATAATGTTACCACCGAGACGTAGGGACCGACACGCCTGAAATGTAGTTGAATATTACATCCGAGATGTTAGGTTGCCTTAGGTTAGGATATATAACGTTATAAACGCATATAATGTTACCACCGAGAAGTTTGCGCCGACATGGCAGGAATGTTGTCAAATATTACATCCGAGTTATTAAGATGCCTTAGGTTGGGATATAGACCGTTATAGACGCATGTAATATTCCCACCGAGAAGTAGGGTCCGACACGCCTGGAATGTTGCAGAATATTACATCCGAGATGTCAGGTTGCCTTAGGTTAGGATATATAATGTTAGAGACGTATATACTGTTCCCACCGAGAAGTAGGGTCCGACACGCCAGGAATGTTGTCAAGTACTACATCCGAGGTGTTAGGTTGCCTTATCTTAGGATATATAACGCTATAGACGCATATAACGTTACCACCGAGAAGTAGGGTCCGACACGCCTGGAATATTGTCAAATATTACATCCGAGATGTCAGGTTGCCTTAGGTTAGGATATATAACGTTATAGACGTATATAGTGTTCCCACCGAGAGGTAGGGTCCGACACGCCAGAAATGTTGTCAAATATTACATCCAAGTAGTTACGTTGCCTTAGGTTAGGATATATAACGTTATAGACGCATGTAATGTTACCACCGAGACGTAGGGACCGACACGCCTGGAATGTTGTCAAATGTAACATCCGAGTTATTGAGTTGCCTTAGGTTAGGATATATAACGTTATAGACGCATATAATATTCCCACCGAGAAGTAGGGTCCGACACGCCAGGAATGTTGTCAAGTACTACATCCGAGTTGTTAGGTTGCCTTATGTTAGGATATATAACGTTATAGACGCATGTAACGTTACCACCGAGACGTAGAGACCGACACGCCTGGAATGATGTCAAATGTTACATCCGAGATGTTAGATAGCCTTAGGTTAGGATATATGACGTTATAGACGTATATACAGTTCTCTCCGAGAAGTAGGGTTCGACACGCCTGGAATGTTGTCAAATGTTACATCCGAGATGTTAGGTTGCCTTAGGTTAGGATATATGACGTCATAGACGTATATACTGTTACCACCGGGACGTAGGGACCGACACGCCTGGAATGTTGTCAAATGTTACATCCGATATGTTATGTTGCCTTAGGTTGGGATATAGACCATTATAGACGCATATTATATTTCCACCGAAAGGTATGCTCCGACAGGCCAGGAATGTTGCAAAATATTACGTCTGAGATGATAGGTTGCCTTAGATTAGGACATACAACTTTATAGACGGATATACTGTTCCCACGGAGAAGTAGGGTCCGACACGCCAGGAATGTTGTCAAATATTACATCCGAGATGTTAGGTTGCCTTTGGTTAGGATATATAACGTTATAGACGCATATAACGTTACCACCGAGAAGTAGGGCCCGACACGCCAGGAATGTTGTAAAATATTACGTCTGAGATGATAGGTTGCCTTAGATTAGGACATACAACTTTATAGACTCATATAATGTTCCCACCGAGAAGTAGGGTCCGACACGCCTGGAATGCTGCCAAATATTACATCCGAGATGTCAGGTGGCCTTAGGTTAGGTTATTTAACGTTATAGACGTATATATTGTTCCCACCGAGAAGTAGGGTCCAACACGCCAGGAATGTTCTCAAATATTACATCCGAGTTGTTACGTTCCCTTAGGTTAGGATATATAACGTTATAGACGCATATAATATTCCCACCGAGACGTAGGGTCCGACACGCCTGGAATGTTGTAGAATATTACATCCGAGATGTCAGGTTGCCTTAGGTTAGGATATATAATGTTAGAGACGTATATACTGTTCCCACCGAGAAGTGGGGTCCGACACGCCTGGAATGTTGCCAAATATTACATCCGAGATGTTAGGTGGCCATAGGTTAGGATATATAACGTTATAGACGCATATAATGTTACCACCGAGAAGTTGGGTCGGACACGCCAGGAATGTTGTCAAATATTACATCCGAGTTGTTAGGTTGCCTTAGGTTAGGATATATAATGTTATAGACGCATATAATGTTACCACCGAGACGTAGGGACCGACACGCCTGGAATGTTGCCAAATATTACATCCGAGATGTTAGGTGGCCTTAGGTTAGGACATACAACGTTATAGACGCATATAATGTTCCCACCGAGAAGTAGGGTCCGACACGCCTGGAATGCTGCCAAATATTACATCCGAGATGTTAGGTGGCCTTAGGTTAGGATATTTAACGTTATAGACGTATATACTGTTCCCACCGAGAAGTAGGGTCCAACACGCCAGGAATGTTGCCAAATATTACATCCGAGATGTTAGGTGGCCTTAGGTTAGGATATATAACGTTATAGACGTATATACTGTTCCCACCGAGAAGTAGGGTCCGACACGCCAGGAAAGTTGTCAAATGTTACATCCGAGATGTTAGGTTGCCTTAGGTTAGGATATCTAATGTTAGAGACGTATATACTGTTCCCACCGAGAAGTAGGGTCCGACACGCCTGGAATGTTGTCAAATATTACATCCGAGTTGTTAGGTTGCCTTAGGTTGGGATATAGACCGTTATAGACGCATATGATATTCCCACCATAAAGTATGCTCCGACAGGCCAGGAATGTTGTAAAATATTACGTCTGAGATGATAGGTTGCCTTAGATTAGGACATACAAAGTTATAGACGCATATAATGTTCTCACCGAGAAGTAGGGCCCGATACGCCTGGAATGTTGCCAAATATTACATCCGAGATGTTAGGTGGCCATAGGTTAGGATATATAACGTTATAGACGCATATAATGTTACCACCGAGAAGTTGGGTCGGACACGCCAGGAATGTTCTCGAATATTACATCCCAGTTGTTAGGTTGCCTTAGGTTAGGATATATAGCGTTATAGACGCATATAATGTTACCACCGAGACGTATTGACCGACACGCCTGAAATGTTGTCAAATATTACATCCGAGTTGTTAGGTTGCCTTAGGTTGGGATATAGACCGTTATAGACGCATATTATATTCCCACCGAAAAGTATGCTCCGACAGGCCAGGAATGTTGTAAAATATTACGTCTGAGATGATAGGTTGCCTTAGATTAGGACATTTAACGTTATAGACGCATATAATGTTCCCACCGAGAAGTAGGGCCCGACACGCCTGGAATGTTGCCAAATATTACATCCGAGATGTTAGGTGGCCTTAGGTTAGGATATATAACGTTATAGACGCATATAATGTTACCACCGAGACGTAGGGACCGACACGCCTGGAATGTTGTCAAATGTAACATCCGAGTTATTGAGTTGCCTTAGGTTAGGATATATAACGTTATAGACGCATATAATATTCCCACCGAGAAGTAGGGTCCGACACGCCAGGAATGTTGTCAAGTATTACATCCGAGTTGTTAGGTTGCCTTATGTTAGGATATATAACGTTATAGACGCATGTAACGTTACCACCGAGACGTAGGGACCGACACGCCTGGAATGATGTCGAATGTTACATCCGAGATGTTAGATAGCCTTAGGTTAGGATATATGACGTTATAGACGTATATACAGTTCCCTCCGAGATGTAGGGTTCGACACGCCTGGAATGTTGTCAAATGTTACATCCGAAATGTTAGGTTGCCTTAGGTTAGGATATATGACGTTATAGACGTATATACTGTTACCACCGGGACGTAGGGACCGACACGCCTGGAATGTTGTCAAATGTTACATCCGATATGTTAGGTTGCCTTAGGTTGGGATATAGACCATTATAGACGCATATTATATTTCCACCGAAAGGTATGCTCCGACAGGCCAGGAATGTTGCAAAATATTACGTCTGAGATGATAGGTTGCCTTAGATTAGGACATACAACGTTATAGACGGATATACTGTTCCCACCGAAAAGTAGGGTCCGACACGCCAGGAATGTTGTCAAATATTACATCCGAGATGTTAGGTTGCCTTTGGTTAGGATATATAACGTTATAGACGCATATAACGTTACCACCGAGAAGTAGGGTCCGACACGCCAGGAATGTTGTAAAATATTACGTCTGAGATGATAGGTTGCCTTAGATTAGGACATACAACGTTATAGACGCATATAATGTTCCCACCGAGAAGTAGGGTCCGACACGCCTGGAATGCTGCCAAATATTACATCCGAGATGTCAGGTGGCCTTTGGTTAGGATATTTAACGTTATAGACGTATATATTGTTCCCACCGAGAAGTAGGGTCCAACACGCCAGGAATGTTCTCAAATATTACATCCGAGTTGTCAGGTTGCCTTATGTTAGGATATATAACGTTATAGACGCATATAATGTTACCACCGAGACGTAGGGACCGACCCGCCTGAAATGTTGTAGAATATTACATCCGAGATGTCAGGTTGCCTTAGGTTAGGATATATAACGTTATAGACGTATATACTGTTCCCACCGAGAAGTAGGGTCCAACACGCCAGGAATGTTCTCAAATATTACATCCGAGTTGTTAGGTTGCCTTAGGTTAAGATATATAATGTTATAGACGCATATAATGTTACCACCGAGACGTAGGGACCGACACGCCTGGAATGTTGCCAAATATTACATCCGAGATGTTAGGTGGCCTTAGGTTAGGACATACAACGTTATAGACGCATATAATGTTCCCACCGAGAAGTAGGGTCCGACACGCCTGGAATGCTGCCAAATATTACATCCGAGATGTTAGGTGGCCTTAGGTTAGGATATTTAACGTTATAGACGTATATACTGTTCCCACCGAGAAATAGGGTCCAACACGCCAGGAATGTTGCCAAATATTACATCCGAGATGTTAGGTGGCCTTAGGTTAGGATATATAACGTTATAGACGCATATAATGTTACCACCGAGACGTAGGGACCGACCCGCCTGAAATGTTGTAGAATATTACATCCGAGATGTCAGGTTGCCTTAGGTTAGGATATATAATGTTAGAGACGTATATACTGTTCCCACCGAGAAGTAGGGTCCGACACGCCTGGAATGCTGTCAAATATTACATCCGAGATGTTAGTTTGCCTTAGGTTAGGATATATGACGTTATAGACGTATATACTGTTACCACCGGGACGTAGGGACCGACACGCCTGGAATGTTGTCAAATGTTACATCCGATATGTTAGGTTGCCTTAGGTTGGGATATTGACCGTTATAGACGCATATTATATTTCCACCGAAAGGTATGCTCCGACAGGCCAGGAATGTTGCAAAATATTACGTCTGAGATGATAGGTTGCCTTAGATTACGACATACAACGTTATAGACGGATATACTGTTCCCACCGAGAAGTAGGGTCCGACACGGCAGGAATGTTGTCAAATATTACATCCGAGATGTTAGGTTGCCTTTGGTTAGGATATATAACGTTATAGACGCATATAACGTTACCACCGAGAAGTAGGGTCCGACACGCCAGGAATGTTGTAAAATATTACGTCTGAGATGATAGGTTGCCTTAGATTAGGACATACAACGTTATAGACGCATATAATGTTCCCACCGAGAAGTAGGGTCCGACACGCCTGGAATGCTGCCAAATATTACATCCGAGATGTCAGGTGGCCTTTGGTTAGGATATTTAACGTTATAGACGTATATATTGTTCCCACCGAGAAGTAGGGTCCAACACGCCAGGAATGTTCTCAAATATTACATCCGAGTTGTCAGGTTGCCTTATGTTAGGATATATAACGTTATAGACGCATATAATGTTACCACCGAGACGTAGGGACCGACCCGCCTGAAATGTTGTAGAATATTACATCCGAGATGTCAGGTTGCCTTAGGTTAGGATATATAACGTTATAGACGTATATACTGTTCCCACCGAGAAGTAGGGTCCAACACGCCAGGAATGTTCTCAAATATTACATCCGAGTTGTTAGGTTGCCTTAGGTTAAGATATATAATGTTATAGACGCATATAATGTTACCACCGAGACGTAGGGACCGACACGCCTGGAATGTTGCCAAATATTACATCCGAGATGTTAGGTGGCCTTAGGTTAGGACATACAACGTTATAGACGCATATAATGTTCCCATCGAGAAGTAGGGTCCGACACGCCTGGAATGCTGCCAAATATTACATCCGAGATGTTAGGTGGCCTTAGGTTAGGATATTTAACGTTATAGACGTATATACTGTTCCCACCGAGAAGTAGGGTCCAACACGCCAGGAATGTTGCCAAATATTACATCCGAGATGTTAGGTGGCCTTAGGTTAGGATATATAACGTTATAGACGCATATAATGTTACCACCGAGACGTAGGGACCGACCCGCCTGAAATGTTGTAGAATATTACATCCGAGATGTCAGGTTGCCTTAGGTTAGGATATATAATGTTAGAGACGTATATACTGTTCCCACCGAGAAGTAGGGTCCGACACGCCTGGAATGCTGTCAAATATTACATCCGAGATGTTAGTTTGCCTTAGGTTAGGATATATGACGTTATAGACGTATATACTGTTACCACCGGGACGTAGGGACCGACACGCCTGGAATGTTGTCAAATGTTACATCCGATATGTTAGGTTGCCTTAGGTTGGGATATAGACCGTTATAGACGCATATTATATTTCCACCGAAAGGTATGCTCCGACAGGCCAGGAATGTTGCAAAATATTACGTCTGAGATGATAGGTTGCCTTAGATTACGACATACAACGTTATAGACGGATATACTGTTCCCACCGAGAAGTAGGGTCCGACACGGCAGGAATGTTGTCAAATATTACATCCGAGATGTTAGGTTGCCTTTGGTTAGGATATATAACGTTATAGACGCATATAATGTTACCACCGAGAAGTAGGGTCCGACACGCCAGGAATGTTGTAAAATATTACGTCTGAGATGATAGGTTGCCTTAGATTAGGACATACAACGTTATAGACGCATATGATGTTCCCACCGAGAAGTAAGGTCCGACACGCCTGGAATGCTGCCAAATATTACATCCGAGATGTCAGGTGGCCTTAGGTTAGGATATTTAACGTTATAGACGTATATATTGTTCCCACCGAGAAGTAGGGACCGACACGCCAGGAAAGTTGTCAAATGTTACATCCGAGATGTTAGGTTGCCTTAGGTTAGGATATATGAGGTTATAGACGTATATACTGTTACCACCGGGACGTAGGGACCGACACGCCTGGAATGTTGTCAAATGTTACATCCGATATGTTAGGTTGCCTTAGGTTGGGATATAGACCGTTATAGACGCATATTATATTTCCACCGAAAGGTATGCTCCGACAGGCCAGGAATGTTGCAAAATATTACGTCTGAGATGATAGGTTGCCTTAGATTAGGACATACAACGTTATGGACGGATATACTGTTCCCACCGAGAAGTAGGGTCCGACACGCCAGGAATGTTGTCAAATATTACATCCGAGATGTTAGGTTGCCTTTGGTTAGGATATATAACGTTATAGACGCATATAACGTTACCACCGAGAAGTAGGGTCCGACACGCCAGGAATGTTGTAAAATATTACGTCTGAGATGATAGGTTGCCTTAGATTAGGACATACAACGTTATAGACGCATATAATGTTCCCACCGAGAAGTAGGGTCCGACACGCCTGGAATGCTGCCATATATTACATCCGAGATGTCAGGTGGCCTTAGGTTAGGATATATAACGTTATAAACGCATATAATGTTACCACCGAGAAGTTTGCGCCGACATCGCAGGACTGTTCTCAAATATTACATCCGAGTTATTAAGTTGCCTTAGGTTGGGATATAGACCGTTATAGACGCATATAATATTCCCACCGAGAAGTAGGGTCCGACACGCCTGAAATGTTGTAGAATATTACATCCGAGATGTCAGGTTGCCTTAGGTTAGGATATATAATGTTAGAGACGTATATACTGTTCCCACCGAGAAGTAGGGTCCGACACGCCTGGAATGTTGTCAAATATTACATCCGAGATGTCAGGTTGCCTTAGCTTAGGATATATGACGTTATAGACGTATATACTGTTCCCACCGAGAAGTAGGGTCCGACACGCCTGGAATGTTGTAGAATATTACATCCGAGATGTCAGGTTGCCTTAGGTTAGGATATATAATGTTAGAGACGTATATACTGTTCCCACCGAGAAGTAGGGTCCGACACGCCTGGAATGTTGTCAAATATTACATCCGCGATGTTAGGTTGCCTTAGGTTAGGATATATAACGTTATAGACGCATGTAATGTTACCACCGAGACGTAGGGACCGACACGCCTGGAATGTTGTCAAATGTTACATCCGTGATGTTAGATTGCCTTAGGTTAGGATATATAACGTTATAGACGCATATAATGTTACCACCGAGAAGTAGGGTCCGACACGCCAGGAATGTTGTAAAATATTACGTCTGAGATGATAGGTTGCCTTAGATTAGGACATACAACGTTATAGACGCATATGATGTTCCCACCGAGAAGTAAGGTCCGACACGCCTGGAATGCTGCCAAATATTACATCCGAGATGTCAGGTGGCCTTAGGTTAGGATATTTAACGTTATAGACGTATATATTGTTCCCACCGAGAAGTAGGGACCGACACGCCAGGAAAGTTGTCAAATGTTACATCCGAGATGTTAGGTTGCCTTAGGTTAGGATATATAACGTTATAGACGCATATAATATTCCCACCGAGAAGTAGGGTCCGACACGCCAGGAATGTTGTCAAGTATTACATCCGAGTTGTTAGGTTGCCTTATGTTAGGATATATAACGTTATAGACGCATGTAACTTTACCACCGAGACGAAGGGACCGACACGCCTGGAATGATGTCAAATGTTACATCCGAGATGTTAGATAGCCTTAGGTTAGGATATATGACGTTATAGACGTATATACAGTTCCCTCCGAGAAGTAGGGTTCGACACGCCTGGAATGTTGTCAAATGTTACATCCGAGATGTTAGGTTGCCTTAGGTTAGGATATATGACGTTATAGACGTATATACTGTTACCACCGGGACGTAGGGACCGACACGCCTGGAATGTTGTGAAATGTTACATCCGATATGTTAGGTTGCCTTAGGTTGGGATATAGACGGTTATAGACGCATATTATATTTCCACCGAAAGGTATGCTCCGACAGGCCAGGAATGTTGCAAAATATTACGTCTGAGATGATAGGTTGCCTTAGATTAGGACATACAACGTTATAGACGGACATACTGTTCCCACCGAGATGTAGGGTCCGACACGCCAGGAATGTTGTCAAATATTACATCCGAGTTGTTAGGTTGCCTTAGGTTAGGATATATAATGTTATAGACGCATATAATGTTACCACCGAGACGTATTGACCGACACGCCTGAAATGTTGTCAAATATTACATCCGAGTTGTTAGGTTGCCTTAGGTTGGGATATAGACCGTTATAGACGCATATTATATTCCCACCGAAAAGTATGCTCCGACAGGTCAGGAATGTTGTAAAATATTACGTCTGAGATGATAGGTTGCCTTAGATTAGGACATACAACGTTATAGACGCATATAATGTTACCACCGAGACGTAGGGACCGACACGCCTGAAATGTTGTTGAATATTACATCCGAGATGTTAGGTTGCCTTAGGTTAGGATATATAACGTTATAAACGCATATAATGTTACCACCGAGAAGTTTGCGCCGACATGGCAGGAATGTTGTCAAATATTACATCCGAGTTATTAAGATGCCTTAGGTTGGGATATAGACCGTTATAGACGCATGTAATATTCCCACCGAGAAGTAGGGTCCGACACGCCTGGAATGTTGTAGAATATTACAACCGAGATGTCAGGTTGCCTTAGGTTAGGATATATAATGTTAGAGACGTATATACTGTTCCCACCGAGAAGTAGGGTCCGACACGCCAGGAATGTTCTCAAATATTACATCCGAGTTGTCAGGTTGCCTTATGTTAGGATATATAACGTTATAGACGCATGTAATGTTACCACCGAGACGTAGGGACCGACACGCCTGGAATGTTGTCAAATGTAACATCCGAGTTATTGAGTTGCCTTAGGTTAGGATATATAACGTTATAGACGCATATAATATTCCCACCGAGAAGTAGGGTCCGACACGCCAGGAATGTTGTCAAGTATTACATCCGAGTTGTTAGGTTGCCTTATGTTAGGATATATAACGTTATAGACGCATGTAACGTTACCACCGAGACGTAGGGACCGACACGCCTGGAATGATGTCGAATGTTACATCCGAGATGTTAGATAGCCTTAGGTTAGGATATATGACGTTATAGACGTATATACAGTTCCCTCCGAGATGTAGGGTTCGACACGCCTGGAATGTTGTCAAATGTTACATCCGAAATGTTAGGTTGCCTTAGGTTAGGATATATGACGTTATAGACGTATATACTGTTACCACCGGGACGTAGGGACCGACACGCCTGGAATGTTGTCAAATGTTACATCCGATATGTTAGGTTGCCTTAGGTTGGGATATAGACCATTATAGACGCATATTATATTTCCACCGAAAGGTATGCTCCGACAGGCCAGGAATGTTGCAAAATATTACGTCTGAGATGATAGGTTGCCTTAGATTAGGACATACAACGTTATAGACGGATATACTGTTCCCACCGAAAAGTAGGGTCCGACACGCCAGGAATGTTGTCAAATATTACATCCGAGATGTTAGGTTGCCTTTGGTTAGGATATATAACGTTATAGACGCATATAACGTTACCACCGAGAAGTAGGGTCCGACACGCCAGGAATGTTGTAAAATATTACGTCTGAGATGATAGGTTGCCTTAGATTAGGACATACAACGTTATAGACGCATATAATGTTCCCACCGAGAAGTAGGGTCCGACACGCCTGGAATGCTGCCAAATATTACATCCGAGATGTCAGGTGGCCTTTGGTTAGGATATTTAACGTTATAGACGTATATATTGTTCCCACCGAGAAGTAGGGTCCAACACGCCAGGAATGTTCTCAAATATTACATCCGAGTTGTCAGGTTGCCTTATGTTAGGATATATAACGTTATAGACGCATATAATGTTACCACCGAGACGTAGGGACCGACCCGCCTGAAATGTTGTAGAATATTACATCCGAGATGTCAGGTTGCCTTAGGTTAGGATATATAACGTTATAGACGTATATACTGTTCCCACCGAGAAGTAGGGTCCAACACGCCAGGAATGTTCTCAAATATTACATCCGAGTTGTTAGGTTGCCTTAGGTTAAGATATATAATGTTATAGACGCATATAATGTTACCACCGAGACGTAGGGACCGACACGCCTGGAATGTTGCCAAATATTACATCCGAGATGTTAGGTGGCCTTAGGTTAGGACATACAACGTTATAGACGCATATAATGTTCCCACCGAGAAGTAGGGTCCGACACGCCTGGAATGCTGCCAAATATTACATCCGAGATGTTAGGTGGCCTTAGGTTAGGATATTTAACGTTATAGACGTATATACTGTTCCCACCGAGAAATAGGGTCCAACACGCCAGGAATGTTGCCAAATATTACATCCGAGATGTTAGGTGGCCTTAGGTTAGGATATATAACGTTATAGACGCATATAATGTTACCACCGAGACGTAGGGACCGACCCGCCTGAAATGTTGTAGAATATTACATCCGAGATGTCAGGTTGCCTTAGGTTAGGATATATAATGTTAGAGACGTATATACTGTTCCCACCGAGAAGTAGGGTCCGACACGCCTGGAATGCTGTCAAATATTACATCCGAGATGTTAGTTTGCCTTAGGTTAGGATATATGACGTTATAGACGTATATACTGTTACCACCGGGACGTAGGGACCGACACGCCTGGAATGTTGTCAAATGTTACATCCGATATGTTAGGTTGCCTTAGGTTGGGATATTGACCGTTATAGACGCATATTATATTTCCACCGAAAGGTATGCTCCGACAGGCCAGGAATGTTGCAAAATATTACGTCTGAGATGATAGGTTGCCTTAGATTACGACATACAACGTTATAGACGGATATACTGTTCCCACCGAGAAGTAGGGTCCGACACGGCAGGAATGTTGTCAAATATTACATCCGAGATGTTAGGTTGCCTTTGGTTAGGATATATAACGTTATAGACGCATATAACGTTACCACCGAGAAGTAGGGTCCGACACGCCAGGAATGTTGTAAAATATTACGTCTGAGATGATAGGTTGCCTTAGATTAGGACATACAACGTTATAGACGCATATAATGTTCCCACCGAGAAGTAGGGTCCGACACGCCTGGAATGCTGCCAAATATTACATCCGAGATGTCAGGTGGCCTTTGGTTAGGATATTTAACGTTATAGACGTATATATTGTTCCCACCGAGAAGTAGGGTCCAACACGCCAGGAATGTTCTCAAATATTACATCCGAGTTGTCAGGTTGCCTTATGTTAGGATATATAACGTTATAGACGCATATAATGTTACCACCGAGACGTAGGGACCGACCCGCCTGAAATGTTGTAGAATATTACATCCGAGATGTCAGGTTGCCTTAGGTTAGGATATATAACGTTATAGACGTATATACTGTTCCCACCGAGAAGTAGGGTCCAACACGCCAGGAATGTTCTCAAATATTACATCCGAGTTGTTAGGTTGCCTTAGGTTAAGATATATAATGTTATAGACGCATATAATGTTACCACCGAGACGTAGGGACCGACACGCCTGGAATGTTGCCAAATATTACATCCGAGATGTTAGGTGGCCTTAGGTTAGGACATACAACGTTATAGACGCATATAATGTTCCCATCGAGAAGTAGGGTCCGACACGCCTGGAATGCTGCCAAATATTACATCCGAGATGTTAGGTGGCCTTAGGTTAGGATATTTAACGTTATAGACGTATATACTGTTCCCACCGAGAAGTAGGGTCCAACACGCCAGGAATGTTGCCAAATATTACATCCGAGATGTTAGGTGGCCTTAGGTTAGGATATATAACGTTATAGACGCATATAATGTTACCACCGAGACGTAGGGACCGACCCGCCTGAAATGTTGTAGAATATTACATCCGAGATGTCAGGTTGCCTTAGGTTAGGATATATAATGTTAGAGACGTATATACTGTTCCCACCGAGAAGTAGGGTCCGACACGCCTGGAATGCTGTCAAATATTACATCCGAGATGTTAGTTTGCCTTAGGTTAGGATATATGACGTTATAGACGTATATACTGTTACCACCGGGACGTAGGGACCGACACGCCTGGAATGTTGTCAAATGTTACATCCGATATGTTAGGTTGCCTTAGGTTGGGATATAGACCGTTATAGACGCATATTATATTTCCACCGAAAGGTATGCTCCGACAGGCCAGGAATGTTGCAAAATATTACGTCTGAGATGATAGGTTGCCTTAGATTACGACATACAACGTTATAGACGGATATACTGTTCCCACCGAGAAGTAGGGTCCGACACGGCAGGAATGTTGTCAAATATTACATCCGAGATGTTAGGTTGCCTTTGGTTAGGATATATAACGTTATAGACGCATATAATGTTACCACCGAGAAGTAGGGTCCGACACGCCAGGAATGTTGTAAAATATTACGTCTGAGATGATAGGTTGCCTTAGATTAGGACATACAACGTTATAGACGCATATGATGTTCCCACCGAGAAGTAAGGTCCGACACGCCTGGAATGCTGCCAAATATTACATCCGAGATGTCAGGTGGCCTTAGGTTAGGATATTTAACGTTATAGACGTATATATTGTTCCCACCGAGAAGTAGGGACCGACACGCCAGGAAAGTTGTCAAATGTTACATCCGAGATGTTAGGTTGCCTTAGGTTAGGATATATGAGGTTATAGACGTATATACTGTTACCACCGGGACGTAGGGACCGACACGCCTGGAATGTTGTCAAATGTTACATCCGATATGTTAGGTTGCCTTAGGTTGGGATATAGACCGTTATAGACGCATATTATATTTCCACCGAAAGGTATGCTCCGACAGGCCAGGAATGTTGCAAAATATTACGTCTGAGATGATAGGTTGCCTTAGATTAGGACATACAACGTTATGGACGGATATACTGTTCCCACCGAGAAGTAGGGTCCGACACGCCAGGAATGTTGTCAAATATTACATCCGAGATGTTAGGTTGCCTTTGGTTAGGATATATAACGTTATAGACGCATATAACGTTACCACCGAGAAGTAGGGTCCGACACGCCAGGAATGTTGTAAAATATTACGTCTGAGATGATAGGTTGCCTTAGATTAGGACATACAACGTTATAGACGCATATAATGTTCCCACCGAGAAGTAGGGTCCGACACGCCTGGAATGCTGCCATATATTACATCCGAGATGTCAGGTGGCCTTAGGTTAGGATATATAACGTTATAAACGCATATAATGTTACCACCGAGAAGTTTGCGCCGACATCGCAGGACTGTTCTCAAATATTACATCCGAGTTATTAAGTTGCCTTAGGTTGGGATATAGACCGTTATAGACGCATATAATATTCCCACCGAGAAGTAGGGTCCGACACGCCTGAAATGTTGTAGAATATTACATCCGAGATGTCAGGTTGCCTTAGGTTAGGATATATAATGTTAGAGACGTATATACTGTTCCCACCGAGAAGTAGGGTCCGACACGCCTGGAATGTTGTCAAATATTACATCCGAGATGTCAGGTTGCCTTAGCTTAGGATATATGACGTTATAGACGTATATACTGTTCCCACCGAGAAGTAGGGTCCGACACGCCTGGAATGTTGTAGAATATTACATCCGAGATGTCAGGTTGCCTTAGGTTAGGATATATAATGTTAGAGACGTATATACTGTTCCCACCGAGAAGTAGGGTCCGACACGCCTGGAATGTTGTCAAATATTACATCCGCGATGTTAGGTTGCCTTAGGTTAGGATATATAACGTTATAGACGCATGTAATGTTACCACCGAGACGTAGGGACCGACACGCCTGGAATGTTGTCAAATGTTACATCCGTGATGTTAGATTGCCTTAGGTTAGGATATATAACGTTATAGACGCATATAATGTTACCACCGAGAAGTAGGGTCCGACACGCCAGGAATGTTGTAAAATATTACGTCTGAGATGATAGGTTGCCTTAGATTAGGACATACAACGTTATAGACGCATATGATGTTCCCACCGAGAAGTAAGGTCCGACACGCCTGGAATGCTGCCAAATATTACATCCGAGATGTCAGGTGGCCTTAGGTTAGGATATTTAACGTTATAGACGTATATATTGTTCCCACCGAGAAGTAGGGACCGACACGCCAGGAAAGTTGTCAAATGTTACATCCGAGATGTTAGGTTGCCTTAGGTTAGGATATATAACGTTATAGACGCATATAATATTCCCACCGAGAAGTAGGGTCCGACACGCCAGGAATGTTGTCAAGTATTACATCCGAGTTGTTAGGTTGCCTTATGTTAGGATATATAACGTTATAGACGCATGTAACTTTACCACCGAGACGAAGGGACCGACACGCCTGGAATGATGTCAAATGTTACATCCGAGATGTTAGATAGCCTTAGGTTAGGATATATGACGTTATAGACGTATATACAGTTCCCTCCGAGAAGTAGGGTTCGACACGCCTGGAATGTTGTCAAATGTTACATCCGAGATGTTAGGTTGCCTTAGGTTAGGATATATGACGTTATAGACGTATATACTGTTACCACCGGGACGTAGGGACCGACACGCCTGGAATGTTGTGAAATGTTACATCCGATATGTTAGGTTGCCTTAGGTTGGGATATAGACGGTTATAGACGCATATTATATTTCCACCGAAAGGTATGCTCCGACAGGCCAGGAATGTTGCAAAATATTACGTCTGAGATGATAGGTTGCCTTAGATTAGGACATACAACGTTATAGACGGACATACTGTTCCCACCGAGATGTAGGGTCCGACACGCCAGGAATGTTGTCAAATATTACATCCGAGTTGTTAGGTTGCCTTAGGTTAGGATATATAATGTTATAGACGCATATAATGTTACCACCGAGACGTATTGACCGACACGCCTGAAATGTTGTCAAATATTACATCCGAGTTGTTAGGTTGCCTTAGGTTGGGATATAGACCGTTATAGACGCATATTATATTCCCACCGAAAAGTATGCTCCGACAGGTCAGGAATGTTGTAAAATATTACGTCTGAGATGATAGGTTGCCTTAGATTAGGACATACAACGTTATAGACGCATATAATGTTACCACCGAGACGTAGGGACCGACACGCCTGAAATGTTGTTGAATATTACATCCGAGATGTTAGGTTGCCTTAGGTTAGGATATATAACGTTATAAACGCATATAATGTTACCACCGAGAAGTTTGCGCCGACATGGCAGGAATGTTGTCAAATATTACATCCGAGTTATTAAGATGCCTTAGGTTGGGATATAGACCGTTATAGACGCATGTAATATTCCCACCGAGAAGTAGGGTCCGACACGCCTGGAATGTTGTAGAATATTACAACCGAGATGTCAGGTTGCCTTAGGTTAGGATATATAATGTTAGAGACGTATATACTGTTCCCACCGAGAAGTAGGGTCCGACACGCCAGGAATGTTCTCAAATATTACATCCGAGTTGTCAGGTTGCCTTATGTTAGGATATATAACGTTATAGACGCATGTAATGTTACCACCGAGACGTAGGGACCGACACGCCTGGAATGTTGTCAAATGTAACATCCGAGTTATTGAGTTGCCTTAGGTTAGGATATATAACGTTATAGACGCATATAATATTCCCACCGAGAAGTAGGGTCCGACACGCGAGGAATGTTGTCAAGTATTACATCCGAGTTGTTAGGTTGCCTTATGTTAGGATATATAACGTTATAGACGCATGTAACGTTACCACCGAGACGTAGGGACCGACACGCCTGGAATGATGTCAAATGTTACATCCGAGATGTTAGATAGCCTTAGGTTAGGATATATGACGTTATAGACGTATATACTGTTACCACCGGGACGTAGGGACCGACACGCCTGGAATGTTCTCAAATATTACATCCGAGTTGTTAGGTTGCCTTAGGTTAGGATATATAATGTTATAGACGCATATAATGTTACCACCGAGACGTAGGGACCGACACGCCTGGAATGTTGCCAGATATTACATCCGAGATGTTAGGTGGCCTTAGGTTAGGACATACAACGTTATAGACGCATATAATGTTCCCACCGAGAAGTATGGTCCGACACGCCTGGAATGCTGCCAAATATTACATCCGAGATGTTAGGTGGCCTTAGGTTAGGATATTTAACGTTATAGACGTATATACTGTTCCCACCGAGAAGTAGGGTCCAACACGCCAGGAATGTTGCCAAATATTACATCCGAGATGTTAGGTGGCCTTAGGTTAGGATATATAACGTTATAGACGCATATAATGTTACCACCGAGACGTAGGGACCGACCCGCCTGAAATGTTGTAGAATATTACATCCGAGATGTCAGGTTGCCTTAGGTTAGGATATATAATGTTAGAGACGTATATACTGTTCCCACCGAGAAGTAGGGTCCGACACGCCTGGAATGCTGTCAAATATTACATCCGAGATGTTAGTTTGCCTTAGGTTAGGATATATGACGTTATAGACGTATATACTGTTACCACCGGGACGTAGGGACCGACACGCCTGGAATGTTGTCAAATATTACATCCGAGATGTTAGGTGGCCTTAGGTTAGGATATATAACGTTATAGACGTATATAATGTTACCACCGAGACGTAGGGACCGACCCGCCTGAAATGTTGTAGAATATTACATCCGAGATGTCAGGTTGCCTTAGGTTAGGATATATAATGTTAGAGACGTATATACTGTTCCCACCGAGAAGTAGGGTCCGACACGCCTGGAATGCTGTCAAATATTACATCCGAGATGTTAGGCTGCCTTTGGTTAGGATATATAACGTTATAGACGCATATAATGTTACCACCGAGAAGTAGGGTCCGACACGCCAGGAATGTTGTCAAATGTTACATCCGATATGTTAGGTTGCCTTAGGTTGGGATATAGACCGTTATAGACGCATATTATATTTCCACCGAAAGGTATGCTCCGACAGGCCAGGAATGTTGCAAAATATTACGTCTGAGATGATAGGTTGCCTTAGATTAGGACATACAACGTTATAGACGGATATACTGTTCCCACCGAGAAGTAGGGTCCGACACGGCAGGAATGTTGTCAAATATTACATCCGAGATGTTAGGTTGCCTTTGGTTAGGATATATAACGTTATAGACGCATATAATGTTACCACCGAGAAGTAGGGTCCGACACGCCAGGAATGTTGTAAAATATTACGTCTGAGGTGATAGGTTGCCTTAGATTAGGACATACAACGTTATAGACGCATATGATGTTCCCACCGAGAAGTAAGGTCCGACACGCCTGGAATGCTGCCAAATGTTACATCCGAGATGTCAGGTGGCCTTAGGTTAGGATATTTAACGTTATAGACGTATATATTGTTCCCACCGAGAAGTAGGGACCGACACGCCAGGAAAGTTGTCAAATGTTACATCCGAGATGTTAGGTTGCCTTAGGTTAGGATATATGAGGTTATAGACGTATATACTGTTACCACCGGGACGTAGGGACCGACACGCCTGGAATGTTGTCAAATGTTACATCCGATATGTTAGGTTGCCTTAGGTTGGGATATAGACCGTTATAGACGCATATTATATTCCCACCGAAAAGTATGCTCCGACAGGCCAGGAATGTTGTAAAATATTACGTCTGAGATGATAGGTTGCCTTAGATTAGGACATACAACGTTATAGACGCATATAATGTTCCCACAGAGAAGTAGGGCCCGACACGCCTGGAATGTTGCCAAATATTACATCCGAGATGTTAGGTGGCCTTAGGTTAGGATATATAACGTTATAGACGCATATAATGTTACCACCGAGAAGTTGGGTCCGACACGCCAGGAATGTTGTCGAATATTACATCCCAGTTGTTAGGTTGCCTTAGGTTAGGATATATAACGTTATAGACGCATATAATGTTACCACCGAGACGTAGGGACCGACACGCCTGAAATGTAGTTGAATATTACATCCGAGATGTTAGGTTGCCTTAGGTTAGGATATATAACGTTATAAACGCATATAATGTTACCACCGAGAAGTTTGCGCCGACATGGCAGGAATGTTGTCAAATATTACATCCGAGTTATTAAGATGCCTTAGGTTGGGATATAGACCGTTATAGACGCATGTAATATTCCCACCGAGAAGTAGGGTCCGACACGCCTGGAATGTTGCAGAATATTACATCCGAGATGTCAGGTTGCCTTAGGTTAGGATATATAATGTTAGAGACGTATATACTGTTCCCACCGAGAAGTAGGGTCCGACACGCCAGGAATGTTGTCAAGTACTACATCCGAGGTGTTAGGTTGCCTTATCTTAGGATATATAACGCTATAGACGCATATAACGTTACCACCGAGAAGTAGGGTCCGACACGCCTGGAATATTGTCAAATATTACATCCGAGATGTCAGGTTGCCTTAGGTTAGGATATATAACGTTATAGACGTATATAGTGTTCCCACCGAGAGGTAGGGTCCGACACGCCAGAAATGTTGTCAAATATTACATCCAAGTAGTTACGTTGCCTTAGGTTAGGATATATAACGTTATAGACGCATGTAATGTTACCACCGAGACGTAGGGACCGACACGCCTGGAATGTTGTCAAATGTAACATCCGAGTTATTGAGTTGCCTTAGGTTAGGATATATAACGTTATAGACGCATATAATATTCCCACCGAGAAGTAGGGTCCGACACGCCAGGAATGTTGTCAAGTACTACATCCGAGTTGTTAGGTTGCCTTATGTTAGGATATATAACGTTATAGACGCATGTAACGTTACCACCGAGACGTAGAGACCGACACGCCTGGAATGATGTCAAATGTTACATCCGAGATGTTAGATAGCCTTAGGTTAGGATATATGACGTTATAGACGTATATACAGTTCTCTCCGAGAAGTAGGGTTCGACACGCCTGGAATGTTGTCAAATGTTACATCCGAGATGTTAGGTTGCCTTAGGTTAGGATATATGACGTCATAGACGTATATACTGTTACCACCGGGACGTAGGGACCGACACGCCTGGAATGTTGTCAAATGTTACATCCGATATGTTATGTTGCCTTAGGTTGGGATATAGACCATTATAGACGCATATTATATTTCCACCGAAAGGTATGCTCCGACAGGCCAGGAATGTTGCAAAATATTACGTCTGAGATGATAGGTTGCCTTAGATTAGGACATACAACTTTATAGACGGATATACTGTTCCCACGGAGAAGTAGGGTCCGACACGCCAGGAATGTTGTCAAATATTACATCCGAGATGTTAGGTTGCCTTTGGTTAGGATATATAACGTTATAGACGCATATAACGTTACCACCGAGAAGTAGGGCCCGACACGCCAGGAATGTTGTAAAATATTACGTCTGAGATGATAGGTTGCCTTAGATTAGGACATACAACTTTATAGACTCATATAATGTTCCCACCGAGAAGTAGGGTCCGACACGCCTGGAATGCTGCCAAATATTACATCCGAGATGTCAGGTGGCCTTAGGTTAGGTTATTTAACGTTATAGACGTATATATTGTTCCCACCGAGAAGTAGGGTCCAACACGCCAGGAATGTTCTCAAATATTACATCCGAGTTGTTACGTTCCCTTAGGTTAGGATATATAACGTTATAGACGCATATAATATTCCCACCGAGACGTAGGGTCCGACACGCCTGGAATGTTGTAGAATATTACATCCGAGATGTCAGGTTGCCTTAGGTTAGGATATATAACGTTATAGACGCATATAATGTTACCACCGAGAAGTTGGGTCGGACACGCCAGGAATGTTGTCAAATATTACATCCGAGTTGTTAGGTTGCCTTAGGTTAGGATATATAATGTTATAGACGCATATAATGTTACCACCGAGACGTAGGGACCGACACGCCTGGAATGTTGTCAAATATTACATCCGAGATGTTAGGTGGCCTTAGGTTAGGACATACAACGTTATAGACGCATATAATGTTCCCACCGAGAAGTAGGGTCCGACACGCCTGGAATGCTGCCAAATATTACATCCGAGATGTTAGGTGGCCTTAGGTTAGGATATTTAACGTTATAGACGTATATACTGTTCCCACCGAGAAGTAGGGTCCAACACGCCAGGAATGTTGCCAAATATTACATCCGAGATGTTAGGTGGCCTTAGGTTAGGATATATAACGTTATAGACGTATATACTGTTCCCACCGAGAAGTAGGGTCCGACACGCCAGGAAAGTTGTCAAATGTTACATCCGAGATGTTAGGTTGCCTTAGGTTAGGATATCTAATGTTAGAGACGTATATACTGTTCCCACCGAGAAGTAGGGTCCGACACGCCTGGAATGTTGTCAAATATTACATCCGAGTTGTTAGGTTGCCTTAGGTTGGGATATAGACCGTTATAGACGCATATGATATTCCCACCATAAAGTATGCTCCGACAGGCCAGGAATGTTGTAAAATATTACGTCTGAGATGATAGGTTGCCTTAGATTAGGACATACAAAGTTATAGACGCATATAATGTTCTCACCGAGAAGTAGGGCCCGATACGCCTGGAATGTTGCCAAATATTACATCCGAGATGTTAGGTGGCCATAGGTTAGGATATATAACGTTATAGACGCATATAATGTTACCACCGAGAAGTTGGGTCGGACACGCCAGGAATGTTCTCGAATATTACATCCCAGTTGTTAGGTTGCCTTAGGTTAGGATATATAGCGTTATAGACGCATATAATGTTACCACCGAGACGTATTGACCGACACGCCTGAAATGTTGTCAAATATTACATCCGAGTTGTTAGGTTGCCTTAGGTTGGGATATAGACCGTTATAGACGCATATTATATTCCCACCGAAAAGTATGCTCCGACAGGCCAGGAATGTTGTAAAATATTACGTCTGAGATGATAGGTTGCCTTAGATTAGGACATTTAACGTTATAGACGCATATAATGTTCCCACCGAGAAGTAGGGCCCGACACGCCTGGAATGTTGCCAAATATTACATCCGAGATGTTAGGTGGCCTTAGGTTAGGATATATAACGTTATAGACGCATATAATGTTACCACCGAGACGTAGGGACCGACACGCCTGGAATGTTGTCAAATGTAACATCCGAGTTATTGAGTTGCCTTAGGTTAGGATATATAACGTTATAGACGCATATAATATTCCCACCGAGAAGTAGGGTCCGACACGCCAGGAATGTTGTCAAGTATTACATCCGAGTTGTTAGGTTGCCTTATGTTAGGATATATAACGTTATAGACGCATGTAACGTTACCACCGAGACGTAGGGACCGACACGCCTGGAATGATGTCGAATGTTACATCCGAGATGTTAGATAGCCTTAGGTTAGGATATATGACGTTATAGACGTATATACAGTTCCCTCCGAGATGTAGGGTTCGACACGCCTGGAATGTTGTCAAATGTTACATCCGAAATGTTAGGTTGCCTTAGGTTAGGATATATGACGTTATAGACGTATATACTGTTACCACCGGGACGTAGGGACCGACACGCCTGGAATGTTGTCAAATGTTACATCCGATATGTTAGGTTGCCTTAGGTTGGGATATAGACCATTATAGACGCATATTATATTTCCACCGAAAGGTATGCTCCGACAGGCCAGGAATGTTGCAAAATATTACGTCTGAGATGATAGGTTGCCTTAGATTAGGACATACAACGTTATAGACGGATATACTGTTCCCACCGAAAAGTAGGGTCCGACACGCCAGGAATGTTGTCAAATATTACATCCGAGATGTTAGGTTGCCTTTGGTTAGGATATATAACGTTATAGACGCATATAACGTTACCACCGAGAAGTAGGGTCCGACACGCCAGGAATGTTGTAAAATATTACGTCTGAGATGATAGGTTGCCTTAGATTAGGACATACAACATTATAGACGCATATAATGTTCCCACCGAGAAGTAGGGTCCGACACGCCTGGAATGCTGCCAAATATTACATCCGAGATGTCAGGTGGCCTTTGGTTAGGATATTTAACGTTATAGACGTATATATTGTTCCCACCGAGAAGTAGGGTCCAACACGCCAGGAATGTTCTCAAATATTACATCCGAGTTGTCAGGTTGCCTTATGTTAGGATATATAACGTTATAGACGCATATAATATTACCACCGAGACGTAGGGACCGACCCGCCTGAAATGTTGTAGAATATTACATCCGAGATGTCAGGTTGCCTTAGGTTAGGATATATAACGTTATAGACGTATATACTGTTCCCACCGAGAAGTAGGGTCCAACACGCCAGGAATGTTCTCAAATATTACATCCGAGTTGTTAGGTTGCCTTAGGTTAAGATATATAATGTTATAGACGCATATAATGTTACCACCGAGACGTAGGGACCGACACGCCTGGAATGTTGCCAAATATTACATCCGAGATGTTAGGTGGCCTTAGGTTAGGACATACAACGTTATAGACGCATATAATGTTCCCACCGAGAAGTAGGGTCCGACACGCCTGGAATGCTGCCAAATATTACATCCGAGATGTTAGGTGGCCTTAGGTTAGGATATTTAACGTTATAGACGTATATACTGTTCCCACCGAGAAATAGGGTCCAACACGCCAGGAATGTTGCCAAATATTACATCCGAGATGTTAGGTGGCCTTAGGTTAGGATATATAACGTTATAGACGCATATAATGTTACCACCGAGACGTAGGGACCGACCCGCCTGAAATGTTGTAGAATATTACATCCGAGATGTCAGGTTGCCTTAGGTTAGGATATATAATGTTAGAGACGTATATACTGTTCCCACCGAGAAGTAGGGTCCGACACGCCTGGAATGCTGTCAAATATTACATCCGAGATGTTAGTTTGCCTTAGGTTAGGATATATGACGTTATAGACGTATATACTGTTACCACCGGGACGTAGGGACCGACACGCCTGGAATGTTGTCAAATGTTACATCCGATATGTTAGGTTGCCTTAGGTTGGGATATAGACCGTTATAGACGCATATTATATTTCCACCGAAAGGTATGCTCCGACAGGCCAGGAATGTTGCAAAATATTACGTCTGAGATGATAGGTTGCCTTAGATTACGACATACAACGTTATAGACGGATATACTGTTCCCACCGAGAAGTAGGGTCCGACACGGCAGGAATGTTGTCAAATATTACATCCGAGATGTTAGGTTGCCTTTGGTTAGGATATATAACGTTATAGACGCATATAACGTTACCACCGAGAAGTAGGGTCCGACACGCCAGGAATGTTGTAAAATATTACGTCTGAGATGATAGGTTGCCTTAGATTAGGACATACAACGTTATAGACGCATATAATGTTCCCACCGAGAAGTAGGGTCCGACACGCCTGGAATGCTGCCAAATATTACATCCGAGATGTCAGGTGGCCTTTGGTTAGGATATTTAACGTTATAGACGTATATATTGTTCCCACCGAGAAGTAGGGTCCAACACGCCAGGAATGTTCTCAAATATTACATCCGAGTTGTCAGGTTGCCTTATGTTAGGATATATAACGTTATAGACGCATATAATGTTACCACCGAGACGTAGGGACCGACCCGCCTGAAATGTTGTAGAATATTACATCCGAGATGTCAGGTTGCCTTAGGTTAGGATATATAACGTTATAGACGTATATACTGTTCCCACCGAGAAGTAGGGTCCAACACGCCAGGAATGTTCTCAAATATTACATCCGAGTTGTTAGGTTGCCTTAGGTTAAGATATATAATGTTATAGACGCATATAATGTTACCACCGAGACGTAGGGACCGACACGCCTGGAATGTTGCCAAATATTACATCCGAGATGTTAGGTGGCCTTAGGTTAGGACATACAACGTTATAGACGCATATAATGTTCCCATCGAGAAGTAGGGTCCGACACGCCTGGAATGCTGCCAAATATTACATCCGAGATGTTAGGTGGCCTTAGGTTAGGATATTTAACGTTATAGACGTATATACTGTTCCCACCGAGAAGTAGGGTCCAACACGCCAGGAATGTTGCCAAATATTACATCCGAGATGTTAGGTGGCCTTAGGTTAGGATATATAACGTTATAGACGCATATAATGTTACCACCGAGACGTAGGGACCGACCCGCCTGAAATGTTGTAGAATATTACATCCGAGATGTCAGGTTGCCTTAGGTTAGGATATATAATGTTAGAGACGTATATACTGTTCCCACCGAGAAGTAGGGTCCGACACGCCTGGAATGCTGTCAAATATTACATCCGAGATGTTAGTTTGCCTTAGGTTAGGATATATGACGTTATAGACGTATATACTGTTACCACCGGGACGTAGGGACCGACACGCCTGGAATGTTGTCAAATGTTACATCCGATATGTTAGGTTGCCTTAGGTTGGGATATAGACCGTTATAGACGCATATTATATTTCCACCGAAAGGTATGCTCCGACAGGCCAGGAATGTTGCAAAATATTACGTCTGAGATGATAGGTTGCCTTAGATTACGACATACAACGTTATAGACGGATATACTGTTCCCACCGAGAAGTAGGGTCCGACACGGCAGGAATGTTGTCAAATATTACATCCGAGATGTTAGGTTGCCTTTGGTTAGGATATATAACGTTATAGACGCATATAATGTTACCACCGAGAAGTAGGGTCCGACACGCCAGGAATGTTGTAAAATATTACGTCTGAGATGATAGGTTGCCTTAGATTAGGACATACAACGTTATAGACGCATATGATGTTCCCACCGAGAAGTAAGGTCCGACACGCCTGGAATGCTGCCAAATATTACATCCGAGATGTCAGGTGGCCTTAGGTTAGGATATTTAACGTTATAGACGTATATATTGTTCCCACCGAGAAGTAGGGACCGACACGCCAGGAAAGTTGTCAAATGTTACATCCGAGATGTTAGGTTGCCTTAGGTTAGGATATATGAGGTTATAGACGTATATACTGTTACCACCGGGACGTAGGGACCGACACGCCTGGAATGTTGTCAAATGTTACATCCGATATGTTAGGTTGCCTTAGGTTGGGATATAGACCGTTATAGACGCATATTATATTTCCACCGAAAGGTATGCTCCGACAGGCCAGGAATGTTGCAAAATATTACGTCTGAGATGATAGGTTGCCTTAGATTAGGACATACAACGTTATAGACGCATATAATGTTCCCACCGAGAAGTAGGGTCCGACACGCCTGGAATGCTGCCATATATTACATCCGAGATGTCAGGTGGCCTTAGGTTAGGATATATAACGTTATAAACGCATATAATGTTACCACCGAGAAGTTTGCGCCGACATCGCAGGACTGTTCTCAAATATTACATCCGAGTTATTAAGTTGCCTTAGGTTGGGATATAGACCGTTATAGACGCATATAATATTCCCACCGAGAAGTAGGGTCCGACACGCCTGAAATGTTGTAGAATATTACATCCGAGATGTCAGGTTGCCTTAGGTTAGGATATATAATGTTAGAGACGTATATACTGTTCCCACCGAGAAGTAGGGTCCGACACGCCTGGAATGTTGTCAAATATTACATCCGAGATGTCAGGTTGCCTTAGCTTAGGATATATGACGTTATAGACGTATATACTGTTCCCACCGAGAAGTAGGGTCCGACACGCCTGGAATGTTGTAGAATATTACATCCGAGATGTCAGGTTGCCTTAGGTTAGGATATATAATGTTAGAGACGTATATACTGTTCCCACCGAGAAGTAGGGTCCGACACGCCTGGAATGTTGTCAAATATTACATCCGCGATGTTAGGTTGCCTTAGGTTAGGATATATAACGTTATAGACGCATGTAATGTTACCACCGAGACGTAGGGACCGACACGCCTGGAATGTTGTCAAATGTTACATCCGTGATGTTAGATTGCCTTAGGTTAGGATATATAACGTTATAGACGCATATAATGTTACCACCGAGAAGTAGGGTCCGACACGCCAGGAATGTTGTAAAATATTACGTCTGAGATGATAGGTTGCCTTAGATTAGGACATACAACGTTATAGACGCATATGATGTTCCCACCGAGAAGTAAGGTCCGACACGCCTGGAATGCTGCCAAATATTACATCCGAGATGTCAGGTGGCCTTAGGTTAGGATATTTAACGTTATAGACGTATATATTGTTCCCACCGAGAAGTAGGGACCGACACGCCAGGAAAGTTGTCAAATGTTACATCCGAGATGTTAGGTTGCCTTAGGTTAGGATATATAACGTTATAGACGCATATAATATTCCCACCGAGAAGTAGGGTCCGACACGCCAGGAATGTTGTCAAGTATTACATCCGAGTTGTTAGGTTGCCTTATGTTAGGATATATAACGTTATAGACGCATGTAACTTTACCACCGAGACGAAGGGACCGACACGCCTGGAATGATGTCAAATGTTACATCCGAGATGTTAGATAGCCTTAGGTTAGGATATATGACGTTATAGACGTATATACAGTTCCCTCCGAGAAGTAGGGTTCGACACGCCTGGAATGTTGTCAAATGTTACATCCGAGATGTTAGGTTGCCTTAGGTTAGGATATATGACGTTATAGACGTATATACTGTTACCACCGGGACGTAGGGACCGACACGCCTGGAATGTTGTGAAATGTTACATCCGATATGTTAGGTTGCCTTAGGTTGGGATATAGACGGTTATAGACGCATATTATATTTCCACCGAAAGGTATGCTCCGACAGGCCAGGAATGTTGCAAAATATTACGTCTGAGATGATAGGTTGCCTTAGATTAGGACATACAACGTTATAGACGGACATACTGTTCCCACCGAGATGTAGGGTCCGACACGCCAGGAATGTTGTCAAATATTACATCCGAGTTGTTAGGTTGCCTTAGGTTAGGATATATAATGTTATAGACGCATATAATGTTACCACCGAGACGTATTGACCGACACGCCTGAAATGTTGTCAAATATTACATCCGAGTTGTTAGGTTGCCTTAGGTTGGGATATAGACCGTTATAGACGCATATTATATTCCCACCGAAAAGTATGCTCCGACAGGTCAGGAATGTTGTAAAATATTACGTCTGAGATGATAGGTTGCCTTAGATTAGGACATACAACGTTATAGACGCATATAATGTTACCACCGAGACGTAGGGACCGACACGCCTGAAATGTTGTTGAATATTACATCCGAGATGTTAGGTTGCCTTAGGTTAGGATATATAACGTTATAAACGCATATAATGTTACCACCGAGAAGTTTGCGCCGACATGGCAGGAATGTTGTCAAATATTACATCCGAGTTATTAAGATGCCTTAGGTTGGGATATAGACCGTTATAGACGCATGTAATATTCCCACCGAGAAGTAGGGTCCGACACGCCTGGAATGTTGTAGAATATTACAACCGAGATGTCAGGTTGCCTTAGGTTAGGATATATAATGTTAGAGACGTATATACTGTTCCCACCGAGAAGTAGGGTCCGACACGCCAGGAATGTTCTCAAATATTACATCCGAGTTGTCAGGTTGCCTTATGTTAGGATATATAACGTTATAGACGCATATAATGTTACCACCGAGACGTAGGGACGGACACGCCTGGAATGTTGCCAAATATTACATCCGAGATGTTAGGTGGCCTTAGGTTAGGACATACAACGTTATAGACGCATATAATGTTCCCAGCGAGAAGTAGGGTCCGACACGCCTGGAATGCTGCCAAATATTACATCCGAGATGTTAGGTGGCCTTAGGTTAGGATATTTAACGTTATAGACGTATATACTGTTCCCACCGAGAAGTAGGGTCCAACACGCCAGGAATGTTGCCAAATATTACATCCGAGATGTTAGGTGGCCTTAGGTTAGGATATATAACGTTATAGACGCATATAATGTTACCACCGAGACGTAGGGACCGACCCGCCTGAAATGTTGTAGAATATTACATCCGAGATGTCAGGTTGCCTTAGGTTAGGATATATAATGTTAGAGACGTATATACTGTTCCCACCGAGAAGTAGGGTCCGACACGCCTGGAATGCTGTCAAATATTACATCCGAGATGTTAGTTTGCCTTAGGTTAGGATATATGACGTTATAGACGTATATACTGTTACCACCGGGACGTAGTGACCGACACGCCTGGAATGTTGTCAAATGTTACATCCGATATGTTAGGTTGCCTTAGGTTGGGATACAGACCGTTATAGACGCATATTATATTTCCACCGAAAGGTATGCTCCGACAGGCCAGGAATGTTGCAAAATATTACGTCTGAGATGATAGGTTGCCTTAGATTAGGACATACAACGTTATAGACGGATATACTGTTCCCACCGAGAAGTAGGGTCCGACACGGCAGGAATGTTGTCAAATATTACATCCGAGATGTTAGGTTGCCTTTGGTTAGGATATATAACGTTATAGACGCATATAATGTTACCACCGAGAAGTAGGGTCCGACACGCCAGGAATGTTGTAAAATATTACGTCTGAGATGATAGGTTGCCTTAGATTAGGACATACAACGTTATAGACGCATATGATGTTCCCACCGAGAAGTAAGGTCCGACACGCCTGGAATGCTGCCAAATATTACATCCGAGATGTCAGGTGGCCTTAGGTTAGGATATTTAACGTTATAGACGTATATATTGTTCCCACCGAGAAGTAGGGACCGACACGCCAGGAAAGTTGTCAAATGTTACATCCGAGATGTTAGGTTGCCTTAGGTTAGGATATATGAGGTTATAGACGTATATACTGTTACCACCGGGACGTAGGGACCGACACGCCTGGAATGTTGTCAAATGTTACATCCGATATGTTAGGTTGCCTTAGGTTGGGATATAGACCGTTATAGACGCATATTATATTTCCACCGAAAGGTATGCTCCGACAGGCCAGGAATGTTGCAAAATATTACGTCTGAGATGATAGGTTGCCTTAGATTAGGACATACAACGTTATGGACGGATATACTGTTCCCACCGAGAAGTAGGGTCCGACACGCCAGGAATGTTGTCAAATATTACATCCGAGATGTTAGGTTGCCTTTGGTTAGGATATATAACGTTATAGACGCATATAACGTTACCACCGAGAAGTAGGGTCCGACACGCCAGGAATGTTGTAAAATATTACGTCTGAGATGATAGGTTGCCTTAGATTAGGACATACAACGTTATAGACGCATATAATGTTCCCACCGAGAAGTAGGGTCCGACACGCCTGGAATGCTGCCATATATTACATCCGAGATGTCAGGTGGCCTTAGGTTAGGATATATAACGTTATAAACGCATATAATGTTACCACCGAGAAGTTTGCGCCGACATCGCAGGACTGTTCTCAAATATTACATCCGAGTTATTAAGTTGCCTTAGGTTGGGATATAGACCGTTATAGACGCATATAATATTCCCACCGAGAAGTAGGGTCCGACACGCCTGAAATGTTGTAGAATATTACATCCGAGATGTCAGGTTGCCTTAGGTTAGGATATATAATGTTAGAGACGTATATACTGTTCCCACCGAGAAGTAGGGTCCGACACGCCTGGAATGTTGTCAAATATTACATCCGAGATGTCAGGTTGCCTTAGCTTAGGATATATGACGTTATAGACGTATATACTGTTCCCACCGAGAAGTAGGGTCCGACACGCCTGGAATGTTGTAGAATATTACATCCGAGATGTCAGGTTGCCTTAGGTTAGGATATATAATGTTAGAGACGTATATACTGTTCCCACCGAGAAGTAGGGTCCGACACGCCTGGAATGTTGTCAAATATTACATCCGCGATGTTAGGTTGCCTTAGGTTAGGATATATAACGTTATAGACGCATGTAATGTTACCACCGAGACGTAGGGACCGACACGCCTGGAATGTTGTCAAATGTTACATCCGTGATGTTAGATTGCCTTAGGTTAGGATATATAACGTTATAGACGCATATAATATTACCACCGAGAAGTAGGGTCCGACACGCCAGGAATGTTGTAAAATATTACGTCTGAGATGATAGGTTGCCTTAGATTAGGACATACAACGTTATAGACGCATATGATGTTCCCACCGAGAAGTAAGGTCCGACACGCCTGGAATGCTGCCAAATATTACATCCGAGATGTCAGGTGGCCTTAGGTTAGGATATTTAACGTTATAGACGTATATATTGTTCCCACCGAGAAGTAGGGACCGACACGCCAGGAAAGTTGTCAAATGTTACATCCGAGATGTTAGGTTGCCTTAGGTTAGGATATATAACGTTATAGACGCATATAATATTCCCACCGAGAAGTAGGGTCCGACACGCCAGGAATGTTGTCAAGTATTACATCCGAGTTGTTAGGTTGCCTTATGTTAGGATATATAACGTTATAGACGCATGTAACGTTACCACCGAGACGTAGAGACCGACACGCCTGGAATGATGTCAAATGTTACATCCGAGATGTTAGATAGCCTTAGGTTAGGATATATGACGTTATAGACGTATATACAGTTCTCTCCGAGAAGTAGGGTTCGACACGCCTGGAATGTTGTCAAATGTTACATCCGAGATGTTAGGTTGCCTTAGGTTAGGATATATGACGTTATAGACGTATATACTGTTACCACCGGGACGTAGGGACCGACACGCCTGGAATGTAGTCAAATGTTACATCCGATATGTTAGGTTGCCTTAGGTTGGGATATAGACCATTATAGACGCATGTTATATTTCCACCGAAAGGTATGCTCCGACAGGCCAGGAATGTTGCAAAATATTACGTCTGAGATGATAGGTTGCCTTAGATTAGGACATACAACTTTATAGACGGATATACTGTTCCCACCGAGAAGTAGGGTCCGACACGCCAGGAATGTTGTCAAATATTACATCCGAGATGTTAGGTTGCCTTTGGTTAGGATATATAACGTTATAGACGCATATAACGTTACCACCGAGAAGTAGGGTCCGACACGCCAGGAATGTTGTAAAATATTACGTCTGAGATGATAGGTTGCCTTAGATTAGGACATACAACGTTATAGACGCATATAATGTTCCCACCGAGAAGTAGGGTCCGACACGCCTGGTATGCTGCCATATATTACATCCGAGATGTCAGGTGGCCTTAGGTTAGGATATTTAACGTTATAGACGTATATATTGTTCCCACCGAGAAGTAGGGTCCGACACGCCAGGAAAGTTGTCAAATGTTACATCCGAGAAGTTAGGTTGCCTTAGGTTAGGATATATGACGTTATAGACGTATATACTGTTACCACCGGGACGTAGGGACCGACACGCCTGGAATGTTGTCAAATGTTACATCCGATATGTTAGGTTGCCTTAGGTTGGGATATAGACCGTTAGAGACACATATTATATTTCCACCAAAAGGTATGCTCCGACAGGCCAGGAATGTTGCAAAATATTACGTCTGAGATGATAGGTTGCCTTAGATTAGGACATACAACGTTATAGACGGATATACTGTTCCCACCGAGAAGTAGGGTCCGACACGCCAGGAATGTTGTCAAATATTACATCCGAGATGTTAGGTTGCCTTTGGTTAGGATATATAACGTTACAGACGCATATAACGTTACCACCGAGAAGTAGGGTCCGGCACGCCAGGAATGTTGTAAAATATTACGTCTGAGATGATAGGTTGCCTTAGATTAGGACATACAACTTTATAGACTCATATAATGTTCCCACCGAGAAGTAGGGTCCGACACGCCTGGAATGCTGCCAAATATTACATCCGAGATGTCAGGTGGCCTTGGGTTAGGATATTTAACGTTATAGACGTATATACTGTTCCCACCGAGAAGTAGGGTCCAACACGCCAGGAATGTTGCCAAATATTACATCCGAGATGTTAGGTGGCCTTAGGTTAGGATATATAACGTTATAGACGTATATACTGTTCCCACCGAGAAGTAGGGTCCGACACGCCAGGAAAGTTGTCAAATGTTACATCCGAGATGTTAGGTTGCCTTAGGTTAGGATATCTAATGTTAGAGACGTATATACTGTTCCCACCGAGAAGTAGGGTCCGACACGCCTGGAATGTTGTCAAATATTACATCCGAGTTGTTAGGTTGCCTTAGGTTGGGATATAGACCGTTATAGACGCATATTATATTCCCACCATAAAGTATGCTCCGACAGGCTAGGAATGTTGTAAAATATTACGTCTGAGATGATAGGTTGCCTTAGATTAGGACATACAAAGTTATAGACGCATATAATGTTCTCACCGAGAAGTAGGGCCCGATACGCCTGGAATGTTGCCAAATATTACATCCGAGATGTTAGGTGGCCTTAGGTTAGGATATATAACGTTATAGACGCATATAATGTTACCACCGAGAAGTTGGGTCCGACACGCCAGGAATGTTGTCGAATATTACATCCCAGTTGTTAGGTTGCCTTAGGTTAGGATATATAACGTTATAGACGCATATAATGTTACCACCGAGACGTAGGGACCGACACGCCTGAAATGTTGTTGAATATTACATCCGAGATGTTAGGTTGCCTTAGGTTAGGATATATAACGTTATAAACGCATATAATGTTACCACCGAGAAGTTTGCGCCGACATGGCAGGAATGTTGTCAAATATTACATCCGAGTTATTAAGTTGTCTTAGGTTGGGATATAGACCGTTATAGACGCATATAATATTCCCACCGAGAAGTAGGGTCCGACACGCCTGGAATGTTGTGGAATATTACATCCGAGGTGTCAGGTTGCCTTAGGTTAGGATATATAATGTTAGAGACGTATATACTGTTCCCACCGAGAAGTAGGGTCCGACACGCCTGGAATGTTGTCAAATATTACATCCGAGATGTTAGTTTGCCTTAGGTTAGGATATATAACGTTATAGACGCATATAATGTTACCACCGAGACGTAGGGACCGACACGCCTGGAATGTTGTCAAATGTAACATCCGAGTTATTGAGTTGCCTTAGGTTAGGGTATATAACGTTATAGACGCATATAATATTCCCACCGAGAAGTAGGGTCCGACACGCCAGGAATGTTGTCAAGTATTACATCCGAGTTGTTAGGTTGCCTTATGTTAGGATATATAACGTTATAGACGCATGTAACGTTACCACCGAGAAGTAGGGTCCAACACGCCAGGAATGTTCTCAAATATTACATCCGAGTTGTCAGGTTGCCTTATGTTAGGATATATAACGTTATAGACGCATATAATGTTACCACCGAGACGTAGGGACCGACCCGCCTGAAATGTTGTAGAATATTACATCCGAGATGTCAGGTTGCCTTAGGTTAGGATATATAACGTTATAGACGTATATACTGTTCCCACCGAGAAGTAGGGTCCGACACGCCTAGAATGTTGTAGGATATTACATCCGAGATGTCAGGTTGCCTTAGGTTAGGATATATAATGTTAGAGACGTATATACTGTTCCCACCGAGAAGTAGGGTCCGACACGCCTGGAATGTTGTAGAATATTACATCCGAGATGTCAGGTTGCCTTAGGTTAGGATATATAATGTTAGAGACGTATATACTGTTCCCACCGAGAAGTAGGGTCCGACACGCCTGGAATGTTGTCAAATATTACATCCGAAATGTTAGTTTGCCTTAGGTTAGGATATATAACGTTATAGATGCATATAATGTTACCACCGAGACGTAGGGACCGACACGCCTGGAATGTTGTCAAATGTAACATCCGAGTTATTGAGTTGCCTTAGGTTAGGATATATAACGTTATAGACGCATATAATATTCCCACCGAGAAGTAGGGTCCGACACGCCAGGAATGTTGTCAAGTATTACATCCGAGTTGTTAGGTTGCCTTATGTTAGGATATATAACGTTATAGACGCATGTAACGTTACCACCGAGAAGTAGGGTCCAACACGCCAGGAATGTTCTCAAATATTACATCCGAGTTGTCAGGTTGCCTTATGTTAGGATATATAACGTTATAGACGCATATAATGTTACCACCGAGACGTAGGGACCGACCCGCCTGAAATGTTGTAGAATATTACATCCGAGATGTCAGGTTGCCTTAGGTTAGGATATATAACGTTATAGACGTATATACTGTTCCCACCGAGAAGTAGGGTCCGACACGCCTAGAATGTTGTAGGATATTACATCCGAGATGTCAGGTTGCCTTAGGTTAGGATATATAATGTTAGAGACGTATATACTGTTCCCACCGAGAAGTAGGGTCCGACACGCCTGGAATGTTGTAGAATATTACATCCGAGATGTCAGGTTGCCTTAGGTTAGGATATATAATGTTAGAGACGTATATACTGTTCCCACCGAGAAGTAGGGTCCGACACGCCTGGAATGTTGTCAAATATTACATCCGAAATGTTAGTTTGCCTTAGGTTAGGATATATAACGTTATAGATGCATATAATGTTACCACCGAGACGTAGGGACCGACACGCCTGGAATGTTGTCAAATGTAACATCCGAGTTATTGAGTTGCCTTAGGTTAGGATATATAACGTTATAGACGCATATAATATTCCCACCGAGAAGTAGGGTCCGACACGCCAGGAATGTTGTCAAGTATTACATCCGAGTTGTTAGGTTGCCTTATGTTAGGATATATAACGTTATAGACGCATGTAACGTTACCACCGAGACGAAGGGACCGACACGCCTGGAATGATGTCAAATGTTACATCCGAGACGTTAGATAGCCTTAGGTTAGAATATATGACGTTATAGACGTATATACAGTTCCCTCCGGGAAGTAGGGTTCGACACGCCTGGAATGTTGTCAAATGTTACATCCGAGATGTTAGGTTGCCTTAGGTTAGGATATATGACGTTATAGACGCATATAATGTTACCACCGAGACGTAGGTTCCGACACGCCTGGAATGTTGTCAAATGTTACATCCGATATGTTAGGTTGCCTTAGGTTGCGATATAGAGCGTTATAGACGCATATTATATTCCCAACGAAAGGTATGCTCCGACAGGCCAGGAATTTTGTAAAATATTACGTCTGAGATGATAGGTTGCCTTAGATTAGGACATACAACGTTATAGACGGATATACTGTTCCCACCGAGAAGTAGGGTCCGACACGCCAGGAATGTTGTCAAATATTACATCCGAGGTGCTAGGTTGCCTTAGGTTAGGATATATAATGTTATAGCCGCATATAATGTTACCACCGAGAAGTAGGGTCCGACACGCCAAGAATGTTGTCAAATATTACATCCGAGTTGTTAGGTTGCCTTAGGTTAGGATATATAACGTTATAGACGCATATAATGTTACCACCGAGACGTAGGGACCGACACGCCTCAAATGTTGTAGAATACTACACCCGAGATGCCAGGTTGCCTTAGGTTAGGATATATAACCTTATAGACGTATATAATGTCCCCTCCGAGAAGTAGGGTTCGACACGCCTGGAATGTTGTCAAATGTTACATCCGAGATGTTAGGTTGCCTTAGGTTAGGATATATAATGTTAGAGACGTATATACTGTTCCCACCGAGAAGTAGGGTCCGACACGCCTGGAATGCTGCCAAATATTACATCCGAGATGTCAGGTGGCCTTAGGTTAGGATATTTAACGTTATAGACGTATATATTGTTCCCACCGAGAAGTAGGGACCGACACGCCAGGAAAGTTGTCAAATGTTACATCCGAGATGTTAGGTTGCCTTAGGTTAGGATATAGAGCGTTATAGACGCATATTATATTCCCAACGAAAGGTATGCTCCGACAGGCCAGGAATTTTGTAAAATATTACGTCTGAGATGATAGGTTGCCTTAGATTAGGACATACAACGTTATAGACGGATATACTGTTCCCACCGAGAAGTAGGGTCCGACACGCCAGGAATGTTGTCAAATATTACATCCGAGGTGCTAGGTTGCCTTAGGTTAGGATATATAATGTTATAGCCGCATATAATGTTACCACCGAGAAGTAGGGTCCGACACGCCAAGAATGTTGTCAAATATTACATCCGAGTTGTTAGGTTGCCTTAGGTTAGGATATATAACGTTATAGACGCATATAATGTTACCACCGAGACGTAGGGACCGACACGCCTCAAATGTTGTAGAATACTACACCCGAGATGCCAGGTTGCCTTAGGTTAGGATATATAACCTTATAGACGTATATAATGTCCCCTCCGAGAAGTAGGGTTCGACACGCCTGGAATGTTGTCAAATGTTACATCCGAGATGTTAGGTTGCCTTAGGTTAGGATATATAATGTTAGAGACGTATATACTGTTCCCACCGAGAAGTAGGGTCCGACACGCCTGGAATGCTGCCAAATATTACATCCGAGATGTCAGGTGGCCTTAGGTTAGGATATTTAACGTTATAGACGTATATATTGTTCCCACCGAGAAGTAGGGACCGACACGCCAGGAAAGTTGTCAAATGTTACATCCGAGATGTTAGGTTGCCTTAGGTTAGGATATATGAGGTTATAGACGTATATACTGTTACCACCGGGACGTAGGGACCGACACGCCTGGAATGTTGTCAAATGTTACATCCGATATGTTAGGTTGCCTTAGGTTGGGATATAGACCGTTCTAGACGCATATTATAGTTCCACCGAAAGGTATGCTCCGACAGGCCAGGAATGTTGCAAAATATTACGTCTGAGATGATAGGTTGCCTTAGATTAGGACATACAACGTTATAGACGGATATACTGTTCCCACCGAGAAGTAGGGTCCGACACGGCAGGAATGTTGTCAAATATTACATCCGAGATGTTAGGTTGCCTTTGGTTAGGATATATAACGTTATAGATGCATATAATGTTACCACCGAGACGTAGGGACCGACACGCCTGGAATGTTGTCAAATGTAACATCCGAGTTATTGAGTTGCCTTAGGTTAGGATATATAACGTTATAGACGCATGTAATATTCCCACCGAGAAGTAGGGTCCGACACGCCTGGAATGTTGTAGAATATTACATCCGAGATGTCAGGTTGCCTTAGGTTAGGATATATAATGTTAGAGACGTATATACTGTTCCCACCGAGAAGTAGGGTCCGACACGCCAGGAATGTTGTCAAGTACTACATCCGAGGTATTAGGTTGCCTTATCTTAGGATATATAACGCTATAGACGCATATAACGTTACCACCGAGAAGTAGGGTCCGACACGCCTGGAATGTTGTCAAATATTACATCCGAGTTGTTAGGTTGCCTTAGGTTGGGATATAGACCGTTATAGACGCATATTATATTCCCACCATAAAGTATGCTCCGACAGGCCAGGAATGTTGTAAAATATTACGTCTGAGATGATAGGTTGCCTTAGATTAGGACATACAAAGTTATAGACGCATATAATGTTCTCACCGAGAAGTAGGGCCCGATACGCCTGGAATGTTGCCAAATATTACATCCGAGATGTTAGGTGGCCATAGGTTAGGATATATAACGTTATAGACGCATATAATGTTACCACCGAGAAGTTGGGTCGGACACGCCAGGAATGTTGTCGAATATTACATCCCAGTTGTTAGGTTGCCTTAGGTTAGGATATATAACTTTATAGACGCATATAATGTTACCACCGAGACGTATTGACCGACACGCCTGAAATGTTGTCAAATATTACATCCGAGTTGTTAGGTTGCCTTAGGTTGGGATATAGACCGTTATAGACGCATATTATATTCCCACCGAAAAGTATGCTCCGACAGGCCAGGAATGTTGTAAAATATTACGTCTGAGATGATAGGTTGCCTTAGATTAGGACATTTAACGTTATAGACGCATATAATGTTCCCACCGAGAAGTAGGGCCCGACACGCCTGGAATGTTGCCAAATATTACATCCGAGATGTTAGGTGGCCTTAGGTTAGGATATATAACGTTATAGACGCATATAATGTTACCACCGAGAAGTTGGGTCCGACACGCCAGGAATGTTGTCGAATATTACATCCCAGTTGTTAGGTTGCCTTAGGTTAGGATATATAACGTTATAGACGCATATAATGTTACCACCGAGACGTAGGGACCGACACGCCTGAAATGTTGTTGAATATTACATCCGAGATGTTAGGTTGCCTTAGGTTAGGATATATAACGTTATAAACGCATATAATGTTACCACCGAGAAGTTTGCGCCGACATGGCAGGAATGTTGTCAAATATTACATCCGAGTTATTAAGTTGTCTTAGGTTGGGATATAGACCGTTATAGACGCATATAATATTCCCACCGAGAAGTAGGGTCCGACACGCCTGGAATGTTGTGGAATATTACATCCGAGGTGTCAGGTTGCCTTAGGTTAGGATATATAATGTTAGAGACGTATATACTGTTCCCACCGAGAAGTAGGGTCCGACACGCCTGGAATGTTGTCAAATATTACATCCGAGATGTTAGTTTGCCTTAGGTTAGGATATATAACGTTATAGACGCATATAATGTTACCACCGAGACGTAGGGACCGACACGCCTGGAATGTTGTCAAATGTAACATCCGAGTTATTGAGTTGCCTTAGGTTAGGATATATAACGTTATAGACGCATATAATATTCCCACCGAGAAGTAGGGTCCGACACGCCAGGAATGTTGTCAAGTATTACATCCGAGTTGTTAGGTTGCCTTATGTTAGGATATATAACGTTATAGACGCATGTAACGTTACCACCGAGAAGTAGGGTCCAACACGCCAGGAATGTTCTCAAATATTACATCCGAGTTGTCAGGTTGCCTTATGTTAGGATATATAACGTTATAGACGCATATAATGTTACCACCGAGACGTAGGGACCGACCCGCCTGAAATGTTGTAGAATATTACATCCGAGATGTCAGGTTGCCTTAGGTTAGGATATATAACGTTATAGACGTATATACTGTTCCCACCGAGAAGTAGGGTCCGACACGCCTAGAATGTTGTAGGATATTACATCCGAGATGTCAGGTTGCCTTAGGTTAGGATATATAATGTTAGAGACGTATATACTGTTCCCACCGAGAAGTAGGGTCCGACACGCCTGGAATGTTGTAGAATATTACATCCGAGATGTCAGGTTGCCTTAGGTTAGGATATATAATGTTAGAGACGTATATACTGTTCCCACCGAGAAGTAGGGTCCGACACGCCTGGAATGTTGTCAAATATTACATCCGAAATGTTAGTTTGCCTTAGGTTAGGATATATAACGTTATAGATGCATATAATGTTACCACCGAGACGTAGGGACCGACACGCCTGGAATGTTGTCAAATGTAACATCCGAGTTATTGAGTTGCCTTAGGTTAGGATATATAACGTTATAGACGCATATAATATTCCCACCGAGAAGTAGGGTCCGACACGCCAGGAATGTTGTCAAGTATTACATCCGAGTTGTTAGGTTGCCTTATGTTAGGATATATAACGTTATAGACGCATGTAACGTTACCACCGAGACGAAGGGACCGACACGCCTGGAATGATGTCAAATGTTACATCCGAGACGTTAGATAGCCTTAGGTTAGAATATATGACGTTATAGACGTATATACAGTTCCCTCCGAGAAGTAGGGTTCGACACGCCTGGAATGTTGTCAAATGTTACATCCGAGATGTTAGGTTGCCTTAGGTTAGGATATATGACGTTATAGACGTATATACTGTTACCACCGGGACGTAGGGACCGACACGCCTGGAATGTTGTCAAATGTTACATCCGATATGTTAGGTTGCCTTAGGTTGGGATATAGACCGTTATGGACGCATATTATATTTCCACCGAAAGGTATGCTCCGACAGGCCAGGAATGTTGCAAAATATTACGTCTGAGATGATAGGTTGCCTTAGATTAGGACATACAACGTTATAGACGGATATACTGTTCCCACCGAGAAGTAGGGTCCGACACGGCAGGAATGTTGTCAAATATTACATCCGAGATGTTAGGTTGCCTTTGGTTAGGATATATAACGTTATAGACGCATATAATGTTACCACCGAGAAGTAGGGTCCGACACGCCAGGAATGTTGTAAAATATTACGTCTGAGATGATAGGTTGCCTTAGATTAGGACATACAACGTTATAGACGCATATGATGTTCCCACCGAGAAGTAAGGTCCGACACGCCTGGAATGCTGCCAAATATTACATCCGAGATGTCAGGTGGCCTTAGGTTAGGATATTTAACGTTATAGACGTATATATTGTTCCCACCGAGAAGTAGGGACCGACACGCCAGGAAAGTTGTCAAATGTTACATCCGAGATGTTAGGTTGCCTTAGGTTAGGATATATGAGGTTATAGACGTATATACTGTTACCACCGGGACGTAGGGACCGACACGCCTGGAATGTTGTCAAATGTTACATCCGATATGTTAGGTTGCCTTAGGTTGGGATATAGACCGTTCTAGACGCATATTATATTTCCACCGAAAGGTATGCTCCGACAGGCCAGGAATGTTGCAAAATATTACGTCTGAGATGATAGGTTGCCTTAGATTAGGACATACAACGTTATAGACGGATATACTGTTCCCACCGAGAAGTAGGGTCCGACACGGCAGGAATGTTGTCAAATATTACATCCGAGATGTTAGGTTGCCTTTGGTTAGGATATATAACGTTATAGATGCATATAATGTTACCACCGAGACGTAGGGACCGACACGCCTGGAATGTTGTCAAATGTAACATCCGAGTTATTGAGTTGCCTTAGGTTAGGATATATAACGTTATAGACGCATGTAATATTCCCACCGAGAAGTAGGGTCCGACACGCCTGGAATGTTGTAGAATATTACATCCGAGATGTCAGGTTGCCTTAGGTTAGGATATATAATGTTAGAGACGTATATACTGTTCCCACCGAGAAGTAGGGTCCGACACGCCAGGAATGTTGTCAAGTACTACATCCGAGGTATTAGGTTGCCTTATCTTAGGATATATAACGCTATAGACGCATATAACGTTACCACCGAGAAGTAGGGTCCGACACGCCTGGAATGTTGTCAAATATTACATCCGAGATGTCAGGTTGCCTTAGGTTAGGATATATAACGTTATAGACGTATATAGTGTTCCCACCGAGAGGTAGGGTCCGACACGCCAGGAATGTTGTCAAATATTACATCCAAGTAGTTACGTTGCCTTAGGTTAGGATATATAACGTTATAGACGCATGTAATGTTACCACCGATACGTAGGGACCGACACGCCTGGAATGTTGTCAAATGTAACATCCGAGTTATTGAGTTGCCTTAGGTTAGGATATATAACGTTATAGACGCATATAATATTCCCACCGAGAAGTAGGGTCCGACACGCCAGGAATGTTGTCAAGTACTACATCCGAGTTGTTAGGTTGCCTTATGTTAGGATATATAACGTTATAGACGCATGTAACGTTACCACCGAGACGTAGAGACCGACACGCCTGGAATGATGTCAAATGTTACATCCGAGATGTTAGATAGCCTTAGGTTAGGATATATGACGTTATAGACGCATATACTGTTACCACCGGGACGTAGGGACCGACACGCGAGGAAAGTTGTCAAATGTTACATCCGAGATGTTAGGTTGCCTTAGGTTAGGATATATGAGGTTATAGACGTATATACTGTTACCACCGGGACGTAGGGACCGACACGCCTGGAATGTTGTCAAATGTTACATCCGATATGTTAGGTTGCCTTAGGTTGGGATATAGACCGTTATAGACGCATATTATATTTCCACCGAAAGGTATGCTCCGACAGGCCAGGAATGTTGCAAAATATTACGTCTGAGATGATAGGTTGCCTTAGATTAGGACATACAAGGTTATAGACGGATATACTGTTCCCACCGAGAAGTAGGGTCCGACACGCCAGGAATGTTGTCAAATATTACATCCGAGATGTTAGGTTGCCTTTGGTTAGGATATATAACGTTATAGACGCATATAACGTTACCACCGAGAAGTAGGGTCCGACGCGCCAGGAATGTTGTAAAATATTACGTCTGAGATGATAGGTTGCCTTAGATTAGGACATACAACTTTATAGACTCATATAATGTTCCCACCGAGAAGTAGGGTCCGACACGCCTGGAATGCTGCCAAATATTACATCCGAGATGTCAGGTGGCCTTAGGTTAGGTTATTTAACGTTATAGACGTATATATTGTTCCCACCGAGAAGTAGGGTCCAACACGCCAGGAATGTTCTCAAATATTACATCCGAGTTGTTACGTTCCCTTAGGTTAGGATATATAACGTTATAGACGCATATAATATTCCCACCGAGACGTAGGGTCCGACACGCCTGGAATGTTGTAGAATATTACATCCGAGATGTCAGGTTGCCTTAGGTTAGGATATATAATGTTAGAGACGTATATACTGTTCCCACCGAGAAGTGGGGTCCGACACGCCTGGAATGTTGCCAAATATTACATCCGAGATGTTAGGTGGCCATAGGTTAGGATATATAACGTTATAGACGCATATAATGTTACCACCGAGAAGTTGGGTCGGACACGCCAGGAATGTTGTCAAATATTACATCCGAGTTGTTAGGTTGCCTTAGGTTAGGATATATAATGTTATAGACGCATATAATGTTACCACCGAGACGTAGGGACCGACACGCCTGGAATGTTGCCAAATATTACATCCGAGATGTTAGGTGGCCTTAGGTTAGGACATACAACGTTATAGACGCATATAATGTTCCCACCGAGAAGTAGGGTCCGACACGCCTGTAATGCTGCCAAATATTACATCCGAGATGTTAGGTGGCCTTAGGTTAGGATATTTAACGTTATAGACGTATATACTGTTCCCACCGAGAAGTAGGGTCCAACACGCCAGGAATGTTGCCAAATATTACATCCGAGATGTTAGGTGGCCTTAGGTTAGGATATATAATGTTATAGACGTATATACTGTTCCCACCGAGAAGTAGGGTCCGACACGCCAGGAAAGTTGTCAAATGTTACATCCGAGATGTTAGGTTGCCTTAGGTTAGGATATCTAATGTTAGAGACGTATATACTGTTCCCACCGAGAAGTAGGGTCCGACGCGCCTGGAGTGTTGTCAAATATTACATCCGAGTTGTTAGGTTGCCTTAGGTTGGGATATAGACCGTTATAGACGCATATTATATTCCCACCATAAAGTATGCTCCGACAGGCCAGGAATGTTGTAAAATATTACGTCTGAGATGATAGGTTGCCTTAGACTAGGACATACAACGTTATAGACGCATATAATGTTCTCACCGAGAAGTAGGGCCCGATACGCCTGGAATGTTGCCAAATATTACATCCGAGATGTTAGGTGGCCATAGGTTAGGATATATAACGTTATACACGCATATAATGTTACCACCGAGAAGTTGGGTCGGACACGCCAGGAATGTTGTCGAATATTACATCCCAGTTGTTAGGTTGCCTTAGGTTAGGATATATAACGTTATAGACGCATATAATGTTACCACCGAAACGTATTGACCGACACGCCTGAAATGTTGTCAAATATTACATCCGAGTTGTTAGGTTGCCTTAGGTTGGGATATAGACCGTTATAGACGCATATTATATTCCCACCGAAAAGTATGCTCCGACAGGCCAGGAATGTTGTAAAATATTACGTCTGAGATGATAGGTTGCCTTAGATTAGGACATTTAACGTTATAGACGCATATAATGTTCCCACCGAGAAGTAGGGCCCGACACGCCTGGAATGTTGCCAAATATTACATCCGAGATGTTAGGTGGCCTTAGGTTAGGATATATAACGTTATAGACGCATATAATGTTACCACCGAGAAGTTGGGTCCGACACGCCAGGAATGTTGTCGAATATTACATCCCAGTTGTTAGGTTGCCTTATGTTAGGATATATAACGTTATAGACGCATGTAACGTTACCACCGAGACGTAGGGACCGACACGCCTGTAATGATGTCAAATGTTACATCCGAGATGTTAGATAGCCTTAGGTTAGGATATATGACGTTATAGACGTATATACAGTTCCCTCCGAGATGTAGGGTTCGACACGCCTGGAATGTTGTCAAATGTTACATCCGAAATGTTAGGTTGCCTTAGGTTAGGATATATGACGTTATAGACGTATATACTGTTACCACCGGGACGTAGGGACCGACACGCCTGGAATGTTGTCAAATATTACATCCGAGATGTTAGGTGGCCTTAGGTTAGGATATATAACGTTATAGACGCATATAATGTTACCACCGAGAAGTTGGGTCCGACACGCCAGGAATGTTGTCGAATATTACATCCCAGTTGTTAGGTTGCCTTATGTTAGGATATATAACGTTATAGACGCATGTAACGTTACCACCGAGACGTAGGGACCGACACGCCTGGAATGATGTCAAATGTTACATCCGAGATGTTAGATAGCCTTAGGTTAGGATATATGACGTTATAGACGTATATACAGTTCCCTCCGAGATGTAGGGTTCGACACGCCTGGAATGTTGTCAAATGTTACATCCGAAATGTTAGGTTGCCTTAGGTTAGGATATATGACGTTATAGACGTATATACTGTTACCACCGGGACGTAGGGACCGACACGCCTGGAATGTTGTCAAATGTTACATCCGATATGTTAGGTTGCCTTAGGTTGGGATATAGACCATTATAGACGCATATTATATTTCCACCGAAAGGTATGCTCCGACAGGCCAGGAATGTTGCAAAATATTACGTCTGAGATGATAGGTTGCCTTAGATTAGGACATACAACGTTATAGACGGATATACTGTTCCCACCGAAAAGTAGGGTCCGACACGCCAGGAATGTTGTCAAATATTACATCCGAGATGTTAGGTTGCCTTTGGTTAGGATATATAACGTTATAGACGCATATAACGTTACCACCGAGAAGTAGGGTCCGACACGCCAGGAATGTTGTAAAATATTACGTCTGAGATGATAGGTTGCCTTAGATTAGGACATACAACGTTATAGACGCATATAATGTTCCCACCGAGAAGTAGGGTCCGACACGCCTGGAATGCTGCCAAATATTACATCCGAGATGTCAGGTGGCCTTTGGTTAGGATATTTAACGTTATAGACGTATATATTGTTCCCACCGAGAAGTAGGGTCCAACACGCCAGGAATGTTCTCAAATATTACATCCGAGTTGTCAGGTTGCCTTATGTTAGGATATATAACGTTATAGACGCATATAATGTTACCACCGAGACGTAGGGACCGACCCGCCTGAAATGTTGTAGAATATTACATCCGAGATGTCAGGTTGCCTTAGGTTAGGATATATAACGTTATAGACGTATATACTGTTCCCACCGAGAAGTAGGGTCCAACACGCCAGGAATGTTCTCAAATATTACATCCGAGTTGTCAGGTTGCCTTATGTTAGGATATATAACGTTATAGACGCATATAATGTTACCGCCGAGACGTAGGGACCGACCCGCCTGAAATGTTGTAGAATATTACATCCGAGATGTCAGGTTGCCTTAGGTTAGGATATATAATGTTAGAGACGTATATACTGTTCCCACCGAGAAGTAGGGTCCGACACGCCTGGAATGCTGTCAAATATTACATCCGAGATGTTAGTTTGCCTTAGGTTAGGATATATGACGTTATAGACGTATATACTGTTACCACCGGGACGTAGGGACCGACACGCCAGGAAAGTTGTCAAATGTTACATCCGAGATGTTAGGTTGCCTTAGGTTAGGATATATGAGGTTATAGACGTATATACTGTTACCACCGGGACGTAGGGACCGACACGCCTGGAATGTTGTCAAATGTTACATCCGATATGTTAGGTTGCCTTAGGTTGGGATATAGACCGTTATAGACGCATATTATATTTCCACCGAAAGGTATGCTCCGACAGGCCAGGAATGTTGCAAAATATTACGTCTGAGATGATAGGTTGCCTTAGATTAGGACATACAAGGTTATAGACGGATATACTGTTCCCACCGAGAAGTAGGGTCCGACACGCCAGGAATGTTGTCAAATATTACATCCGAGATGTTAGGTTGCCTTTGGTTAGGATATATAACGTTATAGACGCATATAACGTTACCACCGAGAAGTAGGGTCCGACACGCCAGGAATGTTGTAAAATATTACGTCTGAGATGATAGGTTGCCTTAGATTAGGACATACAACGTTATAGACGCATATAATGTTCCCACCGAGAAGTAGGGTCCGACACGCCTGGAATGCTGCCATATATTACATCCGAGATGTCAGGTGGCCTTAGGTTAGGATATTTAACGTTATAGACCTATATATCGTTCCCACCGAGAAGTAGGGTCCGACACGCCAGGAAAGTTGCCAAATGTTACATCCGAGATGTTAGGTTGCCTTAGGTTAGGATATATGACGTTATAGACGTATATACTGTTACCACCGGGACGTAGGGACCGACATGCCTGGAATGTTGTCAAATGTTACATCCGATATGTTAGGTTGCCTTAGGTTGGGATATAGACCGTTATAGACGCATATTATATTCCCACCGAAAAGTATGCTCCGACAGGCCAGGAATGCTGTAAAATATTACGTCTGAGATGATAGGTTGCCTTAGATTAGGACATTTAACGTTATAGACGCATATAATGTTCCCACCGAGAAGTAGGGCCCGACACGCCTGGAATGTTGCCAAATATTACATCCGAGATGTTAGGTGGCCTTAGGTTAGGATATATAACGTTATAGACGCATATAATGTTACCACCGACAAGTTGGGTCCGACACGCCAGGAATGTTGTCGAATATTACATCCCAGTTGTTAGGTTGCCTTAGGTTAGGATATATAACGTTATAGACGCATATAATGTTACCACCGAGACGTAGGGACCGACACGCCTGAAATGTTGTTGAATATTACATCCGAGATGTTAGGTTGCCTTAGGTTAGGATATATAACGTTATAAACGCATATAATGTTACCACCGAGAAGTTTGCGCCGACATGGCAGGAATGTTGTCAAATATTACATCCGAGTTATTAAGTTGTCTTAGGTTGGGATATAGACCGTTATAGACGCATATAATATTCCCACCGAGAAGTAGGGTCCGACACGCCTGGAATGTTGTGGAATATTACATCCGAGGTGTCAGGTTGCCTTAGGTTAGGATATATAATGTTAGAGACGTATATACTGTTCCCACCGAGAAGTAGGGTCCGACACGCCTGGAATGTTGTCAAATATTACATCCGAGATGTTAGTTTGCCTTAGGTTAGGATATATAACGTTATAGACGCATATAATGTTACCACCGAGACGTAGGGACCGACACGCCTGGAATGTTGTCAAATGTAACATCCGAGTTATTGAGTTGCCTTAGGTTAGGATATATAACGTTATAGACGCATATAATATTCCCACCGAGAAGTAGGGTCCGACACGCCAGGAATGTTGTCAAGTATTACATCCGAGTTGTTAGGTTGCCTTATGTTAGGATATATAACGTTATAGACGCATGTAACGTTACCACCGAGAAGTAGGGTCCAACACGCCAGGAATGTTCTCAAATATTACATCCGAGTTGTCAGGTTGCCTTATGTTAGGATATATAACGTTATAGACGCATATAATGTTACCACCGAGACGTAGGGACCGACCCGCCTGAAATGTTGTAGAATATTACATCCGAGATGTCAGGTTGCCTTAGGTTAGGATATATAACGTTATAGACGTATATACTGTTCCCACCGAGAAGTAGGGTCCGACACGCCTAGAATGTTGTAGGATATTACATCCGAGATGTCAGGTTGCCTTAGGTTAGGATATATAATGTTAGAGACGTATATACTGTTCCCACCGAGAAGTAGGGTCCGACACGCCTGGAATGTTGTAGAATATTACATCCGAGATGTCAGGTTGCCTTAGGTTAGGATATATAATGTTAGAGACGTATATACTGTTCCCACCGAGAAGTAGGGTCCGACACGCCTGGAATGTTGTCAAATATTACATCCGAAATGTTAGTTTGCCTTAGGTTAGGATATATAACGTTATAGATGCATATAATGTTACCACCGAGACGTAGGGACCGACACGCCTGGAATGTTGTCAAATGTAACATCCGAGTTATTGAGTTGCCTTAGGTTAGGATATATAACGTTATAGATGCATATAATATTCCCACCGAGAAGTAGGGTCCGACACGCCAGGAATGTTGTCAAGTATTACATCCGAGTTGTTAGGTTGCCTTATGTTAGGATATATAACGTTATAGACGCATGTAACGTTACCACCGAGACGAAGGGACCGACACGCCTGGAATGATGTCAAATGTTACATCCGAGACGTTAGATAGCCTTAGGTTAGAATATATGACGTTATAGACGTATATACAGTTCCCTCCGAGAAGTAGGGTTCGACACGCCTGGAATGTTGTCAAATGTTACATCCGAGATGTTAGGTTGCCTTAGGTTAGGATATATGACGTTATAGACGTATATACTGTTACCACCGGGACGTAGGGACCGACACGCCTGGAATGTTGTCAAATGTTACATCCGATATGTTAGGTTGCCTTAGGTTGGGATATAGACCGTTATAGACGCATATTATATTTCCACCGAAAGGTATGCTCCGACAGGCCAGGAATGTTGCAAAATATTACGTCTGAGATGATAGGTTGCCTTAGATTAGGACATACAACGTTATAGACGGATATACTGTTCCCACCGAGAAGTAGGGTCCGACACGGCAGGAATGTTGTCAAATATTACATCCGAGATGTTAGGTTGCCTTTGGTTAGGATATATAACGTTATAGACGCATATAATGTTACCACCGAGAAGTAGGGTCCGACACGCCAGGAATGTTGTAAAATATTACGTCTGAGATGATAGGTTGCCTTAGATTAGGACATACAACGTTATAGACGCATATGATGTTCCCACCGAGAAGTAAGGTCCGACACGCCTGGAATGCTGCCAAATATTACATCCGAGATGTCAGGTGGCCTTAGGTTAGGATATTTAACGTTATAGACGTATATATTGTTCCCACCGAGAAGTAGGGACCGACACGCCAGGAAAGTTGTCAAATGTTACATCCGAGATGTTAGGTTGCCTTAGGTTAGGATATATGAGGTTATAGACGTATATACTGTTACCACCGGGACGTAGGGACCGACACGCCTGGAATGTTGTCAAATGTTACATCCGATATGTTAGGTTGCCTTAGGTTGGGATATAGACCGTTATAGACGCATATTATATTTCCACCGAAAGGTATGCTCCGACAGGCCAGGAATGTTGCAAAATATTACGTCTGAGATGATAGGTTGCCTTAGATTAGGACATACAACGTTATGGACGGATATACTGTTCCCACCGAGAAGTAGGGTCCGACACGCCAGGAATGTTGTCAAATATTACATCCGAGATGTTAGGTTGCCTTTGGTTAGGATATATAACGTTATAGACGCATATAACGTTACCACCGAGAAGTAGGGTCCGACACGCCAGGAATGTTGTAAAATATTACGTCTGAGATGATAGGTTGCCTTAGATTAGGACATACAACGTTATAGACGCATGTAATATTCCCACCGAGAAGTAGGGTCCGACACGCCTGGAATGTTGTAGAATATTACATCCGAGATGTCAGGTTGCCTTAGGTTAGGATATATAATGTTAGAGACGTATATACTGTTCCCACCGAGAAGTAGGGTCCGACACGCCAGGAATGTTGTCAAGTACTACATCCGAGGTATTAGGTTGCCTTATCTTAGGATATATAACGCTATAGACGCATATAACGTTACCACCGAGAAGTAGGGTCCGACACGCCTGGAATGTTGTCAAATATTACATCCGAGATGTCAGGTTGCCTTAGGTTAGGATATATAACGTTATAGACGTATATAGTGTTCCCACCGAGAGGTAGGGTCCGACACGCCAGGAATGTTTTCAAATATTACATCCAAGTAGTTACGTTGCCTTAGGTTAGGATATATAACGTTATAGACGCATGTAATGTTACCACCGATACGTAGGGACCGACACGCCTGGAATGTTGTCAAATGTAACATCCGAGTTATTGAGTTGCCTTAGGTTAGGATATATAACGTTATAGACGCATATAATATTCCCACCGAGAAGTAGGGTCCGACACGCCAGGAATGTTGTCAAGTACTACATCCGAGTTGTTAGGTTGCCTTATGTTAGGATATATAACGTTATAGACGCATGTAACGTTACCACCGAGACGTAGAGACCGACACGCCTGGAATGATGTCAAATGTTACATCCGAGATGTTAGATAGCCTTAGGTTAGGATATATGACGTTATAGACGTATATACTGTTACCACCGGGACGTAGGGACCGACACGCCATGAAAGTTGTCAAATGTTACATCCGAGATGTTAGGTTGCCTTAGGTTAGGATATATGAGGTTATAGACGTATATACTGTTACCACCGGGACGTAGGGACCGACACGCCTGGAATGTTGTCAAATGTTACATCCGATATGTTAGGTTGCCTTAGGTTGGGATATAGACCGTTATAGACGCATATTATATTTCCACCGAAAGGTATGCTCCGACAGGCCAGGAATGTTGCAAAATATTACGTCTGAGATGATAGGTTGCCTTAGATTAGGACATACAAGGTTATAGACGGATATACTGTTCCCACCGAGAAGTAGGGTCCGACACGCCAGGAATGTTGTCAAATATTACATCCGAGATGTTAGGTTGCCTTTGGTTAGGATATATAACGTTATAGACGCATATAACGTTACCACCGAGAAGTAGGGTCCGACACGCCAGGAATGTTGTAAAATATTACGTCTGAGATGATAGGTTGCCTTAGATTAGGACATACAACTTTATAGACTCATATAATGTTCCCACCGAGAAGTAGGGTCCGACACGCCTGGAATGCTGCCAAATATTACATCCGAGATGTCAGGTGGCCTTAGGTTAGGTTATTTAACGTTATAGACGTATATATTGTTCCCACCGAGAAGTAGGGTCCAACACGCCAGGAATGTTCTCAAATATTACATCCGAGTTGTTACGTTCCCTTAGGTTAGGATATATAACGTTATAGACGCATATAATATTCCCACCGAGACGTAGGGTCCGACACGCCTGGAATGTTGTAGAATATTACATCCGAGATGTCAGGTTGCCTTAGGTTAGGATATATAATGTTAGAGACGTATATACTGTTCCCACCGAGAAGTGGGGTCCGACACGCCTGGAATGTTGCCAAATATTACATCCGAGATGTTAGGTGGCCATAGGTTAGGATATATAACGTTATAGACGCATATAATGTTACCACCGAGAAGTTGGGTCGGACACGCCAGGAATGTTGTCAAATATTACATCCGAGTTGTTAGGTTACCTTAGGTTAGGATATATAATGTTATAGACGCATATAATGTTACCACCGAGACGTAGGGACCGACACGCCTGGAATGTTGCCAAATATTACATCCGAGATGTTAGGTGGCCTTAGGTTAGGACATACAACGTTATAGACGCATATAATGTTCCCACCGAGAAGTAGGGTCCGACACGCCTGTAATGCTGCCAAATATTACATCCGAGATGTTAGGTGGCCTTAGGTTAGGATATTTAACGTTATAGACGTATATACTGTTCCCACCGAGAAGTAGGGTCCAACACGCCAGGAATGTTGCCAAATATTACATCCGAGATGTTAGGTGGCCTTAGGTTAGGATATATAATGTTATAGACGTATATACTGTTCCCACCGAGAAGTAGGGTCCGACACGCCAGGAAAGTTGTCAAATGTTACATCCGAGATGTTAGGTTGCCTTAGGTTAGGATATCTAATGTTAGAGACGTATATACTGTTCCCACCGAGAAGTAGGGTCCGACGCGCCTGGAATGTTGTCAAATATTACATCCGAGTTGTTAGGTTGCCTTAGGTTGGGATATAGACCGTTATAGACGCATATTATATTCCCACCATAAAGTATGCTCCGACAGGCCAGGAATGTTGTAAAATATTACGTCTGAGATGATAGGTTGCCTTAGACTAGGACATACAACGTTATAGACGCATATAATGTTCTCACCGAGAAGTAGGGCCCGATACGCCTGGAATGTTGCCAAATATTACATCCGAGATGTTAGGTGGCCATAGGTTAGGATATATAACGTTATACACGCATATAATGTTACCACCGAGAAGTTGGGTCGGACACGCCAGGAATGTTGTCGAATATTACATCCCAGTTGTTAGGTTGCCTTAGGTTAGGATATATAACGTTATAGACGCATATAATGTTACCACCGAAACGTATTGACCGACACGCCTGAAATGTTGTCAAATATTACATCCGAGTTGTTAGGTTGCCTTAGGTTGGGATATAGACCGTTATAGACGCATATTATATTCCCACCGAAAAGTATGCTCCGACAGGCCAGGAATGTTGTAAAATATTACGTCTGAGATGATAGGTTGCCTTAGATTAGGACATTTAACGTTATAGACGCATATAATGTTCCCACCGAGAAGTAGGGCCCGACACGCCTGGAATGTTGCCAAATATTACATCCGAGATGTTAGGTGGCCTTAGGTTAGGATATATAACGTTATAGACGCATATAATGTTACCACCGAGAAGTTGGGTCTGACACGCCAGGAATGTTGTCGAATATTACATCCCAGTTGTTAGGTTGCCTTATGTTAGGATATATAACGTTATAGACGCATGTAACGTTACCACCGAGACGTAGGGACCGACACGCCTGGACTGATGTCAAATGTTACATCCGAGATGTTAGATAGCCTTAGGTTAGGATATATGACGTTATAGACGTATATACAGTTCCCTCCGAGATGTAGGGTTCGACACGCCTGGAATGTTGTCAAATGTTACATCCGAAATGTTAGGTTGCCTTAGGTTAGGATATATGACGTTATAGACGTATATACTGTTACCACTGGGACGTAGGGACCGACACGCCTGGAATGTTGTCAAATGTTACATCCGATATGTTAGGTTGCCTTAGTTTGGGATATAGACCATTATAGACGCATATTATATTTCCACCGAAAGGTATGCTCCGACAGGCCAGGAATGTTGCAAAATATTACGTCTGAGATGATAGGTTGCCTTAGATTAGGACATACAACGTTATAGACGGATATACTGTTCCCACCGAAAAGTAGGGTCCGACACGCCAGGAATGTTGTCAAATATTACATCCGAGATGTTAGGTTGCCTTTGGTTAGGATATATAACGTTATAGACGCATATAATGTTACCGCCGAGACGTAGGGACCGACCCGCCTGAAATGTTGTAGAATATTACATCCGAGATGTCAGGTTGCCTTAGGTTAGGATATATAATGTTAGAGACGTATATACTGTTCCCACCGAGAAGTAGGGTCCGACACGCCTGGAATGCTGTCAAATATTACATCCGAGATGTTAGTTTGCCTTAGGTTAGGATATATGACGTTATAGACGTATATACTGTTACCACCGGGACGTAGGGACCGACACGCCAGGAAAGTTGTCAAATGTTACATCCGAGATGGTAGGTTGCCTTAGGTTAGGATATATGAGGTTATAGACGTATATACTGTTACCACCGGGACGTAGGGACCGACACGCCTGGAATGTTGTCAAATGTTACATCCGATATGTTAGGTTGCCTTAGGTTGGGATATAGACCGTTATAGACGCATATTATATTCCCACCGAAAAGTATGCTCCGACAGGCCAGGAATGTTGTAAAATATTACGTCTGAGATGATAGGTTGCCTTAGATTAGGACATACAACGTTATAGACGCATATAATGTTCCCACCGAGAAGTAGGGCCCGACACGCCTGGAATGTTGCCAAATATTACATCCGAGATGTTAGGTGGCCTTAGGTTAGGATATATAACGTTATAGACGCATATAATGTTACCACCGAGACGTAGGGACCGACACGCCTGAAATGTTGTTGAATATTACATCCGAGATGTCAGGTTGCCTTAGGTTAGGATATATAATGTTAGAGACGTATATACTGTTCCCACCGAGAAGTAGGGTCCGACACGCCTGGAATGTTGTCAAATATTACATCCGCGATGTTAGGTTTCCTTAGGTTAGGATATATAACGTTATAGACGCATGTAATGTTACCACCGAGACGTAGGGACCGACACGCCTGGAATGTTGTCAAATGTTACATCCGAGATGTTAGATTGCCTTAGGTTAGGATATATAACGTTATAGACGCATATAATATTCCCACCGAGAAGTAGGGTCCGACACGCGTGGAATGTTGTAGAATATTACATCCGAGATGTCAGGTTGCCTTAGGTTAGGATATATAATGTTAGAGACGTATATACTGTTCCCACCGAGAAGTAGGGTCCGAAACGCCTGGAATGTTGTCAAATATTACATCCGAGATGTTAGTTTGCCTTAGGTTAGGATATATAACGTTATAGACGCATATAATGTTACCACCGAGACGTAGGGACCGACACGCCTGGAATGATGTCAAATGTTACATCCGAGATGTTAGATAGCCTTAGGTTAGGATATATGACGTTATAGACGTATATACAGTTCCCTCCGAGAAGTAGGGTTCGACACGCCTGGAATGTTGTCAAATGTTACATCCGAGATGTTAGGTTGCCTTAGGTTAGGATATATGACGTTATAGACGTATATACTGTTACCACCGGGACGTAGGGACCGACACGCCTGGAATGTTGGCAAATGTTACATCCGATATGTTAGGTTGCCTTAGGTTGGGATATAGACGGTTATAGACGCATATTATATTTCCACCGAAAGGTATGCTCCGACAGGCCAGGAATGTTGCAAAATATTACGTCTGAGATGATAGGTTGCCTTAGATTAGGACATACAACGTTATAGACGGACATACTGTTCCCACCGAGAAGTAGGGTCCGACACGCCAGGAATGTTGTCAAATATTACATCCGAGATGTTAGGTTGCCTTTGGTTAGGATATATAACGTTATAGACGCATATAACGTTACCACCGAGAAGTAGGGTCCGACACGCCAGGAATGTTGTCAAATATTACGTCTGAGATGATAGGTTGCCTTAGATTAGGACATACAACGTTATAGACGCATATAATGTTCCCACCGAGAAGTTGGGTCCGACACGCCAGGAATGTTGTCGAATATTACATCCCAGTTGTTAGGTTGCCTTAGGTTAGGATATATAACGTTATAGACGCATATAATGTTACCACCGAGACGTAGGGACCGACACGCCTGAAATGTTGTTGAATATTACATCCGAGATGTTAGGTTGCCTTAGGTTAGGATATATAACGTTATAAACGCATATAATGTTACCACCGAGAAGTTTGCGCCGACATGGCAGGAATGTTGTCAAATATTACATCCGAGTTATTAAGTTGCCTTAGGTTGGGATATAGACCGTTATAGACGCATATAATATTCCCACCGAGAAGTAGGGTCCGACACGCCTGGAATGTTGTCAAATATTACATCCGAGATGTTAGTTTGCCTTAGGTTAGGATATATAACTTTATAGACGCATAAAATGTTACCACCGAGACGTAGGGACCGACACGCCTGGAATGTTGTCAAATGTAACATCCGAGTTATTGAGTTGCCTTAGGTTAGGATATATAACGTTATAGACGCATATAATATTCCCACCGAGAAGTAGGGTCCGACACGCCAGGAATGTTGTCAAGTATTACATCCGAGTTGTTAGGTTGCCTTATGTTAGGATATATAACGTTATAGACGCATGTAACGTTACCGCCGAGACGTAGGGACCGACACGCCTGGAATGATGTCAAATGTTACATCCGAGATGTTAGATAGCCTTAGGTTAGGATATATGACGTTATAGACGTATATACAGTTCCCTCCGAGAAGTAGGGTTCGACACGCCAGGAATGTTCTCAAATATTACATCCGAGTTGTTAGGTTGCCTTATGTTAGGATATATAACGTTATAGACGCATATAATGTTACCACCGAGACGTAGGGACCGACCCGCCTGAAATGTTGTAGAATATTACATCCGAGATGTCAGGTTGCCTTAGGTTAGGATATATAACGTTATAGACGTATATACTGTTCTCACCGAGAAGTAGGGTCCGACACGCCTGGAATGTTGTAGAATATTACATCCCAGTTGTTAGGTTGCCTTAGGTTAGGATATATTACGTTATAGACGCATATAATGTTACCACCGAGACGTATTGACCGACACTCCTGAAGTGTTGTCAAATATTACATCCGAGTTGTTAGGTTGCCTTAGGTTGGGATATAGACCGTTATAGACGCATATAATGTTACCACCGGGACGTAGGGTCCGACACGCCTGGAATGTTGTCAAATGTTACATCCGATATGTTAGGTTGCCTTAGGTTGGGATATAGACCGTTATAGACGCATATTATATTTCCACCGAAAGGTATGCTCCGTCAGGCCAGGAATGTTGCAAAATATTACGTCTGAGATGATAGGTTGCCTTAGATTAGGACATACAACGTTATAGACGGATATACTTTTCCCACCGAGAAGTAGGGTCCGACACGCCAGGAATGTTGTCAAATATTACATCCGAGATGTTAGGTGGCCTTAGGTTAGGATATATAACGTTATAGACGTATATACTGTTCCCACCGAGAAGTAGGGTCCGTCACGCCAGGAATGTTGTCAAATGTTACATCCGAGATGTTAGGTTGCCTTTGGTTAGGATATATAACGTTATAGACGCATATAACGTTACCACCGAGAAGTAGGGTCCGACACTCCAGGAATGTTGTAAAATATTACATCCGAGTTGTTAGGTTGCCTTAGTTTGGGATATAGACCGTTATAGACGCATATAATGTTACCACCGAGAAGTAGGGTCCGACACGCCTGGAATGCTGCCAAATATTACATCCGAGATGTTAGGTGGCCTTAGGTTAGGATATTTAACGTTATAGACGTATATACTGTTCCCACCGAGAAGTAGGGTCCAACACGCCAGGAATGTTGCCAAATATTACATCCGAGATGTTAGGTGGCCTTAGGTTAGGATATATAACGTTATAGACGTATATACTGTTCCCACCGAGAAGTAGGGTCCGACACGCCAGGAAAGTTGTCAAATGTTACATCCGAGATGTTAGGTTGCCTTAGGTTGGGATATAGACCGTTATAGACGCATATTATATTCCCACCGAAAAGTATGCTCCGACAGGCCAGGAATGTTGTAAAATATTACGTCTGAGATGATAGGTTGCCTTAGATTAGGACATACAACGTTATAGACGCATATAATGTTCCCACCGAGAAGTAGGGCCCGACACGCCTGGAATGTTGTCGACTATTACATCCCAGTTGTTAGGTTGCCTTAGGTTAGGATATATAATGTTAGAGACGTATATACTGTTCCCACCGAGAAGTAGGGTCCGACACGCCTGGAATGTTGTCAAATATTACATCCGAGTTGTTAGGTTGCCTTAGGTTGGGATATAGACCGTTATAGACGCATATAATGTTACCACCGGGACGTAGGGTCCGACACGCCTGGAATGTTGTCAAATGTTACATCCGATATGTTAGGTTGCCTTAGGTTGGGATATAGACCGTTATAGACGCATATTATATTTCCACCGAAAGGTATGCTCCGTCAGGCCAGGAATGTTGCAAAATATTACGTCTGAGATGATAGGTTGCCTTAGATTAGGACATACAACGTTATAGACGGATATACTTTTCCCACCGAGAAGTAGGGTCCGACACGCCAGGAATGTTGTCAAATATTACATCCGAGATGTTAGGTGGCCTTAGGTTAGGATATATAACGTTATAGACGTATATACTGTTCCCACCGAGAAGTAGGGTCCGTCACGCCAGGAATGTTGTCAAATGTTACATCCGAGATGTTAGGTTGCCTTTGGTTAGGATATATAACGTTATAGACGCATATAACGTTACCACCGAGAAGTAGGGTCCGACACTCCAGGAATGTTGTAAAATATTACATCCGAGTTGTTAGGTTGCCTTAGGTTGGGATATAGACCGTTATAGACGCATATAATGTTACCACCGAGAAGTAGGGTCCGACACGCCTGGAATGCTGCCAAATATTACATCCGAGATGTTAGGTGGCCTTAGGTTAGGATATTTAACGTTATAGACGTATATACTGTTCCCACCGAGAAGTAGGGTCCAACACGCCAGGAATGTTGCCAAATATTACATCCGAGATGTTAGGTGGCCTTAGGTTAGGATATATAACGTTATAGACGTATATACTGTTCCCACCGAGAAGTAGGGTCCGACACGCCAGGAAAGTTGTCAAATGTTACATCCGAGATGTTAGGTTGCCTTAGGTTGGGATATAGACCGTTATAGACGCATATTATATTCCCACCGAAAAGTATGCTCCGACAGGCCAGGAATGTTGTAAAATATTACGTCTGAGATGATAGGTTGCCTTAGATTAGGACATACAACGTTATAGACGCATATAATGTTCCCACCGAGAAGTAGGGCCCGACACGCCTGGAATGTTGTCGACTATTACATCCCAGTTGTTAGGTTGCCTTAGGTTAGGATATATAACGTTATAGACGCATATAATGTTACCAGCGAGACGTATTGACCGACACGCCTGAAATGTTGTCAAATATTACATCCGAGTTGTTAGGTTGCCTTAGGTTGGGATATAGACCGTTATAGACGCATATTATATTCCCACCGAAAAGTATGCTCCGACAGGCCAGGAATGTTGTAAAATATTACGTCTGAGATGATAGGTTGCCTTAGATTAGGACATACAACGTTATAGACGCATATAATGTTCCCACCGAGAAGTAGGGCCCGACACGCCTGGAATGTTGCCAAATATTGCATCCGAGATGTTAGGTGGCCTTAGGTTAGGATATATAACGTTATAGACGCATATAACGTTACCACCGAGAAGTTGGGTCCGACACGCCAGGAATGTTGTCGAATATTACATCCCAGTATTTCGGTTGCCTTAGGTTAGGATATATAACGTTATAGACGCATATAATGTTACCACCGAGACGTAGGGACCGACACGCCTGAAATGTTGTTGAATATTACATCCGAGATGTTAGGTTGCCTTAGGTTAGGATATATAACGTTATAAACGCATATAATGTTACCACCGAGAAGTTTGCGCCGACATGGCAGGAATGTTGTCAAATATTACATCCGAGTTATTAAGATGCCTTAGGTTGGGATATAGACCGTTATAGACGCATGTAATATTCCCACCGAGAAGTAGGGTCCGACACGCCTGGAATGTTGCAGAATATTACATCCGAGATGTCAGGTTGCCTTAGGTTAGGATATATAATGTTAGAGACGTATATACTGTTCCCACCGAGAAGTAGGGTCCGACACGCCAGGAATGTTGTCAAGTACTACATCCGAGGTGTTAGGTTGCCTTATCTTAGGATATATAACGCTATAGACGCATATAACGTTACCACCGAGAAGTAGGGTCTGACACGCCTGGAATGTTGTCAAATATTACATCCGAGATGTTAGGTTGCCTTTGGTTAGGATATATAACGTTATAGACGCATATAACGTTACCACCGAGAAGTAGGGTCCGACACGCCAGGAATGTTGTAAAATATTACGTCTGAGATGATAGGTTGCCTTAGATTAGGACATACAACTTTATAGACTCATATAATGTTCCCACCGAGAAGTAGGGTCCGACACGCCTGGAATGCTGCCAAATATTACATCCGAGATGTCAGGTGGCCTTAGGTTAGGATATTTAACGTTATAGACGTATATATTGTTCCCACCGAGAAGTAGGGTCCAACACGCCAGGAATGTTCTCAAATATTACATCCGAGTTGTTAGGTTGCCTTATGTTAGGATATATAACGTTATAGACGCATATAATATTCCCACCGAGAAGTAGGGTCCGACACGCCAGGAATGTTGTCAAGTATTACATCCGAGTTGTTAGGTTGCCTTATGTTAGGATATATAACGTTATAGACGCATGTAACGTTACCACCGAGACGTAGGGACCGACACGCCTGGAATGATGTCAAATGTTACATCCGAGATGTTAGGTTGCCTTTGGTTAGGATATATAACGTTATAGACGCATATAACGTTACCACCGAGAAGTAGGGTCCGACACGCCTGGAATGCTGCCAAATATTACATCCGAGATGTCAGGTGGCCTTAGGTTAGGATATTTAACGTTATAGATGTATATATTGTTCCCACCGAGAAGTAGGGTCTAACACGCCAGGAATGTTCTCAAATATTACATCCGAGTTGTTAGGTTGCCTTATGTTAGGATATATAACGTTATAGACGCATATAATGTTACCACCGAGACGTAGGGACCGACACGCCTGAAATGTTGTTGAATATTACATCCGAGATGTTAGGTTGCCTTAGGTTAGGATATATAACGTTATAAACGCATATAATGTTACCACCGAGAAGTTTGCGCCGACATGGCAGGAATGTTGTCAAATATTACATCCGAGTTATTAAGTTGCCTTAGGTTGGGATATAGACCGTTATAGACGCATATAATATTCCCACCGAGAAGTAGGGTCCGACACGCCTGGAATGTTGTCAAATATTACATCCGAGATGTTAGTTTGCCTTAGGTTAGGATATATAACTTTATAGACGCATAAAATGTTACCACCGAGACGTAGGGACCGACACGCCTGGAATGTTGTCAAATGTAACATCCGAGTTATTGAGTTGCCTTAGGTTAGGATATATAACGTTATAGACGCATATAATATTCCCACCGAGAAGTAGGGTCCGACACGCCAGGAATGTTGTCAAGTATTACATCCGAGTTGTTAGGTTGCCTTATGTTAGGATATATAACGTTATAGACGCATGTAACGTTACCGCCGAGACGTAGGGACCGACACGCCTGGAATGATGTCAAATGTTACATCCGAGATGTTAGATAGCCTTAGGTTAGGATATATGACGTTATAGACGTATATACAGTTCCCTCCGAGAAGTAGGGTTCGACACGCCAGGAATGTTCTCAAATATTACATCCGAGTTGTTAGGTTGCCTTATGTTAGGATATATAACGTTATAGACGCATATAATGTTACCACCGAGACGTAGGGACCGACCCGCCTGAAATGTTGTAGAATATTACATCCGAGATGTCAGGTTGCCTTAGGTTAGGATATATAACGTTATAGACGTATATACTGTTCTCACCGAGAAGTAGGGTCCGACACGCCTGGAATGTTGTAGAATATTACATCCGAGATGTCAGGTTGCCTTAGGTTAGGATATATAATGTTAGAGACGTATATACTGTTCCCACCGAGAAGTAGGGTCCGACACGCCTGGAATGTTGTCAAATATTACATCCGAGTTGTTAGGTTGCCTTAGGTTGGGATATAGACCGTTATAGACGCATATAATGTTACCACCGGGACGTAGGGTCCGACACGCCTGGAATGTTGTCAAATGTTACATCCGATATGTTAGGTTGCCTTAGGTTGGGATATAGACCGTTATAGACGCATATTATATTTCCACCGAAAGGTATGCTCCGTCAGGCCAGGAATGTTGCAAAATATTACGTCTGAGATGATAGGTTGCCTTAGATTAGGACATACAACGTTATAGACGGATATACTTTTCCCACCGAGAAGTAGGGTTCGACACGCCAGGAATGTTGTCAAATATTACATCCGAGATGTTAGGTGGCCTTAGGTTAGGATATATAACGTTATAGACGTATATACTGTTCCCACCGAGAAGTAGGGTCCGTCACGCCAGGAATGTTGTCAAATGTTACATCCGAGATGTTAGGTTGCCTTTGGTTAGGATATATAACGTTATAGACGCATATAACGTTACCACCGAGAAGTAGGGTCCGACACTCCAGGAATGTTGTAAAATATTACATCCGAGTTGTTAGGTTGCCTTAGGTTGGGATATAGACCGTTATAGACGCATATAATGTTACCACCGAGAAGTAGGGTCCGACACGCCTGGAATGCTGCCAAATATTACATCCGAGATGTTAGGTGGCCTTAGGTTAGGATATTTAACATTATAGATGTATATACTGTTCCCACCGAGAAGTAGGGTCCAACACGCCAGGAATGTTGCCAAATATTACATCCGAGATGTTAGGTGGCCTTAGGTTAGGATATATAACGTTATAGACGTATATACTGTTCCCACCGAGAAGTAGGGTCCGACACGCCAGGAAAGTTGTCAAATGTTACATCCGAGATGTTAGGTTGCCTTAGGTTGGGATATAGACCGTTATAGACGCATATTATATTCCCACCGAAAAGTATGCTCCGACAGGCCAGGAATGTTGTAAAATATTACGTCTGAGATGATAGGTTGCCTTAGATTAGGACATACAACGTTATAGACGCATATAATGTTCCCACCGAGAAGTAGGGCCCGACACGCCTGGAATGTTGTCGACTATTACATCCCAGTTGTTAGGTTGCCTTAGGTTAGGATATATAATGTTAGAGACGTATATACTGTTCCCACCGAGAAGTAGGGTCCGACACGCCTGGAATGTTGTCAAATATTACATCCGAGTTGTTAGGTTGCCTTAGGTTGGGATATAGACCGTTATAGACGCATATAATGTTACCACCGGGACGTAGGGTCCGACACGCCTGGAATGTTGTCAAATGTTACATCCGATATGTTAGGTTGCCTTAGGTTGGGATATAGACCGTTATAGACGCATATTATATTTCCACCGAAAGGTATGCTCCGTCAGGCCAGGAATGTTGCAAAATATTACGTCTGAGATGATAGGTTGCCTTAGATTAGGACATACAACGTTATAGACGGATATACTTTTCCCACCGAGAAGTAGGGTCCGACACGCCAGGAATGTTGTCAAATATTACATCCGAGATGTTAGGTGGCCTTAGGTTAGGATATATAACGTTATAGACGTATATACTGTTCCCACCGAGAAGTAGGGTCCGTCACGCCAGGAATGTTGTCAAATGTTACATCCGAGATGTTAGGTTGCCTTTGGTTAGGATATATAACGTTATAGACGCATATAACGTTACCACCGAGAAGTAGGGTCCGACACTCCAGGAATGTTGTAAAATATTACATCCGAGTTGTTAGGTTGCCTTAGGTTGGGATATAGACCGTTATAGACGCATATAATGTTACCACCGAGAAGTAGGGTCCGACACGCCTGGAATGCTGCCAAATATTACATCCGAGATGTTAGGTGGCCTTAGGTTAGGATATTTAACGTTATAGACGTATATACTGTTCCCACCGAGAAGTAGGGTCCAACACGCCAGGAATGTTGCCAAATATTACATCCGAGATGTTAGGTGGCCTTAGGTTAGGATATATAACGTTATAGACGTATATACTGTTCCCACCGAGAAGTAGGGTCCGACACGCCAGGAAAGTTGTCAAATGTTACATCCGAGATGTTAGGTTGCCTTAGGTTGGGATATAGACCGTTATAGACGCATATTATATTCCCACCGAAAAGTATGCTCCGACAGGCCAGGAATGTTGTAAAATATTACGTCTGAGATGATAGGTTGCCTTAGATTAGGACATACAACGTTATAGACGCATATAATGTTCCCACCGAGAAGTAGGGCCCGACACGCCTGGAATGTTGTCGACTATTACATCCCAGTTGTTAGGTTGCCTTAGGTTAGGATATATAACGTTATAGACGCATATAATGTTACCAGCGAGACGTATTGACCGACACGCCTGAAATGTTGTCAAATATTACATCCGAGTTGTTAGGTTGCCTTAGGTTGGGATATAGACCGTTATAGACGCATATTATATTCCCACCGAAAAGTATGCTCCGACAGGCCAGGAATGTTGTAAAATATTACGTCTGAGATGATAGGTTGCCTTAGATTAGGACATACAACGTTATAGACGCATATAATGTTCCCACCGAGAAGTAGGGCCCGACACGCCTGGAATGTTGCCAAATATTACATCCGAGATGTTAGGTGGCCTTAGGTTAGGATATATAACGTTATAGACGCATATAACGTTACCACCGAGAAGTTGGGTCCGACACGCCAGGAATGTTGTCGAATATTACATCCCAGTATTTAGGTTGCCTTAGGTTAGGATATATAACGTTATAGACGCATATAATGTTACCACCGAGACGTAGGGACCGACACGCCTGAAATGTTGTTGAATATTACATCCGAGATGTTAGGTTGCCTTAGGTTAGGATATATAACGTTATAAACGCATATAATGTTACCACCGAGAAGTTTGCGCCGACATGGCAGGAATGTTGTCAAATATTACATCCGAGTTATTAAGATGCCTTAGGTTGGGATATAGACCGTTATAGACGCATGTAATATTCCCACCGAGAAGTAGGGTCCGACACGCCTGGAATGTTGCAGAATATTACATCCGAGATGTCAGGTTGCCTTAGGTTAGGATATATAATGTTAGAGACGTATATACTGTTCCCACCGAGAAGTAGGGTCCGACACGCCAGGAATGTTGTCAAGTACTACATCCGAGGTGTTAGGTTGCCTTATCTTAGGATATATAACGCTATAGACGCATATAACGTTACCACCGAGAAGTAGGGTCTGACACGCCTGGAATGTTGTCAAATATTACATCCGAGATGTTAGGTTGCCTTTGGTTAGGATATATAACGTTATAGACGCATATAACGTTACCACCGAGAAGTAGGGTCCGACACGCCAGGAATGTTGTAAAATATTACGTCTGAGATGATAGGTTGCCTTAGATTAGGACATACAACTTTATAGACTCATATAATGTTCCCACCGAGAAGTAGGGTCCGACACGCCTGGAATGCTGCCAAATATTACATCCGAGGTGTCAGGTGGCCTTAGGTTAGGATATTTAACGTTATAGACGTATATATTGTTCCCACCGAGAAGTAGGGTCCAACACGCCAGGAATGTTCTCAAATATTACATCCGAGTTGTTAGGTTGCCTTATGTTAGGATATATAACGTTATAGACGCATATAATATTCCCACCGAGAAGTAGGGTCCGACACGCCAGGAATGTTGTCAAGTATTACATCCGAGTTGTTAGGTTGCCTTATGTTAGGATATATAACGTTATAGACGCATGTAACGTTACCACCGAGACGTAGGGACCGACACGCCTGGAATGATGTCAAATGTTACATCCGAGATGTTAGGTTGCCTTTGGTTAGGATATATAACGTTATAGACGCATATAACGTTACCACCGAGAAGTAGGGTCCGACACGCCTGGAATGCTGCCAAATATTACATCCGAGATGTCAGGTGGCCTTAGGTTAGGATATTTAACGTTATAGATGTATATATTGTTCCCACCGAGAAGTAGGGTCTAACACGCCAGGAATGTTCTCAAATATTACATCCGAGTTGTTAGGTTGCCTTATGTTAGGATATATAACGTTATAGACGCATATAATGTTACCACCGAGACGTAGGGACCGACACGCCTGAAATGTTGTTGAATATTACATCCGAGATGTTAGGTTGCCTTAGGTTAGGATATATAACGTTATAAACGCATATAATGTTACCACCGAGAAGTTTGCGCCGACATGGCAGGAATGTTGTCAAATATTACATCCGAGTTATTAAGATGCCTTAGGTTGGGATATAGACCGTTATAGACGCATGTAATATTCCCACCGAGAAGTAGGGTCCGACACGCCTGGAATGTTGCCAAATATTACATCCGAGATGTTAGGTGGCCTTAGGTTAGGATATATAACGTTATAGACGCATATAACGTTACCACCGAGAAGTTGGGTCCGACACGCCAGGAATGTTGTCGAATATTACATCCCAGTATTTAGGTTGCCTTAGGTTAGGATATATAACGTTATAGACGCATATAATGTTACCACCGAGACGTAGGGACCGACACGCCTGAAATGTTGTTGAATATTACATCCGAGATGTTAGGTTGCCTTAGGTTAGGATATATAACGTTATAAACGCATATAATGTTACCACCGAGAAGTTTGCGCCGACATGGCAGGAATGTTGTCAAATATTACATCCGAGTTATTAAGATGCCTTAGGTTGGGATATAGACCGTTATAGACGCATGTAATATTCCCACCGAGAAGTAGGGTCCGACACGCCTGGAATGTTGCAGAATATTACATCCGAGATGTCAGGTTGCCTTAGGTTAGGATATATAATGTTAGAGACGTATATACTGTTCCCACCGAGAAGTAGGGTCCGACACGCCAGGAATGTTGTCAAGTACTACATCCGAGGTGTTAGGTTGCCTTATCTTAGGATATATAACGCTATAGACGCATATAACGTTACCACCGAGAAGTAGGGTCTGACACGCCTGGAATGTTGTCAAATATTACATCCGAGATGTTAGGTTGCCTTTGGTTAGGATATATAACGTTATAGACGCATATAACGTTACCACCGAGAAGTAGGGTCCGACACGCCAGGAATGTTGTAAAATATTACGTCTGAGATGATAGGTTGCCTTAGATTAGGACATACAACTTTATAGACTCATATAATGTTCCCACCGAGAAGTAGGGTCCGACACGCCTGGAATGCTGCCAAATATTACATCCGAGATGTCAGGTGGCCTTAGGTTAGGATATTTAACGTTATAGACGTATATATTGTTCCCACCGAGAAGTAGGGTCCAACACGCCAGGAATGTTCTCAAATATTACATCCGAGTTGTTAGGTTGCCTTATGTTAGGATATATAACGTTATAGACGCATATAATATTCCCACCGAGAAGTAGGGTCCGACACGCCAGGAATGTTGTCAAGTATTACATCCGAGTTGTTAGGTTGCCTTATGTTAGGATATATAACGTTATAGACGCATGTAACGTTACCACCGAGACGTAGGGACCGACACGCCTGGAATGATGTCAAATGTTACATCCGAGATGTTAGGTTGCCTTTGGTTAGGATATATAACGTTATAGACGCATATAACGTTACCACCGAGAAGTAGGGTCCGACACGCCTGGAATGCTGCCAAATATTACATCCGAGATGTCAGGTGGCCTTAGGTTAGGATATTTAACGTTATAGACGTATATATTGTTCCCACCGAGAAGTAGGGTCTAACACGCCAGGAATGTTCTCAAATATTACATCCGAGTTGTTAGGTTGCCTTATGTTAGGATATATAACGTTATAGACGCATATAATGTTACCACCGAGACGTAGGGACCGACACGCCTGAAATGTTGTTGAATATTACATCCGAGATGTTAGGTTGCCTTAGGTTAGGATATATAACGTTATAAACGCATATAATGTTACCACCGAGAAGTTTGCGCCGACATGGCAGGAATGTTGTCAAATATTACATCCGAGTTATTAAGATGCCTTAGGTTGGGATATAGACCGTTATAGACGCATGTAATATTCCCACCGAGAAGTAGGGTCCGACACGCCTGGAATGTTGTAGAATATTACATCCGAGATGTCAGGTTGCCTTAGGTTAGGATATATAAAGTTATAGACGTATATAGTGTTCCCACCGAGAGGTAGGGTCCGACACGCCAGGAATGTTGTCAAATATTACATCCAAGTAGTTACGTTGCCTTAGGTTAGGATATATAACGTTATAGACGCATGTAATGTTACCACCGAGACGTAGGGACCGACACGCCTGGAATGTTGTCAAATGTAACATCCGAGTTATTGAGTTGCCTTAGGTTAGGATATATAACGTTATAGACGCATATAATATTCCCACCGAGAAGTAGGGTCCGACACGCCAGGAATGTTGTCAAGTATTACATCCGAGTTGTTAGGTTGCCTTATGTTAGGATATATAACGTTATAGACGCATGTAACGTTACCACCGAGACGTAGGGACCGACACGCCTGGAATGATGTCAAATGTTACATCCGAGATGTTAGATAGCCTTAGGTTAGGATATATGACGTTATAGACGTATATACAGTTCCCTCCGAGAAGTAGGGTTCGACACGCCTGGAATGTTGTCAAATGTTACATCCGAGATGTTAGGTTGCCTTGGGTTAGGATATATGACGTTATAGACGTATATACTGTTACCACCGGGACGTAGGGACCGACACGCCTGGAATGTTGTCAAATGTTACATCCGATATATTAGGTTGCCTTAAGTTGGGATATAGACCATTATAGACGCATATTATATTTCCACCGAAGGGTATGCTCCGACAGGCCAGGAATGTTGCAAAATATTACGTCTGAGATGATAGGTTGCCTTAGATTAGGACATACAACGTTATAGACGCATATAATGTTCCCACCGAGAAGTAGGGCCCGACACGCCTGGAATGTTGTCGACTATTACATCCCAGTTGTTAGGTTGCCTTAGGTTAGGATATATAACGTTATAGACGCATATAATGTTACCAGCGAGACGTATTGACCGACACGCCTGAAATGTTGTCAAATATTACATCCGAGTTGTTAGGTTGCCTTAGGTTGGGATATAGACCGTTATAGACGCATATTATATTCCCACCGAAAAGTATGCTCCGACAGGCCAGGAATGTTGTAAAATATTACGTCTGAGATGATAGGTTGCCTTAGATTAGGACATACAACGTTATAGACGCATATAATGTTCCCACCGAGAAGTAGGGCCCGACACGCCTGGAATGTTGCCAAATATTACATCCGAGATGTTAGGTGGCCTTAGGTTAGGATATATAACGTTATAGACGCATATAACGTTACCACCGAGAAGTTGGGTCCGACACGCCAGGAATGTTGTCGAATATTACATCCCAGTATTTAGGTTGCCTTAGGTTAGGATATATAACGTTATAGACGCATATAATGTTACCACCGAGACGTAGGGACCGACACGCCTGAAATGTTGTTGAATATTACATCCGAGATGTTAGGTTGCCTTAGGTTAGGATATATAACGTTATAAACGCATATAATGTTACCACCGAGAAGTTTGCGCCGACATGGCAGGAATGTTGTCAAATATTACATCCGAGTTATTAAGATGCCTTAGGTTGGGATATAGACCGTTATAGACGCATGTAATATTCCCACCGAGAAGTAGGGTCCGACACGCCTGGAATGTTGCAGAATATTACATCCGAGATGTCAGGTTGCCTTAGGTTAGGATATATAATGTTAGAGACGTATATACTGTTCCCACCGAGAAGTAGGGTCCGACACGCCAGGAATGTTGTCAAGTACTACATCCGAGGTGTTAGGTTGCCTTATCTTAGGATATATAACGCTATAGACGCATATAACGTTACCACCGAGAAGTAGGGTCTGACACGCCTGGAATGTTGTCAAATATTACATCCGAGATGTTAGGTTGCCTTTGGTTAGGATATATAACGTTATAGACGCATATAACGTTACCACCGAGAAGTAGGGTCCGACACGCCAGGAATGTTGTAAAATATTACGTCTGAGATGATAGGTTGCCTTAGATTAGGACATACAACTTTATAGACTCATATAATGTTCCCACCGAGAAGTAGGGTCCGACACGCCTGGAATGCTGCCAAATATTACATCCGAGATGTCAGGTGGCCTTAGGTTAGGATATTTAACGTTATAGACGTATATATTGTTCCCACCGAGAAGTAGGGTCCAACACGCCAGGAATGTTCTCAAATATTACATCCGAGTTGTTAGGTTGCCTTATGTTAGGATATATAACGTTATAGACGCATATAATATTCCCACCGAGAAGTAGGGTCCGACACGCCAGGAATGTTGTCAAGTATTACATCCGAGTTGTTAGGTTGCCTTATGTTAGGATATATAACGTTATAGACGCATGTAACGTTACCACCGAGACGTAGGGACCGACACGCCTGGAATGATGTCAAATGTTACATCCGAGATGTTAGGTTGCCTTTGGTTAGGATATATAACGTTATAGACGCATATAACGTTACCACCGAGAAGTAGGGTCCGACACGCCTGGAATGCTGCCAAATATTACATCCGAGATGTCAGGTGGCCTTAGGTTAGGATATTTAACGTTATAGATGTATATATTGTTCCCACCGAGAAGTAGGGTCTAACACGCCAGGAATGTTCTCAAATATTACATCCGAGTTGTTAGGTTGCCTTATGTTAGGATATATAACGTTATAGACGCATATAATGTTACCACCGAGACGTAGGGACCGACACGCCTGAAATGTTGTTGAATATTACATCCGAGATGTTAGGTTGCCTTAGGTTAGGATATATAACGTTATAAACGCATATAATGTTACCACCGAGAAGTTTGCGCCGACATGGCAGGAATGTTGTCAAATATTACATCCGAGTTATTAAGATGCCTTAGGTTGGGATATAGACCGTTATAGACGCATGTAATATTCCCACCGAGAAGTAGGGTCCGACACGCCTGGAATGTTGCCAAATATTACATCCGAGATGTTAGGTGGCCTTAGGTTAGGATATATAACGTTATAGACGCATATAACGTTACCACCGAGAAGTTGGGTCCGACACGCCAGGAATGTTGTCGAATATTACATCCCAGTATTTAGGTTGCCTTAGGTTAGGATATATAACGTTATAGACGCATATAATGTTACCACTGAGACGTAGGGACCGACACGCCTGAAATGTTGTTGAATATTACATCCGAGATGTTAGGTTGCCTTAGGTTAGGATATATAACGTTATAAACGCATATAATGTTACCACCGAGAAGTTTGCGCCGACATGGCAGGAATGTTGTCAAATATTACATCCGAGTTATTAAGATGCCTTAGGTTGGGATATAGACCGTTATAGACGCATGTAATATTCCCACCGAGAAGTAGGGTCCGACACGCCTGGAATGTTGCAGAATATTACATCCGAGATGTCAGGTTGCCTTAGGTTAGGATATATAATGTTAGAGACGTATATACTGTTCCCACCGAGAAGTAGGGTCCGACACGCCAGGAATGTTGTCAAGTACTACATCCGAGGTGTTAGGTTGCCTTATCTTAGGATATATAACGCTATAGACGCATATAACGTTACCACCGAGAAGTAGGGTCTGACACGCCTGGAATGTTGTCAAATATTACATCCGAGATGTTAGGTTGCCTTTGGTTAGGATATATAACGTTATAGACGCATATAACGTTACCACCGAGAAGTAGGGTCCGACACGCCAGGAATGTTGTAAAATATTACGTCTGAGATGATAGGTTGCCTTAGATTAGGACATACAACTTTATAGACTCATATAATGTTCCCACCGAGAAGTAGGGTCCGACACGCCTGGAATGCTGCCAAATATTACATCCGAGATGTCAGGTGGCCTTAGGTTAGGATATTTAACGTTATAGACGTATATATTGTTCCCACCGAGAAGTAGGGTCCAACACGCCAGGAATGTTCTCAAATATTACATCCGAGTTGTTAGGTTGCCTTATGTTAGGATATATAACGTTATAGACGCATATAATATTCCCACCGAGAAGTAGGGTCCGACACGCCAGGAATGTTGTCAAGTATTACATCCGAGTTGTTAGGTTGCCTTATGTTAGGATATATAACGTTATAGACGCATGTAACGTTACCACCGAGACGTAGGGACCGACACGCCTGGAATGATGTCAAATGTTACATCCGAGATGTTAGGTTGCCTTTGGTTAGGATATATAACGTTATAGACGCATATAACGTTACCACCGAGAAGTAGGGTCCGACACGCCTGGAATGTTGTAGAATATTACATCCGAGATGTCAGGTTGCCTTAGGTTAGGATATATAAAGTTATAGACGTATATAGTGTTCCCACCGAGAGGTAGGGTCCGACACGCCAGGAATGTTGTCAAATATTACATCCAAGTAGTTACGTTGCCTTAGGTTAGGATATATAACGTTATAGACGCATGTAATGTTACCACCGAGACGTAGGGACCGACACGCCTGGAATGTTGTCAAATGTAACATCCGAGTTATTGAGTTGCCTTAGGTTAGGATATATAACGTTATAGACGCATATAATATTCCCACCGAGAAGTAGGGTCCGACACGCCAGGAATGTTGTCAAGTATTACATCCGAGTTGTTAGGTTGCCTTATGTTAGGATATATAACGTTATAGACGCATGTAACGTTACCACCGAGACGTAGGGACCGACACGCCTGGAATGATGTCAAATGTTACATCCGAGATGTTAGATAGCCTTAGGTTAGGATATATGACGTTATAGACGTATATACAGTTCCCTCCGAGAAGTAGGGTTCGACACGCCTGGAATGTTGTCAAATGTTACATCCGAGATGTTAGGTTGCCTTGGGTTAGGATATATGACGTTATAGACGTATATACTGTTACCACCGGGACGTAGGGACCGACACGCCTGGAATGTTGTCAAATGTTACATCCGATATATTAGGTTGCCTTAAGTTGGGATATAGACCATTATAGACGCATATTATATTTCCACCGAAGGGTATGCTCCGACAGGCCAGGAATGTTGCAAAATATTACGTCTGAGATGATAGGTTGCCTTAGATTAGGACATACAACGTTATAGACGGATATACTGTTCCCACCGAGAAGTAGGGTCCGACACGCCAGGAATGTTGTCAAGTATTACATCCGAGTTGTTAGGTTGCCTTAGGTTAGGATATATAACGTTATAGACGCATATAATGTTACCACCGAGACGTAGGGACCGACACGCCTCAAATGTTGTAGAATACTACATCCGAGATGTCAGGTTGCCTTAGGTTAGGACATATAACGTTATAGACGTATATACTGTTCCCACCGAGAAGTAGGGTCCGGCACGCGAGCAATGATGTCAAATATTACATCCGAGACGTTAGTGTTGCCTTACATTAGGATATATACCGTTATAGACGTATATAATGTTCCCACCGAGAAGTTTGCGCCGACATGGCAGGAATGTTGTCAAATATTACATCCGAGTTGTTAGGTTGCCTTAGGTTAGGATATATAATGTTATAGACGCATATAATGTTCCCACCGAGAAGTAGGGTCCGACACGCCTGGAATGTTGTAGAATATTACATCCGAGATGTCAGGTTGCCTTAGGTTAGGATATATAATGTTAGAGACGTATATACTGTTCCCACCGAGAAGTAGGGTCCGACACGCGAGCAATGATGTCAAATATTACATCCGAGACGTTACGTTGCCTTACATTAGGATATATACCGTTATAGACGTATATAATGTTCCCACCGAGAAGTTTGCGCCGACATGGCAGTAATGTTGTCAAATATTACATCCGAGTTGTTAGGTTGCCTTAGGTTAGGATATATAATGTTATAGACGCATATAATGTTACCACCGAGACGTAGGGACGGACACGCCTGGAATGTTGCCAAATATTACATCCGAGATGTTAGGTGGCCTTCGGTTAGGATATACAATGTTAGAGATGTATATACTGTTCCCACCGAGAAGTAGGGTCCGACACGCCAGGAATGTTGTCAAATGTTACATCCGAGATGTTAGGTTTCCTTTGGTTAGGATATATAACGTTATAGACGCATGTAACGTTACGACCGAGAAGTAGGGTCCGACACGCCTGGAATGTTGTCAAATATTACATCCGAGTTGTTATTTTGCCTTAGGTTAGGATATATAACGTTATAGACGCATATAATGTTACCACCGAGATGTAGGGACCGACACGCCTCAAATGTTGTAGAATACTACATCCGAGATGTCAGGTTGCCTTAGGTTAGGATATATAACGTTATAGACGTATATACTGTTCCCACCGAGAAGTAGGGTCCGACACGCGAGCAATGATGTCAAATATTACATCCGAGACGCTACGTTGCCTTACATTAGGATATATACCGTTATAGACGTATATAATGTTCCCACCGAGAAGTGTGCGCCGACATGGCAGTAATGTTGTCAAATATTACATCCGAGTTGTTAGGTTGCCTTAGGTTAGGATATATAATGTTATAGACGCATATAATGTTACCACCGAGACGTAGGGACGGACACGCCTGGAATGTTGCCAAATATTACATCCGAGATGTTAGGTGGCCTTCGGTTAGGATATACAATGTTAGAGATGTATATACTGTTCCCACCGAGAAGTAGGGTCCGATACGCCAGGAATGTTGTCAAATGTTACATCCGAGATATTAGGTTTCCTTTGGTTAGGATATATAACGTTATAGACGCATATAACGTTACGACCGAGAAGTAGGGTCCGACACGCCTGGAATGTTGTAGAATATTACATCCGAGATGTCAGGTTGCCTTAGGTTAGGATATATAATGTTAGAGACGTATATACTGTTCCCACCGAGAAGTAGGTTCCGACACGCCTGGAATGTTGTCAAATATTACATCCGAGATGTTAGATTGCCTTAGTTTAGGATATATGACGTTATAGACGCATATAATGTTACCACCGAGATGTAGGGACCGACACGCCTCAAATGTTGTAGAATACTACATCCGAGATGTCAGGTTGCCTTAGGTTAGGATATATAACGTTATAGACGTATATACTGTTCCCACCGAGAAGTAGGGTCCGTCACGCGAGCAATGATGTCAAATATTACATCCGAGACGTTACGTTGCCTTACATTAGGATATATACCGTTATAGACGTATATAATGTTCCCACCGAGAAGTTTTGCGCCGACATGGCAGGAATGTTGTCAAATATTACATCCGAGTTATTAAGTTCCTTTAGGTTAGGATATATAACGTTATAGACGCATATAATATTCCCACCGAGAAGTAGGGTCCGACACGCTTGGAATGTTGTAGAATATTACGTCCGAGATGTCAGGTTGCCTTAGGTTAGGATATATAATGTTAGAGACGTATATACTGTTCCCACCGAGAAGTAGGTTCCGACACGCCTGGAATGTTGTCAAATATTACATCCGAGATGTTAGATTGCCTTAGTTTAGGATATATGACGTTATAGACGTATATACTGTTCCCACCGAGAAATAGGGTCCGACACGCCTGGAATGTTGTAGAATATTACATCCGAGATGTCAGGTTGCCTTAGGTTAGGATATATAATGTTAGAGACGTATATACTGTTCCCACCGAGAAGTAGGGTCCGACACGCCTGGAATGTTGTCAAATATTACATCCGAGATGTTAGGTTGCCTTAGTTTAGGATATATGACGTTATAGACGTATATACTGTTCCCACCGAGAAATAGGGTCCGACACGCCTGGAATGTTGTAGAATATTACATCCGAGATGTCAGGTTGCCTTAGGTTAGGATATATAATTTTAGAGACGTATATACTGTTCCCACCGAGGAGTAGGGTCCAACACGCGAGCAATGGTGTCAAAAATTACATCCGAGACGTTTCGTTGCCTTACATTAGGATATATACCGTTATAGACGTATATAATGTTCCCACCGAGAAGTAGGGTCCGACACGCGAGCAATGATGTCAAATATTACATCCGAGACGTTACGTCGCCTTACATTAGGATATATACCGTTATAGACGTATATAATGTTCCCACCGAGAAGTAGGTTCCGACACGCCTGGAATGTTGTCAAATATTACATCCGAGATGTTAGATTGCCTTAGTTTAGGATATATGACGTTATAGACGTATATACTGTTCCCACCGAGAAATAGGGTCCGACACGCCTGGAATGTTGTAGAATATTACATCCGAGATGTCAGGTTGCCTTAGGTTAGGATATACAATGTTAGAGATGTATATACTGTTCCCACCGAGAAGTAGGGTCCGACACGCCAGGAATGTTGTCAAATGTTACATCCGAGATGTTAGGTTTCCTTTGGTTAGGATATATAACGTTATAGACGCATATAACGTTACGACCGAGAAGTAGGGTCCGACACGCCTGGAATGTTGTCAAATATTACATCCGAGTTGTTAGGTTGCCTTAGGTTAGGATATATAACGTTATAGACGCATATAATGTTACCACCGAGATGTAGGGACCGACACGCCTCAAATGTTGTAGAATACTACATCCGAGATGTCAGGTTGCCTTAGGTTAGGATATATAACGTTATAGACGTATATAGTGTTCCCACCGAGAAGTAGGGTCCGTCACGCGAGCAATGATGTCAAATATTACATCCGAGACGTTACGTTGCCTTACATTAGGATTCGACAGGCCAGGAATGTTGTCAAATATTGCATGCGAGATGTTAGGTTGCCTTAGATTCGGATATATACCGTTATAGACGTATATAATATTCCCACCGTAAAGAATGCACCGACACGCCAGGAATGTTGTAAAATATTACATCCGAGATGTTAGGTGGCCTTAGGTTAGGATATATAACGTTATAGACGTATATAATGTTCCCACCGAGAAGAAGGGTCCGACACGACAGGAATGTTGCCAAATATTACATCCGAGATATTAGGTTGCCTTAGGTTAGGATATATATCGTTATAGACGCATGTAATGTGACCACCGAGACTTTGGGACCGACAAGCCTGGAATGTTGTCAAATGTTACCTCTGAGATGTAAGGTTGCCTTAGGTTAGGATATATAACGTTATAGACGCATATAATGTTCCCACCGAGCGGTAGGGTCGGACACGCCTGGAATGTTGTAGAATATTACATCCGAGATGTTAGGTTGTCTTAGGTTAGGATATATAACGTTATAGACGTTCCCTCCGAGAATTAGGGTTGGACAGGCCAGGAATGAAGCGAATATTACATCCGGGATGTTAGGTTGCCTTAGATTAGGATACATACCGTTATAGACGTATATAATATTCCCACCGAAAAGAATGCACCCACACGACAGGAATGTTGTAAAATATTACATCCGAGATGTTAGGTGGCCTCAGGTTAGGATATATAACGTTATAGACGTATATAATGTTCCCACCGAGAAGTAGTGTCCGACACGACAGGAATGTTGCCAAATATTACATCCGAGATGTTAGGTTGCCTTAAGTTAGGATATATAACGCTATAGACGCATATAATGTTACCACCGAGACGTAGGGTCCGACACGCGTGGAATGTTGTCAAATGTTACATCCGAGATGTTAGGTTGCCTTAGGTTAGGATATATAACGTTATAGACGTATATACTGTGCCACCGAGAAGTAGGGTCCGACACGCCAGGAATGTTGTCAAATATTACATCCGAGATGTTAGGTTGCCTTAGGTTAGGATATATAGCGTTATAGACGTATATAATGTTCCCACCGAGAAGTAGGGTTCGACAAGCCAGGAATGTTGTCAAATATTTCATGCGAGATGTTAGGTTGCCTTAGATTCGAATATATACCGTTATAGACGTATATAATATTCCCACCGTAAAGAATGCACCGACACGCCAGGAATGTTGTAAAATATTACATCCGAGATGTTAGGTGGCCTTAGGTTAGGATATATAACGTTATAGACGTATATAATGTTCCCACCGAGAAGAAGGGTCCGACACGACAGGAATGTTGCCAAATATTACATCCGAGATATTAGGTTGCCTTAGGTTAGGATATATAACGTTATAGACGCATGTAATGTGACCACCGAGAAGTAGGGTCTGACACGGCTGGAATGTTGTAGAATATTACAACCGCGATGTCAGATTGCCTTAGGTTGGGATATCTAACGTTATAGACGTACATACTGTTCCCACCGAGAAGTAGGGTCCGACACGCCAGGAATGTTGTCAAATCTTACATCCGAGATATTAGGTTGCCTTTGGTTAGGATATACAAAGTTATAGACGCATATAACGTTACCACCGAGAAGTAGGGTCCGACACGCCAGGAATGTTGTCAAATATTACATCCGAGTTGTTAGGTTGCCTTATGTTAGGATATATAACGTTATAGACGCATATAATGTTACCACCGAGACGTAGGGACCGACACGCCTCAAATGTTGTAGAATACTACATCCGAGATGTCAGGTTGCCTTAGGATAGGATATATAACGTTATAGACGTATATACTGTTCCCACCGAGAAGTAGGGTCCGGCACGCGAGCAATGATGTCAAATATTACATCCGAGACGTTACGTTGACTTACATTAGGATATATACCGTTATAGAAGTATATAATGTTCCCACCTAGAAGTTTGCGCCGACATGGCAGGAATGTTGTCAAATATTACATCCGAGTTATTAACTTCCCTTAGGTTAGGATATATAACGTTATAGACGCATATAATATTCCTACCGAGAAGTAGGGACCGACACGCATGGAATGTTGTCAAATATTGCATGCGAGATGTTAGGTTGCCTTAGATTAGGATATATACCGTTATAGACGTATATACTATTCCCACCGTAAAGAATGCACCGACACGCCAGGAATGTTGTAAAATATTACATCCGAGATGTTAGGTGGCCTTAGGTAAGGATATATAACGTTATAGACGTATATAATGTTCCCACCGAGAAGAAGGGTCCGACACGACAGGAATGTTGCCAAATATTACATCCGAGGTGTTAGGATGCCTTAGGTTAGGATATATAACGCTATAGACGGATGTAATGTTACCACCGAGACGTAGGGACCGACACGCCTGGAATGCTGTCAAATGTTACATCCGAGATGTTAGATTGCCTTAGGTTACGATATATGACGTTATAGACGTATATACTGTTCCCTCCGAGAAGTAGGGTTCGACACGCCTGGAATGTTGTAGAATATTACGTCCGATATGTCAGGTTGCCTTAGGTTAGGATATATAATGTTAGGGACGTATATACTGTTCCCACGGAGAAGTAGGGTCCGACAGGCCTGGAATGTTGTAGAATATTACATCCGAGATGTTAGGTTGCCTTAGGTTAGGATATATAACGTTATAGACGTATATACCGTTCCGTCGGAGAAGTAGGGTTCGACAGGCCAGGAATGTTGTCAAACATTACGTACGAGATGTTAGGTGGCCTTAGGTTAGCAGATATAACGTTATAGACGCATGTAATGTTACCACCAACACGTAGGGACCGACACGCCTGGAATGTTGTCCAATGTTACATCCGAGATGTTAGGTTGGCTTAGATTAGGATATATACCGTTATAGACGCATGTAATGTTACCACCGAGACGTAGGGACCGACACGCCAGGAATGTTGTCAAATGTTACATCCCAGATGTTAGGTTGCCTCAGGTTACGATATATAACGTTATAGACGTATATACTGTTCCGTCGGAGAAGTAGGGTTCGACAGGCCAGGAATGTTGTCAAACATTACGTACGAGATGTTAGGTGGCCTTAGGTTAGCAGATATAACGTTATAGACGCATGTAATGTTACCACCAACACGTAGGGACCGACACGCCTGGAATGTTGTCCAATGTTACATCCGAGATGTTAGGTTGGCTTAGATTAGGATATATACCGTTATAGACGCATGTAATGTTACCACCGAGACGTAGGGACCGACACGCCAGGAATGTTGTAAATTATTACGTCTGAGATGATAGGTTGCCTTAGGTTAGGATATATAACGTTATAGACGTATATACTGTTCCCACCGAGAAGTAGGGTCCGACACGCCAGGAATGTTGTCAAATATTACATCCGAGATGTTAGGTTGCCTCAGGTTAGGATATATAACGTTATAGAGGTATATACTGTTCCCACCGAGAAGTAGGGTTCGACAGGCCAGGAATGTTGTCAAATATTGCATCCGAGATGTTAGGTTGCCTTAGATTACGATATCGACCGTTATAGACGCGTATAATATTCCCACCGAAAAGTATGTTCCGACACGCCAGAAATGTTGTAAAATATTACGTCTGAGATGATAGGTTGCCTTAGGTTAGGATATATAACGTTATAGACGTATATACTGTTCCCACCGAGAAGTAGGGTCCGACACTCCAGGAATGTTGTCAAATATTACATACGAGATGTTAGGTTGCCTCAGGTTAGGATATATAACGTTATAGAGGTATATACTGTTCCCTCCGAGAAGTAGGGTTCGACAGGCCAGGAATGTTGTCAAATATTGCATCCGAGATGTTAGGTTGCCTTAGATTACGATATCGACCGTTATAGACGCGTATAATATTCCCACCGAAAAGTATGTTCCGACACGCCAGAAATGTTGTAAAATATTACGTCTGAGATGATAGGTTGCCTTAGGTTAGGATATATAACGTTATAGACGTATATACTGTTCCGACCGAGAAGTAGGGTCCGACACGCCAGGAATGTTGTCAAATATTACATACGAGATGTTAGGTGGCTTTAGGTTAGCATATATAACACAGTAGATGCATGTAATGTTACCACCGACACGTAGGGACCGATACGCCTGGAATGTTGTCAAATGTTACATCCGAGATGTTAGGTTGCCTTAGATTAGGATATATACCGTTATAGACGCATGTAATGTTACCACCGAGACGCAGGGACCGACGCGGCTGGAATGTTGTCAAATGTTACATCCGAGATGTTAGGTTGCCTTGAGGTAGGATATATGACGTTATAGACGCATATAATGTTCCCACCAAGAAGTAGGGTCCGACACGCCAGGAGTGTTGTCAAATATTACATCCGAGATGTTAGGTGGCCTTAGGTTAGGATATATAACGCTATGGACGCATATAATGTTCCCACCGAGAAGTAGGTTCCGAAACGCAAGGAATGTTGTCAAATATTACATCCGAGTTGTTACGTTGCCGTTATAGACGCATTAACGTTACCACCGAGACCTAGGGACCGACACGCCAGGAATGTTGTCAAATGTTACATCCCAGATGTTAGGTTGCCTCAGGTTACGATATATAACGTTATAGACGTATATACTGTTCCGTCGGAGAAGTAGGGTTCGACAGGCCAGGAATGTTGTCAAACATTACGTACGAGATGTTAGGTGGCCTTAGGTTAGCATATATAACGTTATAGACGCATGTAATGTTACCACCAACACGTAGGGACCGACACGCCTGGAATGTTGTCAAATGTTACATCCGAGATGTTAGGATGCCTTAGGTTAGGATATATAACGCTATAGACGGATGTAATGTTACCACCGAGACGTAGGGACCGACACGCCTGGAATGCTGTCAAATGTTACATCCGAGATGTTAGATTGCCTTAGGTTACGATATATGACGTTATAGACGTATATACTGTTCCCTCCGAGAAGTAGGGTTCGACACGCCTGGAATGTTGTAGAATATTACGTCCGATATGTCAGGTTGCCTTAGGTTAGGATATATAATGTTAGGGACGTATATACTGTTCCCACGGAGAAGTAGGGTCCGACAGGCCTGGAATGTTGTAGAATATTACATCCGAGATGTTAGGTTGCCTTAGGTTAGGATATATAACGTTATAAACGCATATAATGTTCCCACCGAGAAGTAGGGTCCGACAGGCCAGGAATGTTTTCAAATATTACATCCGAGTTGTTAGGTTGCCTTAGGTTAGGATATATAACGTTATAGACGCATATAACGTTACCACCGAGAAGTAGGGTTCGACAGGCCAGGAATGTTGTCAAATATTGCATGCGAGATGTTAGGTTGCCTTAGATTCGGATATATACCGTTATAGACGTATATAATATTCCCACCGTAAAGAATGCACCGACACGCCAGGAATGTTGTAAAATATTACATCCGAGATGTTAGGTGGCCTTAGGTTAGGATATATAACGTTATAGACGTATATAATGTTCCCACCGAGAAGAAGGGTCCGACACGACAGGAATGTTGCCAAATATTACATCCGAGATATTAGGTTGCCTTAGGTTAGGATATATATCGTTATAGACGCATGTAATGTGACCACCGAGACGTTGGGACCGACAAGCCTGGAATGTTGTCAAATGTTACCTCTGAGATGTAAGGTTGCCTTAGGTTAGGATATATAACGTTATAGACGCATATAATGTTCCCACCGAGCGGTAGGGTCGGACACGCCTGGAATGTTGTAGAATATTACATCCGAGATGTTAGGTTGTCTTAGGTTAGGATATATAACGTTATAGACGTTCCCTCCGAGAATTAGGGTTCGACAGGCCAGGAATGTTGTCAAATATTGCATCCGAGATGTTAGGTTGCCTTAGATTACGATATCGACCGTTATAGACGCGTATAATATTCCCACCGAAAAGTATGTTCCGACACGCCAGAAATGTTGTAAAATATTACGTCTGAGATGATAGGTTGCCTTAGGTTAGGATATATAACGTTATAGACGTATATACTGTTCCGACCGAGAAGTAGGGTCCGACACGCCAGGAATGTTGTCAAATATTACATACGAGATGTTAGGTGGCTTTAGGTTAGCATATATAACACAGTAGATGCATGTAATGTTACCACCGACACGTAGGGACCGATACGCCTGGAATGTTGTCAAATGTTACATCCGAGATGTTAGGTTGCCTTAGATTAGGATATATACCGTTATAGACGCATGTAATGTTACCACCGAGACGCAGGGACCGACGCGGCTGGAATGTTGTCAAATGTTACATCCGAGATGTTAGGTTGCCTTAGGTTAGGATATATAGCGTTATAGACGTATATAATGTTCCCACCGAGAAGTAGGGTTCGACAAGCCAGGAATGTTGTCAAATATTTCATGCGAGATGTTAGGTTGCCTTAGATTCGAATATATACCGTTATAGACGTATATAATATTCCCACCGTAAAGAATGCACCGACACGCCAGGAATGTTGTAAAATATTACATCCGAGATGTTAGGTGGCCTTAGGTTAGGATATATAACGTTATAGACGTATATAATGTTCCCACCGAGAAGAAGGGTCCGACACGACAGGAATGTTGCCAAATATTACATCCGAGATATTAGGTTGCCTTAGGTTAGGATATATAACGTTATAGACGCATGTAATGTGACCACCGAGAAGTAGGGTCTGACACGGCTGGAATGTTGTCAAATATTACATCCGAGTTGTTAGGTTGCCTTATGTTAGGATATATAACGTTATAGACGCATATAATGTTACCACCGAGACGTAGGGACCGACACGCCTCAAATGTTGTAGAATACTACATCCGAGATGTCAGGTTGCCTTAGGATAGGATATATAACGTTATAGACGTATATACTGTTCCCACCGAGAAGTAGGGTCCGGCACGCGAGCAATGATGTCAAATATTACATCCGAGACGTTACGTTGCCTTACATTAGGATATATACCGTTATAGACGTATATAATGTTCCCACCGAGAAGTTTGCGCCGACATGGCAGGAATGTTGTCAAATATTACATCCGAGTTATTAACTTCCCTTAGGTTAGGATATATAACGTTATAGACGCATATAATATTCCTACCGAGAAGTAGGGACCGACACGCATGGAATGTTGTCAAATATTGCATGCGAGATGTTAGGTTGCCTTAGATTAGGATATATACCGTTATAGACGTATATATTGTTCCCATCGAGAAGTAGGGTTCGACACGTCAGGAATGTTGTCAAATATTACATACGAGATGTTAGGTGGCCTTAGGTTAGGATATATAGCGTTCTGGACGCATGTAATGTTACCACCTTGACGTAGGGACCGACACGCCTGAAATGTTGTCAAATGTTATATCCGAGATGTTAGGTTGCCCTAGATTAGGATATATACCGTTATAGACGCATGTAATGTTACCACCGAGAAGTAGGGTCCGACACGCCAGGAATGTTGTCAAATATTACATCCGAGATGTTAGGTTGCCTCAGGTTAGGATATGTAACGTTATAGAGGTATATACTGTTCCCTCCGAGAAGTAGGGTTCGACAGGCCAGGAATGTTGTAAAATATTACATCCGAGATGTTAGGTGGCCTTAGGTAAGGATATATAACGTTATAGACGTATATAATGTTCCCACCGAGAAGAAGGTTCCGACACGACAGGAATGTTGCCAAATATTACATCCGAGGTGTTAGGATGCCTTAGGTTAGGATATATAACGCTATAGACGGATGTAATGTTACCACCGAGACGTAGGGACCGACACGCCTGGAATGCTGTCAAATGTTACATCCGAGATGTTAGATTGCCTTAGGTTACGATATATGACGTTATAGACGTATATACTGTTCCCTCCGAGAAGTAGGGTTCGACACGCCTGGAATGTTGTAGAATATTACGTCCGATATGTCAGGTTGCCTTAGGTTAGGATATATAATGTTAGGGACGTATATACTGTTCCCACGGAGAAGTAGGGTCCGACAGGCCTGGAATGTTGTAGAATATTACATCCGAGATGTTAGGTTGCCTTAGGTTAGGATATATAACGTTATAGACGTATATACCGTTCCGTCGGAGAAGTAGGGTTCGACAGGCCAGGAATGTTGTCAAACATTACGTACGAGATGTTAGGTGGCCTTAGGTTAGCAGATATAACGTTATAGACGCATGTAATGTTACCACCAACACGTAGGGACCGACACGCCTGGAATGTTGTCCAATGTTACATCCGAGATGTTAGGTTGGCTTAGATTAGGATATATACCGTTATAGACGCATGTAATGTTACCACCGAGACGTAGGGACCGACACGCCAGGAATGTTGTCAAATGTTACATCCCAGATGTTAGGTTGCCTCAGGTTACGATATATAACGTTATAGACGTATATACTGTTCCGTCGGAGAAGTAGGGTTCGACAGGCCAGGAATGTTGTCAAACATTACGTACGAGATGTTAGGTGGCCTTAGGTTAGCAGATATAACGTTATAGACGCATGTAATGTTACCACCAACACGTAGGGACCGACACGCCTGGAATGTTGTCCAATGTTACATCCGAGATGTTAGGTTGGCTTAGATTAGGATATATACCGTTATAGACGCATGTAATGTTACCACCGAGACGTAGGGACCGACACGCCAGGAATGTTGTAAAATATTACGTCTGAGATGATAGGTTGCCTTAGGTTAGGATATATAACGTTATAGACGTATATACTGTTCCCACCGAGAAGTAGGGTCCGACACGCCAGGAATGTTGTCAAATATTACATCCGAGATGTTAGGTTGCCTCAGGTTAGGATATATAACGTTATAGAGGTATATACTGTTCCCTCCGAGAAGTAGGGTTCGACAGGCCAGGAATGTTGTCAAATATTGCATCAGAGATGTTAGGTTGCCTTGGATTACGATATCGACCGTTATAGACGCATATAATATTCCCACCGAAAAGAATGTTCCGACACGCCAGGAATGTTGTAAAATATTACGACTGAGATGATAGGTTGCCTTAGGTTAGGATATATAACGTTATAGACGTATATACTGTTCCCACCGAGAAGTAGGGTCCGACACGCCAGGAATGTTGTCAAATATTACATCCGAGATGTTAGGTTGCCTCAGGTTAGGATATATAACGTTATAGAGGTATATACTGTTCCCTCCGAGAAGTAGGGTTCGACAGGCCAGGAATGTTGTCAAATATTGCATCCGAGATGTTAGGTTGCCTTAGATTACGATATCGACCGTTATAGACGCGTATAATATTCCCACCGAATAGTATGTTCCGACACGCCAGAAATGTTGTAAAATATTACGTCTGAGATGATAGGTTGCCTTAGGTTAGGATATATAACGTTATAAACGTATATACTGTTCCCACCGAGAAGTAGGGTCCGACACGCCAGAAATGTTGTCAAATATTACATACGAGATGTTAGGTGGCCTTAGGTTAGCATATATAACGTAGTAGATGCATGTAATGTTACCACCGACACGTAGGGACCGACACGCCTGGAATGTTGTCAAATGTTACATCCGAGATGTTAGGTTGCCTTAGATTAGGATATATACCGTTATAGACGCATGTAATGTTACCACCGAGACGCAGGGACCGACGCGGCTGGAATGTTGTCAAATGTTACATCCGAGATGTTAGGTTGCCTTAGGGTAGGATATATGACGTTATAGACGCATATAATGTTCCCACCAAGAAGTAGGGTCCGACACGCCTGGAATGTTGTAGAATATTACATCCGAGATGTCAGGTTGCCTTAGGTTAGGATATATAACGTTATAGACGTATATACTGTTCCCTCCGAGAAGTAGGGTTCGACAGGCCAGGAATGTTGTCAAATATTGCATCCGAGATGTTAGGTTGCCTTAGATTACGATATCGACCGTTATAGACGCATATAATATTCCCACCGAAAAGTATGTTCCGACACGCCAGAAATGTTGTAAAGTATTACGTCTGAGATGATAGGTTGCCTTAGGTTACGATATATAACGTTATAGACGTATATACTGTTCCCACCGAGAAGTAGGGTCCGACACGCCAGGAATGTTGTCAAATATTACATCCGAGATGTTAGGTTGCCTTAGGTTAGGATATATAACGTTATAGACGTATATATTGTTCCCATCGAGAAGTAGGGTTCGACACGTCAGGAATGTTGTCAAATATTACATACGAGATGTTAGGTGGCCTTAGGTTAGGATATATAGCGTTCTGGACGCATGTAATGTTACCACCTTGACGTAGGGACCGACACGCCTGAAATGTTGTCAAATGTTATATCCGAGATGTTAGGTTGCCCTAGATTAGGATATATACCGTTATAGACGCATGTAATGTTACCACCGAGAAGTAGGGTCCGACACGCCAGGAATGTTGTCAAATATTACATCCGAGATGTTAGGTTGCCTCAGGTTAGGATATGTAACGTTATAGAGGTATATACTGTTCCCTCCGAGAAGTAGGGTTCGACAGGCCAGGAATGTTGTCAAATATTGCATCCGAGATGTTAGGTTGCCTTAGGTTAGGATATATAACGTTATACACGCATGTAACGTTACCACCGAGACGTAGGGACCGACACGACTGGAATGTTGTAAAATATTACCTCTGAGATGATAGGTTGCCTTAGGTTAGGATATATAACGTTATAGGCGTATATACTGTTCCCACCGAGAAGTAGGTTCCGACACGCCAGGAGTTTTGTCAAATATTACATCCGAGATGTTAGGTGGCCTTAGGTTAGGATATATAACGCTATGGACGCATATAATGTTCCCACCGAGAAGTAGGTTCCGAAACGACAGCAATGTTGTCAAATATTACATCAGAGTTATTACGTTGCCGTTATAGACGCATTAACGTTACCACCGAGACCTAGGGACCGACACGCCAGGAATGTTGTCAAATGTTACATCCCAGATGTTAGGTTGCCTCAGGTTACGATATATAACGTTATAGACGTATATACTGTTCCGTCGGAGAAGTAGGGTTCGACAGGCCAGGAATGTTGTCAAACATTACGTACGAGATGTTAGGTGGCCTTAGGTTAGCATATATAACGTTATAGACACATGTAACGTTACCACCGACACGTAGGGACCGACACGCCTGGAATGTTGTCAAATATTGCATCCGAGATATTAGGTTGCCTTAGGTTAGGATATATAACGTTATAGACGCATGTAATGTGACCACCGAGACGTTGGGACCGACACGCCTGGAATGTTGTCAAATGTTATATCCGAGATGTTAGGTTGCCTTAGGTTAGGATATATGACGTTACAGACGTATATACTGTTCCCTCCGAGAAGTAGGGTTCGACAGGCCAGGAATTTTGTCAAATATTGCATCCGAGATGTTAGGTTGCCTTAGATTACGATATCGACCGTTATAGACGCATATAATATTCCCACCGAAAAGTATGTTCCGACACGCCAGAAATGTTGTAAAATATTACGTCTGAGATGATAGGTTGCCTTAGGTTACGATATATAACGTTATAGACGTATATACTGTTCCCACCGAGAAGTAGGGTCCGACACGCCAGGAATGTTGTCAAATATTACATCCGAGATGTTAGGTTGCCTTAGGTTAGGATATATAACGTTATAGACGTATATACTGTTCCCATCGAGAAGTAGGGTTCGACACGTCAGGAATGTTGTCAAATATTACATACGAGATGTTAGGTGGCCTTAGGTTAGGATATATAGCGTTCTGGACGCATGTAATGTTACCACCTTGACGTAGGGACCGACACGCCTGAAATGTTGTCAAATGTTATATCCGAGATGTTAGGTTGCCCTAGATTAGGATATGTACCGTTATAGACGCATGTAATGTTACCACCGAGACGTAGGGACCGACACGCGTGGAATGTTGTCAAATATTACATCCGAGATGTTAGGTTGCCTCAGGTTAGGATATATAACGTTATAGAGGTATATACTGTTCCCTCCGAGAAGTAGGGTTCGACAGGCCAGGAATGTTGTCAAATATTGCATCCGAGATGTTAGGTTGCCTTAGGTTAGGATATATAACGTTATAGACGCATGTAATGTGACCACCGAGACGTTGGGACCGACACGCCTGGAATGTTGTCAAATGTTATATCCGAGATGTTAGGTTGCCTTAGGTTAGGATATATGACGTTACAGACGTATATACGGTTCCCTCCGAGAAGTAGGGTTCGACAGGCCAGGAATGTTGTCAAATATTGCATCCGAGATGTTAGGTTGCCTTAGATTACGATATCGACCGTTATAGACGCATATAATATTCCCACCGAAAAGTATGTTCCGACACGCCAGGAATGTTGTAAAATATTACGTCTGAGATGATAGGTTGCCTTAGGTTAGGATATATAACGTTATAGACATATATACTGTTCCCACCGAGAAGTAGGGTCCGACACGCCAGGAATGTTGTCAAATATTACATCCGAGATGTTAGGTTGCCTCAGGTTAGGATATATAACGTTATAGAGGTATATACTGTTCCCTCCGAGAAGTAGGGTTCGACAGGCCAGGAATGTTGTCAAATATTGCATCCGAGATGTTAGGTTGCCTTAGATTACGATATCGACCGTTATAGACGCGTATAATATTCCCACCGAAAAGTATGTTCCGACACGCCAGAAATGTTGTAAAATATTACGTCTGAGATGATAGGTTGCCTTAGGTTAGGATATATAACGTTATAGACGTATATACTGTTCCCACCGAGAAGTAGGGTCCGACACGCCAGGAATGTTGTCAAATATTACATACGAGATGTTAGGTGGCCTTAGGTTAGCATATATAACGTAGTAGATGCACGTAATGTTACCACCGACACGTAGTGACCGACACGCCTGGAATGTTGTCAAATGTTACATCCGAGATGTTAGGTTGCCTTAGATTAGGATATATACCGTTATAGACGCATGTAATGTTACCACCGAGACGCAGGGACCGACGCGGCTGGAATGTTGTCAAATGTTACATCCGAGATGTTAGGTTGCCTTAGGGTAGGATATATGACGTTATAGACGCATATAATGTTCCCACCAAGAAGTAGGGTCCGACACGCCTGGAATGTTGTAGAATATTACATCCGAGATGTCAGGTTGCCTTAGGTTAGGATATATAACGTTATAGACGTATATACTGTTCCCTCCGAGAAGTAGGGTTCGACAAGCCAGGAATGTTGTCAAATATTGCATCCGAGATATTAGGTTGCCTTAGGTTAGGATATATAACGTTATAGACGCATGTAATGTGACCACCGGGACGTTGGGACCGACAGGCCTGGAATGTTGTCAAATGTTATATCCGAGATGTTAGGTTGCCTTAGGTTAGGATATATGACGTTACAGACGTATATACTGTTCCCTCCGAGAAGTAGCGTTCGACACGCCAGGAATGTTGTCAAATATTGCATCCGAGATGTTAGGTTGCCTTAGATTACGATATCGACCGTTATAGACGCATATAATATTCCCACCGAAAAGTATGTTCCGACACGCCAGAAATGTTGTAAAATATTACGTCTGAGATGATAGGTTGCCTTAGGTTACGATATATAACGTTATAGACGTATATACTGTTCCCACCGAGAAGTAGGGTCCGACACGCCAGGAATGTTGTCAAATATTACATCCGAGATGTTAGGTTGCCTTAGGTTAGGATATATAACGTTATAGACGTATATACTGTTCCCATCGAGAAGTAGGGTTCGACACGTCAGGAATGTTGTCAAATATTACATACGAGATGTTAGGTGGCCTTAGGTGAGGATATATAGCGTTATGGACGCATGTAATGTTACCACCTTGACGTAGGGACCGACACGCCTGAAATGTTGTCAAATGTTATATCCGAGATGTTAGATTGCCTTAGGTTAGGATATATGACGTTACAGACGTATATACTGTTCCCTCCGAGAAGTAGGGTTCGACAGGCCAGGAATGTTGTCAAATATTGCATCCGAGATGTTAGGTTGCCTTAGATTACGATATCGACCGTTATAGACGCATATAATATTCCCACCGAAAAGTATGTTCCGACACGCCAGGAATGTTGTAAAATATTACGTCTGAGATGATAGGTTGCCTTAGGTTAGGATATATAACGTTATAGACGTATATACTGTTCCCACCGAGAAGTAGTGTCCGACACGCCAGGAATGTTGTCAAATATTACATCCGAGATGTTAGGTTGCCTCAGGTTAGGATATATAACGTTATAGAGGTATATACCGTTCCCTCCGAGAAGTAGGGTTCGACAGGCCAGGAATGTTGTCAAATATTGCATCCGAGATGTTAGGGTGCCTTAGATTACGATATCGACCGTTATAGACGCGTATAATATTCCCACCGAAAAGTATGTTCCGACACGCCAGAAATGTTGTAAAATATTACGTCTGAGATGATAGGTTGCCTTAGGTTATGATATATAACGTTATAGACGTATATACTGTTCCCACCGAGAAGTAGGGTCCGACACGCCAGGAATGTTGTCAAATGTTACATCCGAGATGTTAGGTTGCCTTAGATTAGGATATATACCGTTATAGACGCATGTAATGTTACCACCGAGACGCAGGGACCGACGCGGCTGGAATGTTGTCAAATGTTACATCCGAGATGTTAGGTTGCCTTAGGCTAGGATATATGACGTTATAGACGCATATAATGTTCCCACCAAGAAGTAGGGTCCGACACGCCTGGAATGTTGTAGAATATTACATCCGAGATGTCTGGTTGCCTTAGGTTAGGATATATAACGTTATAGACGTATATACTGTTCTCTCCGAGAAGTAGGGTTCGACAGGCCAGGAATGTTGTCAAATATTGCATCCGAGATATTAGGTTGCCTTAGGTTAGGATATATAACGTTATAGACGCATGTAATGTGACCACCGGGACGTTGGGACCGACAGGCCTGGAATGTTGTCAAATGTTATATCCGAGATGTTAGGTTGCCTTAGGTTAGGATATATGACGTTACAGACGTATATACTGTTCCCTCCGAGAAGTAGGGTTCGACAGGCCAGGAATGTTGTCAAATATTGCATCCGAGATGTTACGTTGCAGTTATAGACGCATTAATGTTACCACCGAGACCTAGGGCCCGACACGGAAGGAATGTTGTCAAATGTTACATCCCAGATGTTAAGTTGCCTTAGGTTACGATATATAACGTTATAGACGTATATACTGTTCCCCCGGAGAAGTAGGGTTCGACAGGCCAGGAATGTTGTCAAATATTACATACGAGATGTTAGGTGGCCTTAGGTTAGCATCTATAACGTTATAGACGCATGTAATGTTACCACCGACACGTAGGGACCGACACGCCTGGAATGTTGTCAAATGTTACATCCGAGATGTTAGGTTGCCTTAGATTAGGATATATACCGTTATAGACGCATGTAATGTTACCACCGAGACACAGGGACCGACACGGCTGGAATGTTGTCACATGTTACATCCGAGATGTTAGGTTGCCTTAGGTTAGGATATATAACGTTATAGACGCATATAATGTTCCCACCGAGCAGTAGGGTCCGACACGCCTGGAATGTTGTAGAATATTACATCCGAGATGTTAGGTTGCCTTAGGTTAGGATATATAACGTTATAGGCGTATATACCGTTCCCTCCGAGAATTAGGTTTGGACAGGCCAGGAATGTTGTCAAATATTGCATCCGAGATATTAGGTTGCCTTAGGTTAGGATATATAACGTTATAGACGTATGTAATGTGACCACCGGGACGTTGGGACCGACACGCCTGGAATGTTGTCAAATGTTATATCCGAGATGTTAGGTTGCCTTAGGTTAGGATATATGACGTTACAGACGTATATACTGTTCCCTCCGAGAAGTAGGGTTCGACAGGCCAGGAATGTTGTCAAATATTGCATCCGAGATATTAGGTTGCCTTAGATTACGATATCGACCGTTATAGACGCATATAATATTCCCACCGAAAAGTATGTTCCGACACGCCAGAAATGTTGTAAAATATTACGTCTGAGATGATAGGTTGCCTTAGGTTACGATATATAACGTTACAGACGTATATACTGTTCCCACCGAGAAGTAGGGTCCGACACGCCAGAAATGTTGTCAAATATTACATCCGAGATGTTAGGTTGCCTTAGGTTAGGATATATAACGTTATGGACGCATGTAATGTTACCACCTTGACCTAGGGACCGACACGCCTGAAATGTTGTCAAATGTTATATCCGAGATGTTAGGTTGCCCTAGATTAGGATATATACCGTTATAGACGCATGTAATGTTACCACCGACACGTAGGGACCGACACGCCTGGAATGTTGTCAAATGTTATATCCGAGATGTTAGGTTGCCCTAGATTAGGATATATACCGTTATAGACGCATGTAATGTTACCACCGACACGTAGGGACCGACACGCCTGGAATGTTGTCAAATGTTACATCCGAGATGTTAGGTTGCCTTAGATTAGGATATATACCGTGATAGACGCATGTAATGTTACCACCGAGACGTAGGGACCGACACGGCTGGAATGTTGTCAAAAATTACATCCGAGATGTTAGGTTGCCTCAGGTTAGGATATATAACGTTATAGAGTTATATACTGTTCCCTCCGTGAAGTAGGGTTTGACAGGCCAGGAATGTTGTCAAATGTTACATCCGAAATGTTAGGTTGCGTTAGATTAGGATATTGACCGTTATAGACGCATATTATATTCCCACCGGAAAGTATTCTCCGACACGCGAGGAATGCTGTAAAATATTACGTCTGAGATGATAGGTTGCCTTAGATTAGGACATACAACGTTATAGACTCATATAATGTTCCCACCGAGAAGTAGGGTCCGACACGCCTGGAATGTTGTAGAATATTACATACGAGATGTTAGGTGGCCTTAGGTTAGGATATATAACGCTATATACGTATATACTGTTCCCTCCGAGAACTAGTGTTCGACAGGCCAGGAATGTTGTCAAATATTACATCCGAGTTGTTACGTTGCAGTTATAGACGCATTAATGTTACCACCGAGACCTAGGGACCGACACGGAAGGAATGTTGTCAAATATTACATACGAGATGTTAGGTGGCCTTAGGTTAGGATATAAAACGTTATAGACGTATATACTGTTCCCATCGAGAAGTAGGGTTCGACAGGCCAGGAATGTTGTCAAGTATTGCATCCGAGATGTTAGGTTGCCTTATGTTAGGATATATAACGTTATACACGCATGTAACGTTACCACCGAGACGTAGGGACCGACACGCCTGGAATGTTGTCAAATGTTACATCCGAGATGATAGGTTGTCTTAGGTTAGGATATATGACGTTATACACGTATATACTGTTCCCTCCGTGAAGTAGGGTTTGGCAGGCCAGGAATGTTGTCAAATGTTACATCCGAAATGTTAGGTTGCGTTAGATTAGGATATTGATCTTTATAGACGCATATTATATTCTCACCGAAAAGTATGCTCCGACACGCGAGGAATGCTGTAAAATATTACGTCTGAGATGATAGGTTTTCTTAGATTAGGACATACAACGTTATGGACTCATATAATGTTCCCACCGAGAAGTAGGGTCCTACAAGCCTGGAATGTTGTAGAATATTACATCCGAGATGTCAGGTTGCCTTAGGTTAGGATATATAACGCTATATACGTATATACTGTTCCCTCCGAGAACTAGGGTTCGACAGGCCAGGAATGTTATCAAATATTATATCCGAGTTGTTACGTTGCAGTTATAGACGCATTAATGTTACCACCGAGACCTAGGGACCGACACGGAAGGAATGTTGTCAAATATTACATCCGAGATGTTAGGTTGCCTTAGGTTAGGATATATAACGTTATAGACGTATATACTGTTCCCATCGAGAAGTAGGGTTCGACACGTCAGGAATGTTGTCAAATATTACATACGAGATGTTAGGTGGCCTTAGGTTAGGATATATAGCGTTCTGGACGCATGTAATGTTACCACCTTGACGTAGGGACCGATACGCCTGAAATGTTGTCAAATGTTATATCCGAGATGTTAGGTTGCCCTAGATTAGGATATATACCGTTATAGACGCATGTAATGTTACCACCGAGACGTAGGGACCGACACGCCTGGAATGTTGTCAAATATAACATCCGAGATGTTAGGTTGCCTCAGGTTAGGATATATAACGTTATAGAGGTATATACTGTTCCCTCCGAGAAGTCGGGTTCGACAGGCCAGGAATGTTGTCAAATATTGCATCCGAGATGTTAGGTTGCCTTAGGTTAGGATATATGACGTTACAGACGTATATACGGTTCCCTCCGAGAAGTAGGGTTCGACAGGCCAGGAATGTTGTCAAATATTGCATCCGAGATGTTAGGTTGCCTTAGATTACGATATCGACCGTTATAGACGCATATAATATTCCCACCGAAAAGTATGTTCCGACACGCCAGGAATGTTGTAAAATATTACGTCTGAGATGATAGGTTGCCTTAGGTTAGGATATACAACGTTATAGACATATATACTGTTCCCACCGAGAAGTAGGGTCCGACACGCCAGGAATGTTGTCAAATATTACATCCGAGATGTTAGGTTGCCTCAGGTTAGGATATATAACGTTATAGAGGTATATACTGTTCCCTCCGAGAAGTAGGGTTCGACAGGCCAGGAATGTTGTCAAATATTGCATCCGAGATGTTAGGTTGCCTTAGATTACGATATCGACCGTTATAGACGCGTATAATATTCCCACCGAAAAGTATGTTCCGACACGCCAGAAATGTTGTAAAATATTACGTCTGAGATGATAGGTTGCCTTAGGTTAGGATATATAACGTTATAGACGTATATACTGTTCCCACCGAGAAGTAGGGTCCGACACGCCAGGAATGTTGTCAAATATTACATACGAGATGTTAGGTGGCCTTAGGTTAGCATATATAACGTAGTAGATGCATGTAATGTTACCACCGACACGTAGTGACCGACACGCCTGGAATGTTGTCAAATGTTACATCCGAGATGTTAGGTTGCCTTAGATTAGGATATATACCGTTATAGACGCATGTAATGTTACCACCGAGACGCAGCGACCGACGCGGCTGGAATGTTGTCAAATGTTACATCCGAGATGTTAGGTTGCCTTAGGGTAGGATATATGACGTTATAGACGCATATAATGTTCCCACCAAGAAGTAGGGTCCGACACGCCTGGAATGTTGTAGAATATTACATCCGAGATGTCAGGTTGCCTTAGGTTAGGATATATAACGTTATAGACGTATATACTGTTCCCTCCGAGAAGTAGGGTTCGACAGGCCAGGAATGTTGTCAAATATTGCATCCGAGATATTAGGTTGCCTTAGGTTAGGATATATAACGTTATAGACGCATGTAATGTGACCACCGGGACGTTGGGACCGACAGGCCTGGAATGTTGTCAAATGTTATATCCGAGATGTTAGGTTGCCTTAGGTTAGGATATATGACGTTACAGACGTATATACTGTTCCCTCCGAGAAGTAGGGTTCGACACGCCAGGAATGTTGTCAAATATGGCATCCGAGATGTTAGGTTGCCTTAGATTACGATATCGACCGTTATAGACGCATATAATATTCCCACCGAAAAGTATGTTCCGACACGCCAGAAATGTTGTAAAATATTACGTCTGAGATGATAGGTTGTCTTAGGTTACGATATATAACGTTATAGACGTATATACTGTTCCCACCGAGAAGTAGGGTCCGACACGCCAGGAATGTTGTCAAATATTACATCCGAGATATTAGGTTGCCTTAGGTTAGGATATATAACGTTATAGACGTATATACTGTTCCCATCGAGAAGTAGGGTTCGACACGTCAGGAATGTTGTCAAATATTACATACGAGATGTTAGGTGGCCTTAGGTTAGGATATATAGCGTTATGGACGCATGTAATGTTACCACCTTGACGTAGGGACCGACACGCCTGAAATGTTGTCAAATGTTATATCCGAGATGTTAGATTGCCTTAGGTTAGGATATATGACGTTACAGACGTATATACTGTTCCCTCCGAGAAGTAGGGTTCGACAGGCCAGGAATGTTGTCAAATATTGCATCCGAGATGTTAGGTTGCCTTAGATTACGATATCGACCGTTATAGACGCATATAATATTCCCACCGAAAAGTATGTTCCGACACGCCAGAAATGTTGTAAAATATTACGTCTGAGATGATAGGTTGCCTTAGGTTATGATATATAACGTTATAGACGTATATACTGTTCCCACCGAGAAGTAGGGTCCGACACGCCAGGAATGTTGTCAAATATTACATACGAGATGTTAGGTGGCCTTAGGTTAGCATATATAACGTAGTAGATGCATGTAATGTTACCACCGACACGTAGGGACCGACACGCCTGGAATGTTGTCAAATGTTACATCCGAGATGTTAGGTTGCCTTAGATTAGGATATATAACGTAGTAGATGCATGTAATGTTACCACCGACACGTAGGGACCGACACGCCTGGAATGTTGTCAAATGTTACATCCGAGATGTTAGGTTGCCTTAGATTAGGATATATACCGTTATAGACGCATGTAATGTTACCACCGAGACGCAGGGACCGACGCGGCTGGAATGTTGTCAAATGTTACATCCGAGATGTTAGGTTGCCTTAGGCTAGGATATATGACGTTATAGACGCATATAATGTTCCCACCAAGAAGTAGGGTCCGACACGCCTGGAATGTTGTAGAATATTACATCCGAGATGTCAGGTTGCCTTAGGTTAGGATATATAACGTTATAGACGTATATACTGTTCCCTCCGAGAAGTAGGGTTCGACAGGCCAGGAATGTTGTCACATATTGCATCCGAGATATTAGGTTGCCTTAGGTTAGGATATATAACGTTATAGACGCATGTAATGTGACCACCGGGACGTTGGGACCGACAGGCCTGGAATGTTGTCAAATGTTATATCCGAGATGTTAGGTTGCCTTAGGTTAGGATATATGACGTTACAGACGTATATACTGTTCCCTCCGAGAAGTAGGGTTCGACAGGCCAGGAATGTTGTCAAATATTGCATCCGAGATGTTACGTTGCAGTTATAGACGCATTAATGTTACCACCGAGACCTAGGGCCCGACACGGAAGGAATGTTGTCAAATGTTACATCCCAGATGTTAAGTTGCCTTAGGTTACGATATATAATGTTATAGACGTATATACTGTTCCCCCGGAGAAGTAGGGTTCGACAGGCCAGGAATGTTGTCAAATATTACATACGAGATGTTAGGTGGCCTTAGGTTAGCATATATAACGTTATAGACGCATGTAATGTTACCACCGACACGTAGGGACCGACACGCCTGGAATGTTGTCAAATGTTACATCCGAGATGTTAGGTTGCCTTAGATTAGGATATATACCGTTATAGACGCATGTAATGTTACCACCGAGACACAGGGACCGACACGGCTGGAATGTTGTCACATGTTACATCCGAGATGTTAGGTTGCCTTAGGTTAGGATATATAACGTTATAGACGCATATAATGTTCCCACCGAGCAGTAGGGTCCGACACGCCTGGAATGTTGTAGAATATTACATCCGAGATGTTAGGTTGCCTTAGGTTAGGATATATAACGTTATAGGCGTATATACCGTTCCCTCCGAGAATTAGGTTTGGACAGGCCAGGAATGTTGTCAAATATTGCATCCGAGATATTAGGTTGCCTTAGGTTAGGATATATAACGTTATAGACGCATGTAATGTGACCACCGGGACGTTGGGACCGACAGGCCTGGAATGTTGTCAAATGTTATATCCGAGATGTTAGGTTGCCTTAGGTTAGGATATATGACGTTACAGACGTATATACTGTTCCCTCCGAGAAGTAGGGTTCGACACGCCAGGAATGTTGTCAAATATGGCATCCGAGATGTTAGGTTGCCTTAGATTACGATATCGACCGTTATAGACGCATATAATATTCCCACCGAAAAGTATGTTCCGACACGCCAGAAATGTTGTAAAATATTACGTCTGAGATGATAGGTTGCCTTAGGTTACGATATATAACGTTATAGACGTATATACTGTTCCCACCGAGAAGTAGGGTCCGACACGCCAGGAATGTTGTCAAATATTACATCCGAGATATTAGGTTGCCTTAGGTTAGGATATATAACGTTATAGACGTATATACTGTTCCCATCGAGAAGTAGGGTTCGACACGTCAGGAATGTTGTCAAATATTACATACGAGATGTTAGGTGGCCTTAGGTTAGGATATATAGCGTTATGGACGCATGTAATGTTACCACCTTGACGTAGGGACCGACACGCCTGAAATGTTGTCAAATGTTATATCCGAGATGTTAGATTGCCTTAGGTTAGGATATATGACGTTACAGACGTATATACTGTTCCCTCCGAGAAGTAGGGTTCGACAGGCCAGGAATGTTGTCAAATATTGCATCCGAGATGTTAGGTTGCCTTAGATTACGATATCGACCGTTATAGACGCATATAATATTCCCACCGAAAAGTATGTTCCGACACGCCAGGAATGTTGTAAAATATTACGTCTGAGATGATAGGTTGCCTTAGGTTAGGATATATAACGTTATAGACGTATATACTGTTCCCACCGAGAAGTAGTGTCCGACACGCCAGGAATGTTGTCAAATATTACATCCGAGTTGTTAGGTTGCCTCAGGTTAGGATATATAACGATATAGAGGTATATACCGTTCCCTCCGAGAAGTAGGGTTCGACAGGCCAGGAATGTTGTCAAATATTGCATCCGAGATGTTAGGTTGCCTTAGATTACGATATCGACCGTTATAGACGCGTATAATATTCCCACCGAAAAGTATGTTCCGACACGCCAGAAATGTTGTAAAATATTACGTCTGAGATGATAGGTTGCCTTAGGTTATGATATATAACGTTATAGACGTATATACTGTTCCCACCGAGAAGTAGGGTCCGACACGCCAGGAATGTTGTCAAATATTACATACGAGATGTTAGGTGGCCTTAGGTTAGCATATATAACGTAGTAGATGCATGTAATGTTACCACCGACACGTAGGGACCGACACGCCTGGAATGTTGTCAAATGTTACATCCGAGATGTTAGGTTGCCTTAGATTAGGATATATAACGTAGTAGATGCATGTAATGTTACCACCGACACGTAGGGACCGACACGCCTGGAATGTTGTCAAATGTTACATCCGAGATGTTAGGTTGCCTTAGATTAGGATATATACCGTTATAGACGCATGTAATGTTACCACCGAGACGCAGGGACCGACGCGGCTGGAATGTTGTCAAATGTTACATCCGAGATGTTAGGTTGCCTTAGGCTAGGATATATGACGTTATAGACGCATATAATGTTCCCACCAAGAAGTAGGGTCCGACACGCCTGGAATGTTGTAGAATATTACATCCGAGATGTCAGGTTGCCTTAGGTTAGGATATATAACGTTATAGACGTATATACTGTTCCCTCCGAGAAGTAGGGTTCGACAGGCCAGGAATGTTGTCACATATTGCATCCGAGATATTAGGTTGCCTTAGGTTAGGATATATAACGTTATAGACGCATGTAATGTGACCACCGGGACGTTGGGACCGACAGGCCTGGAATGTTGTCAAATGTTATATCCGAGATGTTAGGTTGCCTTAGGTTAGGATATATGACGTTACAGACGTATATACTGTTCCCTCCGAGAAGTAGGGTTCGACAGGCCAGGAATGTTGTCAAATATTGCATCCGAGATGTTACGTTGCAGTTATAGACGCATTAATGTTACCACCGAGACCTAGGGCCCGACACGGAAGGAATGTTGTCAAATGTTACATCCCAGATGTTAAGTTGCCTTAGGTTACGATATATAATGTTATAGACGTATATACTGTTCCCCCGGAGAAGTAGGGTTCGACAGGCCAGGAATGTTGTCAAATATTACATACGAGATGTTAGGTGGCCTTAGGTTAGCATATATAACGTTATAGACGCATGTAATGTTACCACCGACACGTAGGGACCGACACGCCTGGAATGTTGTCAAATGTTACATCCGAGATGTTAGGTTGCCTTAGATTAGGATATATACCGTTATAGACGCATGTAATGTTACCACCGAGACACAGGGACCGACACGGCTGGAATGTTGTCACATGTTACATCCGAGATGTTAGGTTGCCTTAGGTTAGGATATATAACGTTATAGACGCATATAATGTTCCCACCGAGCAGTAGGGTCCGACACGCCTGGAATGTTGTAGAATATTACATCCGAGATGTTAGGTTGCCTTAGGTTAGGATATATAACGTTATAGGCGTATATACCGTTCCCTCCGAGAATTAGGTTTGGACAGGCCAGGAATGTTGTCAAATATTGCATCCGAGATATTAGGTTGCCTTAGGTTAGGATATATAACGTTATAGACGCATGTAATGTGACCACCGGGACGTTGGGACCGACACGCCTGGAATGTTGTCAAATGTTATATCCGAGATGTTAGGTTGCCTTAGGTTAGGATATATGACGTTACAGACGTATATACTGTTCCCTCCGAGAAGTAGGGTTCGTCAGGCCAGGAATGTTGTCAAATATTGCATCCGAGATATTAGGTTGCCTTAGATTACGATATCGACCGTTATAGACGCATATAATATTCCCACCGAAAAGTATGTTCCGACACGCCAGAAGTGTTGTAAAATATTACGTCTGAGATGATAGGTTGCCTTAGGTTACGATATATAACGTTATAGACGTATATACTGTTCCCACCGAGAAGTAGGGTCCGACACGCCAGGAATGTTGTCAAATATTACATCCGAGATGTTAGGTTGCCTTAGGTTAGGATATATAACGTTATGGACGCATGTAATGTTACCACCTTGACCTAGGGACCGACACGCCTGAAATGTTGTCAAATGTTATATCCGAGATGTTAGGTTGCCCTAGATTAGGATATATACCGTTATAGACGCATGTAATGTTACCACCGACACGTAGGGACCGACACGCCTGGAATGTTGTCAAATGTTATATCCGAGATGTTAGGTTGCCCTAGATTAGGATATATACCGTTATAGACGCATGTAATGTTACCACCGACACGTAGGGACCGACGCGCCTGGAATGTTGTCAAATGTTACATCCGAGATGTTAGGTTGCCTTAGATTAGGATATATACCGTGATAGACGCATGTAATGTTACCACCGAGACGTAGGGTTCGACAGGCCAGGAATGTTGTCAAATATTGCATCTGAGGTGTTAGGTTGCCTTAGATTAGGATATATAACGTTATAGACGCATATAATGTTACCACCGGGACGTAGGGACCGACACGCCTGGAATGTTGTCAAATGTTACATCCGAGATATTAGGTTGCCTTAGGTTAGGATATATAACGTTATAGACGCAAGTAATGTAACCACCGAGACGTTGGGACCGACACGCCTGGAATGTTGTCAAATGTTATATCCGAGATGTTAGGTTGCCTTAGGTTAGGATATATGACGTTACAGACGTATATACTGTTCCCTCCGAGAAGTAGGGTTCGACAGGCTAGGAATGTTGTCAAATATTGCATCCGAGATGTTAGGTTGCCTTAGATTACGATATCGACCGTTATAGACGCATATAATATTCCCACCGAAAAGTATGTTCCGACACGCCAGAAATGTTGTAAAATATTACGTCTGAGATGATAGGTTGCCTTAGGTTACGATATATAACGTTATAGACGTATATAATGTTCCCACCGAGAAGTAGGGTCCGACACGCCAGGAATGTTGTCAAATATTACATCCGAGATGTTAGGTTGCCTTAGGTTAGGATATATAACGTTATAGACGTATATACTGTTCCCATCCAGAAGTAGGGTTCGACACGTCAGGAATGTTGTCAAATATTACATACGAGATGTTAGGTGGCCTTAGGTTAGGATATATAGCGTTATGGACGCATGTAATGTTACCACCTTGACGTAGGGACCGACACGCCTGAAATGTTGTCAAATGTTATATCCGAGATGTTAGGTTGCCCTAGATTAGGATATATACCGTTATAGACGCATGTAATGTTACCACCGTGACGTAGGGACCGACACGCCTGGAATGTTGTCAAATATTACATCCGAGATGTTAGGTTGCCTCAGGTTAGGATATATAACGTTATAGAGGTATATACTGTTCCCTCCGAGAAGTAGGGTTCGACAGGCCAGGAATGTTGTCAAATATTGCATCCGAGATGTTAGGTTGCCTTAGATTACGGTATCGACCGTTATAGACGCATATAATATTCCCAACGAAAAGTATGTTCCGACACGCCAGGAATGTTGTAAAATATTACGTCTGAGATGATAGGTTGCCTTAGGTTAGGATATATAACGTTATAGACGTATATACTGTTCCCACCGAAAAGTATGTTCCGACACGCCAGGAATGTTGTAAAATATTACGTCTGAGATGATAGGTTGCCTTAGGTTAGGATATATAACGTTATAGACGTATATACTGTTCCCACCGAGAAGTAGGGTCCGACACGCCAGGAATGTTGTCAAATATTACATCCGAGATGTTATGTTGCCATAGGCTAGGATATATAACGTTATAGACGTATATACTGTTACCACCGAGACGTAGGGACCGACACGCCTGGAATGTTGTCAAAAATTACATCCGAGATGTTAGGTTGCCTCAGGTTAGGATATATAACGTTATAGAGGTATATACTGTTCCCTCCGTGAAGTAGGGTTTGACAGACCAGGAATGTTGTCAAATGTTACATCCGAAATGTTAGGTTGCCTTCGGTTAGGATATATAACGTTATAGACGCATGTAATGTGACCACCGAGACGTTGGGACCGACACGCCTGGAATGTTGTCAAATGTTATATCCGAGATGTTAGGTTGCCTTAGGTTAGGATATATGACGGTACAGACGTATATACTGTTCCCACCGAGAAGTAGGGTTCGACAGGCCAGGAATGTTGTCAAATATTGCATCCGAGATGTTAGGTTGCCTTAGATTACGATATCGACCGTTATAGACGCATATAATATTCCCACCGAAAAGTATGTTCCGACACGCCAGAAATGTTGTAAAATATTACGTCTGAGATGATAGGTTGCCTTAGGTTACGATATATAACGTTATAGACGTATATACTGTTCCCACCGAGAAGTAGGGTCCGACACGCCAGGAATGTTGTCAAATATTACATCCGAGATGTTAGATTGCCTTAGGTTAGGATATATAACGTTATAGACGTATATACTGTTCCCATCGAGAAGTAGGGTTCGACACGTCAGGAATGTTGTCAAATATTACATACGAGATGTTAGGTGGCCTTAGGTTAGGATATATAGCGTTATGGACGCATGTAATGTTACCACCTTGACGTAGGGACCGACACGCCTGAAATGTTGTCAAATGTTATATCCGAGATGTTAGGTTGCCCTAGATTAGGATATATACCGTTATAGACGCATGTAATGTTACCACCGAGACGTAGGGACCGACACGCCTGGAATGTTGTCAAATATTACATCCGAGATGTTAGGTTGCCTCAGGTTAGGATATATAACGTTATAGAGGTATATACTGTTCCCTCCGAGAAGTAGGGTTCGACAGGCCAGGAATGTTGTCAAATATTGCATCCGAGATGTTAGGTTGCCTTAGATTACGGTATCGACCGTTATAGACGCATATAATATTCCCACCGAAAAGTATGTTCCGACACGCCAGGAATGTTGTAAAATATTACGTCTGAGATGATAGGTTGCCTTAGGTTAGGATATATAACGTTATAGACGTATATACTGTTCCCACCGAAAAGTATGTTCCGACACGCCAGGAATGTTGTAAAATATTACGTCTGAGATGATAGGTTGCCTTAGGTTAGGATATATAACGTTATAGACGTATATACTGTTCCCACCGAGAAGTAGGGTCCGACACGCCAGGAATGTTGTCAAATATTACATCCGAGATGTTAGGTTGCCTTAGGTTAGGATATATAACGTTATGGACGCATGTAATGTTACCACCTTGACCTAGGGACCGACACGCCTGGAATGTTGTCAAATGTTACATCCGAGATGTTAGGTTGCCTTAGATTAGGATATATACCGTTATAGACGCATGTAATGTTACCACCGAGACGCAGGGACCGACGCGGCTGGAATGTTGTCAAATGTTACATCCGAGATGTTAGGTTGCCTTAGGCTAGGATATATGACGTTATAGACGCATATAATGTTCCCACCAAGAAGTAGGGTCCGACACGCCTGGAATGTTGTAGAATATTACATCCGAGATGTCAGGTTGCCTTAGGTTAGGATATATAACGTTATAGACGTATATACTGTTCCCTCCGAGAAGTAGGGTTCGACAGGCCAGGAATGTTGTCACATATTGCATCCGAGATATTAGGTTGCCTTAGGTTAGGATATATAACGTTATAGACGCATGTAATGTGACCACCGGGACGTTGGGACCGACAGGCCTGGAATGTTGTCAAATGTTATATCCGAGATGTTAGGTTGCCTTAGGTTAGGATATATGACGTTACAGACGTATATACTGTTCCCTCCGAGAAGTAGGGTTCGACAGGCCAGGAATGTTGTCAAATATTGCATCCGAGATGTTACGTTGCAGTTATAGACGCATTAATGTTACCACCGAGACCTAGGGCCCGACACGGAAGGAATGTTGTCAAATGTTACATCCCAGATGTTAAGTTGCCTTAGGTTACGATATATAACGTTATAGACGTATATACTGTTCCCCCGGAGAAGTAGGGTTCGACAGGCCAGGAATGTTGTCAAATATTACATACGAGATGTTAGGTGGCCTTAGGTTAGCATATATAACGTTATAGACGCATGTAATGTTACCACCGACACGTAGGGACCGACACGCCTGGAATGTTGTCAAATGTTACATCCGAGATGTTAGGTTGCCTTAGATTAGGATATATACCGTTATAGACGCATGTAATGTTACCACCGAGACACAGGGACCGACACGGCTGGAATGTTGTCACATGTTACATCCGAGATGTTAGGTTGCCTTAGGTTAGGATATATAACGTTATAGACGCATATAATGTTCCCACCGAGCAGTAGGGTCCGACACGCCTGGAATGTTGTAGAATATTACATCCGAGATGTTAGGTTGCCTTAGGTTAGGATATATAACGTTATAGGCGTATATACCGTTCCCTCCGAGAATTAGGTTTGGACAGGCCAGGAATGTTGTCAAATATTGCATCCGAGATATTAGGTTGCCTTAGGTTAGGATATATAACGTTATAGACGCATGTAATGTGACCACCGGGACGTTGGGACCGACACGCCTGGAATGTTGTCAAATGTTATATCCGAGATGTTAGGTTGCCTTAGGTTAGGATATATGACGTTACAGACGTATATACTGTTCCCTCCGAGAAGTAGGGTTCGTCAGGCCAGGAATGTTGTCAAATATTGCATCCGAGATATTAGGTTGCCTTAGATTACGATATCGACCGTTATAGACGCATATAATATTCCCACCGAAAAGTATGTTCCGACACGCCAGAAGTGTTGTAAAATATTACGTCTGAGATGATAGGTTGCCTTAGGTTACGATATATAACGTTATAGACGTATATACTGTTCCCACCGAGAAGTAGGGTCCGACACGCCAGGAATGTTGTCAAATATTACATCCGAGATGTTAGGTTGCCTTAGGTTAGGATATATAACGTTATGGACGCATGTAATGTTACCACCTTGACCTAGGGACCGACACGCCTGAAATGTTGTCAAATGTTATATCCGAGATGTTAGGTTGCCCTAGATTAGGATATATACCGTTATAGACGCATGTAATGTTACCACCGACACGTAGGGACCGACACGCCTGGAATGTTGTCAAATGTTATATCCGAGATGTTAGGTTGCCCTAGATTAGGATATATACCGTTATAGACGCATGTAATGTTACCACCGACACGTAGGGACCGACACGCCTGGAATGTTGTCAAATGTTACATCCGAGATGTTAGGTTGCCTTAGATTAGGATATATACCGTGATAGACGCATGTAATGTTACCACCGAGACGTAGGGTTCGACAGGCCAGGAATGTTGTCAAATATTGCATCTGAGGTGTTAGGTTGCCTTAGATTAGGATATATAACGTTATAGACGCATATAATATTCCCACCGAAAAGTATGTTCCGACACGCCAGAAATGTTGTAAAATATTACGTCTGAGATGATAGGTTGCCTTAGGTTACGATATATAACGTTATAGACGTATATAATGTTCCCACCGAGAAGTAGGGTCCGACACGCCAGGAATGTTGTCAAATATTACATCCGAGATGTTAGGTTGCCTTAGGTTAGGATATATAACGTTATAGACGTATATACTGTTCCCATCCAGAAGTAGGGTTCGACACGTCAGGAATGTTGTCAAATATTACATACGAGATGTTAGGTGGCCTTAGGTTAGGATATATAGCGTTATGGACGCATGTAATGTTACCACCTTGACGTAGGGACCGACACGCCTGAAATGTTGTCAAATGTTATATCCGAGATGTTAGGTTGCCCTAGATTAGGATATATACCGTTATAGACGCATGTAATGTTACCACCGTGACGTAGGGACCGACACGCCTGGAATGTTGTCAAATATTACATCCGAGATGTTAGGTTGCCTCAGGTTAGGATATATAACGTTATAGAGGTATATACTGTTCCCTCCGAGAAGTAGGGTTCGACAGGCCAGGAATGTTGTCAAATATTGCATCCGAGATGTTAGGTTGCCTTAGATTACGGTATCGACCGTTATAGACGCATATAATATTCCCACCGAAAAGTATGTTCCGACACGCCAGGAATGTTGTAAAATATTACGTCTGAGATGATAGGTTGCCTTAGGTTAGGATATATAACGTTATAGACGTATATACTGTTCCCACCGAAAAGTATGTTCCGACACGCCAGGAATGTTGTAAAATATTACGTCTGAGATGATAGGTTGCCTTAGGTTAGGATATATAACGTTATAGACGTATATACTGTTCCCACCGAGAAGTAGGGTCCGACACGCCAGGAATGTTGTCAAATATTACATCCGAGATGTTATGTTGCCATAGGTTAGGATATATAACGTTATAGACGTTTATACTGTTACCACCGAGACGTAGGGACCGACACGCCTGGAATGTTGTCAAAAATTACATCCGAGATGTTAGGTTGCCTCAGGTTAGGATATATAACGTTATAGAGGTATATACTGTTCCCTCCGTGAAGTAGGGTTTGACAGACCAGGAATGTTGTCAAATGTTACATCCGAAATGTTAGGTTGCCTTCGGTTAGGATATATAACGTTATAGACGCATGTAATGTGACCACCGAGACGTTGGGACCGACACGCCTGGAATGTTGTCAAATGTTATATCCGAGATGTTAGGTTGCCTTAGGTTAGGATATATGACGGTACAGACGTATATACTGTTCCCACCGAGAAGTAGGGTTCGACAGGCCAGGAATGTTGTCAAATATTGCATCCGAGATGTTAGGTTGCCTTAGATTACGATATCGACCGTTATAGACGCATATAATATTCCCACCGAAAAGTATGTTCCGACACGCCAGAAATGTTGTAAAATATTACGTCTGAGATGATAGGTTGCCTTAGGTTAGGATATATAACGTTATAGACGTATATACTGTTCCCACCGAGAAGTAGGGTCCGACACGCCATGAATGTTGTCAAATATTACATCCGAGACGTTAGGTTGCCTTAGGTTAGGATATATAACGTTATAGACGTATATACTGTTCCCATCGAGAAGTAGGGTTCGACACGTCAGGAATGTTGTCAAATATTACATACGAGATGTTAGGTGGCCTTAGGTTAGCATATATAAGGTTATAGACGCATGTAATATTACCACCGACACGTAGGGACCGACACGCCTGGAATGTTGTCAAGTGTTACATCCGAGATGTTAGGTTGCCTTAGATTAGGATATATACCGTTATAGACGCATGTAATGTTACCACCGAGACGTAGGGACCGACACGGCTGGAATGTTGTCAAATGTTACATCCGAGATGTTAGGCTGCCTTAGGTTAGGACATATGACGTTATAGACGCATATAATGTTCCCACCAAGAAGTAGGGTCCGACACGCCTGGAGTGTTGTAGGTTATTACATCCGAGATGTCAGGTTGCCTTAGGTTAGGATATATAACGTTATAGACGTATATACTGTTCCCTCCGAGAAGTAGGGTTCGACAGGCCAGGAATGTTGTCAAATACTGCATCCGAGATATTAGGTTGCCTTAGGTTAGGATATATAACGTTATAGACGCATGTAAATTGACCACCGAGACGTTGGGACCGACACTCCTGGAATGTTGTCAAATGTTATATCCGAGATGTTAGGTTGCCTTATGTTAGGATATATGACGTTACAAACGTATATACTGTTCCGTCCGAGAAGTAGGGATCGACAGGCCAGGAATGTTGTCAAATGTTATATCCGAGATGTTAGGTTGCCTTAGGTTAGGATATATGACGTTACAGACGTATATACTGTTCCCTCCGAGAAGTAGGGATCGACAGGCCAGGAATGTTGTCAAATATTGCATCCGAGATGTTAGGTTGCCTTAGATTACGGTATCGACCGTTATAGACGCATATAATATTCCCACCGAAAAGTATGTTCCGACACGCCAGGAATATTGTAAAATATTACGTCTGAGATGATAGGTTGCCTTAGGTTAGGATATATAACGTTATAGCCGTATATACTGTTCCCACCGAGAAGTAGGGTCCGACACGCCAGGAATGTTGTCAAATATTACATCCGAGATGTTAGGTTGCCATAGGTTAGCATATATAACGTTATAGACGTATATACTGTTACCACCGAGAAGTAGGGACCGACACGGCTGGAATGTTGTCAAAAATTACATCCGAGATGTTAGGTTGCCTCAGGTTAGGATATATAACGTTATAGAGGTATATACTGTTCCCTCCGTGAAGTAGGGTTTGACAGACCAGGAATGTTGTCAAATGTTACATCCGAAATGTTAGGTTGCGTTAGATTAGGATATTGACCGTTATAGACGCATATTATATTCCCACCGAAAAGTATCCTCCGACACGCGAGGAATGCTGTAAAATATTACGTCTGCGATGATAGGTTGCCTTAGATTAGGACATACAACGTTATAGATTCATATAATGTTCCCACCGAGAAGTAGGATCCGACACGCCTGGAATGTTGTAGAATATTACATCCGAGATGTCAGGTTGCCTTAGGTTAGGATATATAACGCTATAGACGTATATACTGTTCCCTCCGATAAGTAGGGTTCGACAGGCCAGGAATGTTGTCAAATATTGCATCCGAGATGTTAGGTTGCCTTAGATTACGATATCGACCGTTATAGACGCATATAATATTCCCACCGAAAAATATGTTCCGACACGCCAGAAATGTTGTAAAATATTACGTCTGAGATGATAGGTTGCCTTAGGTTAGGATATATAACGTTATAGACGTATATACTGTTCCCACCGAGAAGTAGGGTCCGACACGCCAGGAATGTTGTCAAATATTACATCCGAGATGTTAGGTTGCCTTAGGTTAGGATATATAACGTTATAGACGTATATACTGTTCCCATCGAGAAGTAGGGTTCGACACGTCAGTAATGTTGTCAAATATTACATACGAGATGTTAGGTGGCCTTAGGATAGGATATATAACGTTATAGACGTATATACTGTTCCCATCGAAAAGTAGGGTTCGACACGTCAGGAATGTTGTCAAATATTACATACGAGATGTTAGGTGGCCTTAGGTCAGGATATATAATGTTATGGACGCATGTAATGTTACCACCTTGACGTAGGGACCGACACGCCTGAAATGTTGTCAAATGTTATATCCGAGATGTTAGGTTGCCCTAGATTAGGATATATAACGTTATGGACGCATATAATGTTCCCACCGAGAAGTAGGTTCCGGCACGCCAGGAATGTTGTCAAATAATCCATCCGAGTTGTTACGTTGCCGTTATAGACGCATTAATGTTACCACCGAGACCTAGGGACCGACACGCCAGGAATGTTGTCAAATGTTACATCCGAGATGTTAGGTTGCCTTAGATTAGGATATATACCGTTATAGACGCATGTAATGTTACCACCGAGACGTAGGGACCGACACGGCTGGAATGTTGTCAAATGTTACATCCGAGATGTTAGGCTGCCTTAGGTTAGGATATATGACGTTATAGACGCATATAATGTTCCCACCAAGAAGTAGGGTCCGACACGCCTGGAGTGTTGTAGGATATTACATCCGAGATGTCAGGTTGCCTTAGGTTAGGATATATAACGTTATAGACGTATATACTGTTCCCTCCGAGAAGTAGGGTTCGACAGACCAGGAATGTTGTCAAATATTGCATCCGAGATACTAGGTTGCCTTAGGTTAGGATATATAACGTCATAGACGCATGTAATGTGACCACCGAGACGTTGGGACCGACACGCCTGGAATGTTGTCAAATGTTATATCCGAGATGTTAGGTTGCCTTAGGTTAGGATATATGACGTTACAGACGTATATACTGTTCCCTTCGAGAAGTAGGGTTCGACAGGCCAGGAATGTTGTCAAATATTGCATCCGAGATGTTAGGTTGCCTTAGATTACGATATCGACCGTTATAGACGCATATAATATTCCCACCGAAAAATATGTTCCGACACGCCAGAAATGTTGTAAAATATTACGTCTGAGATGATAGGTTGCCTCAGGTTAGGATATATAACGTTATAGACGTATAAACTGTTCCCACCGAGAAGTAGGGTCCGACACGCCAGGAATGTTGTCAAATATTACATCCCAGATGTTAGGTTGCCTTAGGTTAGGATATATAACGTTATAGACGTATATACTGTTCCCATCGAGAAGTAGGGTTCGACACGTCAGGAATGTTGTCAAATATTACATACGAGATGCTAGGTGGCCTTAGGTTAGGATATATAACGTTATAGACGCATATAATGTTCCCACCAAGAAGTAGGGTCCGACACGCCTGGAGTGTTGTAGGATATTACATCCGAGATGTCAGGTTGCCTTAGGTTAGGATATATAACGTTATAGACGTATATACTGTTCCCTCCGAGAAGTAGGGTTCGACAGGCCAGGAATGTTGTCAAATATTGCATCCGAGATACTAGGTTGCCTTAGGTTAGGATATATAACGTCATAGACGCATGTAATGTGACCACCGAGACGTTGGGACCGACACTCCTGGAATGTTGTCAAATGTTATATCCGAGATGTTAGGTTGCCTTAGGTTAGGATATATGACGTTACAGACGTATATACTGTTCCCTTCGAGAAGTAGGGTTCGACAGGCCAGGAATGTTGTCAAATATTGCATCCGAGATGTTAGGTTGCCTTAGATTACGATATCGACCGTTATAGACGCATATAATATTCCCACCGAAAAATATGTTCCGACACGCCAGAAATGTTGTAAAATATTACGTCTGAGATGATAGGTTGCCTCAGGTTAGGATATATAACGTTATAGACGTATATACTGTTCCCACCGAGAAGTAGGGTCCGACACGCCAGGAATGTTGTCAAATATTACATCCGAGATGTTAGCTTGCCTTAGGTTAGGATATATAACGTTATAGACGTATATACTGTTCCCATCGAGAAGTAGGGTTCGACACGTCAGGAATGTTGTCAAATATTACATACGAGACGTTAGGTGGCCTTAGGTTAGGATATATAACGTTATAGACGTATATACTGTTCCCATCGAGAAGTAGGGTTCGACACGTCAGGAATGTTGTCGAATATTACATACGAGATGTTAGGTGGCCTTAGGTTAGGATATATAACGTTATGGACGCATGTAATGTTACCACCTTGACGTAGGGACCGACACGCCTGAAATGTTGTCAAATATTACATCCGAGATGTTATGTTGCCTTAGGTTAGGATATATAACGTTATAGACGTATATACTGTTCCCACCGAGAAGTAGGGTTCGACACGCCAGGAATGTTGTCAAATATTACATACGAGATGTTAGGTGGCCTTAGGTTAGCATATATAAGGTTATAGACGCATGTAATGTTACCACCGACACGTAGGGACCGACACGCCTGGAATGTTGCCAAATGTTACATCCGAGATGTTAGGTTGCCTTAGATTAGGATATATCCCGTTATAGACGCATGTAATGTTACCACCGAGACGTAGGGACCGACACGGCTGGAATGTGGTCAAATGTTACATCCGAGATGTTAGGCTGCCTTAGGTTAGGATATATGACGTTATAGACGCATATAATGTTCCCACCAAGAAGAAGGGTCCGACACGCCTGGAATGTTGTCAAATGTTACATCCGAGATGTTAGGTTGCCTTAGATTAGGATATATACCGTGATAGACGCATGTAATGTTACCACCGGGACGTAGGGACCGACACGGCTGGAATGTTGTCAAAAATTACATCCGAGATGTTAGGTTGCCTCAGGTTAGGATATATAACGTTATAGAGGTATATACTGTTCCCTCCGTGAAGTAGGGTTTGACAGGCCAGGAATGTTGTCAAATGTTACATTCGAAATGTTAGGTTGCGTTAGATTAGGATATTGACCGTTATAGACGCATATTATATTCCCACCGGAAAGTATTCTCCGACACGCGAAGAATGCTGTAAAATATTACGTCTGAGATGATAGGTTGCCTTAGATTAGGACATACAACGTTATAGACTCATATAATGTTCCCACCGAGAAGTAGGGTCCGACACGCCTGGAATGTTGTAGAATATTACATACGAGATGTTAGGTGGCCTTAGGTTAGGATATATAACTTTATAGGCGTATATACTGTTTCCATCGAGAAGTAGGGTTCGACACGTCAGGAATGTTGTCAAATATTACATACGCGATGTTAGGTGACCTTAGGTTAGGATATATAACGTTATGGACGCATGTAATGTTACCACCTTGACGTAGGGACCGACACGCTTGAAATGTAGTCAAATGTTATATCCGAGATGTTAGGTTGCCCTAGATTAGGATATATAACGTTATGGATGCATATAATGTTCCCACCGAGAAGTAGGTTCCGACACGCCAGGAATGTTGTCAAATAATACAACCGAGTTGTTACGTTGCCGTTATAGACGCATTAATGTTACCACCGAGACCTAGGGACCGACACGCCAGGAATGTTGTCAAATGTTACATCCCAGACGTTAGGTTGCTTCAGGTCAGGATATATAACGTTATAGACTTATATACTGTTCCGTCGGAGGGGTAGGGTTCTACAGGCCAGGAATGTTGTCAAATACTACATACGAGATGTTAGGTGGCCTTAGGTTAGCATATATAAGGTTATAGACGCATGTAATGTTACCACCGACACGTAGGGACCGACACGGCTGGAATGTTGTCAAAAGTTACATCCGAGATGTTAGGCTGCCTTAGGTTAGGATATATGACGTTATAGACGCATATAATGTTCCCACCAAGAAGTAGGGTCCGACACGCCTGGAGTGTTCTAGGATATTACATCCGAGATGTCAGGTTGCCTTAGGTTAGGATATATAACGTTATAGACGTATATACTGTTCCCTCCGAGATGTAGGGTTCGACAGGCCAGGAATGTTGTCAAATACTGCATGCGAGATATTAGGTTGCCTTAGGTTAGGATATATAACGTTGTAGACGCATGTAATGTGACCACCGAGACGTTGGGACCGACACGCCTGGAATGTTGTCAAATGTTATATCCGAGATGTTAGGTTGCCTTATGTTAGGATATATGACGTTACAGACGTATATACTGTTCCCTTCGAGAAGTAGGGATCGACAGGCCAGGAATGTTGTCAAATGTTATATCCGAGATGTTAGGTTGCCTTAGGTTAGGATATATAACGTTATAGACGTATATACTGTTCCCATCGAGAAGTAGGGTCCGACACGCCTGGAATGTTGTAGAATATTACATACGAGATGTTAGGTGGCCTTAGGTTAGGATGTATAACTTTATAGACGTATATACTGTTCCCATCGAGAAGTAGGGTTCGACACGTCAGGAATGTTGTCAAATATTACATACGAGATGTTAGGTGGCCTTAGGTTAGGATATATAACGTTATGGACGCATGTAATGTTACCACCTTGACGTAGGGACCGACACGCCTGAAATGTTGTCAAATGTTATATCCGACATGTTAGGTTGCCCTAGATTAGGATATATAACGTTATGGACGCATATAATGTTCCCACCGAGAAGTAGGTTCCGACACGCCAGGAATGTTGTCAAATAATACATCCGAGTTGTTACGTTGCCGTTATAGACGCATTAATGTTACCACCGAGACCTAGGGACCGACACGCCAGGAATGTTGTCAAATGTTACATCCCAGACGTTAGGTTGCTTCAGGTCAGGATATATAACGTTATAGACGTATAAACTGTTCCGTCGGAGAAGTAGGGTTCGACAGGCCAGGAATGTTGTCAAATATTACATACGAGATGTTAGGTGGCCTTAGGTTAGCATATATAAGGTTATAGACGCATGTAATGTTACCACCGACACGTAGGGACCGACACGCCCGGAATGTTGTCAAATGTTACATCCGAGATGTTAGGTTGCCTTAGATTAGGATATATACCGTTATAGACGCATGTAATGTTACCACCGAGACGTAGGGACCGACACGGCTGGAATGTTGTCAAAAGTTACATCCGAGATGTTAGGCTGCCTTAGGTTAGGATATATGACGTTATAGACGCATATAATGTTCCCACCAAGAAGTAGGGTCCGACACGCCTGGAGTGTTGTAGGATATTACATCCGAGATGTCAGGTTGCCTTAGGTTAGGATATATAACGTTATAGACGTATATACTGTTCCCTCCGAGAAGTAGGGTTCGACAGGCCAGGAATGTTGTCAAATATTGCATCCGAGATACTAGGTTGCCTTAGGTTAGGATATATAACGTTATAGACGCATGTAATGTTACCACCGAGACGTAGGGACCGACACGGCTGGAATGTTGTCAAAAATTACATCCGAGATGTTAGGTTGCCTCAGGTTAGGATATATAACGTTATAGAGGTATATACTGTTCCCTCCGTGAAGTAGGGTTTGACAGGCCAGGAATGTTGTCAAATGTTACATCCGAAATGTTAGGTTGCGTTAGATTAGGATATTGACCGTTATAGACGCATATTATATTCCCACCGGAAAGTATTCTCCGACACGCGAGGAATGCTGTAAAATATTGCGTCTGAGATGATAGGTTGCTTTAGATTAGGACATACAACGTTATAGACTCATATAATGTTCCCACCGAGAAGTAGGGTCCGACACGCCTGGAATGTTGTAGAATATTACATACGAGATGTTAGGTGGCCTTAGGTTAGGATGTATAACGTTATAGACGTATATACTGTTCCCATCGAGAAGTAGGGTTCGACACGTCAGGAATGTTGTCAAATATTACATACGAGATGTTAGGTGGCCTTAGGTTAGGATATACAACGTTATGGACGCATGTAATGTTACCACCTTGACGTAGGTACCGACACGCCTGAAATGTTGTCAAATGTTATATCCGAGATGTTAGGTTGCCCTAGATTAGGATATATAACGTTATGGATGCATATAATGTTCCCACCGAGAAGTAGGTTCCGACACGCCAGGAATGTTGTCAAATAATACATCCGAGTTGTTACGTTGCCGTTATAGACGCATTAATGTTACCACCGAGACCTAGGGACCGACACGCCAGGAATGTTGTCAAATGTTACATCCCAGACGTTAGGTTGCTTCAGGTCAGGATATATAACGTTATAGACGTATATACTGTTCCGTCGGAGGGGTAGGGTTCTACAGGCCAGGAATGTTGTCAAATACTACATACGAGATGTTAGGTGGCCTTAGGTTAGCATATATAAGGTTATAGACGCATGTAATGTTACCACCGACACGTAGGGACCGACACGGCTGGAATGTTGTCAAAAGTTACATCCGAGATGTTAGGCTGCCTTAGGTTAGGATATATGACGTTATAGACGCAGATAATGTTCCCACCAAGAAGTAGGGTCCGACACGCCTGGAGTGTTCTAGGATATTACATCCGAGATGTCAGGTTGCCTTAGGTTAGGATATATAACGTTATAGACGTATATACTGTTCCCTCCGAGATGTAGGGTTCGACAGGCCAGGAATGTTGTCAAATACTGCATGCGAGATATTAGGTTGCCTTAGGTTAGGATATATAACGTTGTAGACGCATGTAATGTGACCACCGAGACGTTGGGACCGACACGCCTGGAATGTTGTCAAATGTTATATCCGAGATGTTAGGTTGCCTTATGTTAGGATATATGACGTTACAGACGTATATACTGTTCCCTTCGAGAAGTAGGGATCGACAAGCCAGGAATGTTGTCAAATGTTATATCCGAGATGTTAGGTTGCCTTAGGTTAGGATATATAACGTTATAGACGTATATACTGTTCCCATCGAGAAGTAGGGTCCGACACGCCTGGAATGTTGTAGAATATTACATACGAGATGTTAGGTGGCCTTAGGTTAGGATGTATAACGTTATAGACGTATATACTGTTCCCATCGAGAAGTAGGGTTCGACACGTCAGGAATGTTGTCAAATATTACATACGAGATGTTAGGTGGCCTTAGGTTAGGATATATAACGTTATGGACGCATGTAATGTTACCACCTTGACGTAGGGACCGACACGCCTGAAATGTTGTCAAATGTTATATCCGACATGTTAGGTTGCCCTAGATTAGGATATATAACGTTATGGACGCATATAATGTTCCCACCGAGAAGTAGGTTCCGACACGCCAGGAATGTTGTCAAATAATACATCCGAGTTGTTACGTTGCCGTTATAGACGCATTAATGTTACCACCGTGACCTAGGGACCGACACGCCAGGAATGTTGTCAAATGTTACATCCCAGACGTTAGGTTGCTTCAGGTCAGGATATATAAGGTTATAGACGTATAAACTGTTCCGTCGGAGAAGTAGGGTTCGACAGGCCAGGAATGTTGTCAAATATTACATACGAGATGTTAGGTGGCCTTAGGTTAGCATATATAAGGTTATAGACGCATGTAATGTTACCACCGACACGTAGGGACCGACACGCCCGGAATGTTGTCAAATGTTACATCCGAGATGTTAGGTTGCCTTAGATTAGGATATATACCGTTATAGACGCATGTAATGTTACCACCGAGACGTAGGGACCGACACGGCTGGAATGTTGTCAAAAGTTACATCCGAGATGTTAGGCTGCCTTAGGTTAGGATATATGACGTTATAGACGCATATAATGTTCCCACCAAGAAGTAGGGTCCGACACGCCTGGAGTGTTGTAGGATATTACATCCGAGATGTCAGGTTGCCTTAGGTTAGGATATATAACGTTATAGACGTATATACTGTTCCCTCCGAGAAGTAGGGTTCGACAGGCCAGGAATGTTGTCAAATATTGCATCCGAGATACTAGGTTGCCTTAGGTTAGGATATATAACGTTATAGACGCATGTAATGTTACCACCGAGACGTAGGGACCGACACGGCTGGAATGTTGTCAAAAATTACATCCGAGATGTTAGGTTGCCTCAGGTTAGGATATATAACGTTATAGAGGTATATACTGTTCCCTCCGTGAAGTAGGGTTTGACAGGCCAGGAATGTTGTCAAATGTTACATCCGAAATGTTAGGTTGCGTTAGATTAGGATATTGACCGTTATAGACGCATATTATATTCCCACCGGAAAGTATTCTCCGACACGCGAGGAATGCTGTAAAATATTGCGTCTGAGATGATAGGTTGCTTTAGATTAGGACATACAACGTTATAGACTCATATAATGTTCCCACCGAGAAGTAGGGTCCGACACGCCTGGAATGTTGTAGAATATTACATACGAGATGTTAGGTGGCCTTAGGTTAGGATGTATAACGTTATAGACGTATATACTGTTCCCATCGAGAAGTAGGGTTCGACACGTCAGGAATGTTGTCAAATATTACATACGAGATGTTAGGTGGCCTTAGGTTAGGATATACAACGTTATGGACGCATGTAATGTTACCACCTTGACGTAGGTACCGACACGCCTGAAATGTTGTCAAATGTTATATCCGAGATGTTAGGTTGCCCTAGATTAGGATATATAACGTTATGGGCGCATATAATGTTCCCACCGAGAAGTAGGTTTCGACACGCCAGGAATGTTGTCAAATAATACATCCGAGTTGTTACGTTGCCGTTATAGACGCATTAATGTTACCACCGAGACCTAGGGACCGACACGCCAGGAATGTTGTCAAATGTTACATCCCAGACGTTAGGTTGCTTCAGGTCAGGATATATAACGTTATAGACGTATATACTGTTCCGTCGGAGGAGTAGGGTTCGACAGGCCAGGAATGTTGTCAAATATTACATACGAGATGTTAGGTGGCCTTAGGTTAGCATATATAAGGTTATAGACGCATGTAATGTTACCACCGACACGTAGGGACCGACACGCCTGGAATGTTGTCAAATGTTACATCCGAGGTGTTAGGTTGCCTTAGGTTAGGATATATGACGTTATAGACCTATATACTGTTCCCTCCGAGAAGTAGGGTTCGACAGGCCAGGAATGTTGTCAAATGTTGCATCCGAGATGTTAGGTTGCCTTAGGTTAGGATGTATAACGTTATAGACGCATGTAATGTTACCACCGAGACGTAGGGACCGACACGCCTGGAATGTTGTAAAATATTACCTCTGAGATGATAGGTTGCCTTAGGTTAGGATATATAACGTTATAGACGTGTATACTGCTCCCACCGAGAAGTAGGGTCCGACACGCCAGGAATGTTGTCAAATATTACATACGAGATGTTATGTGGTCTTAGGTTAGCATATATAAGGTTATAGACGCATGTAATGTTACCACCGAGACGTAGGGACCGACACGGCTGGAATGTGGTCAAATGTTACATCCGAGATGTTAGGCTGCCTTAGGTTAGGATATATGACGTTATAGACGCATATAATGTTCCCACCAAGAAGTAGGGTCCGACACGCCTGGAGTGTTGTAGGATATTACATCCGAGATGTCAGGTTGCCTTAGGTTAGGATATATAACGTTATAGACGTATATACTGTTCCCTCCGAGATGTAGGGTTCGACAGGCCAGGAATGTTGTCAAATACTGCATCCGAGATATTAGGTTGCCTTAGGTTAGGATATATAACGTTATAGACGCATGTAATGTGACCACCGAGACGTTGGGACCGACACGCCTGGAATGTTGTCAAATGTTATATCCGAGATGTTAGGTTGCCTTAGGTTAGGATATATGACGTTACAGACGTATATACTGTTCCCTCCGAGAAGTAGGGATCGACAGGCCAGGAATGTTGTCAAATATTGCATCCGAGATGTTATGTTGCCTTAGATACGGTATCGACCGTTATAGACGCATATAATATTCCCACCGAAAAGTATGTTCCGACACGCCAGGAATATTGTAAAATATTACGTCTGAGATGATAGGTTGCCTTAGGTTAGGATATATAACGTTATAGAGGTATATACTGTTCCCTCCGTGAAGTAGGGTTTGACAGACCAGGAATGTTGTCAAATGTTACATCCGAAATGTTAGGTTGCGTTAGATTAGGATATTGACCGTTATAGACGCATATTATATTCCCACCGGAAAGTATTCTCCGACACGCGAGGAATGCTGTAAAATATTGCGTCTGAGATGATAGGTTGCCTTAGATTAGGACATACAACGTTATAGACTCATATAATGTTCCCACCGAGAAGTAGGGTCCGACACGCCTGGAATGTTGTAGAATATTACATACGAGATGTTAGGTGGCCTTAGGTTAGGATATATAACGTTATAGACGTATATACTGTTCCCATCGAGAAGTAGGGTTCGACACGTCAGGAATGTTGTCAAATATTACATACGAGATGTTAGGTGGCCTTAGGTTAGGATATATAACGTCATAGACGTATATACTGTTCCCATCGAGAAGTAGGGTTCGACACGTCAGGAATGTTGTCAAATATTACATACGAGATGTTAGGTGGCCTTAGGTTAGGATATATAACGTTATGGACGCATGTAATGTTACTACCTTGACGTAGGGACCGACACGCCTGAAATGTTGTCAAATGTCGTATCCGAGATGTTAGGTTGCCCTAGATTAGGATATATAACGTTATGGACGCATATAATATTCCCACCGAGAAGTAGGGTCCGACACGCCTGGAGTGTTGTAGGATATAACATCCGAGATGTCAGGTTGCCTTAGGTTAGGATATATAACGTTATAGACGTATATACTGTTCCCTCCGAGAAGTAGGGTTCGACAGGCCAGGAATGTTGTCAAATATTGCATCCGAGATATTAGGTTGCCTTAGGTTAGGATATATAACGTTATAGACGCATGTAATATGACCACCGAGACGTTGGGACCGACACGCCTGGAATGTTGTCTAATGTTATATCCGAGATGTTAGGTTGCATTAGGTTAGGATATATGACGTTACAGACGTATACACTGTTCCCTCCGAGAAGTAGGGTTCGACAGGCCAGGAATGTTGTCAAATATTGCATCCGAGATGTTAGGTTGCCTTAGATTACGATATCGACCGTTATAGACGCATATAATATTCCCACCGAAAAGTATGTTCCGACACGGCAGGAATGTTGTAAAATATTACGTCTGAGATGATAGGTTGCCTTAGGTTAGGATATATAACGTTATAGACGTATATACTGTTCCCACCGAGAAGTAGGGTCCGACACGCCAGGAATGTTGTCAAATATTACATCCGAGATGTTAGGTTGCCTTAGGTTAGGATATATAACGTTATAGACGTATATACTGTTCCCATCGAGAAGTAGGGTTCGACACGTCAGGAATGTTGTCAAATATTACATACGAGATGTTAGGTGGCCTTAGGTTAGGATATATAACGTTATAGACGTATATACTGTTCCCATCGAGAAGTAGGGTCCGACACGCCTGGAGTGTTGTAGGATATTACATCCGAGATGTCAGGTTGCCTTAGGTTAGGATATATAACGTTATAGACGTATATACTGTTCCCTCCGAGAAGTAGGGTTCGACAGGCCAGGAATGTTGTCAAATATTGCATCCGAGATACTAGGTTGCCTTAGGTTAGGATATATAACGTTATAGACGCATGTAATGTTACCACCGAGACGTAGGGACCGACACGCCTGGAATGTTGTAAAATATTACCTCTGAGATGATAGGTTGCCTTAGGTTAGGATATATAACGTTATAGACGTGTATACTGCTCCCTCCGAGAAGTAGGGTCCGACACGCCAGGAATGTTGTCAAATATTACATCCGAGATGTTATGTTGCCTTAGGTTAGGATATATAACGTTATAGACGTATATACTGTTCCCACCGAGAAGTAGGGTTCGACACGCCAGGAATGTTGTCAAATATTACATACGAGATGTTATGTGGTCTTAGGTTAGCATATATAAGGTTATAGACGCATGTAATGTTACCACCGAGACGTAGGGACCGACACGGCTGGAATGTGGTCAAATGTTACATCCGAGATGTTAGGCTGCCTTAGGTTAGGATATATGACGTTATAGACGCATATAATGTTCCCACCAAGAAGTAGGGTCCGACACGCCTGGAGTGTTGTAGGATATTACATCCGAGATGTCAGGTTGCCTTAGGTTAGGATATATAACGTTATAGACGTATATACTGTTCCCTCCGAGATGTAGGGTTCGACAGGCCAGGAATGTTGTCAAATACTGCATCCGAGATATTAGGTTGCCTTAGGTTAGGATATATAACGTTATAGACGCATGTAATGTGACCACCGAGACGTTGGGACCGACACGCCTGGAATGTTGTCAAATGTTATATCCGAGATGTTAGGTTGCCTTATGTTAGGATATATGACGTTACAGACGTATATACTGTTCCTTCCGAGAAGTAGGGATCGACAGGCCAGGAATGTTGTCAAATGTTATATCCGAGATGTTAGGTTGCCTTAGGTTAGGATATATGACGTTACAGACGTATATACTGTTCCCTCCGAGAAGTAGGGATCGACAGGCCAGGAATGTTGTCAAATATTGCATCCGAGATGTTATGTTGCCTTAGATTACGGTATCGACCTTTATAGACACATATAATATTCCCACCGAAAAGTATGTTCCGACACGCCAGGAATATTGTAAAATATTACGTCTGAGATGATAGGTTGCCTTAGGTTAGGATATATAACGTTATAGAGGTATATACTGTTCCCTCCGTGAAGTAGGGTTTGACAGACCAGGAATGTTGTCAAATGTTACATCCGAAATGTTAGGTTGCGTTAGATTAGGATATTGACCGTTATAGACGCATATTATATTCCCACCGGAAAGTATTCTCCGACACGCGAGGAATGCTGTAAAATATTGCGTCTGAGATGATAGGTTGCCTTAGATTAGGACATACAACGTTATAGACTCATATAATGTTCCCACCGAGAAGTAGGGTCCGACACGCCTGGAATGTTGTAGAATATTACATACGAGATGTTAGGTGGCCTTAGGTTAGGATATATAACGTTATAGACGTATATACTGTTCCCATCGAGAAGTAGGGTTCGACACGTCAGGAATGTTGTCAAATATTACATACGAGATGTTAGGTGGCCTTAGGTTAGGATATATAACGTCATAGACGTATATACTGTTCCCATCGAGAAGTAGGGTTCGACACGTCAGGAATGTTGTCAAATATTACATACGAGATGTTAGGTGGCCTTAGGTTAGGATATATAACGTTATGGACGCATGTAATGTTACTACCTTGACGTAGGGACCGACACGCCTGAAATGTTGTCAAATGTCATATCCGAGATGTTAGGTTGCCCTAGATTAGGATATATAACGTTATGGACGCATATAATGTTCCCACCGAGAAGTAGTGTCCGACACGCCTGGAGTGTTGTAGGATATAACATCCGAGATGTCAGGTTGCCTTAGGTTAGGATATATAACGTTATAGACGTATATACTGTTCCCTCCGAGAAGTAGGGTTCGACAGGCCAGGAATGTTGTCAAATATTGCATCCGAGATATTAGGTTGCCTTAGGTTAGGATATATAACGTTATAGACGCATGTAATGTGACCACCGAGACGTTGGGACCGACACGGCTGGAATGTTGTCAAATGTTATATCCGAGATGTTAGGTTGCATTAGGTTAGGATATATGACGTTACAGACGTATACACTGTTCCCTCCGAGAAGTAGGGTTCGACAGGCCAGGAATGTTGTCAAATATTGCATCCGAGATGTTAGGTTGCCTTAGACTACGATATCGACCGTTATAGACGCATATAATATTCCCACCGAAAAGTATGTTCCGACACGCCAGGAATGTTGTAAAATATTACGTCTGAGATGATAGGTTGCCTTAGGTTAGGATATATAACGTTATAGACGTATATACTGTTCCCACCGAGAAGTAGGGTCCGACACGCCAGGAATGTTGTCAAATATTACATCCGAGATGTTAGGTTGCCTTAGGTTAGGATATATAACGTTATAGACGTATATATTGTTCCCATCGAGAAGTAGGGTTCGACACGTCAGGAATGTTGTCAAATATTACATACGAGATGTTAGGTGGCCTTAGGTTAGGATATATAACGTTATAGACGTATATACTGTTCCCATCGAGAAGTAGGGTCCGACACGCCTGGAGTGTTGTAGGATATTACATCCGAGATGTCAGGTTGCCTTAGGTTAGGATATATAACGTTATAGACGTATATACTGTTCCCTCCGAGAAGTAGGGTTCGACAGGCCAGGAATGTTGTCAAATATTGCATCCGAGATACTAGGTTGCCTTAGGTTAGGATATATAACGTTATAGACGCATGTAATGTTACCACCGAGACGTAGGGACCGACACGGCTGGAATGGTGTCAAAAATTACATCCGAGATGTTAGGTTGCCTCAGGTTAGGATATATAACGTTATAGAGGTATATACTGTTCCCTCCGAGAAGTAGGGTTCGACAGGCCAGGAATGTTGTCAAATATTGCATCCGAGATACTAGGTTGCCTTAGGTTAGGATATATAACGTTATAGACGCATGTAATGTTACCACCGAGACGTAGGGACCGACACGCCTGAAATGTTGTCAAATGTCGTATCCGAGATGTTAGGTTGCCCTAGATTAGGATATATAACGTTATGGACGCATATAATATTCCCACCGAGAAGTAGGGTCCGACACGCCTGGAGTGTTGTAGGATATAACATCCGAGATGTCAGGTTGCCTTAGGTTAGGATATATAACGTTATAGACGTATATACTGTTCCCTCCGAGAAGTAGGGTTCGACAGGCCAGGAATGTTGTCAAATATTGCATCCGAGATATTAGGTTGCCTTAGGTTAGGATATATAACGTTATAGACGCATGTAATATGACCACCGAGACGTTGGGACCGACACGCCTGGAATGTTGTCTAATGTTATATCCGAGATGTTAGGTTGCATTAGGTTAGGATATATGACGTTACAGACGTATACACTGTTCCCTCCGAGAAGTAGGGTCCGACACGCCAGGAATGTTGTCAAATATTACATCCGAGATGTTAGGTTGCCTTAGGTTAGGATATATAACGTTATAGACGTATATACTGTTCCCATCGAGAAGTAGGGTCCGACACGCCTGGAGTGTTGTAGGATATTACATCCGAGATGTCAGGTTGCCTTAGGTTAGGATATATAACGTTATAGACGTATATACTGTTCCCTCCGAGAAGTAGGGTTCGACAGGCCAGGAATGTTGTCAAATATTGCATCCGAGATACTAGGTTGCCTTAGGTTAGGATATATAACGTTATAGACGCATGTAATGTTACCACCGAGACGTAGGGACCGACACGCCTGGAATGTTGTAAAATATTACCTCTGAGATGATAGGTTGCCTTAGGTTAGGATATATAACGTTATAGACGTGTATACTGCTCCCTCCGAGAAGTAGGGTCCGACACGCCAGGAATGTTGTCAAATATTACATCCGAGATGTTATGTTGCCTTAGGTTAGGATATATAACGTTATAGACGTATATACTGTTCCCACCGAGAAGTAGGGTTCGACACGCCAGGAATGTTGTCAAATATTACATACGAGATGTTATGTGGTCTTAGGTTAGCATATATAAGGTTATAGACGCATGTAATGTTACCACCGAGACGTAGGGACCGACACGGCTGGAATGTGGTCAAATGTTACATCCGAGATGTTAGGCTGCCTTAGGTTAGGATATATGACGTTATAGACGCATATAATGTTCCCACCAAGAAGTAGGGTCCGACACGCCTGGAGTGTTGTAGGATATTACATCCGAGATGTCAGGTTGCCTTAGGTTAGGATATATAACGTTATAGACGTATATACTGTTCCCTCCGAGATGTAGGGTTCGACAGGCCAGGAATGTTGTCAAATACTGCATCCGAGATATTAGGTTGCCTTAGGTTAGGATATATAACGTTATAGACGCATGTAATGTGACCACCGAGACGTTGGGACCGACACGCCTGGAATGTTGTCAAATGTTATATCCGAGATGTTAGGTTGCCTTATGTTAGGATATATGACGTTACAGACGTATATACTGTTCCTTCCGAGAAGTAGGGATCGACAGGTCAGGAATGTTGTCAAATGTTATATCCGAGATGTTAGGTTGCCTTAGGTTAGGATATATGACGTTACAGACGTATATACTGTTCCCTCCGAGAAGTAGGGATCGACAGGCCAGGAATGTTGTCAAATATTGCATCCGAGATGTTATGTTGCCTTAGATTACGGTATCGACCGTTATAGACACATATAATATTCCCACCGAAAAGTATGTTCCGACACGCCAGGAATATTGTAAAATATTACGTCTGAGATGATAGGTTGCCTTAGGTTAGGATATATAACGTTATAGAGGTATATACTGTTCCCTCCGTGAAGTAGGGTTTGACAGACCAGGAATGTTGTCAAATGTTACATCCGAAATGTTAGGTTGCGTTAGATTAGGATATTGACCGTTATAGACGCATATTATATTCCCACCGGAAAGTATTCTCCGACACGCGAGGAATGCTGTAAAATATTGCGTCTGAGATGATAGGTTGCCTTAGATTAGGACATACAACGTTATAGACTCATATAATGTTCCCACCGAGAAGTAGGGTCCGACACGCCTGGAATGTTGTAGAATATTACATACGAGATGTTAGGTGGCCTTAGGTTAGGATATATAACGTTATAGACGTATATACTGTTCCCATCGAGAAGTAGGGTTCGACACGTCAGGAATGTTGTCAAATATTACATACGAGATGTTAGGTGGCCTTAGGTTAGGATATATAACGTCATAGACGTATATACTGTTCCCATCGAGAAGTAGGGTTCGACACGTCAGGAATGTTGTCAAATATTACATACGAGATGTTAGGTGGCCTTAGGTTAGGATATATAACGTTATGGACGCATGTAATGTTACTACCTTGACGTAGGGACCGACACGCCTGAAATGTTGTCAAATGTCATATCCGAGATGTTAGGTTGCCCTAGATTAGGATATATAACGTTATGGACGCATATAATGTTCCCACCGAGAAGTAGTGTCCGACACGCCTGGAGTGTTGTAGGATATAACATCCGAGATGTCAGGTTGCCTTAGGTTAGGATATATAACGTTATAGACGTATATACTGTTCCCTCCGAGAAGTAGGGTTCGACAGGCCAGGAATGTTGTCAAATATTGCATCCGAGATATTAGGTTGCCTTAGGTTAGGATATATAACGTTATAGACGCATGTAATGTGACCACCGAGACGTTGGGACCGACACGGCTGGAATGTTGTCAAATGTTATATCCGAGATGTTAGGTTGCATTAGGTTAGGATATATGACGTTACAGACGTATACACTGTTCCCTCCGAGAAGTAGGGTTCGACAGGCCAGGAATGTTGTCAAATATTGCATCCGAGATGTTAGGTTGCCTTAGACTACGATATCGACCGTTATAGACGCATATAATATTCCCACCGAAAAGTATGTTCCGACACGCCAGGAATGTTGTAAAATATTACGTCTGAGATGATAGGTTGCCTTAGGTTAGGATATATAACGTTATAGACGTATATACTGTTCCCACCGAGAAGTAGGGTCCGACACGCCAGGAATGTTGTCAAATATTACATCCGAGATGTTAGGTTGCCTTAGGTTAGGATATATAACGTTATAGACGTATATACTGTTCCCATCGAGAAGTAGGGTTCGACACGTCAGGAATGTTGTCAAATATTACATACGAGATGTTAGGTGGCCTTAGGTTAGGATATATAACGTTATAGACGTATATACTGTTCCCATCGAGAAGTAGGGTCCGACACGCCTGGAGTGTTGTAGGATATTACATCCGAGATGTCAGGTTGCCTTAGGTTAGGATATATAACGTTATAGACGTATATACTGTTCCCTCCGAGAAGTAGGGTTCGACAGGCCAGGAATGTTGTCAAATATTGCATCCGAGATACTAGGTTGCCTTAGGTTAGGATATATAACGTTATAGACGCATGTAATGTTACCACCGAGACGTAGGGACCGACACGGCTGGAATGGTGTCAAAAATTACATCCGAGATGTTAGGTTGCCTCAGGTTAGGATATATAACGTTATAGAGGTATATACTGTTCCCTCCGAGAAGTAGGGTTCGACAGGCCAGGAATGTTGTCAAATATTGCATCCGAGATACTAGGTTGCCTTAGGTTAGGATATATAACGTTATAGACGCATGTAATGTTACCACCGAGACGTAGGGACCGACACGGCTGGAATGTTGTCAAAAGTTACATCCGAGATGTTAGGCTGCCTTAAGTTAGGATATATGACGTTATAGACGCATATAATGTTCCCACCAAGAAGTAGGGTCCGACACGCCTGGAGTGTTGTAGGATATTACATCCGAGATGTCAGGTTGCCTTAGGTTAGGATATATAACGTTATAGACGTATATACTGTTCCCTCCGAGAAGTAGGGTTCGACAGGCCAGGAATGTTGTCAAATATTGCATCCGAGATACTAGGTTGCCTTAGGTTAGGATATATAACGTTATAGACGCATGTAATGTTACCACCGAGACGTAGGGACCGACACGGCTGGAATGTTGTCAAAAATTACATCCGAGATGTTAGGTTGCCTCAGGTTAGGATATATAACGTTATAGAAGTATATACTGTTCCCTCCGTGAAGTAGGGTTTGACAGGCCAGGAATGCTGTCAAATGTTACATCCGAAATGTTAGGTTGCGTTAGATTAGGATATTGACCGTTATAGACGCATATTATATTCCCACCGGAAAGTATTCTCCGACACGCGAGGAATGCTGTAAAATATTGCGTCTGAGATGATAGGTTGCCTTAGATTAGGACATACAACGTTATAGACTCATATAATGTTCCCACCGAGAAGTAGGGTCCGACACGCCTGGAATGTTGTAGAATATTACATACGAGATGTTAGGTGGCCTTAGGTTAGGATATATAACGTTATAGACGTATATACTGTTCCCATCGAGAAGTAGGGTTCGACACGTCAGGAATGTTGTCAAAAATTACATACGAGATGTTAGGTGGCCTTTGGTTAGGATATACAACGTTATGGACGCATGTAATGTTACCACCTTGACTTGGGACCGACACGCCTGAAATGTTGCCAAATGTTACATTCCAGACGTTAGGTTGCTTCAGGTCAGGATATATAACGTTATAGACGTATATACTGTTCCGTCGGAGGAGTAGGGTTCGACAGGCCAGGAATGTTGTCAAATATTACATACGAGATGTTAGGTGGCCTTAGGTTAGCATATATAAGGTTATAGACGCATGTAATGTTACCACCGACACGTAGGGACCGACACGCCTGGAATGTTGTCAAATGTTACATCCGAGGTGTTAGGTTGCCTTAGATTAGGATATATACCGTTATAGACGCATGTAATGTTACCACCGAGACGTAGGGACCGACACGGCTGGAATGTTGTCAAAAGTTACATCCGAGATGTTAGGCTGCCTTAAGTTAGGATATTTGACGTTATAGACGCATATAATGTTCCCACCAAGAAGTAGGGTCCGACACGCCTGGAGTGTTGTAGGATATTACATCCGAGATGTCAGGTTGCCTTAGGTTAGGATATATAACGTTATAGACGTATATACTGTTCCCTCCGAGAATTAGGGTTCGACAGGCCAGGAATGTTGTCAAATATTGCATCCGAGATACTAGGTTGCCTTAGGTTAGGATATATAACGTTATAGACGCATGTAATGTTACCACCGAGACGTAGGGACCGACACGGCTGGAATGTTGTCAAAAATTACATCCGAGATGTTAGGTTGCCTCAGGTTAGGATATATAACGTTATAGAGGTATATACTGTTCCCTCCGTGAAGTAGGGTTTGACAGGCCAGGAATGTTGTCAAATGTTACATCCGAAATGTTAGGTTGCGTTAGATTAGGATATTGACCGTTATAGACGCATATTATATTCCCACCGGAAAGTATTCTCCGACACGCGAGGAATGCTGTAAAATATTGCGTCTGAGATGATAGGTTGCCTTAGATTAGGACATACAACGTTATAGACTCATATAATGTTCCCACCGAGAAGTAGGGTCCGACACGCCTGGAATGTTGTAGAATATTACATACGAGATGTTAGGTGGCCTTAGGTTAGGATATATAACGTTATAGACGTATATACTGTTCCCATCGAGAAGTAGGGTTCGACACGTCAGGAATGTTGTCAAAAATTACATACGAGATGTTAGGTGGCCTTTGGTTAGGATATACAACGTTATGGACGCATGTAATGTTACCACCTTGACGTAGGGACCGACACGCCTGAAATGTTGTCAAATGTTATATCCGAGATGTTAGGTTGCCCTAGATTAGGATATATAACGTTATGGACGCATATAATGTTCCCACCGAGAAGTAGGATTCGACACGCCAGGAATGTTGTCAAATAATACATCCGAGTTGTTACGTTGCCGTTATAGACGCATTAATGTTACCACCGAGGCCTAGGGACCGACACGCCAGGAATGTTGTCAAATGTTACATTCCAGACGTTAGGTTGCTTCAGGTCAGGATATATAACGTTATAGACGTATATACTGTTCCGTCGGAGGAGTAGGGTTCGACAGGCCAGGAATGTTGTCAAATATTACATACGAGATGTTAGGTGGCCTTAGGTTAGCATATATAAGGTTATAGACGCATGTAATGTTACCACCGACACGTAGGGACTGACACGCCTGGAATGTTGTCAAATGTTACATCCGAGGTGTTAGGTTGCCTTAGATTAGAATATATACCGTCATAGACGCATGTAATGTTACCACCGAGACGTAGGGACCGACACGGCTGGAATGTTGTCAAATGTTACATCCGAGATGTTAGGCTGCCTTAGGTTAGGATATATGACGTTATAGACGCATATAATGTTCCCACCAAGAAGTAGGGTCCGACACGCCTGGAGTGTTGTAGGATATTACATCCGAGATGTCAGGTTGCCTTAGGTTAGGATATATAACGTTATAGACGTATATACTGTTCCCTCCGAGAAGTAGGGTTCGACAGGCCAGGAATGTTGTCAAATATTGCATCCGAGATATTAGGTTGCCTTAGGTTAGGATATATAACGTTATAGACGCATGTAATGTTACCACCTTGACGTAGGGACCGACACGCCTGAAATGTTGTCAAATGTTATATCCGAGATGTTAGGTTGCCCTAGATTAGGATATATAACGTTATGGACGCATATAATGTTCCCACCGAGAAGTAGGTTCCGACACGCCAGGAATGTTGTCAAATAATACATCCGAGTTGTTACGTTGCCGTTATAGACGCATTAATGTTACCACCGAGACCTAGGGACCGACACGCCAATAATGTTGTCAAATGTTACATCCCAGACGTTAGGTTGCTTCAGGTCAGGATATATAACGTTATAGACGTATATACTGTTCCGTCGGAGAAGTAGGGTTCGACAGGCCAGGAATGTTGTCAAATATTACATACGAGATGTTAGGTGGCCTTAGGTTAGCATATATAAGGTTATAGACGCATGTAATGTTACCACCGACACGTAGGGACCGACACGCCTGGAATGTTGTCAAATGTTACATCCGAGATGTTAGGTTGCCTTAGATTAGGATATATACCGTTATAGACGCATGTAATGTTACCACCGAGACGTAGGGACCGACACGGCTGGAATGTTGTCAAATGTTACATCCGAGATGTTAGGCTGCCTTAGGTTAGGATATATGACGTTATAGACGCATATAATGTTCCCACCAAGAAGTAGGGTCCGACACGCCTGGAGTGTTGTAGGATATTACATCCGAGATGTCAGGTTGCCTTAGGTTAGGATATATAACGTTATAGACGTATATACTGTTCCCTCCGAGAATTAGGGTTCGACAGGCCAGCAATGTTGTCAAATATTGCATCCGAGATACTAGGTTGCCTTAGGTTAGGATATATAACGTTATAGACGCATGTAATGTGACCACCGAGACGTTGGGACCGACACGCCTGGAATGTTGTCAAATGTTATATCCGAGATGTTAGGTTGCCTTAGGTTAGGATATATGACGTTACAGACGTATATACTGTTCCCTTCGAGAAGTAGGGTTCGACAGGCCAGGAATGTTGTCAAATATTGCATCCGAGATGTTAGGTTGCCTTAGATTACGATATCGACCGTTATAGACGCACATAATATTCCCACCGAAAAATATGTTCCGACACGCCAGAAATGTTGTAAAATATTACGTCTGAGATGATAGGTTGCCTTAGGTTAGGATATATAACATTATAGACGTATATACTGTTCCCACCGAGAAGTAGGGTCCGACACGCCAGGAATGTTGTCAAATATTACATCCGAGATGTTAGGTTGCCTTAGGTTAGGATATATAACGTTATAGACGTATATACTGTTCCCATCGAGAAGTAGAGTTCGACACGTCAGGAATGTTGTCAAATATTACATACGAGATGTTAGGTGGCCTTAGGTTAGGATATATAACGTTATAGACGTATATACTGTTCCCATCGAGAAGTAGGATTCGACACGTCAGGAATGATGTCAAATATTACATACGAGATGTTAGGTGGCCTTAGGTTAGGATATATAACGTTATAGACGTATATTCTGTTCCCATCGAGAAGTAGGGTTCGACACGTCAGGAATGTTGTCAAATATTACATACGAGATGTTAGGTGGCCTTAGGTTAGGATATATAACGTTATGGACGCATGTAATGTTACCACCTTGACGTAGGGACCGACACGCCTGAAATGTTGTCAAATGTTATATCCGAGATGTTAGGTTGCCCTAGATTAGGATATATACCGTTATAGACGTGTATACTGCTCCCACCGAGAAGTAGGGTCCGACACGCCAGGAATGTTGTCAAATATTACATCCGAGATGTTATGTTGCCTTAGGTTAAGATATATAACGTTATAGACGTATATACTGTTCCCACCGAGAAGTAGGGTTCGACACGCCAGGAATGTTGTCAAATATTACATACGAGACGTTAGGTGGCCTTAGGTTAGCATATATAAGGTTATAGACGCATGTAATGTTACCACCGACACGTAGGAACCAACACGCCTGGAATGTTGTCAAATGTTACATCCGAGATGTTAGGTTGCCTTAGATTAGGATATATACCGTTATAGACGCATGTAATGTTACCACCGAGACGTAGGGACCGACACGCCTGGAATGTTGCCAAATGTTACATCCGAGATGTTAGGTTGCCTTAGATTAGGATATATCCCGTTATAGACGCATGTAATGTTACCACCGAGACGTAGGGACCGACACGGCTGGAATGTGGTCAAATGTTACATCCGAGATGTTAGGCTGCCTTAGGTTAGGATATATGACGTTATAGACGCATATAATGTTCCCACCAAGAAGTAGGGTCCGACACGGCTGGAATGTTGTAGGATATTACATCCGAGATGTTAGGTTGCCATAGGTTAGGATATATAACGTTATAGACGTATATACTGTTCCCATCGAGAAGTAGGGTTCAACACGTCAGGAATGTTGTCAAATGTTATATCCGAGATGTTAGGTGGCCTTAGGTTAGGATATATAACGTTATGGACGCATATAATGATCCCACCGAGAAGTAGAGTTCGACACGTCAGGAATGTTGTCAAATATTACATACGAGATGTTAGGTGGCCTTAGGTTAGGATATATAACGTTATAGACGTATATACTGTTCCCATCGAGAAGTAGGATTCGACACGTCAGGAATGATGTCAAATATTACATACGAGATGTTAGGTGGCCTTAGGTTAGGATATATAACGTTATAGACGTATATTCTGTTCCCATCGAGAAGTAGGGTTCGACACGTCAGGAATGTTGTCAAATATTACATACGAGATGTTAGGTGGCCTTAGGTTAGGATATATAACGTTATGGACGCATGTAATGTTACCACCTTGACGTAGGGACCGACACGCCTGAAATGTTGTCAAATGTTATATCCGAGATGTTAGGTTGCCCTAGATTAGGATATATACCGTTATAGACGTGTATACTGCTCCCACCGAGAAGTAGGGTCCGACACGCCAGGAATGTTGTCAAATATTACATCCGAGATGTTATGTTGCCTTAGGTTAAGATATATAACGTTATAGACGTATATACTGTTCCCACCGAGAAGTAGGGTTCGACACGCCAGGAATGTTGTCAAATATTACATACGAGACGTTAGGTGGCCTTAGGTTAGCATATATAAGGTTATAGACGCATGTAATGTTACCACCGACACGTAGGAACCAACACGCCTGGAATGTTGTCAAATGTTACATCCGAGATGTTAGGTTGCCTTAGATTAGGATATATACCGTTATAGACGCATGTAATGTTACCACCGAGACGTAGGGACCGACACGCCTGGAATGTTGCCAAATGTTACATCCGAGATGTTAGGTTGCCTTAGATTAGGATATATCCCGTTATAGACGCATGTAATGTTACCACCGAGACGTAGGGACCGACACGGCTGGAATGTGGTCAAATGTTACATCCGAGATGTTAGGCTGCCTTAGGTTAGGATATATGACGTTATAGACGCATATAATGTTCCCACCAAGAAGTAGGGTCCGACACGGCTGGAATGTTGTAGGATATTACATCCGAGATGTTAGGTTGCCATAGGTTAGGATATATAACGTTATAGACGTATATACTGTTCCCATCGAGAAGTAGGGTTCAACACGTCAGGAATGTTGTCAAATGTTATATCCGAGATGTTAGGTGGCCTTAGGTTAGGATATATAACGTTATGGACGCATATAATGATCCCACCGAGAAGTAGGTTCCGACACGCCAGGAATGTTGTCAAATATTACATCCGAGATGTTACGTTGCCGTTATAGGCGCATTAGTGTTACCACCGAGACCTAGGGACCGACACGCCAGGAATGTTGTCAAATGTTACATCCCAGATGTTAGGTTGCTTCAGGTTAGGATATATAACGTTATAGACGTATATACTGTTCCGTCGGAGAAGTAGGGTTCGACAGGCCAGGAATGTTGTCAAATAATACATACGTGATGTTAGGTGGCCTTAGGTTAGCATATATAAGGTTATAGACGCATGTAATGTTACCGCCGACACGAAGGGACCGACACGCCTGGAATGTTGTCAAATGTTACATCCGAGATGTTAGGTTGCCTTAGATTAGGATATATACCGTTATAGACGCATGTAATGTGACCACCGAGACGTTGGGACCGACACGCCTGGAATTTTGTCAAATGTTATATCCGAGATGTTAGGTTGCCTTAGGTTAGGATATATGACGTTACGGACGTATATACTGTTCCCTCCGAGAAGTAGGGTTCGACACGCCAGGAATGTTGTCAAATATTGCATACGAGATGTTAGGTTGCCTTAGATTACGATATCGACCGTTATAGACGCATATAATATTCCCACCGAAAAGTATGTTCCGACACGCCAGGAATGTTGTAAAATATTACGTCTGCGATGATAGGTTGCCTTAGGTTAGGATATATAACGTTATAGACGTATATACTGTTCCCACCGAGAAGTAGGGTCCGACACGCCAGGAATGTTGTCAAATATTACATCCGAGATGTTAGGTTGCCTCAGGTTAGGATATATGACGTTATAGAGGTATATACTGTTCCCTCCGTGAAGTAGGGTTCGACAGGCCAGGAATGTTGTCAAATATTGCATCTGAGATGTTAGGTTGCCTTAGGTTAGGATATATAACGTTATAGACGCACGTAATGTTACCACCGAGACGTAGGGACCGACACGCCTGGAATGCTGTCAAATGTTACATCCGAGATGTTAGGTTGCCTTAGGTTAGGATATATACCGTTATAGACGTATATACTGTTCCCTCCGAGAAGTAGGGTTCGACAGGCCAGGAAAGTTGTCAAATATTGCATCCGAGATGTCAGGTTGCCTTAGGTTAGGATATATAACGTTATAGACGTATATACTGTTCCCTCCGAGAAGTAGGGTTCGACAGGCCAGGAATGTTGTCAAATATTGCATCCGAGATGTTAGGTTGCCTTAGATTAGGATATATACCGTTATAGAAATATATAATATTCCCACCGAAAAGAATGCTCCGACACGCCAGGAATGTTGTAAAGTATTACGTCTGAGATAATAGGTTGCCTTAGATTAGGATATACAACGTTATAGACTCATATATTGTTCCCACCGAGAAGTAGGGTCCGACACGCCTGGAATGATGTAGAATATTACATCCGAGATGTCATGTTGCCTTAGGTTAGGATATATGACGTTATGGACGTAAATACCGTTCCCTCCGAGAAGTAGGTTTCGACAGGCCAGGTATGTTGTCAAATATTGCATCCGAGATGTTAGGTTGCCTTAGATTAGGATATATACCGTTATAGACGCATGTTATGTAACCACCGAGACGTAGGGACCGACACGCCTGGAATGTTGTCAAATGTTACATCCGAGATATTAGGCTGCCTTAGGTTAGGATATATGACGTTATAGACGCATATAATGTTCCCACCAAGAAGTAGGGTCCGACACGCCTGGAATGTTGTAGGATATTACATCCGAGATGTCAGGTTGCCTTAGGTTAGGATATATGACGTTATGGACGTATATACCGTTCCCTCCGAGAAGTAGGGTCCGACAGGCCAGGAATATTGTCAAATATTGCATCCGAGATGTTAGGTTGCCTTAGGTTAGGATATACAACGTTATAGACGCATGTAATGTGACCACCGAGAAGTAGGGCCCGACACGCCTGGAATGTTGTAGAATATTACATCCGAGATGTCAGGTTGCCTTAGGTTAGGATATATAACGTTATAGACGTATATACTGTTCCCTCCGAGAAGTACGGTTCGACAGGCCAGGAATGTTGTCAAATATTGCATCCGAGATGTTAGGTTGCCTTAGATTAGGATATATACCGTTATAGATATATATAATATTCCCACCGAAAAGAATGCTCCGACACGTCAAGAATGTTGTAAAGTATTACGTCTGAGATAATAGGTTGCCTTAGATTAGGATATACAACGTTATAGACTCATATATTGTTCCCACCGAGAAGTAGGGTCCGACACGCCTGGAATGATGTAGAATATTACATCCGAGATGTCATGTTGCCTTAGGTTAGGATATATAACGTTATAGACGTATATACTGTTCCCTCCGAGAAGTAGGGTTCGACAGGCCAGGAATGTGGCCAATATTACATCCGAGTCTTTACGTTGCCATTATAGACGCATGTAACGTTACCACCGAGACGTAGGGACCAACACGCCCTGGAATGTTATCAAATGTTACATCCGAGATGTTAGGTTGCCTTAGGTTAGGATATATAACGTTATAGACGTATATACTGTTCCCTCCGAGAAGTAGGGTTCGACAGGCCAGGAATGTAGCCAATATTACATCCCAGATGTTAGATTGCCTTAGATTACGATATCGACCGTTATAGACGCATATAATATTCCCACCGAAAAGTATGTTCCGACACACCAGGAATGTTGTAAAATATTACGCCTGAATTGATAGGTTGCCTTAGGTTAGGATATATAACGTTATAGACGTATATACTGTTACCACCCAGAAGTAGGGTCCGACACGCCAGGAATGTTGTCAAATATTACATCCGAGATGTTAGGTTGCCTTAGGTTATGATATATAACGTTATAGGCGTATATACTGTTCCCACTCAGAAGTAGAGTCCGACACGCCAGGAATGATGTCAAATATTACATGCGAGATGTTAGATGGCCTTAGGTTAGGATATATACCGTTATAGACGCATGTAATGTTACCACCGAGACGTAGGGACCGACACGCCTGGAATGTTGTCAAATGTTATATCCGAGATGTTAGGTTGCCTTAGGTTAGGATATATGACGTTACGGACGTATATACTGTTCCCTCCGAGAAATAGGGTTCGACACGCCAGGAATGTTGTCAAATATTGCATACGAGATGTTAGGTTGCCTTAGATTACGATATCGACCGTTATAGACGCATATAATATTCCCACCGAAAAGTATGTTCCGACACGCCAGGAATGTTGTAAAATATTACGTCTGCGATGATAGGTTGCCTTAGGTTAGGATATATAACGTTATAGACGTATATACTGTTCCCACCGAGAAGTAGGGTCCGACACGCCAGGAATGTTGTCAAATATTACATCCGAGATGTTAGGTTGCCTCAGGTTAGGATATATGACGTTATAGAGGTATATACTGTTCCCTCCGTGAAGTAGGGTTCGACAGGCCAGGAATGTTGTCAAATGTTACATCCGAAATGTTAGGTTGCGTTAGATTAGGATATTGACCGTTATAGACGCATATTATATTCCCACCGAAAAGTATTCTCCGACACGCGAGGAATGCTGTAAAATATTACGTCTGAGATGATAGGTTGCCTTATATTAGGACATACAAAGTTATCGACTCATATAATGTTCCCACCGAGAAGTAGGGACCGACACGCCTGGAATGTTGTAGAATATTACATCCGAGATGTCAGGTTGCCTTAGGTTAGGATATATAACGTTATAGACGTATATACTGTTCCCTCCGAGAAGTAGGTTTCGACAGGCCAGGTATGTTGTCAAATATTGCATCCGAGATGTTAGGTTGCATTAGATTAGGATATATACCGTTATAGACGCATGTTATGTTACCACCGAGACGTAGGGACCGACACGCCTGGAATGTTGTCAAATGTTATATCCGAGATGTTAGGTTGCCTTAGGTTAGGATATATGACGTTATAGACGCATATAATGTTCCCCCCGAGAAGCAGGAACCGACACGCCAGGAATGCTATCAAATATTACATCCGAGTTGTTAGGTTGCCTTAGGTTAGGATATATAACGTCATAGACGCATATAATGTTACCACCGAGAAGTAGGGTCCGACACGCCAGGTATGTTGTCAAGTATTAGATCCGAGTTTTTACGTTGCCGTTACAGACGCATTAATGTTACCACCGAGACGTAGGGACTGACACGCCTGAAATGTTGTCAAATGTTACATCCGAGAGGATAGGTTGCCTTAGGTTAGGATATATAACGTTATAGACGTATATACTGTTCCCTCCGAGAAGTAGGGTTCGACAGGCCAGGAATGTTGTCAAATATTGCATCTGAGATGTTAGGTTGCCTTAGGTTAGGATATATAACGTTATAGACGCACGTAATGTTACCACCGAGACGTAGGGACCGACACGCCTGGAATGCTGTCAAATGTTACATCCGAGATGTTAGGTTGCCTTAGGTTAGGATATATACCGTTATAGACGTATATACTGTTCCCTCCGAGGAGTAGGGTTCGACAGGCCAGGAATGTTGTCAAATATTGCATCCGAGATGTTAGGTTGCCTTAGATTAGGATATACAACGTTATAGACGCATATAATGTTCCCACCGAGAAGTAGCATCCAAAACGCCTGGAATGTTGTAGAATATTACATCCGAGATGTCAGGTTGCCTTATGTTAGAATATATGAAGTTATGGACGTATATACCGTTCCCTCCGAGAAGTAGGGTCCGACAGGCCAGGAATGTTGTCAAATATTGCATCCGAGATGTCAGGTTGCCTTAGGTTAGGATATATAACGTTATAGACGTATATACTGTTCCCTCCGAGAAGTAGGGTTCGACAGGCCAGGAATGTTGTCAAATATTGCATCCGAGATGTTAGGTTGCCTTAGATTAGGATATATACCGTTATAGAAATATATAATATTCCCACCGAAAAGAATGCTCCGACACGCCAGGAATGTTGTAAAGTATTACGTCTGTGATAATAGGTTGCCTTAGATTAGGATATACAACGTTATAGACTCATATATTGTTCCCACCGAGAAGTAGGGTCCGACACGCCTGGAATGATGTAGAATATTACATCCGAGATGTCATGTTGCCTTAGGTTAGGATATATGACGTTATGGACGTAAATACCGTTCCCTCCGAGAAGTAGGTTTCGACAGGCCAGGTATGTTGTCAAATATTGCATCAGAGATGTTAGGTTGCCTTAGATTAGGATATATACCGTTATAGACGCATGTTATGTAACCACCGAGACGTAGGGACCGACACGCCTGGAATGTTGTCAAATGTTACATCCGAGATATTAGGCTGCCTTAGGTTAGGATATATGACGTTATAGACGCATATAATGTTCCCACCAAGAAGTAGGGTCCGACACGCCTGGAATGTTGTAGGATATTACATCCGAGATGTCAGGTTGCCTTAGGTTAGGATATATGACGTTATGGACGTATATACCGTTCCCTCCGAGAAGTAGGGTCCGACAGGCCAGGAATATTGTCAAATATTGCATCCGAGATGTTAGGTTGCCTTAGGTTAGGATATACAACGTTATAGACGCATGTAATGTGACCACCGAGAAGTAGGGCCCGACACGCCTGGAATGTTGTAGAATATTACATCCGAGATGTCAGGTTGCCTTAGGTTAGGATATATAACGTTATAGACGTATATACTGTTCCCTCCGAGAAGTACGGTTCGACAGGCCAGGAATGTTGTCAAATATTGCATCCGAGATGTTAGGTTGCCTTAGATTAGGATATATACCGTTATAGATATATATAATATTCCCACCGAAAAGAATGCTCCGACACGTCAGGAATGTTGTAAAGTATTACGTCTGAGATAATAGGTTGCCTTAGATTAGGATATACAACGTTATAGACTCATATATTGTTCCCACCGAGAAGTAGGGTCCGACACGCCTGGAATGATGTAGAATATTACATCCGAGATGTCATGTTGCCTTAGGTTAGGATATATAACGTTATAGACGTATATACTGTTCCCTCCGAGAAGTAGGGTACGACAGGCCAGGAATGTAGCCAATATTACATCCGAGTCTTTACGTTGCCATTATAGACGCATGTAACGTTACCACCGAGACGTAGGGACCAACACGCCCTGGAATGTTATCAAATGTTACATCCGAGATGTTAGGTTGCCTTAGGTTAGGATATATAACGTTATAGACGTATATACTGTTCCCTCCGAGAAGTAGGGTTCGACAGGCCAGGAATGTAGCCAATATTACATTCCAGATGTTAGATTGCCTTAGATTACGATATCGACCGTTATAGACGCATATAATATTCCCACCGAAAAGTATGTTCCGACACACCAGGAATGTTGTAAAATATTACGCCTGAATTGATAGGATGCCTTAGGTTAGGATATATAACGTTATAGACGTATATACTGTTACCACCCAGAAGTAGGGTCCGACACGCCAGGAATGTTGTCAAATATTACATCCGAGATGTTAGGTTGCCTTAGGTTATGATATATAACGTTATAGGCGTATATACTGTTCCCACCCAGAAGTAGAGTCCGACACGCCAGGAATGATGTCAAATATTACATGCGAGATGTTAGATGGCCTTAGGTTAGGATATATACCGTTATAGACGCATGTAATGTTACCACCGAGACGTAGGGACCGACACGCCTGGAATGTTGTCAAATGTTACATCCGAGATGTCAGGTTGCCTTAGGTTAGGATATATACCGTTATATACGTATATACTGTTCCCTCCGAGAAGTAGGGTTTGACAGGCCAGGAATGTTGTCAAATATTGCATGCGAGATGTTAGGTTGCCTTAGGTTAGGATATATAACGTTATAGACGCATGTAATGTGACCACCGAGACGTTGGGACCGACACGCCTGGAATGTTGTCAAATGTTATATCCGAGATGTTAGGTTGCCTTAGGTTAGGATATATAACGTTACAGACGTATATACTGTTCCCACCCATAAGTAGAGTCCGACACGCCAGGAATGATGTCAAATATTACATGCGAGATGTTAGGTGGCCTTAGGTTAGGATATATACCGTTATAGACGCATGTAATGTTACCACCGAGACGTAGGGACCGACACGCCTGGAATGTTGTCAAATGTTACATCCGAGATGTTACGTTGCCTTAGGTTAGGATATATGACGTTATGGACGTATATACCGTTCCCTCCGAGAAGTAGTGTCCGACAGGCCAGGAATGTTGTCAAATATTGCATCCGAGATGTTAGGTTGCCTTAGGTTAGGATATATAACGTTATACACGCATGTAATATTACCACCGAGACGAGGGGTCCGACACGCCTGGAATGTTGTAGAATATTACATCCGAGATGTCAGGTTGCCTTAGGTTAGGATATATAACGTTATAGACGTATATACTGTTCCCTCCGAGAAGTAGGGTTCGACATGCCAGGAATGTTGTCAAATATTGCATACGAGATGTTAGGTTGCCTTAGATTACGATATCGACCTTTATAGACGCATATAATATTCCCACCGAAAAGTATGTTCCGACACGCCAGGAATGTTGTAAAATATTACGTCTGCGATGATAGGTTGCCTTAGGTTAGGATATATAACGTTATAGACGCACGTAATGTTACCACCGAGACGTAGGGACCGACACGCCTGGAATGCTGTCAAATGTTACATCCGAGATGTTAGGTTGCCTTAGGTTAGGATATATACCGTTATAGACGTATATACTGTTCCCTCCGAGAAGTAGGGTCCGACACGCCAGGAATGTTGTCAAATATTACATCCGAGATGTTAGGTTGCCTTAGGTTATGATATATAACGTTATAGGCGTATATACTGTTCCCACCCAGAAGTAGAGTCCGACACGCCAGGAATGATGTCAAATATTACATGCGAGATGTTAGATGGCCTTAGGTTAGGATATATACCGTTATAGACGCATGTAATGTTACCACCGAGACGTAGGGACCGACACGCCTGGAATGTTGTCAAATGTTATATCCGAGATGTTAGGTTGCCTTAGGTTAGGATATATGACGTTACAGACGTATATACTGTTCCCTTCGAGAAGTAGGGTTCGACAGGCCAGGAATGTTGTCAAATATTGCATCCGAGATGTTAGGTTGCCTTAGATTACGATATCGACCGTTATAGACGCACATAATATTCCCACCGAAAAATATGTTCCGACACGCCAGAAATGTTGTAAAATATTACGTCTGAGATGATAGGTTGCCTTAGGTTAGTATATATAACATTATAGACGTATATACTGTTCCCACCGAGAAGTAGGGTCCGACATGCCAGGAATGTTGTTAAATATTACATCCGAGATGTTACGTTGCCTTAGGTTAGGATATATAACGTTATAGACGTATATACTGTTCCCATCGAGAAGTAGAGTTCGACACGTCAGGAATGTTGTCAAATATTACATACGAGATGTTAGGTGGCCTTAGGTTAGGATATATAACGTTATAGACGTATATACTGTTCCCATCGAGAAGTAGGTTTCGACACGTCAGGAATGTTGTCAAATATTACATACGAGATGTTAGGTGGCCTTAGGTTAGGATATATAACGTTATAGACGTATATTCTGTTCCCATCGAGAAGTAGGGTTCGACACGTCAGGAATGTTGTCAAATATTACATACGAGATGTTAGGTGGCCTTAGGTTAGGATATATAACGTTATGGACGCATGTAATGTTACCACCTTGACGTAGGGACCGACACGCCTGAAATGTTGTCAAATGTTATACTCGAGATGTTAGGTTGCCCTAGATTAGGATATATACCGTTATAGACGTGTATACTGCTCCCACCGAGAAGTAGGGTCCGACACGCCAGGAATGTTGTCAAATATTACATCCGAGATGTTATGTTGCCTTAGGTTAAGATATATAACGTTATAGACGTATATACTGTTCCCACCGAGAAGTAGGGTTCGACACGCCAGGAATGTTGTCAAATATTACATACGAGACGTTAGGTGGCCTTAGGTTAGCATATATAAGGTTATAGACGCATGTAATGTTACCACCGACACGTAGGAACCAACACGCCTGGAATGTTGTCAAATGTTACATCCGAGATGTTAGGTTGCCTTAGATTAGGATATATACCGTTATAGACGCATGTAATGTTACCACCGAGACGTAGGGACCGACACGCCTGGAATGTTGCCAAATGTTACATCCGAGATGTTAGGTTGCCTTAGATTAGGATATATCCCGTTATAGACGCATGTAATGTTACCACCGAGACGTAGGGACCGACACGGCTGGAATGTGGTAAAATGTTACATCCGAGATGTTAGGCTGCCTTAGGTTAGGATATATGACGTTATAGACGCATATAATGTTCCCACCAAGAAGTAGGGTCCGACACGCCTGGAATGTTGTAGGATATTACATCCGAGATGTTAGGTTGCCATAGGTTAGGATATATAACGTTATAGACGTATATACTGTTCCCATCGAGAAGTAGGGTTCAACACGTCAGGAATGTTGTCAAATGTTATATCCGAGATGTTAGGTGGCCTTAGGTTAGGATATATAACGTTATGGACGCATATAATGTCCCCACCGAGAAGTAGGTTCCGACACGCCAGGAATGTTGTCAAATATTACATCCGAGATGTTACGTTGCCGTTATAGGCGCATTAGTGTTACCACCGAGACCTAGGGACCGACACGCCAGGAATGTTGTCAAATGTTACATCCCAGATGTTAGGTTGCTTCAGGTTAGGATATATAACGTTATAGACGTATATACTGTTCCGTCGGAGAAGTAGGGTTCGACAGGCCAGGAATGTTGTCAAATATTACATACGTGATGTTAGGTGGCCTTAGGTTAGCATATATAAGGTTATAGACGCATGTAATGTTACCGCCGACACGAAGGGACCGACACGCCTGGAATGTTGTCAAATGTTACATCCGAGATGTTAGGTTGCCTTAGATTAGGATATATACCGTTATAGACGCATGTAATGTGACCACCGAGACGTTGGGACCGACACGCTTGGAATTTTGTCAAATGTTATATCCGAGATGTTAGGTTGCCTTAGGTTAGGATATATGACGTTACGGACGTATATACTGTTCCCTCCGAGAAGTAGGGTTCGACACGCCAGGAATGTTGTCAAATATTGCATACGAGATGTTAGGTTGCCTTAGATTACGATATCGACCGTTATAGACGCATATAATATTCCCACCGAAAAGTATGTTCCGACACGCCAGGAATGTTGTAAAATATTACGTCTGCGATGATAGGTTGCCTTAGGTTAGGATATATAACGTTATAGACGTATATACTGTTCCCACCGAGAAGTAGGGTCCGACACGCCAGGAATGTTGTCAAATATTACATCCGAGATGTTAGGTTGCCTCAGGTTAGGATATATGACGTTATAGAGGTATATACTGTTCCCTCCGTGAAGTAGGGTTCGACAGGCCAGGAATGTTGTCAAATATTACATCCGAGATGTTAGGTTGCCTCAGGTTAGGATATATGACGTTATAGAGGTATATACTGTTCCCTCCGTGAAGTAGGGTTCGACAGGCCAGGAATGTTGTCAAATATTGAATCTGAGATGTTAGGTTGCCTTAGGTTAGGATATATAACGTTATAGACGCACGTAATGTTACCACCGAGACGTAGGGACCGACACGCCTGGAATGCTGTCAAATGTTACATCCGAGATGTTAGGTTGCCTTAGATTAGGATATATACCGTTATAGACGCATGTAATGTGACCACCGAGACGTTGGGACCGACACGCCTGGAATTTTGTCAAATGTTATATCCGAGATGTTAGGTTGCCTTAGGTTAGGATATATGACGTTACGGACGTATATACTGTTCCCTCCGAGAAGTAGGGTTCGACACGCCAGGAATGTTGTCAAATATTGCATACGAGATGTTAGGTTGCCTTAGATTACGATATCGACCGTTATAGACGCATATAATATTCCCACCGAAAAGTATGTTCCGACACGCCAGGAATGTTGTAAAATATTACGTCTGCGATGATAGGTTGCCTTAGGTTAGGATATATAACGTTATAGACGTATATACTGTTCCCACCGAGAAGTAGGGTCCGACACGCCTGGAATGTTGTCAAATATTACATCCGAGATGTTAGGTTGCCTCAGGTTAGGATATATGACGTTATGGACGTATATACCGTTCCCTCCGAGAAGTAGGGTCCGACAGGCCAGGAATATTGTCAAATATTGCATCCGAGATGTTAGGTTGCCTTAGGTTAGGATATACAACGTTATAGACGCATGTAATGTGACCACCGAGAAGTAGGGCCCGACACGCCTGGAATGTTGTAGAATATTACATCCGAGATGTCAGGTTGCCTTAGGTTAGGATATATAACGTTATAGACGTATATACTGTTCCCTCCGAGAAGTAGGTTTCGACAGGCCAGGTATGTTGTCAAATATTGCATCCGAGATGTTAGGTTGCATTAGATTAGGATATATACCGTTATAGACGCATGTTATGTTACCACCGAGACGTAGGGACCGACACGCCTGGAATGTTGTCAAATATTACATCCGAGATGTTAGGTTGCCTCAGGTTAGGATATATGACGTTATAGAGGTATATACTGTTCCCTCCGTGAAGTAGGGTTCGACAGGCCAGGAATGTTGTCAAATATTGCATCTGAGATGTTAGGTTGCCTTAGGTTAGGATATATAACGTTATAGACGCACGTAATGTTACCACCGAGACGTAGGGACCGACACGCCTGGAATGCTGTCAAATGTTACATCCGAGATGTTAGGTTGCCTTAGGTTAGGATATATACCGTTATAGACGTATATACTGTTCCCTCCGAGAAGTAGGGTTCGACAGGCCAGGAATGTTGTCAAATATTGCATCCGAGATGTTAGGTTGCCTTAGATTAGGATATACAACGTTATAGACGCATATAATGTTCCCACCGAGAAGTAGCATCCAAAACGCCTGGAATGTTGTAGAATATTACATCCGAGATGTCAGGTTGCCTTATGTTAGGATATATGAAGTTATGGACGTATATACCGTTCCCTTCGAGAAGTAGGGTCCGACAGGCCAGGAATGTTGTCAAATATTGCATCCGAGATGTCAGGTTGCCTTAGGTTAGGATATATAACGTTATAGACGTATATACTGTTCCCTCCGAGAAGTAGGGTTCGACAGGCCAGGAATGTTGTCAAATATTGCATCCGAGATGTTAGGTTGCCTTAGATTAGGATATATACCGTTATAGAAATATATAATATTCCCACCGAAAAGAATGCTCCGACACGCCAGGAATGTTGTAAAGTATTACGTCTGAGATAATAGGTTGCCTTAGATTAGGATATACAACGTTATAGACTCATATATTGTTCCCACCGAGAAGTAGGGTCCGACACGCCTGGAATGATGTAGAATATTACATCCGAGATGTCATGTTGCCTTAGGTTAGGATATATGACGTTATGGACGTAAATACCGTTCCCTCCGAGAAGTAGGTTTCGACAGGCCAGGTATGTTGTCAAATATTGCATCCGAGATGTTAGGTTGCCTTAGATTAGGATATATACCGTTATAGACGCATGTTATGTAACCACCGAGACGTAGGGACCGACACGCCTGGAATGTTGTCAAATGTTACATCCGAGATATTAGGCTGCCTTAGGTTAGGATATATGACGTTATAGACGCATATAATGTTCCCACCAAGAAGTAGGGTCCGACACGCCTGGAATGTTGTAGGATATTACATCCGAGATGTCAGGTTGCCTTAGGTTAGGATATATGACGTTATGGACGTATATACCGTTCCCTCCGAGAAGTAGGGTCCGACAGGCCAGGAATATTGTCAAATATTGCATCCGAGATGTTAGGTTGCCTTAGGTTAGGATATACAACGTTATAGACGCATGTAATGTGACCACCGAGAAGTAGGGCCCGACACGCCTGGAATGTTGTAGAATATTACATCCGAGATGTCAGGTTGCCTTAGGTTAGGATATATAACGTTATAGACGTATATACTGTTCCCTCCGAGAAGTACGGTTCGACAGGCCAGGAATGTTGTCAAATATTGCATCCGAGATGTTAGGTTGCCTTAGATTAGGATATATACCGTTATAGATATATATAATATTCCCACCGAAAAGAATGCTCCGACACGTCAAGAATGTTGTAAAGTATTACGTCTGAGATAATAGGTTGCCTTAGATTAGGATATACAACGTTATAGACTCATATATTGTTCCCACCGAGAAGTAGGGTCCGACACGCCTGGAATGATGTAGAATATTACATCCGAGATGTCATGTTGCCTTAGGTTAGGATATATAACGTTATAGACGTATATACTGTTCCCTCCGAGAAGTAGGGTTCGACAGGCCAGGAATGTGGCCAATATTACATCCGAGTCTTTACGTTGCCATTATAGACGCATGTAACGTTTCCACCGAGACGTTGGGACCAACACGCCCTGGAATGTTATCAAATGTTACATCCGAGATGTTAGGTTGCCTTAGGTTAGGATATATAACGTTATAGACGTATATACTGTTCCCTCCGAGAAGTAGGGTTCGACAGGCCAGGAATGTAGCCAATATTACATCCCAGATGTTAGATTGCCTTAGATTACGATATCGACCGTTATAGACGCATATAATATTCCCACCGAAAAGTATGTTCCGACACGCCAGGAATGTTGTAAAATATTACGTCTGCGATGATAGGTTGCCTTAGGTTAGGATATATAACGTTATAGACGTATATACTGTTCCCACCGAGAAGTAGGGTCCGACACGCCAGGAATGTTGTCAAATATTACATCCGAGATGTTAGGTTGCCTCAGGTTAGGATATATGACGTTATAGAGGTATATACTGTTCCCTCCGTGAAGTAGGGTTCGACAGGCCAGGAATGTTGTCAAATGTTACATCCGAAATGTTAGGTTGCGTTAGATTAGGATATTGACCGTTATAGACGCATATTATATTCCCACCGAAAAGTATTCTCCGACACGCGAGGAATGCTGTAAAATATTACGTCTGAGATGATAGGTTGCCTTATATTAGGACATACAAAGTTATCGACTCATATAATGTTCCCACCGAGAAGTAGGGACCGACACGCCTGGAATGTTGTAGAATATTACATCCGAGATGTCAGGTTGCCTTAGGTTAGGATATATAACGTTATAGACGTATATACTGTTCCCTCCGAGAAGTAGGTTTCGACAGGCCAGGTATGTTGTCAAATATTGCATCCGAGATGTTAGGTTGCATTAGATTAGGATATATACCGTTATAGACGCATGTTATGTTACCACCGAGACGTAGGGACCGACACGCCTGGAATGTTGTCAAATGTTATATCCGAGATGTTAGGTTGCCTTAGGTTAGGATATATGACGTTATAGACGCATATAATGTTCCCCCCGAGAAGCAGGAACCGACACGCCAGGAATGCTATCAAATATTACATCCGAGTTGTTAGGTTGCCTTAGGTTAGGATATATAACGTCATAGACGCATATAATGTTACCACCGAGAAGTAGGGTCCGACACGCCAGGTATGTTGTCAAGTATTAGATCCGAGTTTTTACGTTGCCGTTACAGACGCATTAATGTTACCACCGAGACGTAGGGACTGACACGCCTGAAATGTTGTCAAATGTTACATCCGAGAGGATAGGTTGCCTTAGGTTAGGATATATAACGTTATAGACGTATATACTGTTCCCTCCGAGAAGTAGGGTTCGACAGGCCAGGAATGTTGTCAAATATTGCATCTGAGATGTTAGGTTGCCTTAGGTTAGGATATATAACGTTATAGACGCACGTAATGTTACCACCGAGACGTAGGGACCGACACGCCTGGAATGCTGTCAAATGTTACATCCGAGATGTTAGGTTGCCTTAGGTTAGGATATATACCGTTATAGACGTATATACTGTTCCCTCCGAGAAGTAGGGTTCGACAGGCCAGGAATGTTGTCAAATATTGCATCCGAGATGTTAGGTTGCCTTAGATTAGGATATACAACGTTATAGACGCATATAATGTTCCCACCGAGAAGTAGCATCCAAAACGCCTGGAATGTTGTAGAATATTACATCCGAGATGTCAGGTTGCCTTATGTTAGGATATATGAAGTTATGGACGTATATACCGTTCCCTCCGAGAAGTAGGGTCCGACAGGCCAGGAATGTTGTCAAATATTGCATCCGAGATGTCAGGTTGCCTTAGGTTAGGATATATAACGTTATAGACGTATATACTGTTCCCTCCGAGAAGTAGGGTTCGACAGGCCAGGAATGTTGTCAAATATTGCATCCGAGATGTTAGGTTGCCTTAGATTAGGATATATACCGTTATAGAAATATATAATATTCCCACCGAAAAGAATGCTCCGACACGCCAGGAATGTTGTAAAGTATTACGTCTGTGATAATAGGTTGCCTTAGATTAGGATATACAACGTTATAGACTCATATATTGTTCCCACCGAGAAGTAGGGTCCGACACGCCTGGAATGATGTAGAATATTACATCCGAGATGTCATGTTGCCTTAGGTTAGGATATATGACGTTATGGACGTAAATACCGTTCCCTCCGAGAAGTAGGTTTCGACAGGCCAGGTATGTTGTCAAATATTGCATCAGAGATGTTAGGTTGCCTTAGATTAGGATATATACCGTTATAGACGCATGTTATGTAACCACCGAGACGTAGGGACCGACACGCCTGGAATGTTGTCAAATGTTACATCCGAGATATTAGGCTGCCTTAGGTTAGGATATATGACGTTATAGACGCATATAATGTTCCCACCAAGAAGTAGGGTCCGACACGCCTGGAATGTAGTAGGATATTACATCCGAGATGTCAGGTTGCCTTAGGTTAGGATATATGACGTTATGGACGTATATACCGTTCCCTCCGAGAAGTAGGGTCCGACAGGCCAGGAATATTGTCAAATATTGCATCCGAGATGTTAGGTTGCCTTAGGTTAGGATATACAACGTTATAGACGCATGTAATGTGACCACCGAGAAGTAGGGCCCGACACGCCTGGAATGTTGTAGAATATTACATCCGAGATGTCAGGTTGCCTTAGGTTAGGATATATAACGTTATAGACGTATATACTGTTCCCTCCGAGAAGTAGGGTTCGACAGGCCAGGAATGTTGTCAAATATTGCATCCGAGATGTTAGGTTGCCTTAGATTAGGATATATACCGTTATAGAAATATATAATATTCCCACCGAAAAGAATGCTCCGACACGCCAGGAATGTTGTAAAGTATTACGTCTGTGATAATAGGTTGCCTTAGATTAGGATATACAACGTTATAGACTCATATATTGTTCCCACCGAGAAGTAGGGTCCGACACGCCTGGAATGATGTAGAATATTACATCCGAGATGTCATGTTGCCTTAGGTTAGGATATATGACGTTATGGACGTAAATACCGTTCCCTCCGAGAAGTAGGTTTCGACAGGCCAGGTATGTTGTCAAATATTGCATCAGAGATGTTAGGTTGCCTTAGATTAGGATATATACCGTTATAGACGCATGTTATGTAACCACCGAGACGTAGGGACCGACACGCCTGGAATGTTGTCAAATGTTACATCCGAGATATTAGGCTGCCTTAGGTTAGGATATATGACGTTATAGACGCATATAATGTTCCCACCAAGAAGTAGGGTCCGACACGCCTGGAATGTTGTAGGATATTACATCCGAGATGTCAGGTTGCCTTAGGTTAGGATATATGACGTTATGGACGTATATACCGTTCCCTCCGAGAAGTAGGGTCCGACAGGCCAGGAATATTGTCAAATATTGCATCCGAGATGTTAGGTTGCCTTAGGTTAGGATATACAACGTTATAGACGCATGTAATGTGACCACCGAGAAGTAGGGCCCGACACGCCTGGAATGTTGTAGAATATTACATCCGAGATGTCAGGTTGCCTTAGGTTAGGATATATAACGTTATAGACGTATATACTGTTCCCTCCGAGAAGTACGGTTCGACAGGCCAGGAATGTTGTCAAATATTGCATCCGAGATGTTAGGTTGCCTTAGATTAGGATATATACCGTTATAGATATATATAATATTCCCACCGAAAAGAATGCTCCGACACGTCAGGAATGTTGTAAAGTATTACGTCTGAGATAATAGGTTGCCTTAGATTAGGATATACAACGTTATAGACTCATATATTGTTCCCACCGAGAAGTAGGGTCCGACACGCCTGGAATGATGTAGAATATTACATCCGAGATGTCATGTTGCCTTAGGTTAGGATATATAACGTTATAGACGTATATACTGTTCCCTCCGAGAAGTAGGGTACGACAGGCCAGGAATGTAGCCAATATTACATCCGAGTCTTTACGTTGCCATTATAGACGCATGTAACGTTACCACCGAGACGTAGGGACCAACACGCCCTGGAATGTTATCAAATGTTACATCCGAGATGTTAGGTTGCCTTAGGTTAGGATATATAACGTTATAGACGTATATACTGTTCCCTCCGAGAAGTAGGGTTCGACAGGCCAGGAATGTAGCCAATATTACATCCCAGATGTTAGATTGCCTTAGATTACGATATCGACCGTTATAGACGCATATAATATTCCCACCGAAAAGTATGTTCCGACACACCAGGAATGTTGTAAAATATTACGCCTGAATTGATAGGATGCCTTAGGTTAGGATATATAACGTTATAGACGTATATACTGTTACCACCCAGAAGTAGGGTCCGACACGCCAGGAATGTTGTCAAATATTACATCCGAGATGTTAGGTTGCCTTAGGTTATGATATATAACGTTATAGGCGTATATACTGTTCCCACCCAGAAGTAGAGTCCGACACGCCAGGAATGATGTCAAATATTACATGCGAGATGTTAGATGGCCTTAGGTTTGGATATATACCGTTATAGACGCATGTAATGTTACCACCGAGAAGTAGGGTCCGACACGCCAGGTATGTTGTCAAGTATTAGATCCGAGTTTTTACGTTGCCGTTACAGACGCATTAATGTTACCACCGAGACGTAGGGACTGACACGCCTGAAATGTTGTCAAATGTTACATCCGAGAGGATAGGTTGCCTTAGGTTAGGATATATAACGTTATAGACGTATATACTGTTCCCTCCGAGAAGTAGGGTTCGACAGGCCAGGAATGTTGTCAAATATTGCATCTGAGATGTTAGGTTGCCTTAGGTTAGGATATATAACGTTATAGACGCACGTAATGTTACCACCGAGACGTAGGGACCGACACGCCTGGAATGCTGTCAAATGTTACATCCGAGATGTTAGGTTGCCTTAGGTTAGGATATATACCGTTATAGACGTATATACTGTTCCCTCCGAGAAGTAGGGTTCGACAGGCCAGGAATGTTGTCAAATATTGCATCCGAGATGTTAGGTTGCCTTAGATTAGGATATACAACGTTATAGACGCATATAATGTTCCCACCGAGAAGTAGCATCCAAAACGCCTGGAATGTTGTAGAATATTACATCCGAGATGTCAGGTTGCCTTATGTTAGGATATATGAAGTTATGGACGTATATACCGTTCCCTCCGAGAAGTAGGGTCCGACAGGCCAGGAATGTTGTCAAATATTGCATCCGAGATGTCAGGTTGCCTTAGGTTAGGATATATAACGTTATAGACGTATATACTGTTCCCTCCGAGAAGTAGGGTTCGACAGGCCAGGAATGTTGTCAAATATTGCATCCGAGATGTTAGGTTGCCTTAGATTAGGATATATACCGTTATAGAAATATATAATATTCCCACCGAAAAGAATGCTCCGACACGCCAGGAATGTTGTAAAGTATTACGTCTGTGATAATAGGTTGCCTTAGATTAGGATATACAACGTTATAGACTCATATATTGTTCCCACCGAGAAGTAGGGTCCGACACGCCTGGAATGATGTAGAATATTACATCCGAGATGTCATGTTGCCTTAGGTTAGGATATATGACGTTATGGACGTAAATACCGTTCCCTCCGAGAAGTAGGTTTCGACAGGCCAGGTATGTTGTCAAATATTGCATCAGAGATGTTAGGTTGCCTTAGATTAGGATATATACCGTTATAGACGCATGTTATGTAACCACCGAGACGTAGGGACCGACACGCCTGGAATGTTGTCAAATGTTACATCCGAGATATTAGGCTGCCTTAGGTTAGGATATATGACGTTATAGACGCATATAATGTTCCCACCAAGAAGTAGGGTCCGACACGCCTGGAATGTAGTAGGATATTACATCCGAGATGTCAGGTTGCCTTAGGTTAGGATATATGACGTTATGGACGTATATACCGTTCCCTCCGAGAAGTAGGGTCCGACAGGCCAGGAATATTGTCAAATATTGCATCCGAGATGTTAGGTTGCCTTAGGTTAGGATATACAACGTTATAGACGCATGTAATGTGACCACCGAGAAGTAGGGCCCGACACGCCTGGAATGTTGTAGAATATTACATCCGAGATGTCAGGTTGCCTTAGGTTAGGATATATAACGTTATAGACGTATATACTGTTCCCTCCGAGAAGTAGGGTTCGACAGGCCAGGAATGTTGTCAAATATTGCATCCGAGATGTTAGGTTGCCTTAGATTAGGATATATACCGTTATAGAAATATATAATATTCCCACCGAAAAGAATGCTCCGACACGCCAGGAATGTTGTAAAGTATTACGTCTGTGATAATAGGTTGCCTTAGATTAGGATATACAACGTTATAGACTCATATATTGTTCCCACCGAGAAGTAGGGTCCGACACGCCTGGAATGATGTAGAATATTACATCCGAGATGTCATGTTGCCTTAGGTTAGGATATATGACGTTATGGACGTAAATACCGTTCCCTCCGAGAAGTAGGTTTCGACAGGCCAGGTATGTTGTCAAATATTGCATCAGAGATGTTAGGTTGCCTTAGATTAGGATATATACCGTTATAGACGCATGTTATGTAACCACCGAGACGTAGGGACCGACACGCCTGGAATGTTGTCAAATGTTACATCCGAGATATTAGGCTGCCTTAGGTTAGGATATATGACGTTATAGACGCATATAATGTTCCCACCAAGAAGTAGGGTCCGACACGCCTGGAATGTTGTAGGATATTACATCCGAGATGTCAGGTTGCCTTAGGTTAGGATATATGACGTTATGGACGTATATACCGTTCCCTCCGAGAAGTAGGGTCCGACAGGCCAGGAATATTGTCAAATATTGCATCCGAGATGTTAGGTTGCCTTAGGTTAGGATATACAACGTTATAGACGCATGTAATGTGACCACCGAGAAGTAGGGCCCGACACGCCTGGAATGTTGTAGAATATTACATCCGAGATGTCAGGTTGCCTTAGGTTAGGATATATAACGTTATAGACGTATATACTGTTCCCTCCGAGAAGTACGGTTCGACAGGCCAGGAATGTTGTCAAATATTGCATCCGAGATGTTAGGTTGCCTTAGATTAGGATATATACCGTTATAGATATATATAATATTCCCACCGAAAAGAATGCTCCGACACGTCAGGAATGTTGTAAAGTATTACGTCTGAGATAATAGGTTGCCTTAGATTAGGATATACAACGTTATAGACTCATATATTGTTCCCACCGAGAAGTAGGGTCCGACACGCCTGGAATGATGTAGAATATTACATCCGAGATGTCATGTTGCCTTAGGTTAGGATATATAACGTTATAGACGTATATACTGTTCCCTCCGAGAAGTAGGGTACGACAGGCCAGGAATGTAGCCAATATTACATCCGAGTCTTTACGTTGCCATTATAGACGCATGTAACGTTACCACCGAGACGTAGGGACCAACACGCCCTGGAATGTTATCAAATGTTACATCCGAGATGTTAGGTTGCCTTAGGTTAGGATATATAACGTTATAGACGTATATACTGTTCCCTCCGAGAAGTAGGGTTCGACAGGCCAGGAATGTAGCCAATATTACATCCCAGATGTTAGATTGCCTTAGATTACGATATCGACCGTTATAGACGCATATAATATTCCCACCGAAAAGTATGTTCCGACACACCAGGAATGTTGTAAAATATTACGCCTGAATTGATAGGATGCCTTAGGTTAGGATATATAACGTTATAGACGTATATACTGTTACCACCCAGAAGTAGGGTCCGACACGCCAGGAATGTTGTCAAATATTACATCCGAGATGTTAGGTTGCCTTAGGTTATGATATATAACGTTATAGGCGTATATACTGTTCCCACCCAGAAGTAGAGTCCGACACGCCAGGAATGATGTCAAATATTACATGCGAGATGTTAGATGGCCTTAGGTTTGGATATATACCGTTATAGACGCATGTAATGTTACCACCGAGACGTAGGGACCGACACGCCTGGAATGTTGTCAAATGTTACATCCGAGATGTCAGGTTGCCTTAGGTTAGGATATATACCGTTATATACGTATATACTGTTCCCTCCGAGAAGTAGGGTTTGACAGGCCAGGAATGTTGTCAAATATTGCATGCGAGATGTTAGGTTGCCTTAGGTTAGGATATATAACGTTATAGACGCATGTAATGTGACCACCGAGACGTTGGGACCGACACGCCTGGAATGTTGTCAAATGTTATATCCGAGATGTTAGGTTGCCTTAGGTTAGGATATATAACGTTACAGACGTATATACTGTTCCCACCCATAAGTAGAGTCCGACACGCCAGGAATGATGTCAAATATTACATGCGAGATGTTAGGTGGCCTTAGGTTAGGATATATACCGTTATAGACGCATGTAATGTTACCACCGAGACGTAGGGACCGACACGCCTGGAATGTTGTCAAATGTTACATCCGAGATGTTACGTTGCCTTAGGTTAGGATATATGACGTTATGGACGTATATACCGTTCCCTCCGAGAAGTAGTGTCCGACAGGCCAGGAATGTTGTCAAATATTGCATCCGAGATGTTAGGTTGCCTTAGGTTAGGATATATAACGTTATACACGCATGTAATATTACCACCGAGACGAGGGGTCCGACACGCCTGGAATGTTGTAGAATATTACATCCGAGATGTCAGGTTGCCTTAGGTTAGGATATATAACGTTATAGACGTATATACTGTTCCCTCCGAGAAGTAGGGTTCGACATGCCAGGAATGTTGTCAAATATTGCATACGAGATGTTAGGTTGCCTTAGATTACGATATCGACCTTTATAGACGCATATAATATTCCCACCGAAAAGTATGTTCCGACACGCCAGGAATGTTGTAAAATATTACGTCTGCGATGATAGGTTGCCTTAGGTTAGGATATATAACGTTATAGACGCACGTAATGTTACCACCGAGACGTAGGGACCGACACGCCTGGAATGCTGTCAAATGTTACATCCGAGATGTTAGGTTGCCTTAGGTTAGGATATATACCGTTATAGACGTATATACTGTTCCCTCCGAGAAGTAGGGTCCGACACGCCAGGAATGTTGTCAAATATTACATCCGAGATGTTAGGTTGCCTTAGGTTATGATATATAACGTTATAGGCGTATATACTGTTCCCACCCAGAAGTAGAGTCCGACACGCCAGGAATGATGTCAAATATTACATGCGAGATGTTAGATGGCCTTAGGTTAGGATATATACCGTTATAGACGCATGTAATGTTACCACCGAGACGTAGGGACCGACACGCCTGGAATGTTGTCAAATGTTATATCCGAGATGTTAGGTTGCCTTAGGTTAGGATATATGACGTTACAGACGTATATACTGTTCCCTTCGAGAAGTAGGGTTCGACAGGCCAGGAATGTTGTCAAATATTGCATCCGAGATGTTAGGTTGCCTTAGATTACGATATCGACCGTTATAGACGCACATAATATTCCCACCGAAAAATATGTTCCGACACGCCAGAAATGTTGTAAAATATTACGTCTGAGATGATAGGTTGCCTTAGGTTAGTATATATAACATTATAGACGTATATACTGTTCCCACCGAGAAGTAGGGTCCGACATGCCAGGAATGTTGTTAAATATTACATCCGAGATGTTACGTTGCCTTAGGTTAGGATATATAACGTTATAGACGTATATACTGTTCCCATCGAGAAGTAGAGTTCGACACGTCAGGAATGTTGTCAAATATTACATACGAGATGTTAGGTGGCCTTAGGTTAGGATATATAACGTTATAGACGTATATACTGTTCCCATCGAGAAGTAGGTTTCGACACGTCAGGAATGTTGTCAAATATTACATACGAGATGTTAGGTGGCCTTAGGTTAGGATATATAACGTTATAGACGTATATTCTGTTCCCATCGAGAAGTAGGGTTCGACACGTCAGGAATGTTGTCAAATATTACATACGAGATGTTAGGTGGCCTTAGGTTAGGATATATAACGTTATGGACGCATGTAATGTTACCACCTTGACGTAGGGACCGACACGCCTGAAATGTTGTCAAATGTTATACTCGAGATGTTAGGTTGCCCTAGATTAGGATATATACCGTTATAGACGTGTATACTGCTCCCACCGAGAAGTAGGGTCCGACACGCCAGGAATGTTGTCAAATATTACATCCGAGATGTTATGTTGCCTTAGGTTAAGATATATAACGTTATAGACGTATATACTGTTCCCACCGAGAAGTAGGGTTCGACACGCCAGGAATGTTGTCAAATATTACATACGAGACGTTAGGTGGCCTTAGGTTAGCATATATAAGGTTATAGACGCATGTAATGTTACCACCGACACGTAGGAACCAACACGCCTGGAATGTTGTCAAATGTTACATCCGAGATGTTAGGTTGCCTTAGATTAGGATATATACCGTTATAGACGCATGTAATGTTACCACCGAGACGTAGGGACCGACACGCCTGGAATGTTGCCAAATGTTACATCCGAGATGTTAGGTTGCCTTAGATTAGGATATATCCCGTTATAGACGCATGTAATGTTACCACCGAGACGTAGGGACCGACACGGCTGGAATGTGGTAAAATGTTACATCCGAGATGTTAGGCTGCCTTAGGTTAGGATATATGACGTTATAGACGCATATAATGTTCCCACCAAGAAGTAGGGTCCGACACGCCTGGAATGTTGTAGGATATTACATCCGAGATGTTAGGTTGCCATAGGTTAGGATATATAACGTTATAGACGTATATACTGTTCCCATCGAGAAGTAGGGTTCAACACGTCAGGAATGTTGTCAAATGTTATATCCGAGATGTTAGGTGGCCTTAGGTTAGGATATATAACGTTATGGACGCATATAATGTCCCCACCGAGAAGTAGGTTCCGACACGCCAGGAATGTTGTCAAATATTACATCCGAGATGTTACGTTGCCGTTATAGGCGCATTAGTGTTACCACCGAGACCTAGGGACCGACACGCCAGGAATGTTGTCAAATGTTACATCCCAGATGTTAGGTTGCTTCAGGTTAGGATATATAACGTTATAGACGTATATACTGTTCCGTCGGAGAAGTAGGGTTCGACAGGCCAGGAATGTTGTCAAATATTACATACGTGATGTTAGGTGGCCTTAGGTTAGCATATATAAGGTTATAGACGCATGTAATGTTACCGCCGACACGAAGGGACCGACACGCCTGGAATGTTGTCAAATGTTACATCCGAGATGTTAGGTTGCCTTAGATTAGGATATATACCGTTATAGACGCATGTAATGTGACCACCGAGACGTTGGGACCGACACGCTTGGAATTTTGTCAAATGTTATATCCGAGATGTTAGGTTGCCTTAGGTTAGGATATATGACGTTACGGACGTATATACTGTTCCCTCCGAGAAGTAGGGTTCGACACGCCAGGAATGTTGTCAAATATTGCATACGAGATGTTAGGTTGCCTTAGATTACGATATCGACCGTTATAGACGCATATAATATTCCCACCGAAAAGTATCTTCCGACACGCCAGGAATGTTGTAAAATATTACGTCTGCGATGATAGGTTGCCTTAGGTTAGGATATATAACGTTATAGACGTATATACTATTCCCACCGAGAAGTAGGGTCCGACACGCCAGGAATGTTGTCAAATATTACATCCGAGATGTTAGGTTGCCTCAGGTTAGGATATATGACGTTATAGAGGTATATACTGTTCCCTCCGTGAAGTAGGGTTCGACAGGCCAGGAATGTTGTCAAATGTTACATCCGAAATGTTAGGTTGCGTTAGATTAGGATATTGACCGTTATAGACGCATGTTATGTTACCACCGAGACGTAGGGACCGACACGCCTGGAATGTTGTCAAATGTTATATCCGAGATGTTAGGTTGCCTTAGGTTAGGATATATGACGTTATAGACGCATATAATGTTCCCCCCGAGAAGCAGGAACCGACACGCCAGGAATGCTATCAAATATTACATCCGAGTTGTTAGGTTGCCTTAGGTTAGGATATATAACGTCATAGACGCATATAATGTGACCACCGAGAAGTAGGGTCCGACACGCCAGGTATGTTGTCAAGTATTAGATCCGAGTTTTTACGTTGCCGTTACAGACGCATTAATGTTACCACCGAGACGTAGGGACTGACACGCCTGAAATGTTGTCAAATGTTACATCCGAGAGGATAGGTTGCCTTAGGTTAGGATATATAACGTTATAGACGTATATACCGTTCCCTCCGAGAAGTAGGGTTCGACAGGCCAGGAATGTTGTCAAATGTTACATCCGAAATGTTAGGTTGCGTTAGATTAGGATATTGACCGTTATAGACGCATATTATATTCCCACCGAAAAGTATTCTCCGACACGCGAGGAATGCTGTAAAATATTACGTCTGAGATGATAGGTTGCCTTATATTAGGACATACAAAGTTATAGACTCATATAATGTTCCCACCGAGAAGTAGGGACCGACACGCCTGGAATGTTGTAGAATATTACATCCGAGATGTCAGGTTGCCTTAGGTTAGGATATATAACGTTATAGACGTATATACTGTTCCCTCCGAGAAGTAGGTTTCGACAGGCCAGGTATGTTGTCAAATATTGCATCCGAGATGTTAGGTTGCATTAGATTAGGATATATACCGTTATAGACGCATGTAATGTTACCACCGAGACGTAGGGACCGACACGCCTGGAATGTTGTCAAATGTTACATCCGAGATGTTACGTTGCCTTAGGTTAGGATATATGACGTTATGGACGTATATACCGTTCCCTCCGAGAAGTAGTGTCCGACAGGCCAGGAATGTTGTCAAATATTGCATCCGAGATGTTAGGTTGCCTTAGGTTAGGATATATAACGTTATACACGCATGTAATATTACCACCGAGACGAGGGGTCCGACACGCCTGGAATGTTGTAGAATATTACATCCGAGATGTCAGGTTGCCTTAGGTTAGGATATATAACGTTATAGACGTATATACTGTTCCCTCCGAGAAGTAGGGTTCGACATGCCAGGAATGTTGTCAAATATTGCATACGAGATGTTAGGTTGCCTTAGATTACGATATCGACCTTTATAGACGCATATAATATTCCCACCGAAAAGTATGTTCCGACACGCCAGGAATGTTGTAAAATATTACGTCTGCGATGATAGGTTGCCTTAGGTTAGGATATATAACGTTATAGACGCACGTAATGTTACCACCGAGACGTAGGGACCGACACGCCTGGAATGCTGTCAAATGTTACATCCGAGATGTTAGGTTGCCTTAGGTTAGGATATATACCGTTATAGACGTATATACTGTTCCCTCCGAGAAGTAGGGTCCGACACGCCAGGAATGTTGTCAAATATTACATCCGAGATGTTAGGTTGCCTTAGGTTATGATATATAACGTTATAGGCGTATATACTGTTCCCACCCAGAAGTAGAGTCCGACACGCCAGGAATGATGTCAAATATTACATGCGAGATGTTAGATGGCCTTAGGTTAGGATATATACCGTTATAGACGCATGTAATGTTACCACCGAGACGTAGGGACCGACACGCCTGGAATGTTGTCAAATGTTATATCCGAGATGTTAGGTTGCCTTAGGTTAGGATATATGACGTTACAGACGTATATACTGTTCCCTTCGAGAAGTAGGGTTCGACAGGCCAGGAATGTTGTCAAATATTGCATCCGAGATGTTAGGTTGCCTTAGATTACGATATCGACCGTTATAGACGCACATAATATTCCCACCGAAAAATATGTTCCGACACGCCAGAAATGTTGTAAAATATTACGTCTGAGATGATAGGTTGCCTTAGGTTAGTATATATAACATTATAGACGTATATACTGTTCCCACCGAGAAGTAGGGTCCGACATGCCAGGAATGTTGTTAAATATTACATCCGAGATGTTACGTTGCCTTAGGTTAGGATATATAACGTTATAGACGTATATACTGTTCCCATCGAGAAGTAGAGTTCGACACGTCAGGAATGTTGTCAAATATTACATACGAGATGTTAGGTGGCCTTAGGTTAGGATATATAACGTTATAGACGTATATACTGTTCCCATCGAGAAGTAGGTTTCGACACGTCAGGAATGTTGTCAAATATTACATACGAGATGTTAGGTGGCCTTAGGTTAGGATATATAACGTTATAGACGTATATTCTGTTCCCATCGAGAAGTAGGGTTCGACACGTCAGGAATGTTGTCAAATATTACATACGAGATGTTAGGTGGCCTTAGGTTAGGATATATAACGTTATGGACGCATGTAATGTTACCACCTTGACGTAGGGACCGACACGCCTGAAATGTTGTCAAATGTTATACTCGAGATGTTAGGTTGCCCTAGATTAGGATATATACCGTTATAGACGTGTATACTGCTCCCACCGAGAAGTAGGGTCCGACACGCCAGGAATGTTGTCAAATATTACATCCGAGATGTTATGTTGCCTTAGGTTAAGATATATAACGTTATAGACGTATATACTGTTCCCACCGAGAAGTAGGGTTCGACACGCCAGGAATGTTGTCAAATATTACATACGAGACGTTAGGTGGCCTTAGGTTAGCATATATAAGGTTATAGACGCATGTAATGTTACCACCGACACGTAGGAACCAACACGCCTGGAATGTTGTCAAATGTTACATCCGAGATGTTAGGTTGCCTTAGATTAGGATATATACCGTTATAGACGCATGTAATGTTACCACCGAGACGTAGGGACCGACACGCCTGGAATGTTGCCAAATGTTACATCCGAGATGTTAGGTTGCCTTAGATTAGGATATATCCCGTTATAGACGCATGTAATGTTACCACCGAGACGTAGGGACCGACACGGCTGGAATGTGGTAAAATGTTACATCCGAGATGTTAGGCTGCCTTAGGTTAGGATATATGACGTTATAGACGCATATAATGTTCCCACCAAGAAGTAGGGTCCGACACGCCTGGAATGTTGTAGGATATTACATCCGAGATGTTAGGTTGCCATAGGTTAGGATATATAACGTTATAGACGTATATACTGTTCCCATCGAGAAGTAGGGTTCAACACGTCAGGAATGTTGTCAAATGTTATATCCGAGATGTTAGGTGGCCTTAGGTTAGGATATATAACGTTATGGACGCATATAATGTCCCCACCGAGAAGTAGGTTCCGACACGCCAGGAATGTTGTCAAATATTACATCCGAGATGTTACGTTGCCGTTATAGGCGCATTAGTGTTACCACCGAGACCCAGGGACCGACACGCCAGGAATGTTGTCAAATGTTACATCCCAGATGTTAGGTTGCTTCAGGTTAGGATATATAACGTTATAGACGTATATACTGTTCCGTCGGAGAAGTAGGGTTCGACAGGCCAGGAATGTTGTCAAATATTACATACGTGATGTTAGGTGGCCTTAGGTTAGCATATATAAGGTTATAGACGCATGTAATGTTACCGCCGACACGAAGGGACCGACACGCCTGGAATGTTGTCAAATGTTACATCCGAGATGTTAGGTTGCCTTAGATTAGGATATATACCGTTATAGACGCATGTAATGTGACCACCGAGACGTTGGGACCGACACGCTTGGAATTTTGTCAAATGTTATATCCGAGATGTTAGGTTGCCTTAGGTTAGGATATATGACGTTACGGACGTATATACTGTTCCCTCCGAGAAGTAGGGTTCGACACGCCAGGAATGTTGTCAAATATTGCATACGAGATGTTAGGTTGCCTTAGATTACGATATCGACCGTTATAGACGCATATAATATTCCCACCGAAAAGTATCTTCCGACACGCCAGGAATGTTGTAAAATATTACGTCTGCGATGATAGGTTGCCTTAGGTTAGGATATATAACGTTATAGACGTATATACTATTCCCACCGAGAAGTAGGGTCCGACACGCCAGGAATGTTGTCAAATATTACATCCGAGATGTTAGGTTGCCTCAGGTTAGGATATATGACGTTATAGAGGTATATACTGTTCCCTCCGTGAAGTAGGGTTCGACAGGCCAGGAATGTTGTCAAATGTTACATCCGAAATGTTAGGTTGCGTTAGATTAGGATATTGACCGTTATAGACGCATATTATATTCCCACCGAAAAGTATTCTCCGACACGCGAGGAATGCTGTAAAATATTACGTCTGAGATGATAGGTTGCCTTATATTAGGACATACAAAGTTATAGACTCATATAATGTTCCCACCGAGAAGTAGGGACCGACACGCCTGGAATGTTGTAGAATATTACATCCGAGATGTCAGGTTGCCTTAGGTTAGGATATATAACGTTATAGACGTATATACTGTTCCCTCCGAGAAGTAGGTTTCGACAGGCCAGGTATGTTGTCAAATATTGCATCCGAGATGTTAGGTTGCATTAGATTAGGATATATACCGTTATAGACGCATGTTATGTTACCACCGAGACGTAGGGACCGACACGCCTGGAATGTTGTCAAATGTTATATCCGAGATGTTAGGTTGCCTTAGGTTAGGATATATGACGTTATAGACGCATATAATGTTCCCCCCGAGAAGCAGGAACCGACACGCCAGGAATGCTATCAAATATTACATCCGAGTTGTTAGGTTGCCTTAGGTTAGGATATATAACGTCATAGACGCATATAATGTGACCACCGAGAAGTAGGGTCCGACACGCCAGGTATGTTGTCAAGTATTAGATCCGAGTTTTTACGTTGCCGTTACAGACGCATTAATGTTACCACCGAGACGTAGGGACTGACACGCCTGAAATGTTGTCAAATGTTACATCCGAGAGGATAGGTTGCCTTAGGTTAGGATATATAACGTTATAGACGTATATACCGTTCCCTCCGAGAAGTAGGGTTCGACAGGCCAGGAATGTTGTCAAATATTGCATCTGAGATGTTAGGTTGCCTTAGGTTAGGATATATAACGTTATAGACGCACGTAATGTTACCACCGAGACGTAGGGACCGACACGCCTGGAATGCTGTCAAATGTTACATCCGAGATGTTAGGTTGCCTTAGGTTAGGATATATACCGTTATAGACGTATATACTGTTCCCTCCGAGAAGTAGGGTTCGACAGGCCAGGAATGTTGTCAAATATTGCATCCGAGATGTTAGGTTGCCTTAGATTAGGATGTACAACGTTATAGACGCATATAATGTTCCCACCGAGAAGTAGGGTCCAAAACGCCGGGAATGTTGTAGAATATTACATCCGAGATGTCAGGTTGCCTTAGATTAGGATATACAACGTTATAGACGCATATAATGTTCCCACCGAGAAGTAGGGCCCGACACGACTGGAATGTTGTAGAATATTACATCCGACATGTCAGGTTGCCTTAGGTTAGGATATATAACGTTATAGACGTATATACTGTTCCCTCCGAGAAGTAGGGTTCGACAGGCCAGGAATGTTGTCAAATATTGCATCCGAGATGTTAGGTTGCCTTAGATTAGGATATATACCGTTATAGATATATATAATATTCCCACCGAAAAGAATGCTCCGACACGCCAGGAATGTTGTAAAGTATTACGTCTGAGATAATAGGTTGCCTTAGATTAGGATATACAACGTTATAGACTCATATATTGTTCCCACCGAGAAGTAGGGTCCGACACGCCTGGAATGATGTAGAATATTACATCCGAGATGTCATGTTGCCTTAGGTTAGGATATATGACGTTATGGACGTATATACCGTTCCCTCCGAGAAGTATGTTTCGACAGGCCAGGTATGTTGTCAAATATTGCATCCGAGATGTTAGGTTGCCTTAGATTAGGATATACAACGTTATAGGCGCATATAATGTTCCCACCGAGAAGTAGGGCCCGACACGCCTGGAATGTTGTAGAATATTACATCCGAGATGTCAGGTTGCCTTAGGTTAGGATATATAACGTTATAGACGTATATACTGTTCCCTCCGAGAAGTACGGTTCGACAGGCCAGGAATGTTGTCAAATATTGCATCCGAGATGTTAGGTTGCCTTAGATTAGGATATATACCGTTATAGAAATATATAATATTCCCACCGAAAAGAATGCTCCGACACGCCAGGAATGTTGTAAAGTATTACGTCTGAGATAATAGGTTGCCTTAGATTAGGATATACAACGTTATAGACTCATATATTGTTCCCACCGAGAAGTAGGGTCCGACACGCCTGGAATGATCTCAAATGTTACATCCATGATGTTAGGTTGCCTTAGGTTAGGATATATGACGTTATGGACGTATATACTGTTCCCTCCGAGAAGTAGGGTTCGACAGGCCAGGAATGTTGTCAAATATTGCATCTGAGATGTTAGGTTGCCTTAGGTTAGGATATATAACGTTATAGACGCACGTAATGTTACCACCGAGACGTAGGGACCGACACGCCTGGAATGCTGTCAAACGTTACATCCGAGATGTTAGGTTGCCTTAGGTTAGGATATATACCGTTATATACGTATAGACTGTTCCCTCCGAGAAGTAGGGTTTGACAGGCCAGGAATGTTGTCAAATATTGCATCCGAGATGTTAGGTTGCCTTAGATTAGGATATACAACGTTATAGACGCATATAATGTTCCCACCGAGAAGTAGGGTCCGACACGCCTGGAATGTTGTAGAATATTACATCCGAGATGTCAGGTTGCCTTAGGTTAGGATATATAACGATATAGACGTATATACTGTTCCCTCTGAGAAGTACGGTTCGACAGGCCAGGAATGTTGTCAAATATTACATCCGAGATGTTAGGTTACCTTAGATTAGGATATATACCGTTATAGACGTATATAATCTTCCCACCGAGAAGTAGGTTTCGACAGGCCAGGAATGTTGTCAAATATTGCATCCGAGATGTTAGGTTGCCTTAGATTAGGATATATACCGTTATAGACGTATATACTGTACCCTCCGAGAAGTAGGGTTAGACAGGCCAGGAATGTTGTCAAATATTGCATTCGAGAAGTTAGGTTGCCTTAGGTTAGGATATATAACGTTATAGACGCATGTAATGTGACCACCGAGACGTTGGGACCGACACGCCTGGAATGGTGTCAAATGTTATATCCGAGGTGTTAGGTTGCCTTAGGTTAGGATATATGACGTTACAGACGTATATACTGTTCCCTCCGAGAAGTAGGGTTCGACATGCCAGGAATGTTGTCAAATATTGCATACGAGATGTTAGGTTGCCTTAGATTACGATATCGACCGTTATAGACGCATATAATATTCCCACCGAAAAGTATGTTCCGACACGCCAGGAATGTTGTAAAATATTACGTCTGCGATGATAGGTTGCCTTAGGTTAGGATATATAACGTTATAGACGTATATACTGTTCCCACCCAGAAGTAGGGTCCGACACGCCAGGAATGTTGTCAAATATAGCATCCGAGATGTTAGGTTGCCTTAGATTAGGATATACAACGTTATAGACACATATAATGTTCCCACCGAGAAGTAGGTTCCGACACGCCTGGAATGTTGTAGAATATTACATCCGAGATGTCAGATTGCCTTAGGTTAGGATATATAAGGTTACAGACGTATATACTGTTCCCACCGAGAAATAGGGTCCGACACGCCAGGAATGTTGTCAACTATTACATCCGAGTTTTTACGTTGCCGTTATAGACGCATTAATGTTACCACCGAGACGTAGAGACCGACACGCCAGGAATGATGTCAAATATTACATGCGTGATGTCAGGTTGCCTTAGGTTAGGATATATAACGTTATAGACGTATATACTGTTCCCATCGAGAAGTAGGTTTCGACAGGCCAGGTATGTTGTCAAATATTGCATCCGAGATGTTAGGTTGCCTTAGATTAGGATATATAGCGTTATAGACACATGTTATGTTACCACAGAGACGTAGGGACCGACACGCCTGGAATGTTGTCAAATGTTACATCCGAGATGTTAGGTTGCCTTAGGTTAGGATATATGACGTTATAGACGCATATAATGTTCCCCCCGAGAAGCAGGAACCGACACGCCAGGAATGCTATCAAATATTACAACCGAGTTGTTAGGTTGCCTTAGGTTAGGATATATAACGTTATAGACGCACGTAATGTTACCTCCGAGACGTAGCGACCGACACGACTGGAATGTTGTCAAATGTTACATCCGAGAGGATAGGTTGCCTTAGGTTAGGATATATAACGTTATAGACGTATATATTGTTCCCTCCGAGAAGTAGGGTTCGACAGGCCAGAAATGTTGTCAGTTATTGCATCTGAGACGTTAGGTTGCCTTAGGTTAGGATATATAACGTTATAGACGCACGTAATGTTACCACCGAGACGTAGGGACCGACACGCCTGGAATGCTGCCAAACGTTACATCCGAGATGTTAGGTTGCCTTAGGTTAGGATATATACCGTTATAGACGTATATACTGTTCCCACCGAGAAGTAGGGTTCGACAGGCCAGGAATGTTGTCAAATATTGCATCCGAGATGTTAGGTTGCCTTAGATTAGGATATACAACGTTATAGACGCATATAATGTTCCCACCGAGAAGTAGGGCCCGACACGCCTGGAATGTTGTAGAATATTACATCCGAGATGTCAGGTTGCCTTAGGTTAGGATATATAACGTTATAGACGTATATACTGTTCCCTCCGAGAAGTACGGTTCGACAGGCCAGGAATGTTGTCAAATATTGCATCCGAGATGTTAGGTTGCCTTAGATTAGGATATATACCGTTATAGATATATATAATATTCCCACCGAAAAGAATGCTCCGACACGCCAGGAATGTTGTAAAGTATTACGTCTGAGATAATAGGTTGCCTTAGATTAGGATATACAACGTTATAGACTCATATATTGTTCCCACCGAGAAGTAGGGTCCGACACGCCTGGAATGATGTAGAATATTACATCCGAGATGTCATGTTGCCTTAGGTTAGGATATATAACGTTATAGACGTATATACTGTTCCCTCCGAGAAGTAAGGTTCGACAGGCCAGGAATGTAGCCAATATTACATCCCAGATGTTAGAATGCCTTAGATTACGATATCGACCGCTATAGACGCATATAATATTCCCACCGAAAAGTATGTTCCGACACACCAGGAATGTTGTAAAATATTACGCCTGAATTGATAGGTTTCCTTAGGTTAGGATATATAACGTTTTGGACGTATATACTGTTACCACCCAGAAGTAGGGTCCGACACGCCAGGAATGTAGTCAAATATTACATCCGAGATGTTAGGTTGCCTTAGGTTAGGATATATAACGTTATAGACGTATATACTGTTCCCACCCAGAAGTAGGGTCCAAAACGCCTGGAATGTTGTAGAATATTACATCCGAGATGTCAGGTTGCCTTATGTTAGGATATATGAAGTTATGGACGTATATACCGTTCCCTCCGAGAAGTAGGGTCCGACAGGCCAGGAATGTTGGCAAATATTGCATCCGAGATGTCAGGTTGCCTTAGGTTAGGATATATAACGTTATAGACGTATATACTGTTCCCTCCGAGAAGTAGGGTTCGACAGGCCAGGAATGTTGTCAAATATTGCATCCGAGATGTTAGGTTGCCTTAGGTTAGGATATATAACGTTATAGACGCATGTAATGTGACCACCGAGAAGTAGGGTCCGACACGCCTGGAATGTTGTAGAATATTACATCCGAGATGTCAGGTTGCCTTAGGTTAGGATATATAACGTTATAGACGTATATACTGTTCCCTCCGAGAAGTAGGGTTCGACAGGCCAGGAATGTTGTCAAATATTGCATCCGAGATGTTAGGTTGCCTTAGATTAGGATATATACCGTTATAGAAATATATAATATTCCCACCGAAAAGTATGATCCGACACGCCAGGAATGTTGTAATGTATTACGTCTGAGATAATAGGTTGCCTTAGATTAGGATATACAACGTTATAGACTCATATATTGTTCCCACAGAGAAGTAGGGTCCGACACGCCTGGAATGATGTAGAATATTACATGCGAGATGTCATGTTGCCATAGGTTAGCATATATAACGTTATCGACGTATATACTGCTCCCTCCGAGAAGTAGGGTTCGACAGGACAGGAATGTAGCCAATATTACATCCGAGTTTTTACGTTGCCATTATAGACGCATGTAACGTTACCACCGAGACGTAGGGACCAACACGCCCTGGAATGTTATCAAATGTTACATCCGAGATGTTAGGTTGCCTTAGGTTAGGATATATAACGTTATAGACGTATATACTGTTCCCTCCGAGAAGTACGGTTCGACAGGCCAGGAATGTTGTCAAATATTGCATCCGAGATGTTAGGTTGCCTTAGATTAGGATATATACCGTTATAGATATATATAATATTCCCACCGAAAAGAATGCTCCGACACGCCAGGAATGTTGTAAAGTATTACGTCTGAGATAATAGGTTGCCTTAGATTAGGATATACAACGTTATAGACTCATATATTGTTCCCACCGAGAAGTAGGGTCCGACACGCCTGGAATGATGTAGAATATTACATCCGAGATGTCATGTTGCCTTAGGTTAGGATATATAACGTTATAGACGTATATACTGTTCCCTCCGAGAAGTAGGGTTCGACAGGCCAGGAATGTAGCCAATATTACATCCGAGTTTTTACGTTGCCATTATAGACGCATGTAACGTTACCACCGAGACGTAGGGACCAACGCGCCCTGGAATGTTATCAAATGTTACATCCGAGATGTTAGGTTGCCTTAGGTTAGGATATATAACGTTATAGACGTATATACTGTTCCCACCGAGAAGTAGGGTTCGACAGGCCAGGAATGTTGTCAAATATTGCATCCGAGATGTTAGGTTGCCTTAGATTAGGATATATACCGTTATAGACGTATATACTGTACCTTCCGAGAAGTAGGGTTAGACAGGCCAGGAATGTTCTCAAATATTGCATCCGAGATGTCAGGTTGCCTTAGGTTAGGATATATAACGTTATAGACGTATATACCGTTCCCACCGAGAAGTAGAATCCGACACGCCAGGAATGTTGTCAAATATTACATACGAGATGTTAGGTGGCCTTAGGTTAGCATATATAAGGTTATAGACGGATGTAATATTACCACCGACACGTAGGGACCGACACGGCTGGAATGTTGTCAAATGTTACATCCGAGATGTTAGGTTGCCTTCGATTAGGATATATACCGTTATAGACGCATGTACTGTTACCATCGAGACGTAGGGACCGACACGGCTGTCATGTTGTCAAATGTTACATCCGAGATATTAGGCTGCCTTAGGTTAGGATATATGACGTTATAGACGCATATAATGTTCCCACCAAGAAATAGGGTCCGACACGCCTGGAATGTTGTAGGATATTACATCCGAGATGTCAGGTTGCCTTAGGTTAGGATATATGACGTTATGGACGTATATACCGTTCCCTCCGAGAAGTAGGTTCCGACAGGCCAGGAATGTTGTCAAATATTGCATCCGAGATGTTAGGTTGCCTTAGGTTAGGATATATAACGTTATAGACGCATGTAATGTGACCACCGAGAAGTAGGGTCCGACACGCCCTGGAATGTTATCAAATATTGCATCCGATATGTCAGGTTGCCTTAGGTTAGGATATATAACGTTATAGACGTATATACTGTTCCCTCCGAGAAGCAGGGTTCGACAGGCCAGGAATGTAGCCAATATTACATCCCAGATGTTAGATTGCCTTAGATTACGATATCGACAGTTATAGACGCATATAATATTCCCACCGAAAAGTATGCTCCGATACACCAGGAATGTTGTAAAATATTACGTCTGAGATGATAGGTTGCCTTAGATTAGGATATACAACGTTATAGACGCATATCATTTTCCCACCGAAAAGTATGCTCCGACACACCAGGAATGTTGTAAAATATTACGTCTGAGATGATAGGTAGCCTTAGATTAGGATATACAACGTTATAGACACATGTAATGTTACCACCGAGACGTAGGGACCGACACGCCTGGAATGTTTTCAAATGTTACATCCGAGATGTTAGGTTGCCTTAGATTAGGATATATGACGTTATAGACGTATATACTGTTCCCTCCGGAAGTAGGGTTCGACAGGCCAGGAATGTTGTCAAATATTGCATCCGAGATGTTAGGTTACCTTAGATTAGGATATATACCGTTATAGACGTATATAATATTCCCACCGAAAAGAATGCTCCGACACGCCAGGAATGTTGTAAAATAATACGTCTGAGATAATAGGTTGCCTTAGATTAGGATATACAACGTTATAGACTCATATAATGTTCCCACCGAGAAGTAGGGTCCGACACGCCTGGAAGGTTGTCAAATGTTACATCCGAGAGGTCAGGTTGCCTTAGGTTAGGATATATAACGTTATAGACGTATATACTGTTCCCTCCGAGAAGTGGGGTTCGACACGCGAGGAATGTTGTCAATTATTACATACGAGATGTTAGGTGGCCTTAGGTTAGGATATATAACGTTATGGACGCATGTAATGTTACCACCGAGACGTGGGGACCGACACGCGTGAAATGTTGTCAAATGTTACATCCGAGATGTTAGGTTGCCTTAGATTAGGATATATGACGTTATAGACGTATATACTGTTCCCTCCGGGAAGTAGGGTTCGACAGGCCAGGAATGTTGTCAAATATTGCATCCGAGATGTTATGTTACCTTAGATTAGGATATATACCGTTATAGACGTATATAATATTCCCACCGAAAAGAATGCTCCGACACGCCAGGAATGTTGTAAAATATTACGTCTGAGATAATAGGTTGCCTTAGATTAGGATATACAACGTTATAGACTCATATAATGTTCCCACCGAGAAGTAGGGTCCGACACGCCTGGAAGGTTGTCAAATGTTACATCCGAGAGGTTAGGTTGCCTTAGGTTAGGATATATGACGTTATAGACGTATATACTGTTCCCTCCGGGAAGTAGGGTTCGACAGGCCAGGAATGTTGTCAAATATTGCATCCGAGATGTCAGGTTGCCTTAGCTTAGGATATATAAGGTTATAGACGTATATACTGTTCCCACCGAGAAATAGGGTCCGACACGCCAGGAATGTTGTCAACTACTACATCCGAGTTTTTACGTTGCCGTTATAGACGCATTAATGTTACCACCGAAACGTAGAGACCGACACGCCAGGAATGATGTCAAATATTACATGCGTGATGTCAGGTTGCCTTAGGTTAGGATATATAACGTTATAGACGTATATACTGTTCCCATCGAGAAGTAGGTTTCGACAGGCCAGGTATGTTGTCAAATATTGCATCCGAGATGTTAGGTTGCCTTAGATTAGGATATATACCGTTATAGACGCATGTACTGTTACCATCGAGACGTAGGGACCGACACGGCTGGAATGTTGTCAAATGTTACATCCGAGATATTAGGCTGCCTTAGGTTATGATATATGACGTTATAGACGCATATAATGTTCCCACCAAGATGTAGGGTCCGACACGCCTGGAATGTTGTAGCATATTACATCCGAGATGTCAGGTTGCCTTAGGTTAGGATATATGACGTTATGGACGTATAAACCGTTCCCTCCGAGAAGTAGGGTCCGACAGGCCAGGAATGTTGTCAAATATTGCATCCGAGATGTTAGGTTGCCTTAGATTAGGATATATACCGTTATAGAAATATATAATATTCCCACCGAAAAGAATGCTCCGACACGCCAGGAATGTTGTAAAGTATTACGTCTGAGATAATAGGTTGCCTTAGATTAGGATATACAACGTTATAGACTCATATATTGTTCCCACCGAGAAGTAGGGTCCGACACGCCTGGAATGATGTAGAATATTACATCCGAGATGTCATGTTGCCTTAGGTTAGGATATATAACGTTATAGACGTATATACTGTTCCCTCCGAGAAGTAGGGTTCGACAGGCCAGGAATGTAGCCAATATTACATCCGAGTTCTTTCGTTGCCATTATAGACGCATGTAACGTTACCACCGAGACGTAGGGACCAACACGCCCTGGAATGTTATCAAATGTTACATCCGAGATGTTAGATTGCCTTAGGTTCGGATATATAACGTTATAGACGTATATACTGTTCCCACCGAGAAGTAGAATCCGACACGCCAGGAATGTTGTCAAATATTACATACGAGATGTTAGGTGGCCTTAGGTTAGCATATATAAGGTTATAGACGCATGTAATATTACCACCGACACGTAGGGACCGACACAGCTGGAATGTTGTCAAATGTTACATCCGAGATGTTAGGTTGCCTTCGATTAGGATATATACCGTTATAGACGCATGTACTGTTACCATCGAGACGTAGGGACCGACACGGCTGGAATGTTGTCAAATGTTACATCCGAGATATTAGGCTGCCTTAGGTTAGGATATATGACGTTATAGACGCATATAATGTTCCCACCAAGAAGTAGGGTCCGACACGCCTGGAATGTTGTAGGATATTACATCCGAGATGTCAGGTTGCCTTAGGTTAGGATATATGACGTTATGGACGTATATACCGTTCCCTCCGAGAAGTAGGTTCCGACAGGCCAGGAATGTTGTCAAATATTGCATCCGAGATGTTAGGTTGCCTTAGGTTAGGATATATAACGTTATAGACGCATGTAATGTGACCACCGAGAAGTAGGGTCCGACACGCCCTGGAATGTTATCAAATATTGCATCCGATATGTCAGGTTGCCTTAGGTTAGGATATATAACGTTATAGACGTATATACTGTTCCCTCCGAGAAGCAGGGTTCGACAGGCCAGGAATGTAGCCAATATTACATCCCAGATGTTAGATTGCCTTAGATTACGATATCGACCGTTATAGACGCATATAATATTCCCACCGAAAAGTATGCTCCGATACACCAGGAATGTTGTAAAATATTACGTCTGAGATGATAGGTTGCCTTAGATTAGGATATACAACGTTATAGACGCATATCATTTTCCCACCGAAAAGTATGCTCCGACACACCAGGAATGTTGTAAAATATTACGTCTGAGATGATAGGTAGCCTTAGATTAGGATATACAACGTTATAGACACATGTAATGTTACCACCGAGACGTAGGGACCGACACGCCTGGAATGTTTTCAAATGTTACATCCGAGATGTTAGGTTGCCTTAGATTAGGATATATGACGTTATAGACGTATATACTGTTCCCTCCGGAAGTAGGGTTCGACAGGCCAGGAATGTTGTCAAATATTGCATCCGAGATGTTAGGTTACCTTAGATTAGGATATATACCGTTATAGACGTATATAATATTCCCACCGAAAAGAATGCTCCGACACGCCAGGAATGTTGTAAAATAATACGTCTGAGATAATAGGTTGCCTTAGATTAGGATATACAACGTTATAGACTCATATAATGTTCCCACCGAGAAGTAGGGTCCGACACGCCTGGAAGGTTGTCAAATGTTACATCCGAGAGGTCAGGTTGCCTTAGGTTAAGATATATAACGTTATAGACGTATATACTGTTCCCTCCGAGAAGTGGGGTTCGACACGCGAGGAATGTTGTCAATTATTACATACGAGATGTTAGGTGGCCTTAGGTTAGGATATATAACGTTATGGACGCATGTAATGTTACCACCGAGACGTGGGGACCGACACGCGTGAAATGTTGTCAAATGTTACATCCGAGATGTTAGGTTGCCTTAGATTAGGATATATGACGTTATAGACGTATATACTGTTCCCTCCGGGAAGTAGGGTTCGACAGGCCAGGAATGTTGTCAAATATTGCATCCGAGATGTTATGTTACCTTAGATTAGGATATATACCGTTATAGACGTATATAATATTCCCACCGAAAAGAATGCTCCGACACGCCAGGAATGTTGTAAAATATTACGTCTGAGATAATAGGTTGCCTTAGATTAGGATATACAACGTTATAGACTCATATAATGTTCCCACCGAGAAGTAGGGTCCGACACGCCTGGAAGGTTGTCAAATGTTACATCCGAGAGGTTAGGTTGCCTTAGGTTAGGATATATGACGTTATAGACGTATATACTGTTCCCTCCGGGAAGTAGGGTTCGACAGGCCAGGAATGTTGTCAACTACTACATCCGAGTTTTTACGTTGCCGTTATAGACGCATTAATGTTACCACCGAGACGTAGAGACCGACACGCCAGGAATGATGTCAAATATTACATGCGTGATGTCAGGTTGCCTTAGGTTAGGATATATAACGTTATAGACGTATATACTGTTCCCATCGAGAAGTAGGTTTCGACAGGCCAGGTATGTTGTCAAATATTGCATCCGAGATGTTAGGTTGCCTTAGATTAGGATATATACCGTTATAGACGCATGTTATGTTACCACCGAGACGTAGGGACCGACACGCCTGGAATGTTGTCAAATGTTACATCCGAGATGTTAGGTTGCCTTAGGTTAGGATATATGACGTTATAGACGCATATAATGTTCCCCCCGAGAAGCAGGAACCGACACGCCAGGAATGCTATCAAATATTACATCCGAGTTGTTAGGTTGCCTTAGGTTAGGATATATAACGTTATAGACGCACGTAATGTTACCTCCGAGACGTAGCGACCGACACGACTGGAATGTTGTCAAATGTTACATCCGAGAGGATAGGTTGCCCTAGGTTAGGATATATAACGTTATAGACGTATATATTGTTCCCTCCGAGAAGTAGGGTTCGACAGGCCAGAAATGTTGTCAAATATTGCATCTGAGATGTTAGGTTGCCTTAGGTTAGGATATATAACGTTATAGACGCACGTAATGTTACCACCGAGACGTAGGGACCGACACGCCTGGAATGCTGCCAAAGGTTACATCCGAGATGTTAGGTTGCCTTAGGTTAGGATATATACCGTTATAGACGTATATACTGTTCCCACCGAGAAGTAGGGTTCGACAGGCCAGGAATGTTGTCAAATATTGCATCCGAGATGTTAGGTTGCCTTAGATTAGGATATACAACGTTATAGACGCATATAATGTTCCCACCGAGAAGTAGGGTTCGACAGGCCAGGAATGTTGTCAAATATTGCATCCGAGATGTCAGGTTGCCTTAGGTTAGGATATATAACGTTATAGACGTATATACTGTACCCTCCGAGAAGTAGGGTTAGACAGGCCAGGAATGTTGTCAAATATTGCATCCGAGATGTCAGGTTGCCTTAGGTTAGGATATATAAGGTTATAGAAGCATGTAATATGACAACCGACACGTAGGGACCGACACGCCTGGAATGTTGTCAAATATTGCATCCGAGATGTCAGGTTGCCTTAGGTTAGGATATATAAGGTTATAGAAGCATGTAATATGACCACCGACACGTAGGGACCGACACGCCTGGAATGTTGTCAAATGTTACATCCGAGATGTTAGGTTGCCTTCGATTAGGATATATACCGTTATAGACGCATGTACTGTTACCATCGAGACGTAGGGACCGACACGGCTGGAATGTTGTCAAATGTTACATCCGAGATATTAGGCTGCCTTAGGTTATGATATATGACGTTATAGACGCATATAATGTTCCCACCAAGTTGTAGGGTCCGACACGCCTGGAATGTTGTAGGATATTACATCCGAGATGTCAGGTTGCCTTAGGTTAGGATATATGACGTTATGGACGTATAAACCGTTCCCTCCGAGAAGTAGGGTCCGACAGGCCAGGAATGTTGTCAAATATTGCATCCGAGATGTTAGGTTGCCTTAGATTAGGATATATACCGTTATAGAAATATATAATATTCCCACCGAAAAGAATGCTCCGACACGCCAGGAATGTTGTAAAGTATTACGTCAGAGATAATAGGTTGCCTTAGATTAGGATATACAACGTTATAGACTCATATATTGTTCCCACCGAGAAGTAGGGTCCGACACGCCTGGAATGATGTAGAATATTACATCCGAGATGTCATGTTGCCTTAGGTTAGGATATATAACGTTATAGACGTATATACTGTTCCCTCCGAGAAGTAGGGTTCGACAGGCCAGGAATGTAGCCAATATTACATCCGAGTTTTTACGTTGCCATTATAGACGCATGTAACGTTACCACCGAGACGTAGGGACCAACACGCCCTGGAATGTTATCAAATGTTACATCCGAGATGTTAGATTGCCTTAGGTTCGGATATATAACGTTATAGACGTATATACTGTTCCCTCCGAGAAGTAGGGTTCGACAGGCCAGGAATGTAGCCAATATTACATCCCAGATGTTAGATTGCCTTAGATTACGATATCGACCGTTATAGACGCATATAATATTCCCACCGAAAAGTATGTTCCGACACACCAGGAATGTTGTAAAATATTACGTCTGAATTGATAGGTTGCCTTAGGTTAGGATATATAACGTTATAGACGTATATACTGTTCCCACCCAGAAGTAGGGTCCGACACGCCTGGAATGTTGTAGAATATTACATTCGAGATATCAGGTTGCCTTAGGTTAGGATGTATTAGGTTATAGACGTATATACTGTTTCCACCGAGAAATAGGGTCCGACACGCCAGGAATGTTGTCAAGTACTACATCCGAGTTTTTACGTTGCCGTTATAGACGCATTAATGTTACTACCGAGACGTAGGGACCGACACGCCAGGAATGATGTCAAATATTACATGCGTGATGTTAGGTGGCCTTAGGTTAGGATATATACCGTTGTAGACGCATGTAATGTTACCACCAAGACGTAGGGACCGACACGCCTGGAATGTTGTCAAATGTTACATCCGAGATGTTAGGTTGCCTTAGATTAGGATATATACCGTTATAGGCGTATATACTGTTCCCACCGAGAAGTAGGGTTCGACAGGCCAGGAATGTTGTCAAATATTGCATCCGAGATGTTAGGTTGCCTTAGATTAGGATATATACCGTTATAGACGTATATACTGTACCTTCCGAGAAGTAGGGTTAGACAGGCCAGGAATGTTCTCAAATATTGCATCCGAGATGTTAGGTTGCCTTAGGTTAGGATATATAACGTTATAGACGCATGTAATGTGACCACCGAGAAGTAGGGTCCGACACGCCCTGGAATGTTATCAAATGTTACATCCGAGATGTTAGGTTGCCTTAGATTAGGATATATGACGTTATAGACGTATATACTGTTCCCTCCGGAAGTAGGGTTCGACAGGCCAGGAATGTTGTCAAATATTGCATCCGAGATGTTAGGTTACCTTAGATTAGGATATATACCGTTATAGACGTATATAATATTCCCACCGAAAAGAATGCTCCGACACGCCAGGAATGTTGTAAAATAATACGTCTGAGATAATAGGTTGCCTTAGATTAGGATATACAACGTTATAGACTCATATAATGTTCCCACCGAGAAGTAGGGTCCGACACGCCTGGAAGGTTGTCAAATGTTACATACGAGATGTTAGGTGGCCTTAGGTTAGGATATATAACGTTATGGACGCATGTAATGTTACCACCGAGACGTGGGGACCGACACGCGTGAAATGTTGTCAAATGTTACATCCGAGATGTTAGGTTGCCTTAGATTAGGATATATGACGTTATAGACGTATATACTGTTCCCTCCGGGAAGTAGGGTTCGACACGCCAGGAATGTTGTCAAATATTACATACGAGATGTTAGGTGGCCTTAGGTTAGGATATATAACGTTATGGACGCATATAATGTTCCCACCGAGAAGTAGGTTCCGACACGCCAGGAATGTTGTCAAATATTACATCCGAGTTGTTATGTTGCCGTTATAGACGCATATAATGTTACCACCGAGACGTAGGGTCCTACACGCGTGGAATGTTGTCAAATGTTACATCCGAGATGTTAGGTTGCCTTAGGTTAGGATATATAACGTTATAGACGTATGTACTGTTCCCACCGAGAAGTAGGGTCCGACACGCCAGGAATGTTGTCAAATATTACATCCGACTTGTTATGTTGCCTTAGGTTAGGATATATAACGTTATAGACGCATACAATGTTACCACCGAGACGTAGGGCCGACGCGCCTGGAATGTTGTCAAACGTTACATCCGAAATGTTAGGTTGCCTTAGATTAGGATATATACCGTTATAGACGTATATAATGTTCCCACCGAGAAGTAGTGTCCGACACGCCAGGAATGTTGTCCAATATTACATCAGAGTTTTTAGGTTGCCATAGGATAAAATATATAACGTTATAGACGCATATAATGTTCCCACCGAGAAGGAGGGTCCGAGACGCCTGGAATGTTGTCAGATATTACATCCGAGATGTTAGGATGCCTTAGGTTAGGATATATAACGTTATAGACGTATATAATGTTCTCACCGGGAAGTAGGGTCCGACACGACAGGAATGTTGCCAAATATTACATCCGAGATGTTAGGTTGCCCTAGATTAGGATATATAACGCTATAGACGCATATAATATTACCACCGAGATGTAGGGACCGACACGCCTGGAATGTTGTCAAATGTTACATCCGAGATGTTAGGATGCCTTAGGTTAGGATATATAACGTTATAGACGCATATAATGTTCCCACCGAGCAGTAGGGTCCGACACGCCAGGAATGTTTTCAAATATTACATCCGAGTTGTTGGGTTGCCTTAGGTTAGGATATATAACGCTATAGACGCATATAATGTTACCACCGAGAAGTAGGGTCCGACACGCCTGGAATGTTGTCAGATATTACATCCGAGATGTTAGGATGCCTTAGGTTAGGATATATAACGTTATAGACGTATATAATGTTCTCACCGGGAAGTAGGGTCCGACACGACAGGAATGTTGCCAAATATTACATCCGAGATGTTAGGTTGCCCTAGATTAGGATATATAACGCTATAGACGCATATAATATTACCACCGAGCAGTAGGGTCCGACACGCCAGGAATGTTTTCAAATATTACATCCGAGTTGTTGGGTTGCCTTAGGTTAGGATATATAACGCTATAGACGCATATAATGTTACCACCGAGAAGTAGGGTCCGACACGCCTGGAATGTTGTAGAATATTACATCCGAGATGTCAGGTTGCCTTAGGTTAGGATATATACCGTTATAGACGTATATAATGTTACCACCGAGACGTAGGGACTGACACGTCTGGAATGTTGTCAAATGTTACAACCGAGATGTAAGGTTGCCTTAGGTTAGGATACATAACGTTATAGACGTATATACCGTTCCCTCCGAGAATTAGGGTTGGACAGGCCAGGAATGAAGTCAATATTACATCCGAGATGTTAGGTTGCCTTAGATTAGGATACATACCGTTATAGACGTATATAATATTCCCACCGAAAAGAATGCCCCCACACGCCAGGAATGTTGTAAAATATTACATCCGAGATGTTAGGTTGCCTTAGGTTAGGATATATAACGCTATAGACGCATATTATGTTACCACCGAGACGTAAGGACCGACACGCCTGGAATGTTGTCAAATGTTACATCCGAGATGTTAGGTTGCCTTAGGTTAGGATATATAACGCTATAGACGCATATTATGTTACCACCGAGACGTAAGGACCGACACGCCTGGAATGTTGTCAAATGTTACATCCGACATGTTAGGATGCCTTAGGTTAGGATATATAACGTTATAGACGCATATAATGTTCCCACCGAGCAGTAGGGTCCGACACGCCAGGAATGTTTTCAAATATTACATCCGAGTTGTTGGGTTGCCTTAGGTTAGGATATATAACGCTATAGACGCATATAATGTTACCACCGAGAAGTAGGGTCCGACACGCCTGGAATGTTGTAGAATATTACATCCGAGATGTCAGGTTGCCTTAGGTTAGGATATATACCGTTATAGACGTATATAATGTTACCACCGAGACGTAGGGACTGACACGTCTGGAATGTTGTCAAATGTTACAACCGAGATGTAAGGTTGCCTTAGGTTAGGATACATAACGTTATAGACGTATATACCGTTCCCTCCGAGAATTAGGGTTGGACAGGCCAGGAATGAAGTCAATATTACATCCGAGATGTTAGGTTGCCTCAGATTAGGATACATACCGTTATAGACGTATATAATATTCCCACCGAAAAGAATGCCCCCACACGCCAGGAATGTTGTAAAATATTACATCCGAGATGTTAGGTTGCCTTAGGTTAGGATATATAACGCTATAGACGCATATTATGTTACCACCGAGACGTAGGGACTGACACGTCTGGAATGTTGTCAAATGTTACATCCGAGATGTTAGGTTGCCGTAGGTAGGATATATAACGTTATAGACGTATATAATGTTCCCACCGAGAAGTAGTGTCCGACACGACAGGAATGTTGCCAAATACTACATCCGAGATGTTAGGTTGCCTTAGGTTAGAATACATACCGTTATAGACGTATATAATATTCCCACCGAAAAGAATGCACCCACACGCCAGGAATGTTGTAAAATATTACATCCGAGATGTTAGGCTGCCTTAGGTTAGATATATAACGCTATAGACGCATATTATGTTACCACCGAGACGTAAGGACCGACACGCCTGGAATGTTGTCAAATATTACATCCGAGATGTTCGGTGGCCTTAGGTTAGGATACATAACATTATAGACGTACATAATGTTCCCTCCAAGAAGTAGGGTCCGACACGCAAGGAATGTTGTCAAATGTTACATCCGAGATGTTAGGTTGCCTTAGCTTAGGATATATAACGTTATAGACGTATATACTGTTCCCACCGAGAAGTAGGGTTCGACACGCCAGGAATGTTGTCAAATATTACATACGAGATGTTAGGTGGCCTTAGGTTAGGATATATAACGTTATGGACGCATATAATGTTCCCACCGAGAAGTAGGTTCCGACACGCCAGGAATGTTGTCAAATATTACATCCGAGTTGTTATGTTGCCGTTATAGACGCATATAATGTTACCACCGAGACGTAGGGTCCTACACGCGTGGAATGTTGTCAAATGTTACATCCGAGATGTTAGGTTGCCTTAGGTTAGGATATATAACGTTATAGTCGTATATACTGTTCCCACCGAGAAGTAGGGTCCGACACGCCAGGAATGTTGTCAAATATTACATCCGACTTGTTATGTTGCCTTAGGTTAGGATATATAACGTTATAGACGCATACAATGTTACCACCGCGACGTAGGGCCGACGCGCCTGGAATGTTGTCAAACGTTACATCCGAGTTGTTAGGTTGCCTTAGGTTAGGATATATAACGTTATAGACGCATATAATGTTACCACCGAGAAGTAGGGTCCGACACGCCTGGAATGTTGTAGAATATTACATCCGAGATGTCAGGTTGCCTTAGGTTATGATATATACCGTTATAGACGTATGTAATGTTACCACCGAGACGTAGGGACTGACACGTCTGGAATGTTGTCAAATATTACATCCGAATTGTTAGGTTGCTCTAGGTTAGGATATATAACGTTAAAGACGTATATACTGTTCCCACCGAGAAGTAGGGTCCGACACGCCAGGAATGTTGTCAAATATTACATCCGAGATGTTCGGTGGCCTTAGGTTAGGATATATAACATTATAGACGTACATAATGTTCCCTCCAAGAAGTAGGGTTTGACAGGCCAGGAATGTTGTCAAATGTTGCATCCGAGATATTAGGTTGCCTTAGGTTAGGATGTATAACGTTATAGACGCATGTAATGTTACCACCGAGACGTAGGGACCGACACGCCTGCAATGTTGTAAAATATTACCTCTGAGATGATAGGTTGCCTTAGGTTAGGATATATAAAGTTATAGACGTGTATACTGCACCCACCGAGAAGTAGGGTCCGACACGCCAGGAATGTTGTCAAATATTACATCCGAGATGTTATGTTGCCTTAGGTTAGGATATATAACGCTATGGACGCATATTATGTTACCACCGAGAAGGAGGGTCCGACACGCCTGGAATGTTGTCAAATATTACATACGAGATGTTAGGTGGCCTTAGGTTAGGATATATAACGTTATAGACGTATATAATGTTCCCACCGAGAAGTAGGGTCCGACACGCCAGGAATGTTGTCAAATATTACATCCGACTTGTTAGGTTGCCTTAGGTTAGGATATATAACGTTATAGACGCATATAATGTTACAACCGAGAAGTAGTGTCCGACACGCCACGAATGTTGTCCAATATTACATCAGAGTTTTTAGGTTGCCATAGGATAAAATATATAACGTTATAGACGCATATAATGTTCCCACCGAGAAGGAGGGTCTGACACGCCTGGAATGTTGTCAAATATTACATCCGAGATGTTAGGATGCCTTAGGTTAGGATATATAACGTTATAGACGTATATAATGTTCCCACCGGGAAGTAGGGTCCGACACGACAGGAATGTTGCCAAATATTACATCCGAGATGTTAGGTTGCCCTAGATTAGGATATATAACGCTATAGACGCATATAATATTACCACCGAGACGTAGGGTCCGACACGCCTGGAACGTTGTCAAATGTAACATCCGAGATGTTAGGTTGCCTTAGGTTAAGATATATAACGATATAGACGCATATAATGTTCCCACCGAGAAGTAGGTTCCGATACGACATAAATGTTGCTAAATGTTACATGCGAGATGTTATGTTGCCTTTGGTTAGGATATATAACGTTATAGACGCATATAATGTTCCTACCGAGAAGTAGGGTCCGACACGCCAGGAATGTTTTCAAATATTACATCCGAGTTGTTAGGTTGCCTTAGGTTAGGATATACAACGTTATAGACGCATCTAATGTTACCACCGAGACGTAGGGACTGACACGCCTCGAATGTTGTCAAATGTTACATCCGAGATGTTGGGTTGCCTTAGGTTAGGATATATAACGTTATAGACGTGTATACTGTTCCCACCGAGAAGTAGGGTTCGACAGGCCAGGAATGTTGTCAAATATTGCATGCGAGATGTTAGGTTGCCTTAGGTCAGGATATATAACGTTATAGACGTATATACTGTTCCCACCGAGAAGTAGGGTCCGACACGCCACGAATGTTTTCAAATATTACATCCGAGTTGTTAGGTTGCCTTAGGTTAGGATATATAACGTTATAGACGTATATAATATTCCCACCGAAAAGAATGCACCGACACGCCAGGAATGTTGTAAAATATTACATCCGAAATATTACGTGGCGTTAGGTTAGGATATATAACGTTAGAGACGTATATAATGTTCCCACGGAGAAGTAGGGTCCGACACGACAGGAATGTTGCCAAATATTACATCCGAGATGATAGGTTGCCTTAGGTTAGGATATATAAAGTTATAGACGTGTATACTGCACCCACCGAGAAGTAGGGTCCGACACGCCAGGAATGTTGTCAAATATTACATCCGAGATGTTATGTTGCCTTAGGTTAGGATATATAACGCTATGGACGCATATTATGTTACCACCGAGAAGGAGGGTCCGACACGCCTGGAATGTTGTCAAATATTACATACGAGATGTTAGGTGGCCTTAGGTTAGGATATATAACGTTATAGACGTATATAATGTTCCCACCGAGAAGTAGGGTCCGACACGCCAGGAATGTTGTCAAATATTACATCCGACTTGTTAGGTTGCCTTAGGTTAGGATATATAACGTTATAGACGCATATAATGTTACAACCGAGAAGTAGTGTCCGACACGCCACGAATGTTGTCCAATATTACATCAGAGTTTTTAGGTTGCCATAGGATAAAATATATAACGTTATAGACGCATATAATGTTCCCACCGAGAAGGAGGGTCTGACACGCCTGGAATGTTGTCAAATATTACATCCGAGATGTTAGGATGCCTTAGTTTAGGATATATAACGTTATAGACGTATATAATGTTCCCACCGGGAAGTAGGGTCCGACACGACAGGAATGTTGCCAAATATTACATCCGAGATGTTAGGTTGCCCTAGATTAGGATATATAACGCTATAGACGCATATAATATTACCACCGAGACGTAGGGTCCGACACGCCTGGAACGTTGTCAAATGTAACATCCGAGATGTTAGGTTGCCTTAGGTTAAGATATATAACGATATAGACGCATATAATGTTCCCACCGAGAAGTAGGTTCCGATACGACATAAATGTTGCTAAATGTTACATGCGAGATGTTATGTTGCCTTTGGTTAGGATATATAACGTTATAGACGCATATAATGTTCCTACCGAGAAGTAGGGTCCGACACGCCAGGAATGTTTTCAAATATTACATCCGAGTTGTTAGGTTGCCTTAGGTTAGGATATACAACGTTATAGACGCATCTAATGTTACCACCGAGACGTAGGGACTGACACGCCTCGAATGTTGTCAAATGTTACATCCGAGATGTTGGGTTGCCTTAGGTTAGGATATATAACGTTATAGACGTGTATACTGTTCCCACCGAGAAGTAGGGTCCGACACGCCAGGAATGTTGTCAAATATTACATCCGACTTGTTAGGTTGCCTTAGGTTAGGATATATAACGTTATAGACGCATATAATGTTACCACCGAGACGTAGGGACCGACACGCCTGGAATGTTGTCAAATGTTACATCCGAGATGTTAGGTGACCTTAGGTTAGGATATATAACGTTATAGACGTATATAATGTTCCCACCGAGCAGTAGGGTCCGACACGCCAGGAATGTTTTCAAATATTACATCCGAGTTGTTAGGTTGCCTTAGGTTAGGATATATAACGTTATAGACGCATATAATGTTACCACCGAGAAGTAGGTTCCGACACGCCTGGAATGTTGTAGAATATTACATCCGAGATGTCAGGTTGCCTTAGGTTAGGATATATACCGTTATAAACGTATATAATGTTACCACCGAGACGTAGGGACTGACACGTCTGGAATGTTGTCAAATGTTACATCCGAGATGTTAGGTTGCCTTAGGTAGGATATATAACGTTATAGACGTATATAATGTTCCCACCGAGAAGTAGTGTCCGATACGACAGGAATGTTGCCAAATACTACATCCGAGATGTTAGGTTGCCTTAGGTTAGGATATATAACGCTATAGACGCATATTATGTTACCACCGAGACGTAAGGGCCGACACGCCTGGAATGTTGTCAAATGTTACATCCGAGATGTTAGGTTGCCTTAGGTTAGGATATATAGCGTTAGGGACGTATATAATGTTTCCACCGAGAAGTAGGGACTGACACGTCTGGAATGTTGTGAAATGTTACATCCGAGATGTTAGGTTGCCTTAGGTTAGGATATATAACGTTATAGACGTATATACCATTCCCTCCGAGAATTAGGGTTGGACAGGCCAGAAATGAAGCCAATATTACATCCGAGATGTTAGGTTGCCTTAGATTAGGATACATACCGTTATAGACGTATATAATATTCCCACCGAAAAGAATGCACCCACACGCCAGGAATGTTGTAAAATATTACATCCGAGATGTTAGGTTGCCTTAGGTTAGGATATATAACGCTATAGACGCATATTATGTTACCACCGAGACGTAAGGGCCGACACGCCTGGAATGTTGTCAAATGTTACATCCGAGGTGTTGGGTTGCCTTAGGTTAGGATATATAACGTTATAGACGTGTATACTGTTCCCACCGAGAAGTAGGGTTCGACAGGCCAGGAATGTTGTCAAATATTGCATGCGAGATGTTAGGTTGCCTTAGGTCAGGATATATAACGTTATAGACGTATATACTGTTCCCACCGAGAAGTAGGGTCCGACACGCCACGAATGTTTTCAAATATTACATCCGAGTTGTTAGGTTGCCTTAGGTTAGGATATATAACGTTATAGACGTATATAATATTCCCACCGAAAAGAATGCACCGACACGCCAGGAATGTTGTAAAATATTACATCCGAAATATTACGTGGCGTTAGGTTAGGATATATAACGTTAGAGACGTATATAATGTTCCCACGGAGAAGTAGGGTCCGACACGACAGGAATGTTGCCAAATATTACATCCGAGATGTTAGGTTGCCTTAGGTTAGGATATATAACGCTATAGACGCATATAATGATACCACCGCGACGTAGGGTCCTACACGCGTGGAAGGTTGTCAAATGTTACATCCGAAATGTTAGGTTGCCTTAGGTTAGGATATATAACGTTATAGACGTGTATACTGTTCCCACCGAGAAGTAGGGTTCGACAAGCCAGGAATGTTGTCAAATATTGCATGCGAGATGTTAGGTTGCCTTAGGTTAGGATATATAACGTTATAGACGTATATACTGTTCCCACCGAGAAGTAGGGTCCGACACGCCACGAATGTTTTCAAATATTACATCCGAGTTGTTAGGTTGCCTTAGGTTAGGATATATAACGTTATAGACGTATATAATATTCCCACCGAAAAGAATGCAATGACACGCCAGGAATGTTGTAAAATATTACATCCGAAATATTACGTGGCCTTAGGTTAGGATATATATCGTTAGAGACGTATATAATGTTCCCACGGAGAAGTAGGGTCCGACAGGACAGGAATGTTGCCAAATATTACATCCGAGATGTTAGGTTGCCTTAGGTTAGGATATATAACGCTATAGACGCATATAATGATACCACCGAAAAGAATGCACCCACACGCCAGGAATGTTGTAAAATATTACATCCGAGATGTTAGGTTGCCTTAGGTTAGGATATATAACGCTATAGACGCATATTATGTTCCTACCGAGAAGTAGGGTCCGACACGCCAGGAATGTTGTCAAATATTACATCCGACCTGTTAGGTTGCCTTAGGTTAGGATATATAACGTTATAGACGCATATAATGTTACCACGGAGATGTAGGGGCCGACGCGCCTGGAATGTTGTCAAACGTTACATCCGAAATGTTAGGTTGCCTTAGTTTAGGATATATACCGTTATAGACGTATATACTGTTCCCACCGAGAAGTAGTGTCCGACACGCCACGAATGTTGTCCAATATTACATCAGAGTTTTTAGGTTGCCATAGGATAAAATATATAACGTTATAGACGCATATAATGTTCCCACCGAGAAGGAGGGTCCGACACGCCTGGAATGTTGTCAAATATTACATCCGAGATGTTAGGTTGCCTTAGGTTAGGGTATATAACGTTATAGACGCATATAATGTTACCACCGAGACGTAGGGACTGACACGCCTGGAATGTTGTCAAATGTTACTTCCGAGATGTTAGGTTGCCTTAGGTTAGGATATATAACGTTATAGACGTATATAATCTTCCCACCGGGAAGTAGGGTCCGACACGACATAAATGTTGCTAAATATTACATGCGAGATGTTAGGTTGCCTTAGGTTAGGATATACAACGTTATAGACGCATCTAATGTTACCACCGAGACGTAAGGGCCGACACGCCTGGAATGTTGTCAAATGTTACATCCGAGATGTTAGGTTGCCTTAGGTTAGGATATATAGCGTTAGGGACGTATATAATGTTCCCACCGAGAAGTAGGGACTGACACGTCTGGAATGTTGTCAAATGTTACATCCGAGATGTTAGGTTGCCTTAGGTTAGGATATATAACGTTATAGACGTATATACCATTCCCTCCGAGAATTAGGGTTGGACAGGCCAGGAATGAAGCCAATATTACATCCGAGATGTTAGGTTGCCTTAGATTAGGATACATACCGTTATAGACGTATATAATATTCCCACCGAAAAGAATGCACCCACACGCCAGGAATGTTGTAAAATATTACATCCGAGATGTTAGGTTGCCTTAGGTTAGGATATATAACGCTATAGACGCATATAATGATACCACCGCGACGTAGGGTCCTACACGCGTGGAAGGTTGTCAAATGTTACATCCGAAATGTTAGGTTGCCTTAGGTTAGGATATATAACGTTATAGACGTGTATACTGTTCCCACCGAGAAGTAGGGTTCGACAAGCCAGGAATGTTGTCAAATATTGCATGCGAGATGTTAGGTTGCCTTAGGTTAGGATATATAACGTTATAGACGTATATACTGTTCCCACCGAGAAGTAGGGTCCGACACGCCACGAATGTTTTCAAATATTACATCCGAGTTGTTAGGTTGCCTTAGGTTAGGATATATAACGTTATAGACGTATATAATATTCCCACCGAAAAGAATGCAATGACACGCCAGGAATGTTGTAAAATATTACATCCGAAATATTACGTGGCCTTAGGTTAGGATATATATCGTTAGAGACGTATATAATGTTCCCACGGAGAAGTAGGGTCCGACACGACAGGAATGTTGCCAAATATTACATCCGAGATGTTAGGTTGCCTTAGGTTAGGATATATAACGCTATAGACGCATATAATGATACCACCGCGACGTAGGGTCCTACACGCGTGGAAGGTTGTCAAATGTTACATCCGAAATGTTAGGTTGCCTTAGGTTAGGATATATAACGTTATAGACGTATATACTGTTCCTACCGAGAAGTAGGGTCCGACACGCCAGGAATGTTGTCAAATATTACATCCGACTTGTTAGGTTGCCTTAGGTTAGGATATATAACGTTATAGACGCATATAATGTTACCACCGAGATGTAGGGGCCGACGCGCCTGGAATGTTGTCAAACGTTACATCCGAAATGTTAGGTTGCCTTAGGTTAGGGGTATATACCGTTATAGACGTATATAATCTTCCCACCGGGAAGTAGGGTCCGACACGACATAAATGTTGCTAAATATTACATGCGAGATGTTAGGTTGCCTTAGGTTAGGATATACAACGTTATAGACGCATCTAATGTTACCACCGAGACGTAAGGGCCGACACGCCTGGAATGTTGTCAAATGTTACATCCGAGATGTTAGGTTGCCTTAGGTTAGGATATATAGCGTTAGGGACGTATATAATGTTCCCACCGAGAAGTAGGGTTCGACAGGCCAGGAATGTTGTCAAATATTGCATGCGAGATGTTAGGTTGCCTTAGGTTAGGACATATAACGTTATAGACGTATATACTGTTCCCACCGAGAAGTAGGGTCCGACACGCCACGAATGTTTTCAAATATTACATCCGAGTTGTTAGGTTGCCTTAGGTTAGGATATATAACGTTATAGACGTATATAATATTCCCACCGAAAAGAATGCACCGACACGCCAGGAATGTTGTAAAATATTACATCCGAAATATTACGTGGCCTTAAGTTAGGATATATAACGTTAGAGACGTATATAATGTTCCCACGGAGAAGTAGTGTCCGACACGACAGGAATGTTGCCAAATATTACATCCGAGATGTTAGGTTGCCTTAGGTTAGGATATATAACGCTATAGACGCATATAATGTTACCACCGTGACGTAGGGTCCTACATGCGTGGAAGGTTGTCAAATGTTACATCCGAGATGTTAGGTTGCCTTAGGTAGGATATATAACGTTATAGACGTATATAATGTTCCCACCGAGAAGTAGTGTCCGACACGACAGGAATGTTGCCAAATACTACATCCGAGATGTTAGGTTGCCTTAGGTTAGGATATATAACGCTATAGACGCATATTATGTTACCACCGAGACGTAATGGCCGACACGCCTGGAATGTTGTCAAATGTTACATCCGAGATGTTAGGTTGCCTTAGGTTAGGATATATAGCGTTAGGGACGTATATAATGTTCCCACCGAGAAGTAGGGACTGACACGTCTGGAATGTTGTCAAATGTTACATCCGAGATGTTAGTTTGCCTTAGGTTAGGATATATAACGTTATAGACGTATATACCATTCCCTCCGAGAATTAGGGTTGGACAGGCCAGGAATGAAGCCAATATTACATCCGAGATGTTAGGTTGCCTTAGATTAGGATACATACCGTTATAGATGTATATAATATTCCCACCGAAAAGAATGCACCCACACGCCAGGAATGTTGTAAAATATTACATCCGAGATGTTAGGTTGCCTTAGGTTAGGATATATAACGCTATAGACGCATATTATGTTACCACCGAGACGTAAGGGCCGACACGCCTGGAATATTGTCAAATGTTACATCCGAGATGTTAGGTTGCCTTAGGTTAGGATATATAACTTTATAGACGTATATACTGTTCCCACCGAGAAGTAGGGTCCGACACGCCAGGAATGTTGTCAAATCTTACGTCCGACTTGTTAGGTTGCCTTAGGTTAGGATATATAACGTTATAGACGCATATAATGTTACCACCGAGACGTAGGGACCGACACGCCTGGAATGTTGTCAAATGTTACATCCGAGATGTTAGGTGACCTTAGGTTAGGATATATAACGTTATAGACGTATATAATGTTCCCACCGAGCAGTAGGGTCCGACACGCCAGGAACGTTTTCAAATATTACATCCGAGTTGTTAGGTTGTCTTAGGTTAGGATATATAACGTTATAGACGCATATAATGTTACCACCGAGAAGTAGGGTCCGACACGCCTGGAATGTTGTAGAATATTACATCCGAGATGTCAGGTTGCCTTAGGTTAGGATATATACCGTTATAGACGTATATAATGTTACCACCGAGACGTAGGGACTGACACGTCTGGAATGTTGTCAAATGTTACATCCGAGATGTTAGGTTGCCTTAGGTAGGATATATAACGTTATAGACGTATATAATGTTCCCACCGAGAAGTAGTGTCCGATACGACAGGAATGTTGCCAAATACTACATCCGAGATGTTAGGTTGCCTTAGGTTAGGATATATAACGCTATAGACGCATATTATGTTACCACCGAGACGTAAGGGCCGACACGCCTGGAATGTTGTCAAATGTTACATCCGAGATGTTAGGTTGCCTTAGGTTAGGATATATAGCGTTAGGGACGTATATAATGTTTCCACCGAGAAGTAGGGACTGACACGTCTGGAATGTTGTGAAATGTTACATCCGAGATGTTAGGTTGCCTTAGGTTAGGATATATAACGTTATAGACGTATATACCATTCCCTCCGAGAATTAGGGTTGGACAGGCCAGAAATGAAGCCAATATTACATCCGAGATGTTAGGTTGCCTTAGATTAGGATACATACCGTTATAGACGTATATAATATTCCCACCGAAAAGAATGCACCCACACGCCAGGAATGTTGTAAAATATTACATCCGAGATGTTAGGTTGCCTTAGGTTAGGATATATAACGCTATAGACGCATATTATGTTACCACCGAGACGTAAGGGCCGACACGCCTGGAATGTTGTCAAATGTTACATCCGAGGTGTTGGGTTGCCTTAGGTTAGGATATATAACGTTATAGACGTGTATACTGTTCCCACCGAGAAGTAGGGTTCGACAGGCCAGGAATGTTGTCAAATATTGCATGCGAGATGTTAGGTTGCCTTAGGTCAGGATATATAACGTTATAGACGTATATACTGTTCCCACCGAGAAGTAGGGTCCGACACGCCACGAATGTTTTCAAATATTACATCCGAGTTGTTAGGTTGCCTTAGGTTAGGATATATAACGTTATAGACGTATATAATATTCCCACCGAAAAGAATGCACCGACACGCCAGGAATGTTGTAAAATATTACATCCGAAATATTACGTGGCGTTAGGTTAGGATATATAACGTTAGAGACGTATATAATGTTCCCACGGAGAAGTAGGGTCCGACACGACAGGAATGTTGCCAAATATTACATCCGAGATGTTAGGTTGCCTTAGGTTAGGATATATAACGCTATAGACGCATATAATGATACCACCGCGACGTAGGGTCCTACACGCGTGGAAGGTTGTCAAATGTTACATCCGAAATGTTAGGTTGCCTTAGGTTAGGATATATAACGTTATAGACGTGTATACTGTTCCCACCGAGAAGTAGGGTTCGACAAGCCAGGAATGTTGTCAAATATTGCATGCGAGATGTTAGGTTGCCTTAGGCTAGGATATATAACGTTATAGACGTATATACTGTTCCCACCGAGAAGTAGGGTCCGACACGCCACGAATGTTTTCAAATATTACATCCGAGTTGTTAGGTTGCCTTAGGTTAGGATATATAACGTTATAGACGTATATAATATTCCCACCGAAAAGAATGCAATGACACGCCAGGAATGATGTAAAATATTACATCCGAAATATTACGTGGCCTTAGGTTAGGATATATATCGTTAGAGACGTATATAATGTTCCCACGGAGAAGTAGGGTCCGACAGGACAGGAATGTTGCCAAATATTACATCCGAGATGTTAGGTTGCCTTAGGTTAGGATATATAACGCTATAGACGCATATAATGATACCACCGAAAAGAATGCACCCACACGCCAGGAATGTTGTAAAATATTACATCCGAGATGTTAGGTTGCCTTAGGTTAGGATATATAACGCTATAGACGCATATTATGTTCCTACCGAGAAGTAGGGTCCGACACGCCAGGAATGTTGTCAAATATTACATCCGACCTGTTAGGTTGCCTTAGGTTAGGATATATAACGTTATAGACGCATATAATGTTACCACGGAGATGTAGGGGCCGACGCGCCTGGAATGTTGTCAAACGTTACATCCGAAATGTTAGGTTGCCTTAGTTTAGGATATATACCGTTATAGACGTATATACTGTTCCCACCGAGAAGTAGTGTCCGACACGCCACGAATGTTGTCCAATATTACATCAGAGTTTTTAGGTTGCCATAGGATAAAATATATAACGTTATAGACGCATATAATGTTCCCACCGAGAAGGAGGGTCCGACACGCCTGGAATGTTGTCAAATATTACATCCGAGATGTTAGGTTGCCTTAGGTTAGGGTATATAACGTTATAGACGCATATAATGTTACCACCGAGACGTAGGGACTGACACGCCTGGAATGTTGTCAAATGTTACTTCCGAGATGTTAGGTTGCCTTAGGTTAGGATATATAACGTTATAGACGTATATAATCTTCCCACCGGGAAGTAGGGTCCGACACGACATAAATGTTGCTAAATATTACATGCGAGATGTTAGGTTGCCTTAGGTTAGGATATACAACGTTATAGACGCATCTAATGTTACCACCGAGACGTAAGGGCCGACACGCCTGGAATGTTGTCAAATGTTACATCCGAGATGTTAGGTTGCCTTAGGTTAGGATATATAGCGTTAGGGACGTATATAATGTTCCCACCGAGAAGTAGGGACTGACACGTCTGGAATGTTGTCAAATGTTACATCCGAGATGTTAGGTTGCCTTAGGTTAGGATATATAACGTTATAGACGTATATACCATTCCCTCCGAGAATTAGGGTTGGACAGGCCAGGAATGAAGCCAATATTACATCCGAGATGTTAGGTTGCCTTAGATTAGGATACATACCGTTATAGACGTATATAATATTCCCACCGAAAAGAATGCACCCACACGCCAGGAATGTTGTAAAATATTACATCCGAGATGTTAGGTTGCCTTAGGTTAGGATATATAACGCTATAGACGCATATAATGATACCACCGCGACGTAGGGTCCTACACGCGTGGAAGGTTGTCAAATGTTACATCCGAAATGTTAGGTTGCCTTAGGTTAGGATATATAACGTTATAGACGTGTATACTGTTCCCACCGAGAAGTAGGGTTCGACAAGCCAGGAATGTTGTCAAATATTGCATGCGAGATGTTAGGTTGCCTTAGGTTAGGATATATAACGTTATAGACGTATATACTGTTCCCACCGAGAAGTAGGGTCCGACACGCCACGAATGTTTTCAAATATTACATCCGAGTTGTTAGGTTGCCTTAGGTTAGGATATATAACGTTATAGACGTATATAATATTCCCACCGAAAAGAATGCAATGACACGCCAGGAATGTTGTAAAATATTACATCCGAAATATTACGTGGCCTTAGGTTAGGATATATATCGTTAGAGACGTATATAATGTTCCCACGGAGAAGTAGGGTCCGACACGACAGGAATGTTGCCAAATATTACATCCGAGATGTTAGGTTGCCTTAGGTTAGGATATATAACGCTATAGACGCATATAATGATACCACCGCGACGTAGGGTCCTACACGCGTGGAAGGTTGTCAAATGTTACATCCGAAATGTTAGGTTGCCTTAGGTTAGGATATATAACGTTATAGACGTATATACTGTTCCTACCGAGAAGTAGGGTCCGACACGCCAGGAATGTTGTCAAATATTACATCCGACTTGTTAGGTTGCCTTAGGTTAGGATATATAACGTTATAGACGCATATAATGTTACCACCGAGATGTAGGGGCCGACGCGCCTGGAATGTTGTCAAACGTTACATCCGAAATGTTAGGTTGCCTTAGGTTAGGGGTATATACCGTTATAGACGTATATAATCTTCCCACCGGGAAGTAGGGTCCGACACGACATAAATGTTGCTAAATATTACATGCGAGATGTTAGGTTGCCTTAGGTTAGGATATACAACGTTATAGACGCATCTAATGTTACCACCGAGACGTAAGGGCCGACACGCCTGGAATGTTGTCAAATGTTACATCCGAGATGTTAGGTTGCCTTAGGTTAGGATATATAGCGTTAGGGACGTATATAATGTTCCCACCGAGAAGTAGGGTTCGACAGGCCAGGAATGTTGTCAAATATTGCATGCGAGATGTTAGGTTGCCTTAGGTTAGGACATATAACGTTATAGACGTATATACTGTTCCCACCGAGAAGTAGGGTCCGACACGCCACGAATGTTTTCAAATATTACATCCGAGTTGTTAGGTTGCCTTAGGTTAGGATATATAACGTTATAGACGTATATAATATTCCCACCGAAAAGAATGCACCGACACGCCAGGAATGTTGTAAAATATTACATCCGAAATATTACGTGGCCTTAAGTTAGGATATATAACGTTAGAGACGTATATAATGTTCCCACGGAGAAGTAGTGTCCGACACGACAGGAATGTTGCCAAATATTACATCCGAGATGTTAGGTTGCCTTAGGTTAGGATATATAACGCTATAGACGCATATAATGTTACCACCGTGACGTAGGGTCCTACACGCGTGGAAGGTTGTCAAATGTTACATCCGAGATGTTAGGTTGCCTTAGGTAGGATATATAACGTTATAGACGTATATAATGTTCCCACCGAGAAGTAGTGTCCGACACGACAGGAATGTTGCCAAATACTACATCCGAGATGTTAGGTTGCCTTAGGTTAGGATATATAACGCTATAGACGCATATTATGTTACCACCGAGACGTAAGGACCGACACGCCTGGAATGTTGTCAAATGTTACATCCGAGATGTTAGGTTGCCTTCGGTTAGGATATATAGCGTTAGGGACGTATATAATGTTCCCACCGAGAAGTAGGGACTGACACGTCTGGTATGTTGTCAAATGTTACATCCGAGATGTTAGTTTGCCTTAGGTTAGGATATATAACGTTATAGACGTATATACCATTCCCTCCGAGAATTAGGGTTGGACAGGCCAGGAATGAAGCCAATATTACATCCGAGATGTTAGGTTGCCTTAGATTAGGATACATACCGTTATAGACGTATATAATATTCCCACCGAAAAGAATGCACCCACACGCCAGGAATGTTGTAAAATATTACATCCGAGATGTTAGGTTGCCTTAGGTTAGGATATATAACGCTATAGACGCATATTATGTTACCACCGAGACGTAAGGGCCGACACGCATGGAATGTTGTCAAATGTTACATCCGAGGTGTTGGGTTGCCTTAGGTTAGGATATATAACGTTATAGACGTGTATACTGTTCCCACCGAGAAGTAGGGTTCGACAGGCCAGGAATGTTGTCAAATATTGCATGCGAGATGTTAGGTTGCCTTAGGTTAGGATATATAACGTTATAGACGTATATACTGTTCCCACCGAGAAGCAGGGTCCGACACGCCACGAATGTTTTCAAATATTACATCCGAGTTGTTAGGTTGCCTTAGGTTAGGATATATAACGTTATAGACGTATATAATATTCCCACCGAAAAGAATGCACCGACACGCCAGGAATGTTGTAAAATATTACATCCGAAATATTACGTGGCCTTAGGTTAGGATATATAACGTTAGAGACGTATATAATGTTCCCACCGAGAAGTAGTGTCCGACACGCCAGGAATGTTGTCCAATATTACATCAGAGTTTTTAGGTTGCCATAGGATAAGATATATAACGTTATAGACGCATATAATGTTCCCACCGAGAAGGAGGGTCCGACACGCCAGGAATGTGGTCAAATATTACATCCGACTGGTTATGTTTTCTTAGGTTAGGATATATAACGTTATAGACGCATACAATGTTACCACCGAGACGTAGGGGCCGACGCGCCTGGAATGTTGTCAAACGTTACATCCGAAATGTTAGGTTGCCTTAGATTAGGATATATACCGTTATAGACGTATATAATGTTCCCACCGAGAAGTAGTGTCCGACACGCCAGGAATGTTGTCCAACATTACATCAGAGTTTTTAGGTTGCCATAGGATAAGATATATAACGTTATAGACGAATATAATGTTCCCACCGAGAAGGAGGTTCCGACACGCCTGGAATGTTGTCAAATATTACATCCGAGATGTTAGGTGACCTTAGGTTAGGATATATAACGTTATAGACGTATATAATGTTCCCACCGAGCAGTAGGGTCCGACACGCCAGGAACGTTTTCAAATATTACATCCGAGTTGTTAGGTTGTCTTAGGTTAGGATATATAACGTTATAGACGCATATAATGTTACCACCGAGAAGTAGGGTCCGACACGCCTGGAATGTTGTAGAATATTACATCCGAGATGTCAGGTTGCCTTAGGTTAGGATATATACCGTTATAGACGTATATAATGTTACCACCGAGACGTAGGGACTGACACGTCTGGAATGTTGTCAAATGTTACATCCGAGATGTTAGGTTGCCTTAGGTAGGATATATAACGTTATAGACGTATATAATGTTCCCACCGAGAAGTAGTGTCCGACACGACAGGAATGTTGCCAAATACTACATCCGAGATGTTAGGTTGCCTTAGGTTAGGATATATAACGCTATAGACGCATATTATGTTACCACCGAGACGTAAGGACCGACACGCCTGGAATGTTGTCAAATGTTACATCCGAGATGTTAGGTTGCCTTCGGTTAGGATATATAGCGTTAGGGACGTATATAATGTTCCCACCGAGAAGTAGGGACTGACACGTCTGGTATGTTGTCAAATGTTACATCCGAGATGTTAGTTTGCCTTAGGTTAGGATATATAACGTTATGGACGTATATACCATTCCCTCCGAGAATTAGGGTTGGACAGGCCAGGAATGAAGCCAATATTACATCCGAGATGTTAGGTTGCCTTAGATTAGGATACATACCGTTATAGACGTATATAATATTCCCACCGAAAAGAATGCACCCACACGCCAGGAATGTTGTAAAATATTACATCCGAGATGTTAGGTTGCCTTAGGTTAGGATATATAACGCTATAGACGCATATTATGTTACCACCGAGACGTAAGGGCCGACACGCATGGAATGTTGTCAAATGTTACATCCGAGGTGTTGGGTTGCCTTAGGTTAGGATATATAACGTTATAGACGTGTATACTGTTCCCACCGAGAAGTAGGGTTCGACAGGCCAGGAATGTTGTCAAATATTGCATGCGAGATGTTAGGTTGCCTTAGGTTAGGATATATAACGTTATAGACGTATATACTGTTCCCACCGAGAAGCAGGGTCCGACACGCCACGAATGTTTTCAAATATTACATCCGAGTTGTTAGGTTGCCTTAGGTTAGGATATATAACGTTATAGACGTATATAATATTCCCACCGAAAAGAATGCACCGACACGCCAGGAATGTTGTAAAATATTACATCCGAAATATTACGTGGCCTTAGGTTAGGATATATAACGTTAGAGACGTATATAATGTTCCCACGGAGAAGTAGGGTCCGACACGACAGGAATGTTGCCAAATATTACATCCGAGATGTTAGGTTGCCTTGGGTTAGGATATATAACGCTATAGACGCATATAATGTTACCACCGTGACGTAGGGTCCTACACGCGTGGAAGGTTGTCAAATGTTACATCCGAGATGTTAGGTTGCCTTAGGTAGGATATATAACGTTATAGACGTATATAATGTTCCCACCGAGAAGTAGTGTCCGACACGACAGGAATGTTGCCAAATACTACATCCGAGATGTTAGGTTGCCTTAGGTTAGGATATATAACGCTATAGACGCATATTATGTTACCACCGAGACGTAAGCGCCGACACGCCTGGAATGTTGTCAAATGTTACATCCGAGATGTTAGGTTGCCTTAGGTTAGGATATATAGCGTTAGGGACGTATATAATGTTTCCACCGAGAAGTAGGGTCCGACACGACATAAATGTTGCTAAATATTACATGCGAGATGTTATGTTGCCTTAGGTTAGGATATATAACGTTATAGACGCATATAATGTTCCTACTGAGAAGTAGGGTCCGACACGCCAGGAATGTTTTCAAATATTACATCCGGGTTGTTAGGTTGCCTTAGGTTAGGATATACAACGTTATAGACGCATCTAATGTTACCACCGAGACGTAGGGACTGACACGCCTGGAATGTTGTCAAATGTTACATCCGAGATGTTGGGTTGCCTTAGGTTAGGATATATAACGTTATAGACGTGTATACTGTTCCCACCGAGAAGTAGGGTTCGACACGTCAGGAATGTTGTCAAATATTACATCAGAGATGTTAGGTTGCCATAGGATATGATATATAACGTTATAGACGCATATAATGTTTCCACCGAGAAGTAGGGACCGACACGCCTGGAATGTTGTAGAATATTACATCCGAGATGTCAGGTTGCCTTAGGTTAGGATATATAACGTTATAGACACATGTAATGTTACCACCGAGACGTAGGGACTGACACGCCTGGAATGTTGTCAAATGTTACATACGAGATGTTAGGTTGCCTTAGGTTAGGATATATAACGTTATAGACGTATATACTGTTCTCACCGAGAAGTAGGGTTCGACAAGCCAGGAATGTTGTCAAATATTGCATGCGAGACGTTAGGTTGCCTTAGATTAGGATATATACCGTTATAGACGTATATAATATTCCCACCGAAAAGAATGCACCGACACGCCAGGAATGTTGTAAAATATTACATCCGAAATGTTACGTGGCCTTAGGTTAGGATATATAACGTTAGAGACGTATATAATGTTCCCACGGAGAAGTAGGGTCCGACACGACAGGAATGTTGCCAAATATTACATCCGAGATGTTAGGTTGCCTTAGGTTAGGATATATAACGCTATAGACGCATATAATGTTACCACCGCGACGTAGGGTCCTACACGCGTGGAAGGTTGTCAAATGTTACATCCGAGATGTTAGGTTGCCTTAGGTTAGGATATATAACGTTATAGACGTATATACTGTTCCCACCGAGAAGTAGGGTCCGACACGCCAGGAATGTTGTCAAATATTACATCCGACTGGTTATGTTTTCTTAGGTTAGGATATATAACGTTATAGACGCATACAATGTTACCACCGAGACGTAGGGGCCGACGCGCCTGGAATGTTGTCAAACGTTACATCCGAAATGTTAGGTTGCCTTAGATTAGGATATATAGCGTTAGGGACGTATATAATGTTCCCACCGGGAAGTAGGGTCCGACACGACATAAATGTTGCTAAATATTACATGCGAGATGTTATGTTGCCTTAGGTTAGGATATATAACGTTATAGACGTATATACCATTCCCTCCGAGAATTAGGGTTGGACAGGCCAGGAATGAAGCCAATATTACATCCGAGATGTTAGGTTGCCTTAGATTAGGATACATACCGTTATAGACGTATATAATATTCCCACCGAAAAGAATGCACCCACACGCCAGGAATGTTGTAAAATATTACATCCGAGATGTTAGGTTGCCTTAGGTTAGGATATATAACGCTATAGACGCATATTATGTTACCACCGAGACGTAAGGGCCGACACGCCTGGAATGTTGTCAAATGTTACATCCGAGGTGTTGGGTTGCCTTAGGTTAGGATATATAACGTTATAGACGTGTATACTGTTCCCACCGAGAAGTAGTGTTCGACAGGCCAGGAATGATGTCAAATATTGCATGCGAGATGTTAGGTTGCCTTAGGTTAGGATATATAACGTTATAGACGTATATACTGTTCCCACCGAGAAGTAGTGTCCGACACGACAGGAATGTTGCCAAATACTACATCCGAGATGTTAGGTTGCCTTAGGTTAGGATATATAACGCTATAGACGCATATAATGTTACCACCGCGACGTAGGGTCCTACACGCGTGGAAGGTTGTCAAATGTTACATCCGAGATGTTAGGTTGCCTTAGGTTAGGATATATAACGTTATAGACGTATATACTGTTCCCACCGAGAAGTAGGGTCCGACACGCCAGGAATGTTGTCAAATGTTACATCCGAGATGTTAGGTTGCCTTAGGTTAGGATATATAGCGTTAGGGACGTATATAATGTTTCCACCGAGAAGTAGGGTCCGACACGACATAAATGTTGCTAAATATTACATGCGAGATGTTATGTTGCCTTAGGTTAGGATATATAACGTTATAGACGCATATAATGTTCCTACTGAGAAGTAGGGTCCGACACGCCAGGAATGTTTTCAAATATTACATCCGGGTTGTTAGGTTGCCTTAGGTTAGGATATACAACGTTATAGACGCATCTAATGTTACCACCGAGACGTAGGGACTGACACGCCTGGAATGTTGTCAAATGTTACATCCGAGATGTTGGGTTGCCTTAGGTTAGGATATATAACGTTATAGACGTGTATACTGTTCCCACCGAGAAGTAGGGTTCGACACGTCAGGAATGTTGTCAAATATTACATCAGAGTTGTTAGGTTGCCATAGGATATGATATATAACGTTATAGACGCATATAATGTTTCCACCGAGAAGTAGGGACCGACACGCCTGGAATGTTGTAGAATATTACATCCGAGATGTCAGGTTGCCTTAGGTTAGGATATATAACGTTATAGACACATGTAATGTTACCACCGAGACGTAGGGACTGACACGCCTGGAATGTTGTCAAATGTTACATACGAGATGTTAGGTTGCCTTAGGTTAGGATATATAACGTTATAGACGTATATACTGTTCTCACCGAGAAGTAGGGTTCGACAAGCCAGGAATGTTGTCAAATATTGCATGCGAGACGTTAGGTTGCCTTAGATTAGGATATATACCGTTATAGACGTATATAATATTCCCACCGAAAAGAATGCACCGACACGCCAGGAATGTTGTAAAATATTACATCCGAAATGTTACGTGGCCTTAGGTTAGGATATATAACGTTAGAGACGTATATAATGTTCCCACGGAGAAGTAGGGTCCGACACGACAGGAATGTTGCCAAATATTACATCCGAGATGTTAGGTTGCCTTAGGTTAGGATATATAACGCTATAGACGCATATAATGTTACCACCGCGACGTAGGGTCCTACACGCGTGGAAGGTTGTCAAATGTTACATCCGAGATGTTAGGTTGCCTTAGGTTAGGATATATAACGTTATAGACGTATATACTGTTCCCACCGAGAAGTAGGGTCCGACACGCCAGGAATGTTGTCAAATATTACATCCGACTGGTTATGTTTTCTTAGGTTAGGATATATAACGTTATAGACGCATACAATGTTACCACCGAGACGTAGGGGCCGACGCGCCTGGAATGTTGTCAAACGTTACATCCGAAATGTTAGGTTGCCTTAGATTAGGATATATACCGTTATAGACGTATATAATGTTCCCACCGAGAAGTAGTGTCCGACACGCCAAGAATGTTGTCCAACATTACATCAGGGTTTTTAGGTTGCCATAGGATAAGATATATAACGTTATAGACGCATATAATGTTCCCACCGAGAAGGAGGGTCCGACACGCCTGGAATGTTGTCAAATATTACATCCGAGATGTTAGGATGCCTTAGGTTAGGATATATAACGTTAGAGACGTATATAATGTTCTCACCGGGAAGTAGGGTCCGACACGACAGGAATGTTGCCAAATATTACATCCGAGATGTTAGGTTGCCCTAGATTAGGATATATAACGCTATAGACGCATATAATGTTACCTCCGAGAAGTAGGGTCCGACACGCCTGGAATGTTGTAGAATATTATATCCGAGATGTCAGGTTGCCTTAGGTTAGAATATATACCGTTATAGACGTATATAATGTTACCACCGAGACGTAGGGACTGACACGTCTGGAATGTTGTCAAATGTTACATCCGTGATGTTAGGTTGCCTTAGATTAGGATACATACCGTTATAGACGTATATAATATTCCCACCGAAAAGAATGCACCCACACGCCAGGAATGTTTTAAAATATTACATCCGAGATGTTAGGTTGCCTTAGGTTAGGATATATAACGCTATAGACGCATATTATGTTACCACCGAGACGTAAGGACCGACACGCCTGGAATGTTGTCAAATGTTACATCCGAGGTGTTGGGTTGCCTTAGGTTAGGATATATAACGTTATAGACGTGTATACTGTTCCCACCGAGAAGTAGGGTTCGACAGGCCAGGAATGTTGTCAAATATTGCATGCGAGATGTTAGGTTGCCTTAGGTTAGGATATATAACGTTATAGACGTATATACTGTTCCCACCGAGAAGTAGGGTCCGACACGCCACGAATGTTTTCAAATATTACATCCGAGTTGTTAGGTTGCCTTAGGTTAGGATATATAACGTTATAGACATATTTAATATTCCCACCGAAAAGAATGCACCGACACGCCAGGAATGTTGTAAAATATTACATCCGAAATATTACGTGGCCTTAGGTTAGGGTATATAACGTTATAGACGCATATAATGTTACCACCGAGACGTAGGGACTGACACGCCAGGAATGTTGTCAAATGTTACATCCGAGATGTTAGGTTGCCTTAGGTTAGGATATATAGCGTTAGGGACGTATATAATGTTTCCACCGAGAAGTAGGGTCCGACACGACATAAATGTTGCTAAATATTACATGCGAGATGTTATGTTGCCTTAGGTTAGGATATATAACGTTATAGACGCATATAATGTTCCTACTGAGAAGTAGGGTCCGACACGCCAGGAATGTTTTCAAATATTACATCCGGGTTGTTAGGTTGCCTTAGGTTAGGATATACAACGTTATAGACGCATCTAATGTTACCACCGAGACGTAGGGACTGACACGCCTGGAATGTTGTCAAATGTTACATCCGAGATGTTGGGTTGCCTTAGGTTAGGATATATAACGTTATAGACGTGTATACTGTTCCCACCGAGAAGTAGGGTTCGACACGTCAGGAATGTTGTCAAATATTACATCAGAGTTGTTAGGTTGCCATAGGATATGATATATAACGTTATAGACGCATATAATGTTTCCACCGAGAAGTAGGGACCGACACGCCTGGAATGTTGTAGAATATTACATCCGAGATGTCAGGTTGCCTTAGGTTAGGATATATAACGTTATAGACACATGTAATGTTACCACCGAGACGTAGGGACTGACACGCCTGGAATGTTGTCAAATGTTACATACGAGATGTTAGGTTGCCTTAGGTTAGGATATATAACGTTATAGACGTATATACTGTTCTCACCGAGAAGTAGGGTTCGACAAGCCAGGAATGTTGTCAAATATTGCATGCGAGACGTTAGGTTGCCTTAGATTAGGATATATACCGTTATAGACGTATATAATATTCCCACCGAAAAGAATGCACCGACACGCCAGGAATGTTGTAAAATATTACATCCGAAATGTTACGTGGCCTTAGGTTAGGATATATAACGTTAGAGACGTATATAATGTTCCCACGGAGAAGTAGGGTCCGACACGACAGGAATGTTGCCAAATATTACATCCGAGATGTTAGGTTGCCTTAGGTTAGGATATATAACGCTATAGACGCATATAATGTTACCACCGCGACGTAGGGTCCTACACGCGTGGAAGGTTGTCAAATGTTACATCCGAGATGTTAGGTTGCCTTAGGTTAGGATATATAACGTTATAGACGTATATACTGTTCCCACCGAGAAGTAGGGTCCGACACGCCAGGAATGTTGTCAAATATTACATCCGACTGGTTATGTTTTCTTAGGTTAGGATATATAACGTTATAGACGCATACAATGTTACCACCGAGACGTAGGGGCCGACGCGCCTGGAATGTTGTCAAACGTTACATCCGAAATGTTAGGTTGCCTTAGATTAGGATATATACCGTTATAGACGTATATAATGTTCCCACCGAGAAGTAGTGTCCGACACGCCAAGAATGTTGTCCAACATTACATCAGGGTTTTTAGGTTGCCATAGGATAAGATATATAACGTTATAGACGCATATAATGTTCCCACCGAGAAGGAGGGTCCGACACGCCTGGAATGTTGTCAAATATTACATCCGAGATGTTAGGATGCCTTAGGTTAGGATATATAACGTTAGAGACGTATATAATGTTCTCACCGGGAAGTAGGGTCCGACACGACAGGAATGTTGCCAAATATTACATCCGAGATGTTAGGTTGCCCTAGATTAGGATATATAACGCTATAGACGCATATAATGTTACCTCCGAGAAGTAGGGTCCGACACGCCTGGAATGTTGTAGAATATTATATCCGAGATGTCAGGTTGCCTTAGGTTAGAATATATACCGTTATAGACGTATATAATGTTACCACCGAGACGTAGGGACTGACACGTCTGGAATGTTGTCAAATGTTACATCCGTGATGTTAGGTTGCCTTAGATTAGGATACATACCGTTATAGACGTATATAATATTCCCACCGAAAAGAATGCACCCACACGCCAGGAATGTTTTAAAATATTACATCCGAGATGTTAGGTTGCCTTAGGTTAGGATATATAACGCTATAGACGCATATTATGTTACCACCGAGACGTAAGGACCGACACGCCTGGAATGTTGTCAAATGTTACATCCGAGGTGTTGGGTTGCCTTAGGTTAGGATATATAACGTTATAGACGTGTATACTGTTCCCACCGAGAAGTAGGGTTCGACAGGCCAGGAATGTTGTCAAATATTGCATGCGAGATGTTAGGTTGCCTTAGGTTAGGATATATAACGTTATAGACGTATATACTGTTCCCACCGAGAAGTAGGGTCCGACACGCCACGAATGTTTTCAAATATTACATCCGAGTTGTTAGGTTGCCTTAGGTTAGGATATATAACGTTATAGACATATTTAATATTCCCACCGAAAAGAATGCACCGACACGCCAGGAATGTTGTAAAATATTACATCCGAAATATTACGTGGCCTTAGGTTAGGGTATATAACGTTATAGACGCATATAATGTTACCACCGAGACGTAGGGACTGACACGCCTGGGATTTTGTCAAATGTTACATCCGAGATGTTAGGTTGCCTTAGGTTAGGATATATAACGTTATAGACGTATATAATGTTCCCACCGGGAAGTAGGGTCCGACACGACATAAATGTTGCTAAATATTACATGCGAGATGTTATGTTGCCTTAGGTTAGGATATATAACGTTATAGACGCATATAATGTTCCTACTGAGAAGTAGGGTCCGACACGCCAGGAATGTTTTCAAATATTACATCCGGGTTGTTAGGTTGCCTTAGGTTAGGATATACAACGTTATAGACGCATCTAATGTTACCACCGAGACGTAGGGACTGACACGCCTGGAATGTTGTCAAATGTTACATCCGAGATGTTGGGTTGCCTTAGGTTAGGATATATAACGTTATAGACGTGTATACTGTTCCCACCGAGAAGTAGGGTTCGACACGTCAGGAATGTTGTCAAATATTACATCAGAGTTGTTAGGTTGCCATAGGATATGATATATAACGTTATAGACGCATATAATGTTTCCACCGAGAAGTAGGGACCGACACGCCTGGAATGTTGTAGAATATTACATCCGAGATGTCAGGTTGCCTTAGGTTAGGATATATAACGTTATAGACACATGTAATGTTACCACCGAGACGTAGGGACTGACACGCCTGGAATGTTGTCAAATGTTACATACGAGATGTTAGGTTGCCTTAGGTTAGGATATATAACGTTATAGACGTATATACTGTTCTCACCGAGAAGTAGGGTTCGACAAGCCAGGAATGTTGTCAAATATTGCATGCGAGACGTTAGGTTGCCTTAGATTAGGATATATACCGTTATAGACGTATATAATATTCCCACCGAAAAGAATGCACCGACACGCCAGGAATGTTGTAAAATATTACATCCGAAATGTTACGTGGCCTTAGGTTAGGATATATAACGTTAGAGACGTATATAATGTTCCCACGGAGAAGTAGGGTCCGACACGACAGGAATGTTGCCAAATATTACATCCGAGATGTTAGGTTGCCTTAGGTTAGGATATATAACGCTATAGACGCATATAATGTTACCACCGCGACGTAGGGTCCTACACGCGTGGAAGGTTGTCAAATGTTACATCCGAGATGTTAGGTTGCCTTAGGTTAGGATATATAACGTTATAGACGTATATACTGTTCCCACCGAGAAGTAGGGTCCGACACGCCAGGAATGTTGTCAAATATTACATCCGACTGGTTATGTTTTCTTAGGTTAGGATATATAACGTTATAGACGCATACAATGTTACCACCGAGACGTAGGGGCCGACGCGCCTGGAATGTTGTCAAACGTTACATCCGAAATGTTAGGTTGCCTTAGATTAGGATATATACCGTTATAGACGTATATAATGTTCCCACCGAGAAGTAGTGTCCGACACGACAGGAATGTTGCCAAATACTACATCCGAGATGTTAGGTTGCCTTAGGTTAGGATATATAACGCTATAGACGCATATTATGTTCCCACCGAGAAGGAGGGTCCGACACGCCTGGAATGTTGTCAAATATTACATCCGAGATGTTAGGATGCCTTAGGTTAGGATATATAACGTTATAGACGTATATAATGTTCTCACCGAGACGTAGGGACTCACACGTCTGGAATGTTGTCAAATGTTACATCCGAGATGTTAGGTTGCCTTAGGTAGGATATATAACGTTATAGACGTATATAATGTTCCCACCGAGAAGTAGTGTCCGACACGACAGGAATGTTGCCAAATACTACATCCGAGATGTTAGGTGGCCTTAGGTTAGGATATATAACGCTATAGACGCATATTATGTTACCACCGGGACGTAAGGGCCGACACGCCTGGAATGTTGTCAAATGTTACATCCGAGATGTTAGGTTGCCTTAGGTTAGGATATATAGCGTTAGGGACGTATATAATGTTCCCACCGAGAAGTAGGGACTGACACGTCTGGAATGTTGTCAAATGTTACATCCGAGATGTTAGATTGCCTTAGGTTAGGATGTATATAACGTTAATAACGTTATAGACGTATATACCATTCCCTCCGAGAATTAGGGTTGGACAGGCCAGGAATGAAGCCAATATTACATCCGAGATGTTAGGTTGCCTTAGATTAGGATACATACCGTTATAGACGTATATAATATTCCCACCGAAAAGAATGCACCCACACGCCAGGAATGTTGTAAAATATTACATCCGAGATGTTAGGTTGCCTTAGGTTAGGATATATAACGCTATAGACGCATATTATGTTACCACCGAGACGTAAGGGCCGACACGCCTGGAATGTTGTCAAATGTTACCACCGAGGTGTTGGGTTGCCTTAGGTTAGGATATATAACGTTATAGACGTGTATACTGTTCCCACCGAGAAGTAGGGTTCGACAGGCCAGGAATGTTGTCAAATATTGCATGCGAGATGTTAGGTTGCCTTAGGTTAGGATATATAACGTTATAGACGTATATAATGTTCCCACCGAGAAGTAGTGTCCGACACGCCACGAATGTTGTGCAATATTACATCAGAGTTTTTAGGTTGCCATAGGATAAAATATATAACGTTATAGACGCATATAATGTTCCCACCAAGAAGGAGGGTCCGACACGCCTGGAATGTTGTCAAATATTACATCCGAGGTGTTAGGATGCCTTAGGTTAGGATATATAACGTTATAGACGTATATAATGTTCCCACCGGGAAGTAGGGTCCGACACGACAGGAATGTTGCCAAATATTACATCCGAGATGTTAGGTTGCCCTAGATTAGGATATATAACGTTATAGACGCATATAATGTTACCACCGAGATGTAGGGGCCGACGCGCCTGGAATGTTGTCAAACGTTACATCCGAAATGTTAGGTTGCCTTAGATTAGGATATATACCGTTATAGACGTATATAATGTTCCCACCGAGAAGTAGTGTCCGACACGCCACGAATGTTGTGCAATATTACATCAGAGTTTTTAGGTTGCCATAGGATAAAATATATAACGTTATAGACGCATATAATGTTCCCACCAAGAAGGAGGGTCCGACACGCCTGGAATGTTGTCAAATATTACATCCGAGATGTTAGGATGCCTTAGGTTAGGATATATAACGTTATAGACGTATATAATGTTCCCACCGGGAAGTAGGGTCCGACACGACAGGAATGTTGCCAAATATTACATCCGAGATGTTAGGTTGCCCTAGATTAGGATATATAACGCTATAGACGCATATAATATTACCACCGAGACGTAGGGACCGACACGCCTGGACCGTTGTCAAATGTAACATCCGAGATGTTAGGTTGCCTTAGGTTAAGATATATAACGATATAGACGCATATAATGTTCCCACCGAGAAGTAGGTTCCGACACGCCTGGAATGTTGTCAAATATTACATCCGAGATGTTAGGTTGCCTTAGGTTAGGGTATATAACGTTATAGACGCATATAATGTTACCACCGAGACGTAGGGACTGACACGCCTGGAATGTTGTCAAATGTTACATCCGAGATGTTAGGTTGCCTTAGGTTAGGATATATAACGTTATAGACGTATATAATGTTCCCACCGGGAAGTAGGGTCCGACACGACATAAATGTTGCTAAATATTACATGCGAGATGTTATGCTGCCTTAGGTTAGGATATATAACGTTATAGACGCATATAATGTTCCTACTGAGAAGTAGGGTCCGACACGCCAGGAATGTTTTCAAATATTACATCCGAGTTGCTAGGTTGCCTTAGGTTAGGATATACAACGTTATAGACGCATCTAATGTTACCACCGAGAAGTAGTGTCCGACACGCCAGGAATGTTGTCCAACATTACATCAGAGTTTTTAGGTTGCCATAGGATAAGATATATAACGTTATAAACGCATATAATGTTCCCACCGAGAAGGAGGGTCCGACACGCCTGGAATGTTGTCAAATATTACATCCGAGATGTTAGGATGCCTTAGGTTAGGATATATAACGTTATAGACGTATATAATGTTCTCACCGGGAAGTAGGGTCCGAAACGACAGGAATGTTGCCAAATATTACATCCGAGATGTTAGGTTGCCCTAGATTAGGATATATAACGCTATAGACGCATATAATATTACCACCGAGACGTGGGGACCGACACGCCAGGAATGTTGTCCAACATTACATCAGAGTTTTTAGGTTGCCATAGGATAAGATATATAACGTTATAAACGCATATAATGTTCCCACCGAGAAGGAGGGTCCGACACGCCTGGAATGTTGTCAAATATTACATCCGAGATGTTAGGATGCCTTAGGTTAGGATATATAACGTTATAGACGTATATAATGTTCCCACCGGGAAGTAGGGTCCGACACGACAGGAATGTTGCCAAATATTACATCCGAGATGTTAGGTTGCCCTAGATTAGGATATATAACGCTATAGACGCATATAATATTACCACCGAGACGTAGGGACCGACACGCCTGGACCGTTGTCAAATGTAACATCCGAGATGTTAGGTTGCCTTAGGTTAAGATATATAACGATATAGACGCATATAATGTTCCCACCGAGAAGTAGGGTCCGAGACTCCTGGAATGTTGTAGAATATTACATCCGAGATGTCAGGTTGCCTTAGGTTAGGATATACCGTTATGGACGTATATAATGTTACCACCGAGACGTAGGGACTCACACGTCTGGAATGTTGTCAAATGTTACATCCGAGATGTTAGGTTGCCTTAGGTAGGATATATAACGTTATAGACGTATATAATGTTCCCACCGAGAAGTAGTGTCCGACACGACAGGAATGTTGCCAAATACTACATCCGAGATGTTAGGTTGCCTTAGGTTAGGATATATAACGCTATAGACGCATATTATGTTACCACCGAGACGTAAGGGCCGACACGCCTGGAATGTTGTCAAATGTTACATCCGAGATGTTAGGTTGCCTTAGGTTAGGATATATAGCGTTAGGGACGTATATAATGTTCCCACCGAGAAGTAGGGACTGACACGTCTGGAATGTTGTCAAATGTTACATCCGAGATGTTAGGTTGCCTTAGGTTAGGATATATATAACGTTAATAACGTTATAGACGTATATACCATTCCCTCCGAGAATTAGGGTTGGACAGGCCAGGAATGAAGCCAATATTACATCCGAGATGTTAGGTTGCCTTAGATTAGGATACATACCGTTATAGACGTATATAATATTCCCACCGAAAAGAATGCACCCACACGCCAGGAATGTTGTAAAATATTACATCCGAGATGTTAGGTTGCCTTAGGTTAGGATATATAACGTTATAGACGTGTATACTGTTCCCACCGAGAAGTAGGGTTCGACAGGCCAGGAATGTTGTCAAATATTGCATGCGAGATGTTAGGTTGACTTAGGTTAGGATATATAACGTTATAGACGTATATACTGTTCCCACCGAGAAGTAGGGTCCGACACGCCACGAATGTTTTCAAATATTATATCCGAGTTGTTAGGTTGCCTTAGGTTAGGATATATAACGTTATAGACGTATATAATATTCCCACCGAAAAGAATGCACCGACACGCCAGGAATGTTGTAAAATATTACATCCGAAATATTACGTGGCCTTAGGTTAGGATATATAACGTTAGAGACGTATATAATGTTCACACGGAGAAGTAGGGTCCGACACGACAGGAATGTTGCCAAATATTACATCCGAGATGTTAGGTTGCCTTAGGTTAGGATATATAACGCTATAGACGCATATAATGTTACCACCGAGATGTAGGGGCCGACGCGCCGGGAATGTTGTCAAACGTTACATCCGAAATGTTAGGTTGCCTTAGATTAGGATATATACCGTTATAGACGTATATAATGTTCCCACCGAGAAGTAGTGTCCGACACGCCACGAATGTTGTGCAATATTACATCAGAGTTTTTAGGTTGCCATAGGATAAAATATATAACGTTATAGACGCATATAATGTTCCCACCAAGAAGGAGGGTCCGACACGCCTGGAATGTTGTCAAATATTACATCCGAGATGTTAGGATGCCTTAGGTTAGGATATATAACGTTATAGACGTATATAATGTTCCCACCGGAAAGTAGGGTCCGACACGACAGGAATGTTGCCAAATATTACATCCGAGATGTTAGGTTGCCCTAGATTAGGATATATAACGCTATAGACGCATATAATATTACCACCGAGACGTAGGGACCGACACGCCTGGACCGTTGTCAAATGTAACATCCGAGATGTTAGGTTGCCTTAGGTTAAGATATATAACGATATAGACGCATATAATGTTCCCACCGAGAAGTAGGTTCCGACACGCCTGGAATGTTGTCAAATATTACATCCGAGATGTTAGGTTGCCTTAGGTTAGGGTATATAACGTTATAGACGCATATAATGTTACCACCGAGACGTAGGGACTGACTCGCCTGGAATGTTGTCAAATGTTACATCCGAGATGTTAGGTTGCCTTAGGTTAGGATATATAACGTTATAGACGTATATAATGTTCCCACCGGGAAGTAGGGTCCGACACGACATAAATGTTGCTAAATATTACATGCGAGATGTTATGCTGCCTTAGGTTAGGATATATAACGTTATAGACGCATATAATGTTCCTACTGAGAAGTAGGGTCCGACACGCCAGGAATGTTTTCAAATATTACATCCGAGTTGCTAGGTTGCCTTAGGTTAGGATATACAACGTTATAGACGCATCTAATGTTACCACCGAGAAGTAGTGTCCGACACGCCAGGAATGTTGTCCAACATTACATCAGAGTTTTTAGGTTGCCATAGGATAAGATATATAACGTTATAAACGCATATAATGTTCCCACCGAGAAGGAGGGTCCGACACGCCTGGAATGTTGTCAAATATTACATCCGAGATGTTAGGATGCTTTAGGTTAGGATATATAACGTTATAGACGTATATAATGTTCCCACCGGGAAGTAGGGTCCGACACGACAGGAATGTTGCCAAATATTACATCCGAGATGTTAGGTTGCCCTAGATTAGGATATATAACGCTATAGACGCATATAATATTACCACCGAGACGTAGGGACCGACACGCCTGGAACGTTGTCAAATGTAACATCCGAGATGTTAGGTTGCCTTAGGTTAAGATATATAACGATATAGACGCATATAATGTTCCCACCGAGAAGTAGGTTCCGACACGCCTGGAATGTTGTCAAATATTACATCCGAGATGTTAGGTTGCCTTAGGTTAGGGTATATAACGCTGTAGACGCATATAATGTTACCACCGAGACGTAGGGACTGACACGCCTGGAATGTTGTCAAATGTTACATCCGAGATGTTAGGTTGCCTTAGGTTAGGATATATAACGTTATAGACGTATATAATGTTCCCACCGGGAAGTAGGGTCCGACACGACATAAATGTTGCTAAATATTACATGCGAGATGTTATGTTGCCTTAGGTTAGGATATATAACGTTATAGACGTATATAATATTCCCACCGAAAAGAATGCACCGACACGCCAGGAATGTTGTAAAATATTACATCCGAAATATTACGTGGCCTTAGGTTAGGATATATAACGTTAGAGACGTATATAATGTTCACACGGAGAAGTAGGGTCCGACACGACAGGAATGTTGCCAAATATTACATCCGAGATGTTAGGTTGCCTTAGGTTAGGATATATAACGCTATAGACGCATATAATGTTACCACCGAGATGTAGGGGCCGACGCGCCTGGAATGTTGTCAAACGTTACATCCGAAATGTTAGGTTGCCTTAGATTAGGATATATACCGTTATAGACGTATATAATGTTCCCACCGAGAAGTAGTGTCCGACACGCCACGAATGTTGTGCAATATTACATCAGAGTTTTTAGGTTGCCATAGGATAAAATATATAACGTTATAGACGCATATAATGTTCCCACCAAGAAGGAGGGTCCGACACGCCTGGAATGTTGTCAAATATTACATCCGAGATGTTAGGATGCCTTAGGTTAGGATATATAACGTTATAGACGTATATAATGTTCCCACCGGAAAGTAGGGTCCGACACGACAGGAATGTTGCCAAATATTACATCCGAGATGTTAGGTTGCCCTAGATTAGGATATATAACGCTATAGACGCATATAATATTACCACCGAGACGTAGGGACCGACACGCCTGGACCGTTGTCAAATGTAACATCCGAGATGTTAGGTTGCCTTAGGTTAAGATATATAACGATATAGACGCATATAATGTTCCCACCGAGAAGTAGGTTCCGACACGCCTGGAATGTTGTCAAATATTACATCCGAGATGTTAGGTTGCCTTAGGTTGGGGTATATAACGTTATAGACGCATATAATGTTACCACCGAGACGTAGGGACTGACTCGCCTGGAATGTTGTCAAATGTTACATCCGAGATGTTAGGTTGCCTTAGGTTAGGATATATAACGTTATAGACGTATATAATGTTCCCACCGGGAAGTAGGGTCCGACACGACATAAATGTTGCTAAATATTACATGCGAGATGTTATGCTGCCTTAGGTTAGGATATATAACGTTATAGACGCATATAATGTTCCTACTGAGAAGTAGGGTCCGACACGCCAGGAATGTTTTCAAATATTACATCCGAGTTGCTAGGTTGCCTTAGGTTAGGATATACAACGTTATAGACGCATCTAATGTTACCACCGAGAAGTAGTGTCCGACACGCCAGGAATGTTGTCCAACATTACATCAGAGTTTTTAGGTTGCCATAGGATAAGATATATAACGTTATAAACGCATATAATGTTCCCACCGAGAAGGAGGGTCCGACACGCCTGGAATGTTGTCAAATATTACATCCGAGATGTTAGGATGCCTTAGGTTAGGATATATAACGTTATAGACGTATATAATGTTCTCACCGGGAAGTAGGGTCCGAAACGACAGGAATGTTGCCAAATATTACATCCGAGATGTTAGGTTGCCCTAGATTAGGATATATAACGCTATAGACGCATATAATATTACCACCGAGACGTGGGGACCGACACGCCAGGAATGTTGTCCAACATTACATCAGAGTTTTTAGGTTGCCATAGGATAAGATATATAACGTTATAAACGCATATAATGTTCCCACCGAGAAGGAGGGTCCGACACGCCTGGAATGTTGTCAAATATTACATCCGAGATGTTAGGATGCCTTAGGTTAGGATATATAACGTTATAGACGTATATAATGTTCCCACCGGGAAGTAGGGTCCGACACGACAGGAATGTTGCCAAATATTACATCCGAGATGTTAGGTTGCCCTAGATTAGGATATATAACGCTATAGACGCATATAATATTACCACCGAGACGTAGGGACCGACACGCCTGGACCGTTGTCAAATGTAACATCCGAGATGTTAGGTTGCCTTAGGTTAAGATATATAACGATATAGACGCATATAATGTTCCCACCGAGAAGTAGGTTCCGACACGCCTGGAATGTTGTCAAATATTACATCCGAGATGTTAGGTTGCCTTAGGTTAGGGTATATAACGTTATAGACGCATATAATGTTACCACCGAGACGTAGGGACTGACACGCCTGGAATGTTGTCAAATGTTACATCCGAGATGTTAGGATGCCTTAGGTTAGGATATATAACGTTATAGACGCATATAATGTTCCCACCGAGCAGTAGGGTCCGACACGCCAGGAATGTTTTCAAATATTACATCCGAGTTGTTAGGTTGCCTTAGGTTAGGATATATAACGCTATAGACGCATATAATGTTACCACCGAGAAGTAGGGTCCGAGACTCCTGGAATGTTGTAGAATATTACATCCGAGATGTCAGGTTGCCTTAGGTTAGGATATACCGTTATGGACGTATATAATGTTACCACCGAGACGTAGGGACTCACACGTCTGGAATGTTGTCAAATGTTACATCCGAGATGTTAGGTTGCCTTAGGTAGGATATATAACGTTATAGACGTATATAATGTTCCCACCGAGAAGTAGTGTCCGACACGACAGGAATGTTGCCAAATACTACATCCGAGATGTTAGGTTGCCTTAGGTTAGGATATATAACGCTATAGACGCATATTATGTTACCACCGAGACGTAAGGGCCGACACGCCTGGAATGTTGTCAAATGTTACATCCGAGATGTTAGGTTGCCTTAGGTTAGGATATATAGCGTTAGGGACGTATATAATGTTCCCACCGAGAAGTAGGGACTGACACGTCTGGAATGTTGTCAAATGTTACATCCGAGATGTTAGGTTGCCTTAGGTTAGGATATATATAACGTTAATAACGTTATAGACGTATATACCATTCCCTCCGAGAATTAGGGTTGGACAGGCCAGGAATGAAGCCAATATTACATCCGAGATGTTAGGTTGCCTTAGATTAGGATACATACCGTTATAGACGTATATAATATTCCCACCGAAAAGAATGCACCCACACGCCAGGAATGTTGTAAAATATTACATCCGAGATGTTAGGTTGCCTTAGGTTAGGATATATAACGTTATAGACGTGTATACTGTTCCCACCGAGAAGTAGGGTTCGACAGGCCAGGAATGTTGTCAAATATTGCATGCGAGATGTTAGGTTGACTTAGGTTAGGATATATAACGTTATAGACGTATATACTGTTCCCACCGAGAAGTAGGGTCCGACACGCCACGAATGTTTTCAAATATTACATCCGAGTTGTTAGGTTGCCTTAGGTTAGGATATATAACGTTATAGACGTATATAATATTCCCACCGAAAAGAATGCACCGACACGCCAGGAATGTTGTAAAATATTACATCCGAAATATTACGTGGCCTTAGGTTAGGATATATAACGTTAGAGACGTATATAATGTTCACACGGAGAAGTAGGGTCCGACACGACAGGAATGTTGCCAAATATTACATCCGAGATGTTAGGTTGCCTTAGGTTAGGATATATAACGCTATAGACGCATATAATGTTACCACCGAGATGTAGGGGCCGACGCGCCGGGAATGTTGTCAAACGTTACATCCGAAATGTTAGGTTGCCTTAGATTAGGATATATACCGTTATAGACGTATATAATGTTCCCACCGAGAAGTAGTGTCCGACACGCCACGAATGTTGTGCAATATTACATCAGAGTTTTTAGGTTGCCATAGGATAAAATATATAACGTTATAGACGCATATAATGTTCCCACCAAGAAGGAGGGTCCGACACGCCTGGAATGTTGTCAAATATTACATCCGAGATGTTAGGATGCCTTAGGTTAGGATATATAACGTTATAGACGTATATAATGTTCCCACCGGAAAGTAGGGTCCGACACGACAGGAATGTTGCCAAATATTACATCCGAGATGTTAGGTTGCCCTAGATTAGGATATATAACGCTATAGACGCATATAATATTACCACCGAGACGTAGGGACCGACACGCCTGGACCGTTGTCAAATGTAACATCCGAGATGTTAGGTTGCCTTAGGTTAAGATATATAACGATATAGACGCATATAATGTTCCCACCGAGAAGTAGGTTCCGACACGCCTGGAATGTTGTCAAATATTACATCCGAGATGTTAGGTTGCCTTAGGTTAGGGTATATAACGTTATAGACGCATATAATGTTACCACCGAGACGTAGGGACTGACTCGCCTGGAATGTTGTCAAATGTTACATCCGAGATGTTAGGTTGCCTTAGGTTAGGATATATAACGTTATAGACGTATATAATGTTCCCACCGGGAAGTAGGGTCCGACACGACATAAATGTTGCTAAATATTACATGCGAGATGTTATGCTGCCTTAGGTTAGGATATATAACGTTATAGACGCATATAATGTTCCTACTGAGAAGTAGGGTCCGACACGCCAGGAATGTTTTCAAATATTACATCCGAGTTGCTAGGTTGCCTTAGGTTAGGATATACAACGTTATAGACGCATCTAATGTTACCACCGAGAAGTAGTGTCCGACACGCCAGGAATGTTGTCCAACATTACATCAGAGTTTTTAGGTTGCCATAGGATAAGATATATAACGTTATAAACGCATATAATGTTCCCACCGAGAAGGAGGGTCCGACACGCCTGGAATGTTGTCAAATATTACATCCGAGATGTTAGGATGCTTTAGGTTAGGATATATAACGTTATAGACGTATATAATGTTCCCACCGGGAAGTAGGGTCCGACACGACAGGAATGTTGCCAAATATTACATCCGAGATGTTAGGTTGCCCTAGATTAGGATATATAACGCTATAGACGCATATAATATTACCACCGAGACGTAGGGACCGACACGCCTGGAACGTTGTCAAATGTAACATCCGAGATGTTAGGTTGCCTTAGGTTAAGATATATAACGATATAGACGCATATAATGTTCCCACCGAGAAGTAGGTTCCGACACGCCTGGAATGTTGTCAAATATTACATCCGAGATGTTAGGTTGCCTTAGGTTAGGGTATATAACGCTGTAGACGCATATAATGTTACCACCGAGACGTAGGGACTGACACGCCTGGAATGTTGTCAAATGTTACATCCGAGATGTTAGGTTGCCTTAGGTTAGGATATATAACGTTATAGACGTATATAATGTTCCCACCGGGAAGTAGGGTCCGACACGACATAAATGTTGCTAAATATTACATGCGAGATGTTATGTTGCCTTAGGTTAGGATATATAACGTTATAGACGTATATAATATTCCCACCGAAAAGAATGCACCGACACGCCAGGAATGTTGTAAAATATTACATCCGAAATATTACGTGGCCTTAGGTTAGGATATATAACGTTAGAGACGTATATAATGTTCACACGGAGAAGTAGGGTCCGACACGACAGGAATGTTGCCAAATATTACATCCGAGATGTTAGGTTGCCTTAGGTTAGGATATATAACGCTATAGACGCATATAATGTTACCACCGAGATGTAGGGGCCGACGCGCCTGGAATGTTGTCAAACGTTACATCCGAAATGTTAGGTTGCCTTAGATTAGGATATATACCGTTATAGACGTATATAATGTTCCCACCGAGAAGTAGTGTCCGACACGCCACGAATGTTGTGCAATATTACATCAGAGTTTTTAGGTTGCCATAGGATAAAATATATAACGTTATAGACGCATATAATGTTCCCACCAAGAAGGAGGGTCCGACACGCCTGGAATGTTGTCAAATATTACATCCGAGATGTTAGGATGCCTTAGGTTAGGATATATAACGTTATAGACGTATATAATGTTCCCACCGGAAAGTAGGGTCCGACACGACAGGAATGTTGCCAAATATTACATCCGAGATGTTAGGTTGCCCTAGATTAGGATATATAACGCTATAGACGCATATAATATTACCACCGAGACGTAGGGACCGACACGCCTGGACCGTTGTCAAATGTAACATCCGAGATGTTAGGTTGCCTTAGGTTAAGATATATAACGATATAGACGCATATAATGTTCCCACCGAGAAGTAGGTTCCGACACGCCTGGAATGTTGTCAAATATTACATCCGAGATGTTAGGTTGCCTTAGGTTGGGGTATATAACGTTATAGACGCATATAATGTTACCACCGAGACGTAGGGACTGACTCGCCTGGAATGTTGTCAAATGTTACATCCGAGATGTTAGGTTGCCTTAGGTTAGGATATATAACGTTATAGACGTATATAATGTTCCCACCGGGAAGTAGGGTCCGACACGACATAAATGTTGCTAAATATTACATGCGAGATGTTATGCTGCCTTAGGTTAGGATATATAACGTTATAGACGCATATAATGTTCCTACTGAGAAGTAGGGTCCGACACGCCAGGAATGTTTTCAAATATTACATCCGAGTTGCTAGGTTGCCTTAGGTTAGGATATACAACGTTATAGACGCATCTAATGTTACCACCGAGAAGTAGTGTCCGACACGCCAGGAATGTTGTCCAACATTACATCAGAGTTTTTAGGTTGCCATAGGATAAGATATATAACGTTATAAACGCATATAATGTTCCCACCGAGAAGGAGGGTCCGACACGCCTGGAATGTTGTCAAATATTACATCCGAGATGTTAGGATGCTTTAGGTTAGGATATATAACGTTATAGACGTATATAATGTTCCCACCGGGAAGTAGGGTCCGACACGACAGGAATGTTGCCAAATATTACATCCGAGATGTTAGGTTGCCCTAGATTAGGATATATAACGCTATAGACGCATATAATATTACCACCGAGACGTAGGGACCGACACGCCTGGAACGTTGTCAAATGTAACATCCGAGATGTTAGGTTGCCTTAGGTTAAGATATATAACGATATAGACGCATATAATGTTCCCACCGAGAAGTAGGTTCCGACACGCCTGGAATGTTGTCAAATATTACATCCGAGATGTTAGGTTGCCTTAGGTTAGGGTATATAACGCTGTAGACGCATATAATGTTACCACCGAGACGTAGGGACTGACACGCCTGGAATGTTGTCAAATGTTACATCCGAGATGTTAGGTTGCCTTAGGTTAGGATATATAACGTTATAGACGTATATAATGTTCCCACCGGGAAGTAGGGTCCGACACGACATAAATGTTGCTAAATATTACATGCGAGATGTTATGTTGCCTTAGGTTAGGATATATAACGTTATAGACGCATATAATGTTCCTACTGAGAAGTAGGGTCCGACACGCCAGGAATGTTTTCAAATATTACATCCGAGTTGCTAGGTTGCCTTAGGTTAGGATATACAACGTTATAGACGCATCTAATGTTACCACCGAGAAGTAGTGTCCGACACGCCAGGAATGTTGTCCAACATTACATCAGAGTTTTTAGGTTGCCATAGGATAAGATATATAACGTTATAAACGCATATAATGTTCCCACCGAGAAGGAGGGTCCGACACGCCTGGAATGTTGTCAAATATTACATCCGAGATGTTAGGATGCTTTAGGTTAGGATATATAACGTTATAGACGTATATAATGTTCCCACCGGGAAGTAGGGTCCGACACGACAGGAATGTTGCCAAATATTACATCCGAGATGTTAGGTTGCCCTAGATTAGGATATATAACGCTATAGACGCATATAATATTACCACCGAGACGTAGGGACCGACACGCCTGGAACGTTGTCAAATGTAACATCCGAGATGTTAGGTTGCCTTAGGTTAAGATATATAACGATATAGACGCATATAATGTTCCCACCGAGAAGTAGGTTCCGACACGCCTGGAATGTTGTCAAATATTACATCCGAGATGTTAGGTTGCCTTAGGTTAGGGTATATAACGCTGTAGACGCATATAATGTTACCACCGAGACGTAGGGACTGACACGCCTGGAATGTTGTCAAATGTTACATCCGAGATGTTAGGTTGCCTTAGGTTAGGATATATAACGTTATAGACGTATATAATGTTCCCACCGGGAAGTAGGGTCCGACACGACATAAATGTTGCTAAATATTACATGCGAGATGTTATGTTGCCTTAGGTTAGGATATATAACGTTATAGACGTATATAATATTCCCACCGAAAAGAATGCACCGACACGCCAGGAATGTTGTAAAATATTACATCCGAAATATTACGTGGCCTTAGGTTAGGATATATAATGTTAGAGACGTATATAATGTTCACACGGAGAAGTAGGGTCCGACACGACAGGAATGTTGCCAAATATTACATCCGAGATGTTAGGTTGCCTTAGGTTAGGATATATAACGCTATAGACGCATATAATGTTACCACCGAGACGTAGGGACCGACACGCCTGGACCGTTGTCAAATGTAACATCCGAGATGTTAGGTTGCCTTAGGTTAAGATATATAACGATATAGACGCATATAATGTTCCCACCGAGAAGTAGGTTCCGACACGCCTGGAATGTTGTCAAATATTACATCCGATATGTTAGGTTGCCTTAGGTTGGGGTATATAACGTTATAGACGCATATAATGTTACCACCGAGACGTAGGGACTGACTCGCCTGGAATGTTGTCAAATGTTACATCCGAGATGTTAGGTTGCCTTAGGTTAGGATATATAACGTTATAGACGTATATAATGTTCCCACCGGGAAGTAGGGTCCGACACGACATAAATGTTGCTAAATATTACATGCGAGATGTTATGCTGCCTTAGGTTAGGATATATAACGTTATAGACGCATATAATGTTCCTACTGAGAAGTAGGGTCCGACACGCCAGGAATGTTTTCAAATATTACATCCGAGTTGCTAGGTTGCCTTAGGTTAGGATATACAACGTTATAGACGCATCTAATGTTACCACCGAGAAGTAGTGTCCGACACGCCAGGAATGTTGTCCAACATTACATCAGAGTTTTTAGGTTGCCATAGGATAAGATATATAACGTTATAAACGCATATAATGTTCCCACCGAGAAGGAGGGTCCGACACGCCTGGAATGTTGTCAAATATTACATCCGAGATGTTAGGATGCTTTAGGTTAGGATATATAACGTTATAGACGTATATAATGTTCCCACCGGGAAGTAGGGTCCGACACGACAGGAATGTTGCCAAATATTACATCCGAGATGTTAGGTTGCCCTAGATTAGGATGTATAACGCTATAGACGCATATAATATTACCACCGAGACGTAGGGACCGACACGCCTGGAACGTTGTCAAATGTAACATCCGAGATGTTAGGTTGCCTTAGGTTAAGATATATAACGATATAGACGCATATAATGTTCCCACCGAGAAGTAGGTTCCGACACGCCTGGAATGTTGTCAAATATTACATCCGAGATGTTAGGTTGCCTTAGGTTAGGGTATATAACGTTATAGACGCATATAATGTTACCACCGAGACGTAGGGACTGACACGCCTGGAATGTTGTCAAATGTTACATCCGAGATGTTAGGTTGCCTTAGGTTAGGATATATAACGTTATAGACGTATATAATGTTCCCACCGGGAAGTAGGGTCCGACACGACATAAATGTAGCTAAATATTACATGCGAGATGTTATGTTGCCTTAGGTTAGGATATATAACGTTATAGACGCATATAATGTACCCACCGAAAAGAATGCACCGACACGCCAGGAATGTTGTAAAATATTACATCCGAGATGTTAGGATGCCTTAGGTTAGGATATATAACGTTATAGACGTATATAATGTTCTCACCGGGAAGTAGGGTCCGACACGACAGGAATGTTGCCAAATATTACATCCGAGATGTTAGGTTGCCTTAGGTTAGAATATATACCGTTATAGACGTATATAATGTTACCACCGAGACGTAGGGACTGACACGTCTGGAATGTTGTCAAATGTTACATCCGAGATGTTAGGTTGCCTTAGGTTAGGATATATAACGTTATAGACGCATATAATGTTCCCACCGAGAAGTAGGGTCCGACACGCCAGGAATGTTGTCAAATATTACATCCGACTTGTTAGGTTGCCTTAGGTTAGGATATATAACGTTATAGACGCATATAATGTTACCACCGCGAAGTAGGGACCGACACGCCTGGAATGTTGTAGAATATTACATCCGAGATGTCAGGTTGCCTTAGGTTAGGATATATAACGTTATAGACACATGTAATGTTACCACCGAGACGTAGGGACTGATACGCCTGGAATGTTGTCAAATGTTACATACGAGATGTTAGGTTGCCTTAGGTTAGGATATATAACGTTGGGTTCTAAAGTTGTTGCGGACTGCAGTTGCAGTTTGCAACAACACGTGCCATCCCCTCCTCCTCGTGGTGGAACCTGGTAACACTGGGCTTGTCCCAGTGGCTAACGGGGCTCTGGCTGATACCGTAGACCGGTGGTCATGTTTCGCCGGAGCGGGGGGCTTGCCTTAACCGGCCGGCCCGCGAGGGGATAAACCTCTATAAAAAGTCTCTGTCTCAAGTTTCGGTCCGCGGCGAGGGGACGCGCTCAGTCCTTCGCGGCTGGGTGTGGCCGGTGGGTGCATCGGTGCTGAGCGGACCAACCCCGGGGTACCTGGCGCCCCCCGGGTGTATAAATGCCTTCCCCCGGTACGCGGCTCTGCCGGGGGTGACAGGGTTATTCCGACACTACTCGTGGGATTCTTATGGATTCTTTTAATAAAACCGGGTTGGGGGGGAGTAGGTGTGGGAGGGGCGATGGAGCTGGCACTTCGATGCCGGCGCCAGTGCGTCCAGTGGTCGTATCTGTGGAGAGGCTTGCCTCTTCGCAGATTGCCGATGAGAGGGCCGGAGCGCCGAGATCGGAGGCGCTCCGTTCTGGGAGAGAAGGGAGGGAAGGGAGGTACAACACACGTGGGTGGTCCCTTTCTCGTCCCCACAGCAGGGAGGAAGACGTGCCTTCCAGGGTGGCCTCTCCTGCCCCCTCGGAGCACGACTACGACACTGATGTGTCTTGGTCGTCTCTGAGGGCTGCTGGGTCCGGACCGTCTAGGAAGAGGGGACGCCCCCCGACAACGGGCGAGTATGTGGGCCTTCAAGCGGCCAAGGAGAAACTCCTCCAGACGGAGGTGAAGCTGTTAAGACTCCAGGAGGAACAGAAAATTCTGGGTTGCGGGCCCGATGATCCGGCCCCGCCGCCAAGCAAGTCGGCCAAATATCTTCCCTCCGTAGATGAGTATGCCCGGGAATTCATGGGCGTCTCCTCTGTGGAGTTGAGACGAGAAGCCCTCGCGGCAATGAACCGCGTCGAATGGGTGGCGGCCAGGTCAACAAACCTGAAAGGAGAGTTCGCGCGAAGATTACGCGAAAGTGCGCGCACTTTGTGCGCACTTGTGCAAAGCGCGTTGGAGTCTTCCAAGTCCCCCGCGCGAAAAGGACTTGAAGTCAGGGCGGACTTATCCGCCCTGAGAGGAGAATTGGAGGCCATGAAGGCCGAAAATGCGGTACTACGGGGCCGCATTAAGGATCTGGAGAGGCGAACTCCGCCTCCGGCGCATGGGGCGGAGGTTGATAAAGTCGGCGGTGCGGTCGACATGGTCTCGCTCGCAGATACAGTCGCCCGCTTCGTCGACGAAAAGCTGTCGGCTTATACGGCAAGGTTGAAGGGGTCTGCTTCTTCCCCTTCGGCCCGAACCGTAGCCGTCACTACACCCACTCCTGCGAGCGGTGGTGATGCGGCTGCTGGGGGGGTGACGGGGAAGAAAAAGAAGAAGAAGAAGAAGAAGGCGGAGGCGTCTACGCCTCCCGCTGCTGGGACTTCTTCTTCGAAGAAGGAGGTGGTTCGCGGCCGCTCGGTTTCCGGGCGGAGGGTAACGGTGGAGGCACCAAAGGTGCAGACAGCGTGCCAATCATCTGGTGGGTCGGCTCAGGGCGAGGTGTCGTGGGCTAAGGTGGTTGGGCGGAAGGCGCAGAGGGCTGCGAAAAAGCAGATGCAGGAGACCTCTGGGACCGCCAAGGCGCCCGTCAAGCTCGGGAGGCCCCCTCGAGCCGCGGCTGTGGCCCTTACGCTGCCCTCGGGCAGCAAAGGATCTTATCAGGAGATCCTGGTCGCGGCTCGGCAGAGGGTCTCCCTGAGCGAGTTAGGGATCGAGGAGGTGCGCCCAAGGCGCGGAAGGACTGGGGGTTTCCTATTGGAAATCCCCGGTCCTGAGAGGGCGGCAAAGGCCGCCCTCTTAGCAGATAAGCTAAGGGCGGCCTTGGCGGACACAGAGGTCGGGGTCTCATGCCCTTCTAAGAAGGCGGAGTTGAGGGTGAGTGGGCTGGACGACTCCGTCACCTCATCTGAGGTGGCGGAGTCGGTGGCTGCGGCGGCAGGGTGCCTGGCCGCGGAGGTGAGGACCGGTGAGATAAGGTCCTCACCTCTGGGACTAGGAACCCTCTGGATCCAATGCCCCTTGGTTGCCGCTCGTAAAGCTGCAACCCTGGGGTGGATCAGGGTTGGTTGGTGCAGGGCCAAGGTGGAGGCCCTGAAACCTCGTCCCCAGCAGTGTTATCGCTGTCTGGCTAAGGGGCACGTGCGGCAGCATTGCTCTGCCGAAGTTGACCGGGGCGACCTTTGCTATAACTGCGGTTCCCCCGGTCACCGAGCGAATGTGTGTCGGGCGGCCGCCCCCCACTGTCCGCTGTGTGCGGACTTGGGGCGACCGGCCGACCATAGACTCGGGGGGGTTAAATGTAACCCCCCGACGAGGAAGGGGCGATTGGGGACGAGGGCGCCGCAGCCTCCGAAGGAGGGTGTGGAGGGTGGGCCGCCGGGAGGGGGCACTAAGGGGGTGAAGGAGGCCGGGGGCATGGTTACCCCGGCGGAGGACTCTGGCCGGGGGGAGGCCATGGATATGGCATAAACTTCCCCCCGACCAGAGTCCTCCAGGCGAACGTCAACCACGCCCGCCGAGCCCACGATCTCTTGGTCGAGGGTCTTATGGCGGGCGGGGTTGACGTTGCGGTGGTCGCTGAACCCTTCGTTGTCCCGGACCGACCGTCCTGGGTCGGGGATCGCGATGGGTCGGTGGCCATAGCTCAGTCTGCGTCCTCGCGGGTTCCGCCCTTCGCCTTTTTGGGCGATGGGCGGGGCTTCGTGGCTGTGGACTGGGCGGGCTTCGTGCTGGTGGGGACCTATGCTCCACCGCGCTGGCCCCTAGAGTCGTTCGAGGAGTATCTGGACGGGCTTGGGAACTTTTTGTCCCAGTTCTCGGCCCGCCAGGTACTCGTCTTGGGGGACTTCAACGCCCATGCTTCAGCATGGGGGTCCCCCAAGACGGACGCGAGGGGCGAGACGGTTTTGGAGTGGGCTGCTGGTCTCGAACTTCGGTTGCTCAACCGAGGATCGACCAGTACGTGCGTGCGATGGCAGGGTACAAGCATCGTGGATCTTTCATGGGCTTCCCCTGCCGCCGTACCGCGGGTCACGGGGTGGACGGTGGACGAGTCCACGGAGACTCTATCCGATCACTGGTACGTTCGGATAGAAGTTTCCGGGACCGCCCCGGGCCGCCAAGCTGGTCCACGCCAGCAGCGAAGGAGGTGGGCTCTCAGAGCCCTTGACGAGGACGCCCTGATGGCTGCCGTCCATGCCGTGGCTTGGTCGGAGCCGTCGGCCGAGCCCGTCGCCGACGTGGAGGCGGAGGCCGACTGGTTCGATGGCGCCCTGACTGCAATCTGCAGGACGGCGATGCCGAGGGCCGGTCGACTTCCGCCCCGGAGGCCGGTGTATTGGTGGTCGGACGACATCGCGCGGCTCCGAGCGAGTTGCGCGATGGCGCGACGCCGGTACACCAGGTCTCGGAGGAGGAGACGTCGGGACGAGGCACGGACGGCCCTGTTGTACGCCGAATATCGTCAGCTGACGGTTCAGCTGCAACAGGCCATCGGGAGGGCCAAGACCAGCGCTTGGGACGGACTTCTTCGTTCGTTGGATCAGGATCCGTGGGGGCGTCCATATAGGCTTGTCCTAAACAAGCTTAGGGCTTATGGCCCCCCGGTGACTGAGACGATGGAACCCCGGCTTCTCGGAGAGGTGGTCGATGCGTTGTTCCCATCTGGGAGCGCATCGGCCGCCTTCCCGACTCAGGTGGACGGGTGGTCCGCGGGGCTGGAGGTTACGGAGGAGGAGTTGGCCGGGGCGGTGAGACGTCTCGGGGCTCGGAATACGGCTCCGGGTCCGGACGGCGTCCCCGGCCGCGTGCTGGTCTTGGCCCTGCGCGTTCTGGGTCCCCGACTTCGGAGGCTTTTTACAGCCATCCTGAAGTCGGGGACGTTCCCATCTCGGTGGCGGCTCGGACGCCTGGTCCTCCTGCGGAAGGAGGGCCGGGACGCTGAATCTCCCTCGGGCTATCGGCCCATCGTGCTCCTGGATGAGATCGGAAAGCTCTACGAGAGAATCGTGGCTTCCCGACTCACCAGGCACCTGGAGCGGATAGGACCCGACCTGGCCGAGTGCCAGTTCGGCTTCCGCCGGGGGCGGTCCACGATCGACGCGATCGATCGGGTCCGTACCTTGGCGGGCTCGGCTACTGCCCGGGGAGGGATGGCATTGGCGGTGTCCTTGGACATCGTCAATGCCTTCAACTCCCTCTCCTGGGAGGCCATCCGCAGGGGACTCGAACGACATGGAGTCCCTCAATACCTGCGGGTGGCGGTCGGCTCCTACCTTTGCGGCAGGTGCGTCGAGTACGTGGGCCGGGGTGGAAACACCTGCACGAGGGAGATTAGTCGTGGCGTACCCCAGGGGTCAGTTTTGGGACCCCTCCTGTGGGACGTGGGGTACGACGCGGCGCTGCGGGTCCTCCTTCCCACCGGTGTCAGCGTAGTCTGCTACGCTGACGATACCGTGTTGGTAGCCGGTGGGCGTACCAGCGGGAGGATCGTCCGGCGCGCCGAGGTGGGAGTGGCCACCGTGGCTTCCCTGATTCGGGGTATGGGTTTGGAGCTGGCTCCTCACAAGACGGAGGCGATGTGGTTCTTGGACCGTCATCTCCTCCGTCGAAATGGGAGGTCACTCGCCGATACCTGGATCCGAGTAGGGGACACCCGCATCCAGGTGAAGCCCGCGATAAAATATCTCGGACTTCACCTGGACGGCTCCTGGGCTTTTGGGCGCCACTTCGCGCTCCTGGCACCCAGGTTGGAAAAAGCGGCGGCCAGCTTGGGTCGCTTGCTGCCTAACCTGGGGGGTCCGGACGCGAGGGTACGCCGCCTTTATGCGGGCATCGTGCGGTCGATGGCACTATATGGGGCCCCGATCTGGGCGGACGCCCTGATGGCCAACCGGCGCAGCCGGGCACTGCTTCGCAGTGTTTGGCGGCGCCTTGCCATCATGGTGATCAGGGGATATCGCACGGTGTCTCATGAGGCGGCGGGAACTCTGGCAGGGTTACCACCCCTGGAGCTCCTGGCGGAGCGCGAAGCGTTTGTCTACGGACACCTTCGTCTCTGCCATGATGTCTCACCCCAGTCGGAGGAGGCGGTCAGAGCCTGGGCCTGGCGGTCTTTGGTGGCCAAGTGGGAGGAGCGACTTCGCGCCACCCATGGGAGTCACCGGACCATCGGGGCGGTATTGCCCATCCTCGATAGATGGGTGAGCCGAAGCCGAGGGCTATCCTACAGGACCACGCAGGTCCTCACCGGGCACGGATGCTTCGGTGAGTACCTGCGCCGGATAGGACGGGAAGCCACGGCGGCGTGTCACCACTGTGGTGACCAGAGGGACACGGCGCAGCACACACTGGAGTTTTGTCCAGCGTGGGAGGTGCGGCGTCGTGTCCTCCGGAGCGAGGTGGGCCAGGATCTGGCATTGCCATCCGTACTTAGACGGATGGTGGAGGATGCCAGATCCTGGCGGGCTATGGCGGCCTTCTGCGAGGCCGTCATGCGGGCGAAGGAGGGGGCGGAGAGGGATCGCGAAGTTAGCGATCCCTCCCGTCAACGGCGGCGACGCAGGCGACGCCGCCCTCCACCGGCGCCGGGGGATGTCCACCGTGTGGACATCGCCGGGCGCCCATAGGGGACTCAGTCTCCGGGGGGTGACAGGCCCTCGCGCGGGCCGGGGCGTAGCCGCGTACGCCACGGCCGTGACCCGCGCGGGGGGCCGTCCGGAGGGGTGACTCGGTCGTGATGGACGGGGGCCCATCGCGACCATTGCACGCCACCCCTTCGAGACGTGCAGCGACTTCGGACGTGGCCCCGCAGTCGCTGCAGGGGTATCCTTTGGGAGAGGGAGGGGTCGCATCTTAGATGCGACCTCTCCCTTTCGGGATGGGAGCCTCCCAGACTTCTTCTGGGAGGCTGCAGACGCTGAGGGGGAGCCGGTCGCGTTCGAAAGAGATCCCGGCTCTCCCTCAGTAGCGTCGTTGGTGGCCACCGTGGGGTTTTAGCCGGTAAGAGTCCGGCATAACCTCGGAGTTCCCCCGAACTCCGAGGTATCCATGAGGATTTCCCCACGTAAAAAAAAAAAAAAAAAAAAAAAAAAAAAAAAAAAAAAAAAAGGATATATAACGTTATAGACGTATATACTGTTCCCACCGAGACGTAGGGGCCGACGCGCCTGGAATGGTGTCAAACGTTACATCCGAATTGTTAGGTTGCCTTAGATTGGGATATATACCGTTATAGACGTATATAATGTTCCCACCGAGAAGTAGTGTCCGACACGCCAGGAATGTTGTCCAATATTACATCAGAATTTTTAGGTTGCCATAGGATAAGATATATAACGTTATAGACGCATATAATGTTCCCACCGAGAAGGAGGGTCCGACACGCCTGGAATGTTGTCAAATATTACATCCGAGATGTCAGGTTGCCTTAGGTTAGGATATATAACGTTATAGACGCATATAATGTTACCACCGAGACGTAGGGACTGATACGCCTGGAATGTTGTCAAATGTTACATACGAGATGTTAGGTTGCCTTAGGTTAGGATATATAACGTTATAGACGTATATACTGTTCTCACCGAGAAGTAGGGATCGACAAGCCAGGAATGTTGTCAAATATTGCATGCGAGACGTTAGGTTGCCTTAGATTAGGATATATACCGTTATAGACTTATATAATATTCCCACCGAAAAGAAGGCACCCACACGCCAGGAATGTTGTAAAATATTACATCCGAAATGTTACGTGGCCTTAGGTTAGGATATATAACGTTAGAGACGTATATAATGTTCCCACGGAGAAGTAGGGTCCGACACGACAGGAATGTTGCCAAATATTACATCCGAGATGTTAGGTTGCCTTAGGTTAGGATATATAACGCTATAGACGCATATAATGTTACCACCGCGACGTAGGGTCCTACACGCGTGGAAGGTTGTCAAATGTTACATCCGAGATGTTAGGTTGCCTTAGGTTAGGATATATAACGTTATAGACGTATATACTGTTCCCACCGAGAAGTAGGGTCCGACAAGCCTGGAATGTTGCCAAATACTACATCCGAGATGTTAGGTTGCCTTAGGTTAGGATATATAACGCTATAGACGCATATTATGTTACCACCGAGAAGGAGGGTCCGCCACGCCTGGAATGTTGTAGAATATTACATCCGAGATGTCAGGTTGCCTTAGGTTAGGATATATAACGTTATAGACACATGTAATGTTACCACCGAGACGTAGGGACTGATACGCCTGGAATGTTGTCAAATGTTACATACGAGATGTTAGGTTGCCTTAGGTTAGGATATATAACGTTATAGACGCATATAATGTTCCTACCGAGAAGTAGGGTCCGACACGCCAGGAATGTTGTCAAATATTACATCCGACTTGTTAGGTTGCCTTAGGTTAGAATATATAACGTTATAGACGCATATAATGTTACCACCGCGAAGTAGGGACCGACACGCCTGGAATGTTGTAGAATATTACATCCGAGATGTCAGGTTGCCTTAGGTTAGGATATATAACGTTATAGACACATGTAATGTTACCACCGAGACGTAGGGACTGATACGCCTGGAATGTTGTCAAATGTTACATACGAGATGTTAGGTTGCCTTAGGTTAGGATATATAACGTTATAGACGTATATACTGTTCTCACCGAGAAGTAGGGTTCGACAAGCCAGGAATGTTGTCAAATATTGCATGCGAGACGTTAGGTTGCCTTAGATTAGGATATATACCGTTATAGACTTATATAATATTCCCACCGAAAAGAATGCACCCACACGCCAGGAATGTTGTAAAATATTACATCCGAAATGTTACGTGGCCTTAGGTTAGGATATATAACGTTAGAGACGTATATAATGTTCCCACGGAGAAGTAGGTTCCGACACGACAGGAATGTTGCCAAATATTACATCCGAGATGTTAGTTTGCCTTAGGTTAGGATATATAACCTTATAGACGCACATAATGTTACCACCGCGACGTAGGGTCCTACACGCGTGGAAGGTTGTCAAATGTTACATACGAGATGTTAGGTTGCCTTAGGTTAGGATATATAACGTTATAGACGTATCTACTGTTCCCACCGAGAAGTAGGGTCCGACACGCCAGGAATGTTGTCAAATATCACATCCGACTTGTTAGGTTGCCTTAGGTTAGGATATATAACGTTATAGACGCATACAATGTTACCACCGAGACGTAGGGGCCGACGCGCCTGGAATGGTGTCAAACGTTACATCCGAATTGTTAGGTTGCCTTAGATTGGGATATATACCGTTATAGACGTATATAATGTTCCCACCGAGAAGTAGTGTCCGACACGCCAGGTTGTTGTCCAATATTACATCAGAATTTTTAGGTTGCCATAGGATAAGATATATAACGTTATAGACGCATATAATGTTCCCACCGAGAAGAAGGGTCCGACACGCCTGGAATGTTGTCAAATATTACATCCGAGAGGTTAGGATGCCTTAGGTTAGGATATATAACGTTATAGACGTATATAATGTTCCCACCGGGAAGTAGGGTCCGACACGACAGGAATGTTGCCAAATATTACATTCGAGATGTTAGGTTGCCCTAGATTAGGATATATAACGCTATAGACGCATATAATGTTACCACCGAGAAGTAGGGTCCGACACGCCTGGAATGTTGTAGAATATTACATCCGAGATGTCAGGTTGCCTTAGGTTAGGATATATACCGTTATAGACGTATATAATGTTACCACCGAGACGTAGGGACTGACACGTCTGGAATGTTGTCAAATGTTACATCCGAGATGTTAGGTTGCCTTAGGTTAGGATATATAACGCTATAGACGCATATTATGTTACTACCGAGACGTAAGGACCGACACGCCTGGAATGTTGTCAAATGTTACATCCGAGATGTTAGGTTGCCTTAGGTTAGGATATATACCGTTATAGACGTATATAATGTTACCACCGAGACGTAGTGACTGACACGCCAGGAATGTTGTCAAATATTACATCCGAGTTGTTACGTTGCCGTTATAGACGCATTAGTGTTACCACCGAGACCTAGGGACCGACACGCCAGGAATGTTGTCAAATGTTACATCCCAGATGTTAGGTTGCTTCAGGTTAAGATATATAACGTTATAGACGTATATACCGTTCCGTCGGAGAAGTAGGGTTCGACAGGCCAGGAATGATGTCAAATATTACATACGAGATGTTAGGTGGCCTTAGGTTAGCATATATAAGGTTATAGACGCATGTAATGTTACCACCGACACGTAGGGACCGACAAGCCTGGAATGTTGTCAAATGTTACATCCGAGATGTTAGGCTGCCTTAGATTAGGATATGCACCGTTATAGACGTATATACTGTTCCCTCCGAGAAGTAGGGTTCGACAGGCCAGGAATGTTGTCAAATATAGCATCCGAGATGTTAGGTTGCCTCAGGTTAGGATATATAACGTTATAGACGTATATACTGTTCCCACCGAGAAGTAGGGTCCGACACGCCAGGAATGTTGTCAAATATCACATCCGACTTGTTAGGTTGCCTTAGGTTAGGATATATAACGTTATAGACGCATACAATGTTACCACCGAGACGTAGGGGCCGACGCGCCTGGAATGGTGTCAAACGTTACATCCGAATTGTTAGGTTGCCTTAGATTGGGATATATACCGTTATAGACGTATATAATGTTCCCACCGAGAAGTAGTGTCCGACACGCCAGGAATGTTGTCCAATATTACATCAGAATTTTTAGGTTGCCATAGGATAAGATATATAACGTTATAGACGCATATAATGTTCCCACAGAGAAGGAGGGTCCGACACGCCTGGAATGTTGTCAAATATTACATCCGAGAGGTTAGGATGCCTTAGGTTATTATATATAACGTTATAGACGTATATAATGTTCCCACCGGGAAGTAGGGTCCGACACGACAGGAATGTTGCCAAATATTACATCCGAGATGTTAGGTTGCCCTAGATTAGGATATATAACGCTATAGACGCATATAATGTTACCACCGAGAAGTAGGGTCCGACACGCCTGGAATGTTGTAGAATATTACATCCGAGATGTCAGGTTGAATTAGGTTAGGATATATACCGTTATAGACGTATATAATGTTACCACCGAGACGTAGGGACTGACACGTCTGGAATGTTGTCAAATGTCACATCCGAGGTGTTAGGTTGCCTTAGGTTAGGATATATAACGTTATAGACGTATATACCGTTCCCTCCGAGAATTACTGTTGGACAGGCCAGGAATGAAGCCAATATTACATCCGAGATGTTAGGTTGCCTTTGATTAGGATACATACCGTTATAGACGTATATAATATTCCCACCGAAAAGAATGCACCCACACGCCAGGAATGTTGTAAAATATTACATCCGAGATGTTAGGTTGCCTTAGGTTAGGATATATAACGCTATAAACGCATATTATGTTACTACCGAGACGTAAGGACCGACACGCCTGGAATGTTGTCAAATGTTACATCCGAGATGTTAGGTTGCCTTAGGTTAGCATATATAACGTTATAGACGCATATAATGTTCCTACCGAGAAGTAGGGTCCGAGACGCCTGGAATGTTGCCAAATACTACATCCGAGATGTTAGGTTGCCTTAGGTTAGGATATATAACGCTATAGACGCATATTATGTTACCACCGAGACGTAAGGACCGACACGCCTGGAATGTTGCCAAATGTTACATCCGAGGTGTTGGGTTGCCTTAGGTTAGGATATATAACGTTATAGACGTGTATACTGTTCCCACCGAGAAGTAGGGTTCGACAGGCCAGGAATGTTGTCAAATATTGCATGCGAGATGTTAGGTTGCCTTAGGTTAGGATATATAACGTTATAGACGTATATACTGTTCCCACCGAGAAGTAGGGTCCGACACGCCAGGAATGTTGTCAAATGTTATATCCGAGATGTTAGGTGGCCTTAGGTTAGGATATATAACGTTATGGACGCATATAATGTTCCCACCGAGAAGTAGGTTCCGACACGCCAGGAATGTTGTCAAATATTACATCCGAGTTGTTAGGTTGCCTTAGGTTAGGATATATAACGTTATAGACGCATATAATGTTACCACCGAGAAGTAGGGACCGACACGCCTGGAATGTTGTAGAATATTACATCCGAGATGTCAGGTTGCCTTAGGTTAGGATATATAACGTTATAGACACATGTAATGTTACCACCGAGACGTAGGGACCGACACGCCTGGAATGTTGTCAAATGTTACATCCGAGATGTTAGGATGCCTTAAGTTAGGATATATAACGTTATAGACGCATATAATGTTCCCACCGAGCAGTAGGGTCCGACTCGCCTGGAATGTTGCCAAATACTACATCCGAGATGTTAGGTTGCCTTAGGTTAGGATATATAACGCTATAGACGCATATTATGTTACCACCGAGAAGGAGGGTCCGACACGACTGGAATGTTGTCAAATATTACATCCGAGATGTTAGGATGCCTGAGGTTAGGATATATAACGTTATAGACGTATATAATGTTCCCACCGGGAAGTAGGGTCCGACACGACAGGAATGTTGTCAAATATTACATACGAGATGTTAGGTGGCCTTAGGTTAGGATATATAACGTTATGGACGCATATAATGTTCCCACCGAGAAGTAGGTTGCGACACGCCAGGAATGTTGTCAAATATTACATCCGAGTTGTTATGTTGCCGTTATAGACGCATATAATGTTACCACCGAGACGTAGGGTCCTACACGCGTGGAATGTTGTCAAATGTTACATCCGAGATGTTAGGTTGCCTTAGGTTAGGATATATAACGTTATAGACGTATATACTGTTCCCACCGAGAAGTAGGGTCCGACACGCCAGGAATGTTGTCAAATATTACATCCGTCTTGTTAGGTTGCCTTAGGTTAGGATATATAACGTTATAGACGCATATAATGTTACCACCGAGACGTAGGGACCGACACGCCTGGAATGTTGTCAAATGTTACATCCGAGATGTTAGGTGACCTTAGGTTAGGATATATAACGTTATAGACGTATATACTGTTCCCACCGAGAAGTAGTGTCCGACACGTCAGGAATGTTGTCAATTATTACATCAGAGTTGTTAGGTTGCCATAGGATATGATATATAACGTTATAGACGCATATAATGTTTCCACCGAGAAGTAGGGACCGACACGCCTGGAATGTTGTAGAATATTACATCCGAGATGTCAGGTTGCCTTAGATTAGGATATATAACGTTATAGACGCATATAATGTTACCACCGAGACGTAGGGACTGACACGCCTGGAATGTTGTCAAATGTTACATCCGATATGTTAGGATGCCTTAGGTTAGTATATATAGCGTTAGAGACGTATATAATGTTCCCACCGAGAATTAGGGTTGGACAGGCCAGGAATGAAGCCAATATTACATCCGAGATGTTAGGTTGCCTTAGATTAGGATACATACCGTTATAGACGTATATAATATTCCCACCGAAAAGAATGCACCCACACGTCAGGAATGTTGTAAAATATTACATCCGAGATGTTAGGTTGCCTTAGGTTAGGATATATAACGCTATAGATGCATATTATGTTACCACCGAGACGTAAGGACCGACACGACTGGAATGTTGTCAAATGTGACATCCGAGATGTTAGGTTGTCTTAGGTTAGGATATATAACGTTATAGACGCATATAATGTTCCTACCGAGAAGTAGGGTCCGACACGCCTGGAATGTTGCCAAATACTACATCCGAGATGTTAGGTTGCCTTAGGATAGGATATATAACGCTATAGACGCATATTATGTTACCACCGAGAAGGAGGGTCCGCCACGCCTGGAATGTTGTAGAATATTACATCCGAGATGTCAGGTTGCCTTAGGTTAGGATATATAACGTTATAGACACATGTAATGTTACCACCGAGACGTAGGGACTGATACGCCTGGAATGTTGTCAAATGTTACATACGAGATGTTAGGTTGCCTTAGGTTAGGATATATAACGTTATAGACGCATATAATGTTCCTACCGAGAAGTAGGGTCCGACACGCCAGGAATGTTGTCAAATATTACATCCGACTTGTTAGGTTGCCTTAGGTTAGGATATATAACGTTATAGACGCATATAATGTTACCACCGCGAAGTAGGGACCGACACGCCTGGAATGTTGTAGAATATTACATCCGAGATGTCAGGTTGCCTTAGGTTAGGATATATAACGTTATAGACACATGTAATGTTACCACCGAGACGTAGGGACTGATACGCCTGGAATGTTGTCAAATGTTACATACGAGATGTTAGGTTGCCTTAGGTTAGGATATATAACGTTATAGACGTATATAGTGTTCTCACCGAGAAGTAGGGTTCGACAAGCCAGGAATGTTGTCAAATATTGCATGCGAGACGTTAGGTTGCCTTAGATTAGGATATATAACGTTATAGACTTATATAATATTCCCACCGAAAAGAATGCACCCACACGCCAGGAATGTTGTAAAATATTACATCCGAAATGTTACGTGGCCTTAGGTTAGGATATATAACGTTAGAGACGTATATAATGTTCCCACGGAGAAGTAGGTTCCGACACGACAGGAATGTTGCCAAATATTACATCCGAGATGTTAGTTTGCCTTAGGTTAGGATATATAACCTTATAGACGCACATAATGTTACCACCGCGACGTAGGGTCCTACACGCGTGGAAGGTTGTCAAATGTTACATACGAGATGTTAGGTTGCCTTAGGTTAGGATATATAACGTTATAGACGTATCTACTGTTCCCACCGAGAAGTAGGGTCCGACACGCCAGGCATGTTGTCAAATATCACATCCGACTTGTTAGGTTGCCTTAGGTTAGGATATATAACGTTATAGACGCATACAATGTTACCACCGAGACGTAGGGGCCGACGCGCCTGGAATGGTGTCAAACGTTACATCCGAATTGTTAGGTTGCCTTAGATTGGGATATATACCGTTATAGACGTATATAATGTTCCCACCGAGAAGTAGTGTCCGACACGCCAGGAATGTTGTCCAATATTACATCAGAATTTTTAGGTTGCCATAGGATAAGATATATAACGTTATAGACGCATATAATGTTCCCACCGAGAAGAAGGGTCCGACACGCCTGGAATGTTGTCAAATATTACATCCGAGAGGTTAGGATGCCTTAGGTTAGGATATATAACGTTATAGACGTATATAATGTTCCCACCGGGAAGTAGGGTCCGACACGACAGGAATGTTGCCAAATATTACATCCGAGATGTTAGGTTGCCCTAGATTAGGATATATAACGCTATAGACGCATATAATGTTACCACCGAGAAGTAGGGTCCGACACGCCTGGAATGTTGTAGAATATTACATCCGAGATGTCAGGTTGCCTTAGGTTAGGATATATACCGTTATAGACGTATATAATGTTACCACCGAGACGTAGGGACTGACACGTCTGGAATGTTGTCAAATGTTACATCCGAGATGTTAGGTTGCCTTAGGTTAGGATATATAACGCTATAGACGCATATTATGTTACTACCGAGACGTAAGGACCGACACGCCTGGAATGTTGTCAAATGTTACATCCGAGATGTTAGGTTGCCTTAGGTTAGGATATATACCGTTATAGACGTATATAATGTTACCACCGAGACGTAGGGACTGACACGCCAGGAATGTTGTCAAATATTACATCCGAGTTGTTACGTTGCCGTTATAGACGCATTAGTGTTACCACCGAGACCTAGGGACCGACACGCCAGGAATGTTGTCAAATGTTACATCCCAGATGTTAGGTTGCTTCAGGTTAAGATATATAACGTTATAGACGTATATACCGTTCCGTCGGAGAAGTAGGGTTCGACAGGCCAGGAATGATGTCAAATATTACATACGAGATGTTAGGTGGCCTTAGGTTAGCATATATAAGGTTATAGACGCATGTAATGTTACCACCGACACGTAGGGACCGACAAGCCTGGAATGTTGTCAAATGTTACATCCGAGATGTTAGGCTGCCTTAGATTAGGATATGCACCGTTATAGACGTATATACTGTTCCCTCCGAGAAGTAGGGTTCGACAGGCCAGGAATGTTGTCAAATATAGCATCCGAGATGTTAGGTTGCCTCAGGTTAGGATATATAACGTTATAGACGTATATACTGTTCCCACCGAGAAGTAGGGTCCGACACGCCAGGAATGTTGTCAAATATCACATCCGACTTGTTAGGTTGCCTTAGGTTAGGATATATAACGTTATAGACGCATACAATGTTACCACCGAGACGTAGGGGCCGACGCGCCTGGAATGGTGTCAAACGTTACATCCGAATTGTTAGGTTGCCTTAGATTGGGATATATACCGTTATAGACGTATATAATGTTCCCACCGAGAAGTAGTGTCCGACACGCCAGGAATGTTGTCCAATATTACATCAGAATTTTTAGGTTGCCATAGGATAAGATATATAACGTTATAGACGCATATAATGTTCCCACAGAGAAGGAGGGTCCGACACGCCTGGAATGTTGTCAAATATTACATCCGAGAGGTTAGGATGCCTTAGGTTAGGATATATAACGTTATAGACGTATATAATGTTCCCACCGGGAAGTAGGGTCCGACACGACAGGAATGTTGCCAAATATTACATCCGAGATGTTAGGTTGCCCTAGATTAGGATATATAACGCTATAGACGCATATAATGTTACCACCGAGAAGTAGGGTCCGACACGCCTGGAATGTTGTAGAATATTACATCCGAGATGTCAGGTTGAATTAGGTTAGCATATATACCGTTATAGACGTATATAATGTTACCACCGAGACGTAGGGACTGACACGTCTGGAATGTTGTCAAATGTCACATCCGAGGTGTTAGGTTGCCTTAGGTTAGGATATATAACGTTATAGACGTATATACCGTTCCCTCCGAGAATTACTGTTGGACAGGCCAGGAATGAAGCCAATATTACATCCGAGATGTTAGGTTGCCTTTGATTAGGATACATACCGTTATAGACGTATATAATATTCCCACCGAAAAGAATGCACCCACACGCCAGGAATGTTGTAAAATATTACATCCGAGATGTTAGGTTGCCTTAGGTTAGGATATATAACGCTATAAACGCATATTATGTTACTACCGAGACGTAAGGACCGACACGCCTGGAATGTTGTCAAATGTTACATCCGAGATGTTAGGTTGCCTTAGGTTAGCATATATAACGTTATAGACGCATATAATGTTCCTACCGAGAAGTAGGGTCCGAGACGCCTGGAATGTTGCCAAATACTACATCCGAGATGTTAGGTTGCCTTAGGTTAGGATATATAACGCTATAGACGCATATTATGTTACCACCGAGACGTAAGGACCGACACGCCTGGAATGTTGCCAAATGTTACATCCGAGGTGTTGGGTTGCCTTAGGTTAGGATATATAACGTTATAGACGTGTATACTGTTCCCACCGAGAAGTAGGGTTCGACAGGCCAGGAATGTTGTCAAATATTGCATGCGAGATGTTAGGTTGCCTTAGGTTAGGATATATAACGTTATAGACGTATATACTGTTCCCACCGAGAAGTAGGGTCCGACACGCCAGGAATGTTGTCAAATGTTATATCCGAGATGTTAGGTGGCCTTAGGTTAGGATATATAACGTTATGGACGCATATAATGTTCCCACCGAGAAGTAGGTTCCGACACGCCAGGAATGTTGTCAAATATTACATCCGAGTTGTTAGGTTGCCTTAGGTTAGGATATATAACGTTATAGACGCATATAATGTTACCACCGAGAAGTAGGGACCGACACGCCTGGAATGTTGTAGAATATTACATCCGAGATGTCAGGTTGCCTTAGGTTAGGATATATAACGTTATAGACACATGTAATGTTACCACCGAGACGTAGGGACCGACACGCCTGGAATGTTGTCAAATGTTACATCCGAGATGTTAGGATGCCTTAAGTTAGGATATATAACGTTATAGACGCATATAATGTTCCCACCGAGAAGTAGGGTCCGACTCGCCTGGAATGTTGCCAAATACTACATCCGAGATGTTAGGTTGCCTTAGGTTAGGATATATAACGCTATAGACGCATATTATGTTACCACCGAGAAGGAGGTTCCGACACGACTGGAATGTTGTCAAATATTACATCCGAGATGTTAGGATGCCTGAGGTTAGGATATATAACGTTATAGACGTATATAATGTTCCCACCGGGAAGTAGGGTCCGACACGACAGGAATGTTGTCAAATATTACATACGAGATGTTAGGTGGCCTTAGGTTAGGATATATAACGTTATGGACGCATATAATGTTCCCACCGAGAAGTAGGTTGCGACACGCCAGGAATGTTGTCAAATATTACATCCGAGTTGTTATGTTGCCGTTATAGACGCATATAATGTTACCACCGAGACGTAGGGTCCTACACGCGTGGAATGTTGTCAAATGTTACATCCGAGATGTTAGGTTGCCTTAGGTTAGGATATATAACGTTATAGACGTATATACTGTTCCCACCGAGAAGTAGGGTCCGACACGCCAGGAATGTTGTCAAATATTACATCCGTCTTGTTAGGTTGCCTTAGGTTAGGATATATAACGTTATAGACGCATATAATGTTACCACCGAGACGTAGGGACCGACACGCCTGGAATGTTGTCAAATGTTACATCCGAGATGTTAGGTGACCTTAGGTTAGGATATATAACGTTATAGACGTATATACTGTTCCCACCGAGAAGTAGTGTCCGACACGTCAGGAATGTTGTCAATTATTACATCAGAGTTGTTAGGTTGCCATAGGATATGATATATAACGTTATAGACGCATATAATGTTTCCACCGAGAAGTAGGGACCGACACGCCTGGAATGTTGTAGAATATTACATCCGAGATGTCAGGTTGCCTTAGATTAGGATATATAACGTTATAGACGCATATAATGTTACCACCGAGACGTAGGGACTGACACGCCTGGAATGTTGTCAAATGTTACATCCGATATGTTAGGATGCCTTAGGTTAGTATATATAGCGCTAGAGACGTATATAATGTTCCCACCGAGAATTAGGGTTGGACAGGCCAGGAATGAAGCCAATATTACATCCGAGATGTTAGGTTGCCTTAGATTAGGATACATACCGTTATAGACGTATATAATATTCCCACCGAAAAGAATGCACCCACACGTCAGGAATGTTGTAAAATATTACATCCGAGATGTTAGGTTGCCTTAGGTTAGGATATATAACGCTATAGATGCATATTATGTTACCACCGAGACGTAAGGACCGACACGACTGGAATGTTGTCAAATGTGACATCCGAGATGTTAGGTTGTCTTAGGTTAGGATATATAACGTTATAGACGCATATAATGTTCCTACCGAGAAGTAGGGTCCGACACGCCTGGAATGTTGCCAAATACTACATCCGAGATGTTAGGTTGCCTTAGGATAGGATATATAACGCTATAGACGCATATTATGTTACCACCGAGAAGGAGGGTCCGACACGCCTGGAATGTTGTAGAATATTACATCCGAGATGTCAGGTTGCCTTAGGTTAGGATATATAACGTTATAGACACATGTAATGTTACCACCGAGACGTAGGGACTGATACGCCTGGAATGTTGTCAAATGTTACATACGAGATGTTAGGTTGCCTTAGGTTAGGATATATAACGTTATAGACGCATATAATGTTCCTACCGAGAAGTAGGGTCCGACACGCCAGGAATGTTGTCAAATATTACATCCGACTTGTTAGGTTGCCTTAGGTTAGGATATATAACGTTATAGACGCATATAATGTTACCACCGCGAAGTAGGGACCGACACGCCTGGAATGTTGTAGAATATTACATCCGAGATGTCAGGTTGCCTTAGGTTAGGATATATAACGTTATAGACGCATATAATGTTACCACCGAGACGTAGGGACTGATACGCCTGGAATGTTGTCAAATGTTACATACGAGATGTTAGGTTGCCTTAGGTTAGGATATATAACGTTATAGACGTATATACTGTTCTCACCGAGAAGTAGGGATCGACAAGCCAGGAATGTTGTCAAATATTGCATGCGAGACGTTAGGTTGCCTTAGATTAGGATATATACCGTTATAGACTTATATAATATTCCCACCGAAAAGAAGGCACCCACACGCCAGGAATGTTGTAAAATATTACATCCGAAATGTTACGTGGCCTTAGGTTAGGATATATAACGTTAGAGACGTATATAATGTTCCCACGGAGAAGTAGGGTCCGACACGACAGGAATGTTGCCAAATATTACATCCGAGATGTTAGGTTGCCTTAGGTTAGGATATATAACGCTATAGACGCATATAATGTTACCACCGCGACGTAGGGTCCTACACGCGTGGAAGGTTGTCAAATGTTACATCCGAGATGTTAGGTTGCCTTAGGTTAGGATATATAACGTTATAGACGTATATACTGTTCCCACCGAGAAGTAGGGTCCGACAAGCCTGGAATGTTGCCAAATACTACATCCGAGATGTTAGGTTGCCTTAGGTTAGGATATATAACGCTATAGACGCATATTATGTTACCACCGAGAAGGAGGGTCCGCCACGCCTGGAATGTTGTAGAATATTACATCCGAGATGTCAGGTTGCCTTAGGTTAGGATATATAACGTTATAGACACATGTAATGTTACCACCGAGACGTAGGGACTGATACGCCTGGAATGTTGTCAAATGTTACATACGAGATGTTAGGTTGCCTTAGGTTAGGATATATAACGTTATAGACGCATATAATGTTCCTACCGAGAAGTAGGGTCCGACACGCCAGGAATGTTGTCAAATATTACATCCGACTTGTTAGGTTGCCTTAGGTTAGGATATATAACGTTATAGACGCATATAATGTTACCACCGCGAAGTAGGGACCGACACGCCTGGAATGTTGTAGAATATTACATCCGAGATGTCAGGTTGCCTTAGGTTAGGATATATAACGTTATAGACACATGTAATGTTACCACCGAGACGTAGGGACTGATACGCCGGGAATGTTGTCAAATGTTACATACGAGATGTTAGGTTGCCTTAGGTTAGGATATATAACGTTATAGACGTATATACTGTTCTCACCGAGAAGTAGGGTTCGACAAGCCAGGAATGTTGTCAAATATTGCATGCGAGACGTTAGGTTGCCTTAGATTAGGATATATACCGTTATAGACTTATATAATATTCCCACCGAAAAGAATGCACCCACACGCCAGGAATGTTGTAAAATATTACATCCGAAATGTTACGTGGCCTTAGGTTAGGATATATAACGTTAGAGACGTATATAATGTTCCCACGGAGAAGTAGGTTCCGACACGACAGGAATGTTGCCAAATATTACATCCGAGATGTTAGTTTGCCTTAGGTTAGGATATATAACCTTATAGACGCACATAATGTTACCACCGCGACGTAGGGTCCTACACGCGTGGAAGGTTGTCAAATGTTACATACGAGATGTTAGGTTGCCTTAGGTTAGGATATATAACGTTATAGACGTATCTACTGTTCCCACCGAGAAGTAGGGTCCGACACGCCAGGAATGTTGTCAAATATCACATCCGACTTGTTAGGTTGCCTTAGGTTAGGATATATAACGTTATAGACGCATACAATGTTACCACCGAGACATAGGGGCCGACGCGCCTGGAATGGTGTCAAACGTTCCATCCGAATTGTTAGGTTGCCTTAGATTGGGATATATACCGTTATAGACGTATATAATGTTCCCACCGAGAAGTAGTGTCCGACACGCCAGGAATGTTGTCCAATATTACATCAGAATTTTTAGGTTGTCATAGGATAAGATATATAACGTTATAGACGCATATAATGTTCCCACCGAGAAGAAGGGTCCGACACGCCTGGAATGTTGTCAAATATTACATCCGAGAGGTTAGGATGCCTTAGGTTAGGATATATAACGTTATAGACGTATATAATGTTCCCACCGGGAAGTAGGGTCCGACACGACAGGAATGTTGCCAAATATTACATCCGAGATGTTAGGTTGCCCTAGATTAGGATATATAACGCTATAGACGCATATAATGTTACCACCGAGAAGTAGGGTCCGACACGCCTGGAATGTTGTAGAATATTACATCCGAGATGTCAGGTTGCCTTAGGTTAGGATATATACCGTTATAGACGTATATAATGTTACCACCGAGACGTAGGGACTGACACGTCTGGAATGTTGTCAAATGTTACATCCGAGATGTTAGGTTGCCTTAGGTTAGGATATATACCGTTATAGACGTATATAATGTTACCACCGAGACGTAGGGACTGACACGCCAGGAATGTTGTCAAATATTACATCCGAGTTGTTACGTTGCCGTTATAGACGCATTAGTGTTACCACCGAGACCTAGGGACCGACACGCCAGGAATGTTGTCAAATGTTACATCCCAGATGTTAGGTTGCTTCAGGTTAAGATATATAACGTTATAGACGTATATACCGTTCCGTCGGAGAAGTAGGGTTCGACAGGCCAGGAATGATGTCAAATATTACATACGAGATGTTAGGTGGCCTTAGGTTAGCATATATAAGGTTATAGACGCATGTAATGTTACCACCGACACGTAGGGACCGACAAGCCTGGAATGATGTCAAATGTTACATCCGAGATGTTAGGCTGCCTTAGATTAGGATATGCACCGTTATAGACGTATATACTGTTCCCTCCGAGAAGTAGGGTTCGACAGGCCAGGAATGTTGTCAAATATAGCATCCGAGATGTTAGGTTGCCTCAGGTTAGGATATATAACGTTATAGACGTATATACTGTTCCCACCGAGAAGTAGGGTCCGACACGCCAGGAATGTTGTCAAATATCACATCCGACTTGTTAGGTTGCCTTAGGTTAGGATATATAACGTTATAGACGCATACAATGTTACCACCGAGACGTAGGGGCCGACGCGCCTGGAATGGTGTCAAACGTTACATCCGAATTGTTAGGTTGCCTTAGATTGGGATATATACCGTTATAGACGTATATAATGTTCCCACCGAGAAGTAGTGTCCGACACGCCAGGAATGTTGTCCAATATTACATCAGAATTTTTAGGTTGCCATAGGATAAGATATATAACGTTATAGACGCATATAATGTTCCCACCGAGAAGAAGGGTCCGACACGCCTGGAATGTTGTCAAATATTACATCCGAGAGGTTAGGATGCCTTAGGTTAGGATATATAACGTTATAGACGTATATAATGTTCCCACCGGGAAGTAGGGTCCGACACGACAGGAATGTTGCCAAATATTACATCCGAGATGTTAGGTTGCCCTAGATTAGGATATATAACGCTATAGACGCATATAATGTTACCACCGAGAAGTAGGGTCCGACACGCCTGGAATGTTGTAGAATATTACATCCGAGATGTCAGGTTGCCTTAGGTTAGGATATATACCGTTATAGACGTATATAATGTTACCACCGAGACGTAGGGACTGACACGTCTGGAATGTTGTCAAATGTTACATCCGAGATGTTAGGTTGCCTTAGGTTAGGATATATAACGCTATAGACGCATATTATGTTACTACCGAGACGTAAGGACCGACACGCCTGGAATGTTGTCAAATGTTACATCCGAGATGTTAGGTTGCCTTAGGTTAGGATATATACCGTTATAGACGTATATAATGTTACCACCGAGACGTAGGGACTGACACGCCAGGAATGTTGTCAAATATTACATCCGAGTTGTTACGTTGCCGTTATAGACGCATTAGTGTTACCACCGAGACCTAGGGACCGACACGCCAGGAATGTTGTCAAATGTTACATCCCAGATGTTAGGTTGCTTCAGGTTAAGATATATAACGTTATAGACGTATATACCGTTCCGTCGGAGAAGTAGGGTTCGACAGGCCAGGAATGATGTCAAATATTACATACGAGATGTTAGGTGGCCTTAGGTTAGCATATATAAGGTTATAGACGCATGTAATGTTACCACCGACACGTAGGGACCGACAAGCCTGGAATGATGTCAAATGTTACATCCGAGATGTTAGGCTGCCTTAGATTAGGATATGCACCGTTATAGACGTATATACTGTTCCCTCCGAGAAGTAGGGTTCGACAGGCCAGGAATGTTGTCAAATATAGCATCCGAGATGTTAGGTTGCCTCAGGTTAGGATATATAACGTTATAGACGTATATACTGTTCCCACCGAGAAGTAGGGTCCGACACGCCAGGAATGTTGTCAAATATCACATCCGACTTGTTAGGTTGCCTTAGGTTAGGATATATAACGTTATAGACGCATACAATGTTACCACCGAGACGTAGGGGCCGACGCGCCTGGAATGGTGTCAAACGTTACATCCGAATTGTTAGGTTGCCTTAGATTGGGATATATACCGTTATAGACGTATATAATGTTCCCACCGAGAAGTAGTGTCCGACACGCCAGGAATGTTGTCCAATATTACATCAGAATTTTTAGGTTGCCATAGGATAAGATATATAACGTTATAGACGCATATAATGTTCCCACAGAGAAGGAGGGTCCGACACGCCTGGAATGTTGTCAAATATTACATCCGAGAGGTTAGGATGCCTTAGGTTAGGATATATAACGTTATAGACGTATATAATGTTCCCACCGGGAAGTAGGGTCCGACACGACAGGAATGTTGCCAAATATTACATCCGAGATGTTAGGTTGCCCTAGATTAGGATATATAACGCTATAGACGCATATAATGTTACCACCGAGAAGTAGGGTCCGACACGCCTGGAATGTTGTAGAATATTACATCCGAGATGTCAGGTTGAATTAGGTTAGCATATATACCGTTATAGACGTATATAATGTTACCACCGAGACGTAGGGACTGACACGTCTGGAATGTTGTCAAATGTCACATCCGAGGTGTTAGGTTGCCTTAGGTTAGGATATATAACGTTATAGACGTATATACCGTTCCCTCCGAGAATTACTGTTGGACAGGCCAGGAATGAAGCCAATATTACATCCGAGATGTTAGGTTGCCTTTGATTAGGATACATACCGTTATAGACGTATATAATATTCCCACCGAAAAGAATGCACCCACACGCCAGGAATGTTGTAAAATATTACATCCGAGATGTTAGGTTGCCTTAGGTTAGGATATATAACGCTATAAACGCATATTATGTTACTACCGAGACGTAAGGACCGACACGCCTGGAATGTTGTCAAATGTTACATCCGAGATGTTAGGTTGCCTTAGGTTAGCATATATAACGTTATAGACGCATATAATGTTCCTACCGAGAAGTAGGGTCCGAGACGCCTGGAATGTTGCCAAATACTACATCCGAGATGTTAGGTTGCCTTAGGTTAGGATATATAACGCTATAGACGCATATTATGTTACCACCGAGACGTAAGGACCGACACGCCTGGAATGTTGCCAAATGTTACATCCGAGGTGTTGGGTTGCCTTAGGTTAGGATATATAACGCTATAGACGCATATTATGTTACCACCGAGAAGGAGGTTCCGACACGACTGGAATGTTGTCAAATATTACATCCGAGATGTTAGGATGCCTGAGGTTAGGATATATAACGTTATAGACGTATATAATGTTCCCACCGGGAAGTAGGGTCCGACACGACAGGAATGTTGTCAAATATTACATACGAGATGTTAGGTGGCCTTAGGTTAGGATATATAACGTTATGGACGCATATAATGTTCCCACCGAGAAGTAGGTTGCGACACGCCAGGAATGTTGTCAAATATTACATCCGAGTTGTTATGTTGCCGTTATAGACGCATATAATGTTACCACCGAGACGTAGGGTCCTACACGCGTGGAATGTTGTCAAATGTTACATCCGAGATGTTAGGTTGCCTTAGGTTAGGATATATAACGTTATAGACGTATATACTGTTCCCACCGAGAAGTAGGGTCCGACACGCCAGGAATGTTGTCAAATATATCCGTCTTGTTAGGTTGCCTTAGGTTAGGATATATAACGTTATAGACGCATATAATGTTACCACCGAGACGTAGGGACCGACACGCCTGGAATGTTGTCAAATGTTACATCCGAGATGTTAGGTGACCTTAGGTTAGGATATATAACGTTATAGACGTATATACTGTTCCCACCGAGAAGTAGTGTCCGACACGTCAGGAATGTTGTCAATTATTACATCAGAGTTGTTAGGTTGCCATAGGATATGATATATAACGTTATAGACGCATATAATGTTTCCACCGAGAAGTAGGGACCGACACGCCTGGAATGTTGTAGAATATTACATCCGAGATGTCAGGTTGCCTTAGATTAGGATATATAACGTTATAGACGCATATAATGTTACCACCGAGACGTAGGGACTGACACGCCTGGAATGTTGTCAAATGTTACATCCGATATGTTAGGATGCCTTAGGTTAGTATATATAGCGCTAGAGACGTATATAATGTTCCCACCGAGAATTAGGGTTGGACAGGCCAGGAATGAAGCCAATATTACATCCGAGATGTTAGGTTGCCTTAGATTAGGATACATACCGTTATAGACGTATATAATATTCCCACCGAAAAGAATGCACCCACACGTCAGGAATGTTGTAAAATATTACATCCGAGATGTTAGGTTGCCTTAGGTTAGGATATATAACGCTATAGATGCATATTATGTTACCACCGAGACGTAAGGACCGACACGACTGGAATGTTGTCAAATGTGACATCCGAGATGTTAGGTTGTCTTAGGTTAGGATATATAACGTTATAGACGCATATAATGTTCCTACCGAGAAGTAGGGTCCGACACGCCTGGAATGTTGCCAAATACTACATCCGAGATGTTAGGTTGCCTTAGGATAGGATATATAACGCTATAGACGCATATTATGTTACCACCGAGAAGGAGGGTCCGACACGCCTGGAATGTTGTAGAATATTACATCCGAGATGTCAGGTTGCCTTAGGTTAGGATATATAACGTTATAGACGCATATAATGTTACCACCGAGACGTAGGGACTGATACGCCTGGAATGTTGTCAAATGTTACATACGAGATGTTAGGTTGCCTTAGGTTAGGATATATAACGTTATAGACGTATATACTGTTCTCACCGAGAAGTAGGGATCGACAAGCCAGGAATGTTGTCAAATATTGCATGCGAGACGTTAGGTTGCCTTAGATTAGGATATATACCGTTATAGACTTATATAATATTCCCACCGAAAAGAAGGCACCCACACGCCAGGAATGTTGTAAAATATTACATCCGAAATGTTACGTGGCCTTAGGTTAGGATATATAACGTTAGAGACGTATATAATGTTCCCACGGAGAAGTAGGGTCCGACACGACAGGAATGTTGCCAAATATTACATCCGAGATGTTAGGTTGCCTTAGGTTAGGATATATAACGCTATAGACGCATATAATGTTACCACCGCGACGTAGGGTCCTACACGCGTGGAAGGTTGTCAAATGTTACATCCGAGATGTTAGGTTGCCTTAGGTTAGGATATATAACGTTATAGACGTATATACTGTTCCCACCGAGAAGTAGGGTCCGACAAGCCTGGAATGTTGCCAAATACTACATCCGAGATGTTAGGTTGCCTTAGGTTAGGATATATAACGCTATAGACGCATATTATGTTACCACCGAGAAGGAGGGTCCGCCACGCCTGGAATGTTGTAGAATATTACATCCGAGATGTCAGGTTGCCTTAGGTTAGGATATATAACGTTATAGACACATGTAATGTTACCACCGAGACGTAGGGACTGATACGCCTGGAATGTTGTCAAATGTTACATACGAGATGTTAGGTTGCCTTAGGTTAGGATATATAACGTTATAGACGCATATAATGTTCCTACCGAGAAGTAGGGTCCGACACGCCAGGAATGTTGTCAAATATTACATCCGACTTGTTAGGTTGCCTTAGGTTAGGATATATAACGTTATAGACGCATATAATGTTACCACCGCGAAGTAGGGACCGACACGCCTGGAATGTTGTAGAATATTACATCCGAGATGTCAGGTTGCCTTAGGTTAGGATATATAACGTTATAGACACATGTAATGTTACCACCGAGACGTAGGGACTGATACGCCTGGAATGTTGTCAAATGTTACATACGAGATGTTAGGTTGCCTTAGGTTAGGATATATAACGTTATAGACGTATATACTGTTCTCACCGAGAAGTAGGGTTCGACAAGCCAGGAATGTTGTCAAATATTGCATGCGAGACGTTAGGTTGCCTTAGATTAGGATATATACCGTTATAGACTTATATAATATTCCCACCGAAAAGAATGCACCCACACGCCAGGAATGTTGTAAAATATTACATCCGAAATGTTACGTGGCCTTAGGTTAGGATATATAACGTTAGAGACGTATATAATGTTCCCACGGAGAAGTAGGTTCCGACACGACAGGAATGTTGCCAAATATTACATCCGAGATGTTAGTTTGCCTTAGGTTAGGATATATAACCTTATAGACGCACATAATGTTACCACCGCGACGTAGGGTCCTACACGCGTGGAAGGTTGTCAAATGTTACATACGAGATGTTAGGTTGCCTTAGGTTAGGATATATAACGTTATAGACGTATCTACTGTTCCCACCGAGAAGTAGGGTCCGACACGCCAGGAATGTTGTCAAATATCACATCCGACTTGTTAGGTTGCCTTAGGTTAGGATATATAACGTTATAGACGCATACAATGTTACCACCGAGACGTAGGGGCCGACGCGCCTGGAATGGTGTCAAACGTTCCATCCGAATTGTTAGGTTGCCTTAGATTGGGATATATACCGTTATAGACGTATATAATGTTCCCACCGAGATGTAGTGTCCGACACGCCAGGAATGTTGTCCAATATTACATCAGAATTTTTAGGTTGCCATAGGATAAGATATATAACGTTATAGACGCATATAATGTTCCCACCGAGAAGAAGGGTCCGACACGCCTGGAATGTTGTCAAATATTACATCCGAGAGGTTAGGATGCCTTAGGTTAGGATATATAACGTTATAGACGTATATAATGTTCCCACCGGGAAGTAGGGTCCGACACGACAGGAATGTTGCCAAATATTACATCCGAGATGTTAGGTTGCCCTAGATTAGGATATATAACGCTATAGACGCATATAATGTTACCACCGAGAAGTAGGGTCCGACACGCCTGGAATGTTGTAGAATATTACATCCGAGATGTCAGTTTGCCTTAGGTTAGGATATATACCGTTATAGACGTATATAATGTTACCACCGAGACGTAGGGACTGACACGTCTGGAATGTTGTCAAATGTTACATCCGAGATGTTAGGTTGCCTTAGGTTAGGATATATAACGCTATAGACGCATATTATGTTACTACCGAGACGTAAGGACCGACACGCCTGGAATGTTGTCAAATGTTACATCCGAGATGTTAGGTTGCCTTAGGTTAGGATATATACCGTTATAGACGTATATAATGTTACCACCGAGACGTAGGGACTGACACGCCAGGAATGTTGTCAAATATTACATCCGAGTTGTTACGTTGCCGTTATAGACGCATTAGTGTTACCACCGAGACCTAGGGACCGACACGCCAGGAATGTTGTCAAATGTTACATCCCAGATGTTAGGTTGCTTCAGGTTAAGATATATAACGTTATAGACGTATATACCGTTCCGTCGGAGAAGTAGGGTTCGACAGGCCAGGAATGATGTCAAATATTACATACGAGATGTTAGGTGGCCTTAGGTTAGCATATATAAGGTTATAGACGCATGTAATGTTACCACCGACACGTAGGGACCGACAAGCCTGGAATGATGTCAAATGTTACATCCGAGATGTTAGGCTGCCTTAGATTAGGATATGCACCGTTATAGACGTATATACTGTTCCCACCGAGAAGTAGGGTCCGACAAGCCTGGAATGTTGTCAAATACTACATCCGAGATGTTAGGTTGCCTTAGGTTAGGATATATAACGCTATAGACGCATATTATGTTACCACCGAGAAGGAGGGTCCGCCACGCCTGGAATGTTGTAGAATATTACATCCGAGATGTCAGGTTGCCTTAGGTTAGGATATATAACGTTATAGACACATGTAATGTTACCACCGAGACGTAGGGACTGATACGCCTGGAATGCTGTCAAATGTTACATACGAGATGTTAGGTTGCCTTAGGTTAGGATATATAACGTTATAGACGCATATAATGTTCCTACCGAGAAGTAGGGTCCGACACGCCAGGAATGTTGTCAAATATTACATCCGACTTGTTAGGTTGCCTTAGGTTAGGATATATAACGTTATAGACGCATATAATGTTACCACCGCGAAGTAGGGACCGACACGCCTGGAATGTTGTAGAATATTACATCCGAGATGTCAGGTTGCCTTAGGTTAGGATATATAACGTTATAGACACATGTAATGTTACCACCGAGACGTAGGGACTGATACGCCTGGAATGTTGTCAAATGTTACATACGAGATGTTAGGTTGCCTTAGGTTAGGATATATAACGTTATAGACGTATATACTGTTCTCACCGAGAAGTAGGGTTCGACAAGCCAGGAATGTTGTCAAATATTGCATGCGAGACGTTAGGTTGCCTTAGATTAGGATATATACCGTTATAGACTTATATAATATTCCCACCGAAAAGAATGCACCCACACGCCAGGAATGTTGTAAAATATTACATCCGAAATGTTACGTGGCCTTAGGTTAGGATATATAACGTTAGAGACGTATATAATGTTCCCACGGAGAAGTAGGTTCCGACAAGACAGGAATGTTGCCAAATATTACATCCGAGATGTTAGTTTGCCTTAGGTTAGGATATATAACCTTATAGACGCACATAATGTTACCACCGCGACGTAGGGTCCTACACGCGTGGAAGGTTGTCAAATGTTACATACGAGATGTTAGGTTGCCTTAGGTTAGGATATATAACGTTATAGACGTATCTACTGTTCCCACCGAGAAGTAGGGTCCGACACGCCAGGAATGTTGTCAAATATCACATCCGACTTGTTAGGTTGCCTTAGGTTAGGATATATAACGTTATAAACGCATACAATGTTACCACCGAGACGTAGGGGCCGACGCGCCTGGAATGGTGTCAAACGTTACATCCGAATTGTTAGGTTGCCTTAGATTGGGATATATACCGTTATAGACGTATATAATGTTCCCACCGAGAAGTAGTGTCCGACACGCCAGGAATGTTGTCCAATATTACATCAGAATTTTTAGGTTGCCATAGGATAAGATATATAACGTTATAGACGCATATAATGTTCCCACAGAGAAGGAGGGTCCGACACGCCTGGAATGTTGTCAAATATTACATCCGAGAGGTTAGGATGCCTTAGGTTAGGATATATAACGTTATAGACGTATATAATGTTCCCACCGGGAAGTAGGGTCCGACACGACAGGAATGTTGCCAAATATTACATCCGAGATGTTAGGTTGCCCTAGATTAGGATATATAACGCTATAGACGCATATAATGTTACCACCGAGAAGTAGGGTCCGACACGCCTGGAATGTTGTAGAATATTACATCCGAGATGTCAGGTTGAATTAGGTTAGGATATATACCGTTATAGACGTATATAATGTTACCACCGAGACGTAGGGACTGACACGTCTGGAATGTTGTCAAATGTCACATCCGAGGTGTTAGGTTGCCTTAGGTTAGGATATATAACGTTATAGACGTATATACCGTTCCCTCCGAGAATTACTGTTGGACAGGCCAGGAATGAAGCCAATATTACATCCGAGATGTTAGGTTGCCTTTGATTAGGATACATACCGTTATAGACGTATATAATATTCCCACCGAAAAGAATGCACCCACACGCCAGGAATGTTGTAAAATATTACATCCGAGATGTTAGGTTGCCTTAGGTTAGGATATATAACGCTATAAACGCATATTATGTTACTACCGAGACGTAAGGACCGACACGCCTGGAATGTTGTCAAATGTTACATCCGAGATGTTAGGTTGCCTTAGGTTAGCATATATAACGTTAGAGACGCATATAATGTTCCTACCGAGAAGTAGGGTCCGAGACGCCTGGAATGTTGCCAAATACTACATCCGAGATGTTAGGTTGCCTTAGGTTAGGATATATAACGCTATAGACGCATATTATGTTACCACCGAGACGTAAGGACCGACACGCCTGGAATGTTGCCAAATGTTACATCCGAGGTGTTGGGTTGCCTTAGGTTAGGATATATAACGTTATAGACGTGTATACTGTTCCCACCGAGAAGTAGGGTTCGACAGGCCAGGAATGTTGTCAAATATTGCATGCGAGATGTTAGGTTGCCTTAGGTTAGGATATATAACGTTATAGACGTATATACTGTTCCCACCGATAAGTAGGGTCCGACACGCCAGGAATGTTGTCAAATGTTATATCCGAGATGTTAGGTGGCCTTAGGTTAGGATATATAACGTTATGGACGCATATAATGTTCCCACCGAGAAGTAGGTTCCGACACGCCAGGAATGTTGTCAAATATTACATCCGAGTTGTTACGTTGCCGTTATAGACGCATTAGTGTTACCACCGAGACCTGGGGACCGACACGCCAGGAATGTTGTCAAATGTTACATCCCAGATGTTAGGTTGCTTCAGGTTAGGATATATAACGTTATAGACGTATATACTGTTCCGTCGGAGAAGTAGGGTTCGACAGGCCAGGAATGTTGTCAAATATTACATACGAGATGTTAGGTGGCCTTATGTTAGCATATATAAGGTTATAGACGCATGTAATGTTACCACCGACACGTAGGAACCGACACGCCTGGAATGTTGTCAAATGTTACATCCGAGATGTTAGGTTGCCTTAGATTAGGATATACACCGTTATAGACGCATGTAATGTTACCACCGAGACGTAGGGACCGACGCGGCTGGAATGTTGTCAAATGTTACATCCGAGATGTTAGGCTGCCTTAGATTAGGATATGCACCGTTATAGACGTATATACTGTTCCCGCCGAGAAGTAGGGTTCGACAGGCCAGGAATGTTGTTAAATATTGCATCCGAGATGTTAGGTTGCCTTAGATTAGGATATACAACGTTATGGACGCATATAATGATCCCACCGAGAAGTAGGGTGCGACACGCCTGGAAGGTTGTAGAATATTCCATCCGAGATGTTAGGTTGCCTTAGGTTAGGATATATAACGTTATTGACGTATATACTTTTCCCTCCGAGAAGTAGGGTTCGACAGGCCAGGTATGTTGTCAAATATTGCATCCGAGATGTTAGGTTGCCTTAGATTAGGATATACAACGTTATAGACGCATATAATGTTCCCACCGAGAAGTAGGGTCCGACACGCCTGGAATGTTGTAGAATAATACATACGAGATGTCAGGTTGCCCTAGGTTAGGATATATAACGCTATAGACGTATATACTGTTCCCACCGAGAAGTAGGGTCCGACACGCCAGGAATGTTGTCAAATATTACATGCGAGATATTAGGTTGCCTTAGGTTAGGATATATAACGTTATATACGCATGTAATGTTACCACCGAGACGTAGGGACCGACATGCCTGGAATGTTGACAAATTTTGCATCCGAGATGTTAGGTTGCCTTAGATTAGGGTATATACCGTTATGGACGTATATACTGTTCCCTCCGAGAAGTAGGGTTCGACAGGCCAGGAATGTTGTCAAATATTGCATCCGAGATGTTAGGTTGCCTCATATTAGGATATATACCGTTATAGGTGCATGTAATGTTACCACCGAGACGTAGGGACCGACACGCCTGGAATGATGTCAAATGTTACATCCGAGGTGTCAGGTTGCCTTAGGTTAGGATATATGACGTTATAGACGTATATACTTTTCCCTCCGAGAAGTAGGGTTCGACAGGCGAGGAATGTTGTCAAATATTGCATCCGAGATGTTAGGTTGCCTTAGATTAGGATATATACCGTTATAGACGTATATACTGTTCCCTCCGAGAAGTAGGGTTCGACAGGCCAGGAATGTTGTTAAATATTGCATCCGAGATGTAAGGTTGCCTTAGATTAGGATATACAACGTTATAGACGCATATAATGTTCCCACCGAGAAGTGGGGTCCTACACGCCTGGAATGTTGTCAAATGTTACATCCGAGATGTTAGGTTGCCTTAGGTTAGGATATATGACGTTATAGACGTATATACTGTTCCCTCCGAGAAGTAGGGTTCGACAGGCCAGGAATGTTGTCAAATATTGCATCCGAGATGTTAAGTTGCCTTAGGTTAGGATATATAACGTTATAGACGTATGTAATGTTACCACCGAGACGTAGGGACCGACACGCCTGGAATGTTGTAAAATGTTACATCCGAGATGTTAGGTTGCCTCAGGTTAGGATATATAACGTTATAGACGTATATACTGTTCCCTTAGAGAAGTAGGGTTCGACAGGCCAGGTATGTTGTCAAATATTGCATCCGAGATGTTAGGTTGCCTTAGATTAGGATATACAACGTTATATACGCATATAATGTTCCCACCGAGAAGTAGGGTCCGACACGCCTGGAATGTTGTAGAATAATACATACGAGATGTCAGGTTGCCCTAGGTTAGGATATATAACGCTATAGACGTATATACTGTTCCCACCGAGAAGTAGGGTCCGACACGCCAGGAATGTTGTCAAATATTACATGCGAGATGTTAGGTTGGCTTAGGTTAGGATATATAACGTTATATACGCATGTAATGTTACCACCGAGACGTAGGGACCGACATGCCTGGAATGTTGACAAATTTTGCATCCGAGATGTTAGGCTGCCTTAGATTAGGGTATATACCGTTATGGACGTATATACTGTTCCCTCCGAGAAGTAGGGTTCGACAGGCCGGGAATGTTGTCAAATATTGCATCCGAGATGTTAGGTTGCCTTAGGTTAGGATATATACCGTTATAGACGCATGTAATGTTACCACTGAGACTTAGGGCCGACTCGCCTGGAATGTTGTCAAATGTTACATCCGAGATGTTAGGTTGCCTTAGGTTAGGATATATATCGTTATAGACGTATATACTGTTCCCTCCGAGAAGTAGGGTTCGACAGGCCAGGAATGTTGTTAAATATTGCATCCGAGATGTTAGGTTGCCTTAGATTAGGATATACAAAGTTATAGACGCATATAATGTTCCCACCGAGAAGTAGGGATCGACACGCCAGGAATGTTGTTAAATGTTACATCCGAGATGTTAGGTTGCCTTAGGTCAGGATATATTACGTTATAGACGCATGTAATGTTACCACCGAGACGTAGGGACCGACATGAATGGAATGTTGTCAAATGTTACATCCGAGATGTTAGGTTGCCTTAGGTTAGGATATATGACGTTACAGACGTATATACTGTTCCCTCCGAGAAGTAGGGTTCGACAGGCCAGGAATGTTGTCAAATATTGCATCCGAGATGTTAGGTTGCCTTAGGTTAGGATATATACCGTTATGGATGTATATACTGTTCCCTCCGAGAAGTAGGGTTCGACAGGCCAGGAATGTTGTCAAATTTTGCATCCGAGATGCTAGGTTGCCTTAGATTACGATATCGACCGTTATAGACGCATATAATATTCCCACCGAAAAGTATGCACCCACACGCCAGGAATATTGTAAAATATTACCTCTGAGATAATAGGTTGCCTTAGATTAGGATATACAACGTTATAGACTCATATAATGTTCCCACCGAGAAGTGGGGTCCTACACGCCTGGAATGATGTAGAATATTACATCCGAGATGTCAGGTTGCCTTAGGTTAGGATATATAACGTTATAGACGTATATACTGTTCCCTCCGAGAAGTAGGGTTCGAAAGGCTAGGAATGTTGTCAAATATTGCATCCGAGATGTTAGGTTGCCTTAGATTAGGATATATAACGTTATAGACGCATATAATGTTATCACCGAGACGTAGGGACCGACATGCCTGGAATGTTGTCGAATGTTACATCCGAGATGTTAGGTTGCCTTAGGTTAGGATATATGACGTTATAGACGTATATACTGTTCCCGCCGAGAAGTAGGGTTCGACAGGCCAGGAATGTTGTTAAATATTGCATCCGAGATGTTAGGTTGCCTTAGATTAGGATATACAACGTTATGGACGCATATAATGATCCCACCGAGAAGTAGGGTCCGACACGCCTGGAAGGTTATAGAATATTACATCCGAGATGTTAGGTTGCCTTAGGTTAGGATATATAACGTTATTGACGTATATACTTTTCACTCCGAGAAGTAGGGTTCGACAGGCCAGGTATGTTGTCAAATATTGCATCCGAGATGTTAGGTTGCCTTAGATTAGGATATACAACGTTATAGACGCATATAATGTTCCCACCGAGAAGTAGGGTCCGACACGCCTGGAATGTTGTAGAATAATACATACGAGATGTCAGTTTGCCCTAGGTTAGGATATATAACGCTATAGACGTATATACTGTTCCCACCGAGAAGTAGGGTCCGACACGCCAGGAATGTTGTCAAATATTACATGCGAGATGTTAGGTTGCCTTAGGTTAGGATATATAACGTTATATACGCATGTAATGTTACCACCGAGACGTAGGGACCGACATGCCTGGAATGTTGACAAATTTTGCATCCGAGATGTTAGGTTGCCTTAGATTAGGGTATATACCGTTATGGACGTATATACTGTTCCCTCCGAGAAGTAGGGTTCGACAGGCCAGGAATGTTGTCAAATATTGCATCCGAGATGTTAGGTTGCCTTATATTAGGATATATACCGTTATAGGCGCATGTAATGTTACCACCGAGACGTAGGGACCGACACGCCTGGAATGATGTCAAATGTTACATCCGAGGTGTCAGGTTGCCTTAGGTTAGGATATTTGACGTTATAGACGTATATACTGTTCCCTCCGAGAAGTAGGGTTCGACAGGCCAGGAATGTTGTCAAATATTGCATCCGAGATGTTAGGTTGCCTTAGATTAGGATATATACCGTTATAGACGTATATACTGTTCCCTCCGAGAAGTAGGGTTCGACAGGCCAGGAATGTTGTTAAATATTGCATCCGAGATGTAAGGTTGCCTTAGATTAGGATATACATCGTTATAGACGCATATAATGTTCCCACCGAGAAGTGGGGTCCTACACGCCTGGAATGTTGTCAAATGTTACATCCGAGATGTTAGGTTGCCTTAGGTTAGGATATATGACGTTATAGACGTATATACTGTTCCCTCCGTGAAGTAGGGTTCGACAGGCCAGGAATGTTGTCAAATATTGCATCCGAGATGTTAAGTTGCCTTAGGTTAGGATATATAACGTTATAGACGCATGTAATGTTACCACCGAGACGTAGGGACCGACACGCCTGGAATGTTGTAAAATGTTACATCCGAGATGTTAGGTTGCCTCAGGTTAGGATATATAACGTTATAGACGTATATACTGTTCCCTCCGAGAAGTAGGGTTCGACAGGCCAGGTATGTTGTCAAATATTGCATCCGAGATGTTAGGTTGCCTTAGATTAGGATATACAACGTTATATACGCATATAATGTTCCCACCGAGAAGTAGGGTCCGACACGCCTGGAATGTTGTAGAATAATACATACGAGATGTCAGGTTGCCCTAGGTTAGGATATATAACGCTATAGACGTATATACTGTTCCCACCGAGAAGTAGGGTCCGACACGCCAGGAATGTCGTCAAATATTACATGCGAGATGTTAGGTTGCCTTAGGTTAGGATATATAACGTTATATACGCATGTAATGTTACCACCGAGACGTAGGGACCGACATGCCTGGAATGTTGACAAATTTTGCATCCGAGATGTTAGGCTGCCTTAGATTAGGGTATATACCGTTATGGACGTATATACTGTTCCCTCCGAGAAGTAGGGTTCGACAGGCCAGGAATGTTGTCAAATATTGCATCCGAGATGTTAGGTTGCCTTAGGTTAGGATATATACCGTTATAGACGCATGTAATGTTACCACTGAGACTTAGGGCCGACTCGCCTGGAATGTTGTCAAATGTTACATCCGAGATGTTAGGTTGCCTTAGGTTAGGATATATATCGTTATAGACGTATATACTGTTCCCTCCGAGAAGTAGGGTTCGACAGGCCAGGAATGTTGTTAAATATTGCATCCGAGATGTTAGGTTGCCTTAGATTAGGATATACAAAGTTATAGACGCATATAATGTTCCCACCGAGAAGTAGGGATCGACACGCCAGGAATGTTGTTAAATGTTACATCCGAGATGTTAGGTTGCCTTAGGTCAGGATATATTACGTTATAGACGCATGTAATGTTACCACCGAGACGTAGGGACCGACATGAATGGAATGTTGTCAAATGTTACATCCGAGATGTTAGGTTGCCTTAGGTTAGGATATATGACGTTACAGACGTATATACTGTTCCCTCCGAGAAGTAGGGTTCGACAGGCCAGGAATGTTGTCAAATATTGCATCCGAGATGTTAGGTTGCCTTAGGTTAGGATATATACCGTTATGGATGTATATACTGTTCCCTCCGAGAAGTAGGGTTCGACAGGCCAGGAATGTTGTCAAATTTTGCATCCGAGATGCTAGGTTGCCTTAGATTACGATATCGACCGTTATAGACGCATATAATATTCCCACCGAAAAGTATGCACCCACACGCCAGGAATATTGTAAAATATTACCTCTGAGATAATAGGTTGCCTTAGATTAGGATATACAACGTTATAGACTCATATAATGTTCCCACCGAGAAGTGGGGTCCTACACGCCTGGAATGATGTAGAATATTACATCCGAGATGTCAGGTTGCCTTAGGTTAGGATATATAACGTTATAGACGTATATACTGTTCCCTCCGAGAAGTAGGGTTCGAAAGGCTAGGAATGTTGTCAAATATTGCATCCGAGATGTTAGGTTGCCTTAGATTAGGATATATAACGTTATAGACGCATATAATGTTATCACCGAGACGTAGGGACCGACATGCCTGGAATGTTGTCGAATGTTACATCCGAGATGTTAGGTTGCCTTAGGTTAGGATATATGACGTTATAGACGTATATACTGTTCCCGCCGAGAAGTAGGGTTCGACAGGCCAGGAATGTTGTCAAATATTGCATCCGAGATGTTAGGTTGCCTTAGATTAGGATATATACCGTTATAGACGTATATACTGTTCCCTCCGAGAAGTAGGGTTCGACAGGCCAGGAATGTTGTTAAATATTGCATCCGAGATGTAAGGTTGCCTTAGATTAGGATATACAACGTTATAGACGCATATAATGTTCCCACCGAGAAGTGGGGTCCTACACGCCTGGAATGTTGTCAAATGTTACATCCGAGATGTTAGGTTGCCTTAGGTTAGGATATATGACGTTATAGACGTATATACTGTTCCCTCCGAGAAGTAGGGTTCGACAGGCCAGGAATGTTGTCAAATATTGCATCCGAGATGTTAAGTTGCCTTAGGTTAGGATATATAACGTTATAGACGTATGTAATGTTACCACCGAGACGTAGGGACCGACACGCCTGGAATGTTGTAAAATGTTACATCCGAGATGTTAGGTTGCCTCAGGTTAGGATATATAACGTTATAGACGTATATACTGTTCCCTTAGAGAAGTAGGGTTCGACAGGCCAGGTATGTTGTCAAATATTGCATCCGAGATGTTAGGTTGCCTTAGATTAGGATATACAACGTTATATACGCATATAATGTTCCCACCGAGAAGTAGGGTCCGACACGCCTGGAATGTTGTAGAATAATACATACGAGATGTCAGGTTGCCCTAGGTTAGGATATATAACGCTATAGACGTATATACTGTTCCCACCGAGAAGTAGGGTCCGACACGCCAGGAATGTTGTCAAATATTACATGCGAGATGTTAGGTTGGCTTAGGTTAGGATATATAACGTTATATACGCATGTAATGTTACCACCGAGACGTAGGGACCGACATGCCTGGAATGTTGACAAATTTTGCATCCGAGATGTTAGGCTGCCTTAGATTAGGGTATATACCGTTATGGACGTATATACTGTTCCCTCCGAGAAGTAGGGTTCGACAGGCCAGGAATGTTGTCAAATATTGCATCCGAGATGTTAGGTTGCCTTAGGTTAGGATATATACCGTTATAGACGCATGTAATGTTACCACTGAGACTTAGGGCCGACTCGCCTGGAATGTTGTCAAATGTTACATCCGAGATGTTAGGTTGCCTTAGGTTAGGATATATATCGTTATAGACGTATATACTGTTCCCTCCGAGAAGTAGGGTTCGACAGGCCAGGAATGTTGTTAAATATTGCATCCGAGATGTTAGGTTGCCTTAGATTAGGATATACAAAGTTATAGACGCATATAATGTTCCCACCGAGAAGTAGGGATCGACACGCCAGGAATGTTGTTAAATGTTACATCCGAGATGTTAGGTTGCCTTAGGTCAGGATATATTACGTTATAGACGCATGTAATGTTACCACCGAGACGTAGGGACCGACATGAATGGAATGTTGTCAAATGTTACATCCGAGATGTTAGGTTGCCTTAGGTTAGGATATATGACGTTACAGACGTATATACTGTTCCCTCCGAGAAGTAGGGTTCGACAGGCCAGGAATGTTGTCAAATATTGCATCCGAGATGTTAGGTTGCCTTAGGTTAGGATATATACCGTTATGGATGTATATACTGTTCCCTCCGAGAAGTAGGGTTCGACAGGCCAGGAATGTTGTCAAATTTTGCATCCGAGATGCTAGGTTGCCTTAGATTACGATATCGACCGTTATAGACGCATATAATATTCCCACCGAAAAGTATGCACCCACACGCCAGGAATATTGTAAAATATTACCTCTGAGATAATAGGTTGCCTTAGATTAGGATATACAACGTTATAGACTCATATAATGTTCCCACCGAGAAGTGGGGTCCTACACGCCTGGAATGATGTAGAATATTACATCCGAGATGTCAGGTTGCCTTAGGTTAGGATATATAACGTTATAGACGTATATACTGTTCCCTCCGAGAAGTAGGGTTCGAAAGGCTAGGAATGTTGTCAAATATTGCATCCGAGATGTTAGGTTGCCTTAGATTAGGATATATAACGTTATAGACGCATATAATGTTATCACCGAGACGTAGGGACCGACATGCCTGGAATGTTGTCGAATGTTACATCCGAGATGTTAGGTTGCCTTAGGTTAGGATATATGACGTTATAGACGTATATACTGTTCCCGCCGAGAAGTAGGGTTCGACAGGCCAGGAATGTTGTTAAATATTGCATCCGAGATGTTAGGTTGCCTTAGATTAGGATATACAACGTTATGGACGCATATAATGATCCCACCGAGAAGTAGGGTCCGACACGCCTGGAAGGTTATAGAATATTACATCCGAGATGTTAGGTTGCCTTAGGTTAGGATATATAACGTTATTGACGTATATACTTTTCACTCCGAGAAGTAGGGTTCGACAGGCCAGGTATGTTGTCAAATATTGCATCCGAGATGTTAGGTTGCCTTAGATTAGGATATACAACGTTATAGACGCATATAATGTTCCCACCGAGAAGTAGGGTCCGACACGCCTGGAATGTTGTAGAATAATACATACGAGATGTCAGTTTGCCCTAGGTTAGGATATATAACGCTATAGACGTATATACTGTTCCCACCGAGAAGTAGGGTCCGACACGCCAGGAATGTTGTCAAATATTACATGCGAGATGTTAGGTTGCCTTAGGTTAGGATATATAACGTTATATACGCATGTAATGTTACCACCGAGACGTAGGGACCGACATGCCTGGAATGTTGACAAATTTTGCATCCGAGATGTTAGGTTGCCTTAGATTAGGGTATATACCGTTATGGACGTATATACTGTTCCCTCCGAGAAGTAGGGTTCGACAGGCCAGGAATGTTGTCAAATATTGCATCCGAGATGTTAGGTTGCCTTATATTAGGATATATACCGTTATAGGCGCATGTAATGTTACCACCGAGACGTAGGGACCGACACGCCTGGAATGATGTCAAATGTTACATCCGAGGTGTCAGGTTGCCTTAGGTTAGGATATTTGACGTTATAGACGTATATACTGTTCCCTCCGAGAAGTAGGGTTCGACAGGCCAGGAATGTTGTCAAATATTGCATCCGAGATGTTAGGTTGCCTTAGATTAGGATATATACCGTTATAGACGTATATACTGTTCCCTCCGAGAAGTAGGGTTCGACAGGCCAGGAATGTTGTTAAATATTGCATCCGAGATGTAAGGTTGCCTTAGATTAGGATATACATCGTTATAGACGCATATAATGTTCCCACCGAGAAGTGGGGTCCTACACGCCTGGAATGTTGTCAAATGTTACATCCGAGATGTTAGGTTGCCTTAGGTTAGGATATATGACGTTATAGACGTATATACTGTTCCCTCCGTGAAGTAGGGTTCGACAGGCCAGGAATGTTGTCAAATATTGCATCCGAGATGTTAAGTTGCCTTAGGTTAGGATATATAACGTTATAGACGCATGTAATGTTACCACCGAGACGTAGGGACCGACACGCCTGGAATGTTGTAAAATGTTACATCCGAGATGTTAGGTTGCCTCAGGTTAGGATATATAACGTTATAGACGTATATACTGTTCCCTCCGAGAAGTAGGGTTCGACAGGCCAGGTATGTTGTCAAATATTGCATCCGAGATGTTAGGTTGCCTTAGATTAGGATATACAACGTTATATACGCATATAATGTTCCCACCGAGAAGTAGGGTCCGACACGCCTGGAATGTTGTAGAATAATACATACGAGATGTCAGGTTGCCCTAGGTTAGGATATATAACGCTATAGACGTATATACTGTTCCCACCGAGAAGTAGGGTCCGACACGCCAGGAATGTCGTCAAATATTACATGCGAGATGTTAGGTTGCCTTAGGTTAGGATATATAACGTTATATACGCATGTAATGTTACCACCGAGACGTAGGGACCGACATGCCTGGAATGTTGACAAATTTTGCATCCGAGATGTTAGGCTGCCTTAGATTAGGGTATATACCGTTATGGACGTATATACTGTTCCCTCCGAGAAGTAGGGTTCGACAGGCCAGGAATGTTGTCAAATATTGCATCCGAGATGTTAGGTTGCCTTAGGTTAGGATATATACCGTTATAGACGCATGTAATGTTACCACTGAGACTTAGGGCCGACTCGCCTGGAATGTTGTCAAATGTTACATCCGAGATGTTAGGTTGCCTTAGGTTAGGATATATATCGTTATAGACGTATATACTGTTCCCTCCGAGAAGTAGGGTTCGACAGGCCAGGAATGTTGTTAAATATTGCATCCGAGATGTTAGGTTGCCTTAGATTAGGATATACAAAGTTATAGACGCATATAATGTTCCCACCGAGAAGTAGGGATCGACACGCCAGGAATGTTGTTAAATGTTACATCCGAGATGTTAGGTTGCCTTAGGTCAGGATATATTACGTTATAGACGCATGTAATGTTACCACCGAGACGTAGGGACCGACATGAATGGAATGTTGTCAAATGTTACATCCGAGATGTTAGGTTGCCTTAGGTTAGGATATATGACGTTACAGACGTATATACTGTTCCCTCCGAGAAGTAGGGTTCGACAGGCCAGGAATGTTGTCAAATATTGCATCCGAGATGTTAGGTTGCCTTAGGTTAGGATATATACCGTTATGGATGTATATACTGTTCCCTCCGAGAAGTAGGGTTCGACAGGCCAGGAATGTTGTCAAATTTTGCATCCGAGATGCTAGGTTGCCTTAGATTACGATATCGACCGTTATAGACGCATATAATATTCCCACCGAAAAGTATGCACCCACACGCCAGGAATATTGTAAAATATTACCTCTGAGATAATAGGTTGCCTTAGATTAGGATATACAACGTTATAGACTCATATAATGTTCCCACCGAGAAGTGGGGTCCTACACGCCTGGAATGATGTAGAATATTACATCCGAGATGTCAGGTTGCCTTAGGTTAGGATATATAACGTTATAGACGTATATACTGTTCCCTCCGAGAAGTAGGGTTCGAAAGGCTAGGAATGTTGTCAAATATTGCATCCGAGATGTTAGGTTGCCTTAGATTAGGATATATAACGTTATAGACGCATATAATGTTATCACCGAGACGTAGGGACCGACATGCCTGGAATGTTGTCGAATGTTACATCCGAGATGTTAGGTTGCCTTAGGTTAGGATATATGACGTTATAGACGTATATACTGTTCCCGCCGAGAAGTAGGGTTCGACAGGCCAGGAATGTTGTTAAATATTGCATCCGAGATGTTAGGTTGCCTTAGATTAGGATATACAACGTTATGGACGCATATAATGATCCCACCGAGAAGTAGGGTCCGACACGCCTGGAAGGTTGTAGAATATTACATCCGAGATGTTAGGTTGCCTTAGGTTAGGATATATAACGTTATTGACGTATATACTTTTCACTCCGAGAAGTAGGGTTCGACAGGCCAGGTATGTTGTCAAATATTGCATCCGAGATGTTAGGTTGCCTTAGATTAGGATATACAACGTTATAGACGCATATAATGTTCCCACCGAGAAGTAGGGTCCGACACGCCTGGAATGTTGTAGAATAATACATACGAGATGTCAGGTTGCCCTAGGTTAGGATATATAACGCTATAGACGTATATACTGTTCCCACCGAGAAGTAGGGTCCGACACGCCAGGAATGTTGTCAAATATTACATGCGAGATGTTAGGTTGCCTTAGGTTAGGATATATAACGTTATATACGCATGTAATGTTACCACCGAGACGTAGGGACCGACATGCCTGGAATGTTGACAAATTTTGCATCCGAGATGTTAGGTTGCCTTAGATTAGGGTATATACCGTTATGGACGTATATACTGTTCCCTCCGAGAAGTAGGGTTCGACAGGCCAGGAATGTTGTCAAATATTGCATCCGAGATGTTAGGTTGCCTTATATTAGGATATATACCGTTATAGGCGCATGTAATGTTACCACCGAGACGTAGGGACCGACACGCCTGGAATGATGTCAAATGTTACATCCGAGGTGTCAGGTTGCCTTAGGTTAGGATATTTGACGTTATAGACGTATATACTGTTCCCTCCGAGAAGTAGGGTTCGACAGGCCAGGAATGTTGTCAAATATTGCATCCGAGATGTTAGGTTGCCTTAGATTAGGATATATACCGTTATAGACGTATATACTGTTCCCTCCGAGAAGTAGGGTTCGACAGGCCAGGAATGTTGTTAAATATTGCATCCGAGATGTAAGGTTGCCTTAGATTAGGATATACAACGTTATAGACGCATATAATGTTCCCACCGAGAAGTGGGGTCCTACACGCCTGGAATGTTGTCAAATGTTACATCCGAGATGTTAGGTTGCCTTAGGTTAGCATGTATGACGTTATAGACGTATATACTGTTCCCTCCGAGAAGTAGGGTTCGACAGGCCAGGAATGTTGTCAAATATTGCATCCGAGATGTTAAGTTGCCTTAGGTTAGGATATATAACGTTATAGACGCATGTAATGTTACCACCGAGACGTAGGGACCGACACGCCTGGAATGTTGTAAAATGTTACATCCGAGATGTTAGGTTGCCTCAGGTTAGGATATATAACGTTATAGACGTATATACTGTTCCCTCCGAGAAGTAGGGTTCGACAGGCCAGGTATGTTGTCAAATATTGCATCCGAGATGTTAGGTTGACTTAGATTAGGATATACAACGTTATATACGCATATAGTGTTCCCACCGAGAAGTAGGGTCCGACACGCCTGGAATGTTGTAGAATAATACATACGAGATGTCAGGTTGCCCTAGGTTAGGATATATAACGCTATAGACGTATATACTGTTCCCACCGAGAAGTAGGGTCCGACACGCCAGGAATGTTGTCAAATATTACATGCGAGATGGTAGGTTGCCTTAGGTTAGGATATATGACGTTATAGACGTATATAATATTCCCACCGAAAAGTATGCACCCACACGCCAGGAATATTGTAAAATATTACCTCTGAGATAATAGGTTGCCTTAGATTAGGATATATAACGTTATAGACGCATATAATGTTATCACCGAGACGTAGGGACCGACATGCCCGGAATGTTGTCAAATGTTACATCCGAGATGGTAGGTTGCCTTAGGTTAGGATATATGACGTTATAGACGTATATACTGTTCCCTCCGAGAAGTAGGGTTCGACAGGCCAGGAATGTTGTCAAATATTGCATCCGAGATGTTAGGTTGCCTTATACTAGGATATATACCGTTATAGGCGCATGTGATGTTACCACCGAGACGTAGGGACCGACACGCCTGGAATGATGTCAAATGTTACATCCGAGATGTTAGGTTGCCTTAGGTTAGGATATATAACGTTATAGACGCATGTAATGTTACCACCGAGACGTAGGGACCGACACGCCTGGAATGTTGTCAAATGTTACATCCGAGGTGTTAGGTTGCCTCAGGTTAGGATATATAACGTTATAGAAGTATATACTGTTCCCTCCGTGAAGTAGGGTTCGACAGGCCAGGAATGTTGTCAAATTTTGCATCCGAGATGTTAGGTTGCCTTAGATTAGGATATACAACGTTATAGACTCATATAATGTTCCCACCGAGAAGTAGGGTCCGACACGCCTGGAATAATGTAGGATATTACATCCGAGATGTCAGGTTGCCTTAGGTTAGGATATATGACGTTATAGACGTATATACTGTTCCCTCCGAGAAGTAGGGTCCGACACGCCAGGAATGTTGTCAAGTACTACATCCGAGTTTTTACGTTGCCGTTATAGACGCATTAATGTTACCACCGAGACGTAGGGACCGACACGCCAGGAAGGATGTCAAATATTGCATCCGAGATGTTAGGTTGCCTTAGGTTAGGATATATAACGTTATAGACGCATGTAATGTTACCATCGAGACGTAGGGACCGACACGCCTGGAAGGTTGTCAAATGTTACATCCGAGAGGTTAGGTTGCCTCAGGTTAGGATATATAACGTTATAGAAGTATATACTGTTCCCTCCGAGAAGTAGGGTTCGACAGGCCAGGAATGTTGTCAAATATTGCATCCGAGATGTTAGGTTGCCTTAGGTTAGGATATATACCGTTATGGATGTATATACTGTTCCCTCCGAGAAGTAGGGTTCGACAGGCCAGGAATGTTGTCAAATTTTGCATCCGAGATGCTAGGTTGCCTTAGATTACGATATCGACCGTTATAGACGCATATAATATTCCCACCGAAAAGTATGCACCCACACGCCAGGAATATTGTAAAATATTACCTCTGAGATAATAGGTTGCCTTAGATTAGGATATATAACGTTATAGACGCATATAATGTTATCACCGAGACGTAGGGACCGACATGCCTGGAATGTTGTCGAATGTTACATCCGAGATGTTAGGTTGCCTTAGGTTAGGATATATGACGTTATAGACGTATATACTGTTCCCGCCGAGAAGTAGGGTTCGACAGGCCAGGAATGTTGTTAAATATTGCATCCGAGATGTTAGGTTGCCTTAGATTAGGATATACAACGTTATGGACGCATATAATGATCCCACCGAGAAGTAGGGTCCGACACGCCTGGAAGGTTGTAGAATATTACATCCGAGATGTTAGGTTGCCTTAGGTTAGGATATATAACGTTATTGACGTATATACTTTTCCCTCCGAGAAGTAGGGTTCGACAGGCCAGGTATGTTGTCAAATATTGCATCCGAGATGTTAGGTTGCCTTAGATTAGGATATACAACGTTATAGACGCATATAATGTTCCCACCGAGAAGTAGGGTCCGACACGCCTGGAATGTTGTAGAATAATACATACGAGATGTCAGGTTGCCCTAGGTTAGGATATATAACGCTATAGACGTATATACTGTTCCCACCGAGAAGTAGTTTCCGACACGCCAGGAATGTTGTCAAATATTACATGCGAGATGTTAGGTTGCCTTAGGTTAGGATATATAACGTTATATACGCATGTGATGTTACCACCGAGACGTAGGGACCGACATGCCTGGAATGTTGACAAATTTTGCACCCGAGATGTTAGGTTGCCTTAGATTAGGGTATATACCGTTATGGACGTATATACTGTTCCCTCCGAGAAGTAGGGTTCGACAGGCCAGGAATGTTGTCAAATTTTGCATCCGAGATGCTAGGTTGCCTTAGATTACGATATCGACCGTTATAGACGCATATAATATTCCCACCGAAAAGTATGCACCCACACGCCAGGAATATTGTAAAATATTACCTCTGAGATAATAGGTTGCCTTAGATTAGGATATATAACGTTATAGACGCATATAATGTTATCACCGAGACGTAGGGACCGACATGCCCGGAATGTTGTCAAATGTTACATCCGAGATGGTAGGTTGCCTTAGGTTAGGATATATGACGTTATAGACGTATATACTGTTCCCTCCGAGAAGTAGGGTTCGACAGGCCAGGAATGTTGTCAAATATTGCATCCGAGATGTTAGGTTGCCTTATACTAGGATATATACCGTTATAGGCGCATGTGATATTACCACCGAGACGTAGGGACCGACACGCCTGGAATGATGTCAAATGTTACATCCGAGATGTTAGGTTGCCTTAGGTTAGGATATATAACGTTATAGACGCATGTAATGTTACCACCGAGACGTATTGACCGACACGCCTGGAATGTTGTCAAATGTTACATCCGAGATGTTAGGTTGCCTCAGGTTAGGATATATAACGTTATAGAAGTATATACTGTTCCCTCCGTGAAGTAGGGTTCGACAGGCCAGGAATGTTGTCAAATTTTGCATCCGAGATGTTAGGTTGCCTTAGATTAGGATATACAACGTTATAGACTCATATAATGTTCCCACCGAGAAGTAGGGTCCGACACGCCTGGAATAATGTAGGATATTACATCCGAGATGTCAGGTTGCCTTAGGTTAGGATATATGACGTTATAGACGTATATACTGTTCCCTCCGAGAAGTAGGGTTCGACAGGCCGGGAATGTTGTCAAATATTGCATCCGAGATGTTAGGTTGCCTTAGATTAGGATATATACCGTTATAGACGTATATACTGTTCCCTCCGAGAAGTAGGGTTCGACAGGCCAGGAATGTTGTTAAATATTGCATCCGAGATGTAAGGTTGCCTTAGATTAGGATATACAACGTTATAGACGCATATAATGTTCCCACCGAGAAGTGGGGTCCTACACGCCTGGAGTGTTGTCAAATGTTACATCCGAGATGTTAGGTTGCCTTAGGTTAGGATATATGACGTTTTAGACGTATATACTGTTCCCTCCGAGAAGTACGGTTCGACAGGCCAGGAATGTTGTCAAATATTGCATCCGAGATGTTAGGTTGCCTTATATTAGGATATATACCGTTATAGACGCATGTAATGTTACCACCGAGACGTAGGGACCGACACGCCTGGAATGTTGTCAAATGTTACATCCGAGATGTTAGGTTGCCTTAGGTTAGGATATATAACGTTATAGACGCATGTAATGTTACCACCGAGACGTAGGGACCGACACGCCTGGAATGTTGTCAAATGTTACATCCGAGATGTTAGGTTGCCTTATATTAGGATATATACCGTTATAGACGCATGTAATGTTACCACCGAGACGTAGGGACCGACACGACTGGAATGTTGCCAAATATTACATCCGAGATGTTAGGTGGCCTCAGGTTAGGATATATAACGTTATAGACGTATATACTTTTCCCACCGAGATGTAGGGTCCGACACACCAGGAATGTTGTCAAATGTTACATCCGAGATGTTAGGTTGCCTTGGGTTATGATATATAACGTTATATACGCATGTAATGTTACCACCGAGACGCAGGGACCGACATGCCTGGAATGTTGACAAATTTTGCATCCGAGATGTTAGGTTGCCTTGGGTTAGGATATATAACATTATAGACGTATATACTGGTCCCTCCGAGAAGTAGGGTTCGACAGGCCTGGAATGTTGTCAAATATTGCATCCGAGATGTTAGGTTGCCTTAGATTAGGATATATACCGTTATAGACGTATATACTCTTCCCTCCGAGAAGTAGGGATCGACAGGGAAGGAATGTTGTCAAATATTGCATCCGAGATGTTAGATTGCCTTAGATTACGATATCGACCGTTATAGACGCATATAATATTCCCACCGAAAAGTATGCACCCACACGCCAGGAATATTGTAAAATAATACCTCTGAGATAATAGGTTGCCTTAGATTAGGATATACAACGTTATAGACTCATATAATGTTCCCACCGAGAAGTGGGGTCCTACACGCCTGGAATGATGTAGAATATTACATCCGAGACGTCAGGTTGCCTTAGGTTAGGATATATAACGTTATAGACGTATATACTGTTCCCTCCGAGAAGTAGGGTTCGAAAGGCTAGGAATGTTGTCAACTATTGCATCCGAGATGTTAGGTTGCCTTAGATTAGGATATGTAACGTGATCGACGCATATAATGTTATCAGCGAGACGTAGGGACCGACATGCCTGGAATGTTGTCAAATGTTACATCCCAGACGTTAGGTTGCCTTACATTAGGATATATACCGTTTTGGACGTATATACTGTTCCCTCCGAGAAGAAGGGTTCGACAGGCCAGGAATGTTGTCAAATATTGCATCCGAGATGTTAGGTTGCCTTAGATTAGGATATACACCGTTATAGACGTATATACTGTTCCCTCCGAGAAGTAGGGTTCGACAGGCCAGGAATGTTGTTAAATATTGCATCCGAGATGTTAGGTTGCCTTAGATTAGGATATACAAAGTTATAGACGCATATAATGTTCCCACCGAGAAGTAGGGATCGACACGCCAGGAATGTTGTTAAATGTTACATCCGAGATGTTAGGTTGCCTTAGGTCAGGATATATAACGTTATAGACGCATGTAATGTTACCACCGAGACGTAGGGACCGACATGAATGGAATGTTGTCAAATGTTACATCCGAGATGTTAGGTTGCCTTAGGTTAGGATATATGACGTTACAGACGTATATACTGTTCCCTCCGAGAAGTAGGGTTCGACAGGCCAGGAATGTTGTCAAATATTGCATTCGAGATGTTAGGTTGCCTTAGATTAGGATATATACCGTTATAGACGTATATACTGTTCCCTTCGAGAAGTAGGGTTCGACAGGCCAGGAATGTTGTTAAATATTGCATCCGAGATGTTAGGTTGCCTTAGATTAGGATATACAACGTTATAGACGCATATAATGTTCCCACGGAGAAGTAGGGTCCGACACGCCTGGAATAATGTAGAATATTACATCCGAGATGTCAGGTTGCCTTAGGTTAGGATATATACCGTTATAGACGTATATACTGGTCCCTCCGAGAAGTAGGGTTCGACAGGCCAGGTATGTTGTCAAATATTGCATCCGAGATGTTAGGTTGCCTTAGGTTAGGATATACAATGTTATAGACGCATATAATGTTCCCACCGAGAAGTAGGGTCCGACACGCCTGGAATGTTGTAGAATAATACATACGAGATGTCAGGTTGCCCTAGGTTAGGATATATAACGTTATAGACGTATATACTGTTCCCACCGGGAAGTAGGGTCCGACACGCCAGGAATGTTGTCAAATATTACATACGAGATGTTAGGTGGCCTTATGTTAGGATATATAACGTTGTAGACGCATGTAATGTTACCACCGAGACGTAGGGACCGACACGCCTGGAATGTTGTAAAATGTTACATCCGAGATGTTAGGTTGCCTTAGATTAGGATATATACCGTTATAGACGCATGTAATGTTACCACCGAGACGTAGGGACCGACACGCCTGGAATGTTGTCAAATGCTACATCCGAGATGTTAGGTTGCCTTAGATTAGGATATATGACGTTATAGACGCATGTAATGTTACCACCGAGACGTAGGGACCGACACGCCTGGAATGTTGTCAAATGTTACATCCGAGATGTTATGTTGCCTTAGGTTAGGATATATGACGTTACAGACGTATATACTGTTCCCTCCAAGAAGTAGGGTTCGACAGGCCAGGAATGTTGTCAAATATTGCATCCGAGATGTTAGGTTGCCTTAGATTAGGATATACACCGTTATAGACGTATATACTGTTCCCTCCGAGAAGTACGGTTCGACAGGCCAGGAATGTTGTCAAATATTGCATCCGAGATGTTAGGTTGCCTTAGATTAGGATATACACCGTTATAGTCGTATATACTGTTCCCTCCGAGAAGTAGGGTCCGACACGCCAGGAATGTTGTCAAATATTACATACGAGATGTTAGGTGGCCTTATGTTAGGATATATACCGTTATAGACGTATATACTGTTCCCTCCGAGAAGTAGGGTTCCACAGGCCAGGAATGTTGTCAAATATTGCATCCGAGATGTTAGGTTGCCTTAGGTTAGGGTATATACCGTTATAGACATATATACTGTTCCCTCCGAGAAGTAGGGTTCGACAGGCCAGGAATGTTGTCAAATATTGCATCCGAGATGTTAGGTTGCCTTAGATTAGGATATACACCGTTATAGACGTATATACTGTTCCCTCCGAGAAGTAGGGTTCGACAGGCCAGGAATGTTGTTAAATGTTACATCCGAGATGTTAGGTTGCCTTAGGTCAGGATATATAACGTTATAGACGCATGTAATGTTACCACCGAGACGTAGGGACCGACATGAATGGAATGTTGTCAAATGTTACATCCGAGATGTTAGGTTGCCTTAGGTTAGGATATATGACGTTACAGACGTATATACTGTTCCCTCCGAGAAGTAGGGTTCGACAGGCCAGGAATGTTGTCAAATATTGCATTCGAGATGTTAGGTTGCCTTAGATTAGGATATATACCGTTATAGACGTATATACTGTTCCCTTCGAGAAGTAGGGTTCGACAGGCCAGGAATGTTGTTAAATATTGCATCCGAGATGTTAGGTTGCCTTAGATTAGGATATACAACGTTATAGACGCATATAATGTTCCCACGGAGAAGTAGGGTCCGACACGCCTGGAATAATGTAGAATATTACATCCGAGATGTCAGGTTGCCTTAGGTTAGGATATATACCGTTATAGACGTATATACTGGTCCCTCCGAGAAGTAGGGTTCGACAGGCCAGGTATGTTGTCAAATATTGCATCCGAGATGTTAGGTTGCCTTAGGTTAGGATATACAATGTTATAGACGCATATAATGTTCCCACCGAGAAGTAGGGTCCGACACGCCTGGAATGTTGTAGAATAATACATACGAGATGTCAGGTTGCCCTAGGTTAGGATATATAACGTTATAGACGTATATACTGTTCCCACCGGGAAGTAGGGTCCGACACGCCAGGAATGTTGTCAAATATTGCATACGAGATGTTAGGTGGCCTTATGTTAGGATATATAACGTTATAGACGCATGTAATGTTACCACCGAGACGTAGGGACCGACACGCCTGGAATGTTGTAAAATGTTACATCCGAGATGTTAGGTTGCCTTAGATTAGGATATATACCGTTATAGACGCATGTAATGTTACCACCGAGACGTAGGGACCGACACGCCTGGAATGTTGTCAAATGCTACATCCGAGATGTTAGGTTGCCTTAGATTAGGATATATGACGTTACAGACGTATATACTGTTCCCTCCAAGAAGTAGGGTTCGACAGGCCAGGAATGTTGTCAAATATTGCATCCGAGATGTTAGGTTGCCTTAGATTAGGATATACACCGTTATAGACGTATATACTGTTCCCTCCGAGAAGTACGGTTCGACAGGCCAGGAATGTTGTTAAATATTGCATCCGAGATGTTAGGTTGCCTTAGATTAGGATATACAAAGTTATAGACGCATATAATGTTCCCTTCGAGAAGTAGGGTTCGACAGGCCAGGAATGTTGTTAAATATTGCATCCGAGATGTTAGGTTGCCTTAGATTAGGATATACAAAGTTATAGACGCATATAATGTTCCCACGGAGAAGTAGGGTCCGACACGCCTGGAATAATGTAGAATATTACATCCGAGATGTCAGGTAGCCTTAGGTTAGGATATATAACGTTATAGACGTATATACTGTTCCCTCCGAGAAGTAGGGTTCGACAGGCCAGGAATGTTGTCAAATATTGCATCCGAGATGTTAGGTTGCCTTAGATTAGGATATATACCGTTATAGACGTATATACTGTTCCCTTCGAGAAGTAGGGTTCGACAGGCCAGGAATGTTGTTAAATATTGCATCCGAGATGTTAGGTTGCCTTAGATTAGGATATTCAAAGTTATAGACGCATATAATGTTCCCACCGAAAAGTAGGGTCCGACACGCCTGGAAGGTTGTAGAATATTACATCCGAGATATTAGGTTGCCTTAGGTTAGGATATATAACGTTATAGACGTATATACTGTTCCCTCCGAGAAGTAGGGTTCGAAAGGCTAGGAATGTTGTCAACTATTGCATCCGAGATGTTAGGTTGCCTTAGATTAGGATATGTAACGTTATAGACGCATATAATGTTATCACCGAGACGTAGGGACCGACATGCCTGGAATGTGGTCAGATGTTACATCCGAGATGTTAGGTTGCCTTACATTAGGATATATACCGTTATGGACGTATATACTGTTCCCTCCGAGAAGTAGGGTTCGACAGGCCAGGAATGTTGTCAAATATTGCATCCGAGATGTTAGGTTGCCTTAGATTAGGATATACAACGTTACAGACGCACATAATGTTCCCACCGATAAGTAGGGTCCGACACGCCTGGAATGTTGTAGAATAATATATCCGAGATGTCAGGTTGCCTTAGGTTAGGATATATAACGTTATAGACGCATGTAATGTTACCACCGAGACGTAGGGGCCGACACGCCTGGAATGTTGTCAAATGTACATCCGAGAAGTTAGGCTGCCTCAGGTTAGGATATATACCGTTATGGACGTATATACTGTTCCCTCCGAGAAGTAGGGTTCGACAGGCCAGGAATGTTGTCAAATATTGCATCCGAGATGTTAGGTTGCCTTAGGTTAGGATATATAACGTTATAGACGCATGTAATCTTACCACCGAGACGTAGGGACCGACATGCCTGGCATGTTGTCAAATATTGCATCCGAGATGTTAGGTTGCCTTAGATTGGGATATACAATGTTATAGACGCATGTAATGTTACCACCGAGACGTAGGGACCGACATGCCTGGAATGTTGTCAAATATTGCATCCGAGATGTTAGGTTGCCTTAGATTAGGATATACAACGTTATAGACGCACATAATGTTCCCACCGATAAGTAGGGTCCGACACGCCTGGAATGTTGTAGAATAATATATCCGATATGTCAGGTTGCCTTAGGTTAGGATATATAACGTTATAGATGTATATACTGTTCCCACCGAGAAGTAGGGTTCGACACGCCAGGTATGTTGCCAAATGTTACATCCGAGATGTTAGGTTGCCTTAGGTTAGGATATATGACGTTACGGACGTATATACTGTTCCCTCCGAGAAGTAGGGTTCGACAGGCCAGGAATGTTGTCAAATATTGCATCCGAGATGTTAGGTTGCCTTAGGTTAGGATATATAACGTTATAGACGCATGTAATGTTACCACCGAGACGTAGGGACCGACACGCTTGGAATGTTGTCAAATGTTACATCCGAGATGTTATGTTGCCTTAGGTTAGGATATATGACGTTACAGACGTATATACTGTTCCCTCCGAGAAGTACGGTTCGACAGGCCAGGAATGTTGTCAAATATTGCATCCGAGATATTAGGTTGCCTTAGATTAGGATATACACCGTTATAGACGTATATACTGTTCCCTCCGAGAAGTAGGGTTCGACAGGCCAGGAATGTTGTTAAATATTGCATCCGAGATTTTAGGTTGCCTTAGATTAGGATATACAAAGTTATAGACGCATATAATGTTCCCACCGAGAAGTAAGGACCGACACGCCAGGAATGTTGTTAAATGTTCGTTCCGAGATGTTAGGTTGCCTAAGGTCAGGATATATAACGTTATAGACGCATGTAATGTTACCACCGAGACGTAGGGACCGACATGCCTGGAATGTTGTCAAATATTGCATCCGAGAAGTTAGGTTGCCTTAGATTAGGATATACAACGTTATAGACGCACATAATGTTCCCACCGATAAGTAGCGTCCGACACGCCTGGAATGTTGTAGAATAATATATCCGAGATGTCAGGTTGCCTTAGGTTAGGATATATAACGTTATAGATGTATATACTGTTCCCACCGAGAAGTAGGGTTCGACACGCCAGGTATGTTGTCAAATGTTACATCCGAAATGTTAGGTTGCCTTAGGTTAGGATATATTACGTTACGGACGTATATACTGTTCCCTCCGACAAGTAGGGTTCGACAGGCCAGGAATGTTGTCAAATATTGCATCCGAGATGTTAGGTTGCCTTAGATTAGGATATATACCCTTATAGACGTATATACTGTTCCCTCCGAGAAGTAGGGTTCGACAGGCCAGGAATGTTGTCAAATATTGCATCCGAGATGTTAGGTTGCCTTAGATTAGGATATATACCGTTATCGACGTATATACTGTTCCCTCCGAGAACTAGGGTTCGACAGGCCAGGAATGTTGTCAAATATTACATCCGAGATGTTAGGTTGCCTTAGGTTAGGATATATACCGTTATAGACGTATATACTGTTCCCTCCGAGAAGTAGGGATCGACAGGCCAGGAATGTTGTCAAATATTGCATCCGAGATGTTAGGTTGCCTTAGGTTAGGATATATAACGTTATAGACGCATGTAATGTTACCACCGAGACGTAGGGGCCGACACGCCTGGAATGTTGTCAAATGTTACATCCGAGAAGTTAGGCTGCCTCAGGTTAGGATATATACCGTTATGGACGTATATACTGTTCCCTCCGAGAAGTAGGGTTCGACAGGCCAGGAATGTTGTCAAATATTGCATCCGAAATGTTAGGTAGCCTTAGGTTAGGATATATAACGTTATAGACGTATATACTGTTCCCAACGAGAAGTAAGGTTCGACACGCCAGGAATGTTGTCAAATGTTACATCCGAGATGTTAGGTTGCCTTAGTTTAGGATATATACCGTTATAGACGTATATACTGTTCCCTCCGAGAAGTAGGGTTCGACAGGCCAGGAATGTTGTCAAATATTGCATCCGAGATGTTATGTTGCCTTAGGTTAGGATATATACCGTTATAGACGTATATACTGTTCCCTCCGAGAAGTAGGGTTCGACAGGCCTGGAATGTTGTCAAATATTACATCCGAGATGTTAGGTTGCCATAGATTGGGATATACAACGTTATAGACGCATGTAATGTTACCACCGAGACGTAGGGACCGACACGCCTGGAATGTTGTCAAATGTTACATCCGAGATGTTAGGTTGCCTTAGGTTAGGATATATATCGTTATAGACGTATATACTGTTCCCTCCGAGAAGTAGGGTTCGACAAGCTAGGAATGTTGTCAAATATTGCATCCGAGATGTTAGGTTGCCTTAGATTAGGCTATATGACGTTACAGACGTATATACTGTTCCCTCCGAGAAGTAGGGCTCGACAGGCCAGGAATGTTGTCAAATATTGCATCCGAGATGTTAGGTTGCCTTAGATTAGGATATACAACGTTATAGACGCATATAATGTTCCCACCGAGAAGTAGGGTCCGACTCGCCTGGAATGTTGTAGAATATTACATCCGAGATGTCAGGTTGCCTTAGGTTAGGATATATAACGTTATAGATGCATGTAATGTTACCACCGAGACGTAGGGACCGACACGCCTGGAATGTTGTCAAATGTTACATCCGAGATGTTAGGTTGCCTTAGGTTAGGATATATAACGTTATGGACGTATATACTGTTCCCACCGAGAAGTAGGGTCCGACACGCCAGGAATGTTGTCGAATATTACATCCGAGTTGTTACGTTGCCGTTATAGACGCATTAATGTTACCACCGAGACGTAGGGACCGACACGCCTGGAATGTTGTCAAATGTTACATCCGAGATGTTAGGTTGCCTTAGGTTAGGATATATATCGTTATAGACGTATATACTGTTCCCACCGAGGGGTAGGGTTCGACAGGCCAGGAATGTTGTCAAATATTGCATCCGAGATGTTAGGCTGCCTTAGATTAGGATATACAACGTTATAGACTCATATAATGTTCCCACCGAGAAGTAGGGACCGACACGCCTGGAATGTTGTCAAATGTTACATCCGAGATGTTAGGTTGCCTTAGGTTAGGATATATATCGTTATAGACGTATATACTGTTCCCTCCGAGAAGTAGGGTTCGACAAGCTAGGAATGTTGTCAAATATTGCATCCGAGATGTTAGGTTGCCTTAGATTAGGATATATAACGTTATAGACGCATGTAATCTTACCACCGAGACGTAGGGACCGACATGCCTGGCATGTTGTCAAATATTGCATCCGAGATGTTAGGTTGCCTTAGATTGGGATATACAATGTTATAGACGCATGTAATGTTACCACCGAGACGTAGGGACCGACACGCCTGGAATGTTGTCAAATGTTACATCCGAGATGTTAGGTTGCCTTAGGTTAGGATATATATCGTTATAGACGTATATACTGTTCCCTCCGAGAAGTAGGGTTCGACAAGCTAGGAATGTTGTCAAATATTGCATCCGAGATGTTAGGTTGCCTTAGATTAGGCTATATGACGTTACAGACGTATATACTGTTCCCTCCGAGAAGTAGGGCTCGACAGGCCAGGAATGTTGTCAAATATTGCATCCGAGATGTTAGGTTGCCTTAGATTAGGATATACAACGTTATAGACGCATATAATGTTCCCACCGAGAAGTAGGGTCCGACACGCCTGGAATGTTGTAGAATATTACATCCGAGATGTCAGGTTGCCTTAGGTTAGGATATATAACGTTATAGATGCATGTAATGTTACCACCGAGACGTAGGGACCGACACGCCTGGAATGTTGTCAAATGTTACATCCGAGATGTTAGGTTGCCTTAGGTTAGGATATATAACGTTATGGACGTATATACTGTTCCCACCGAGAAGTAGGGTCCGACACGCCAGGAATGTTGTCGAATATTACATCCGAGTTGTTACGTTGCCGTTATAGACGCATTAATGTTACCACCGAGACGTAGGGACCGACACGCCTGGAATGTTGTCAAATGTTACATCCGAGATGTTAGGTTGCCTTAGGTTAGGATATATATCGTTATAGACGTATATACTGTTCCCACCGAGGGGTAGGGTTCGACAGGCCAGGAATGTTGTCAAATATTGCATCCGAGATGTTAGGCTGCCTTAGATTAGGATATACAACGTTATAGACTCATATAATGTTCCCACCGAGAAGTAGGGACCGACACGCCTGGAATGTTGTCAAATGTTACATCCGAGATGTTAGGTTGCCTTAGGTTAGGATATATATCGTTATAGACGTATATACTGTTCCCTCCGAGAAGTAGGGTTCGACAGGCCAGGAATGTTGTCAAATATTGCATCCGAGATGTTAGGTTGCCTTAGGTTAGGATATATAACGTTATAGACGCATGTAATCTTACCACCGAGACGTAGGGACCGACATGCCTGGCATGTTGTCAAATATTGCATCCGAGATGTTAGGTTGCCTTAGATTGGGATATACAATGTTATAGACGCATGTAATGTTACCACCGAGACGTAGGGACCGACATGCCTGGAATGTTGTCAAATATTGCATCCGAGATGTTAGGTTGCCTTAGATTAGGATATACAACGTTATAGACGCACATAATGTTCCCACCGATAAGTAGGGTCCGACACGCCTGGAATGTTGTAGAATAATATATCCGATATGTCAGGTTGCCTTAGGTTAGGATATATAACGTTATAGATGTATATACTGTTCCCACCGAGAAGTAGGGTTCGACACGCCAGGTATGTTGCCAAATGTTACATCCGAGATGTTAGGTTGCCTTAGGTTAGGATATATGACGTTACGGACGTATATACTGTTCCCTCCGAGAAGTAGGGTTCGACAGGCCAGGAATGTTGTCAAATATTGCATCCGAGATGTTAGGTTGCCTTAGGTTAGGATATATAACGTTATAGACGCATGTAATGTTACCACCGAGACGTAGGGACCGACACGCTTGGAATGTTGTCAAATGTTACATCCGAGATGTTATGTTGCCTTAGGTTAGGATATATGACGTTACAGACGTATATACTGTTCCCTCCGAGAAGTACGGTTCGACAGGCCAGGAATGTTGTCAAATATTGCATCCGAGATATTAGGTTGCCTTAGATTAGGATATACACCGTTATAGACGTATATACTGTTCCCTCCGAGAAGTAGGGTTCGACAGGCCAGGAATGTTGTTAAATATTGCATCCGAGATTTTAGGTTGCCTTAGATTAGGATATACAAAGTTATAGACGCATATAATGTTCCCACCGAGAAGTAAGGACCGACACGCCAGGAATGTTGTTAAATGTTCGTTCCGAGATGTTAGGTTGCCTAAGGTCAGGATATATAACGTTATAGACGCATGTAATGTTACCACCGAGACGTAGGGACCGACATGCCTGGAATGTTGTCAAATATTGCATCCGAGAAGTTAGGTTGCCTTAGATTAGGATATACAACGTTATAGACGCACATAATGTTCCCACCGATAAGTAGCGTCCGACACGCCTGGAATGTTGTAGAATAATATATCCGAGATGTCAGGTTGCCTTAGGTTAGGATATATAACGTTATAGATGTATATACTGTTCCCACCGAGAAGTAGGGTTCGACACGCCAGGTATGTTGTCAAATGTTACATCCGAAATGTTAGGTTGCCTTAGGTTAGGATATATTACGTTACGGACGTATATACTGTTCCCTCCGACAAGTAGGGTTCGACAGGCCAGGAATGTTGTCAAATATTGCATCCGAGATGTTAGGTTGCCTTAGATTAGGATATATACCCTTATAGACGTATATACTGTTCCCTCCGAGAAGTAGGGTTCGACAGGCCAGGAATGTTGTCAAATATTGCATCCGAGATGTTAGGTTGCCTTAGATTAGGATATATACCGTTATCGACGTATATACTGTTCCCTCCGAGAACTAGGGTTCGACAGGCCAGGAATGTTGTCAAATATTACATCCGAGATGTTAGGTTGCCTTAGGTTAGGATATATACCGTTATAGACGTATATACTGTTCCCTCCGAGAAGTAGGGATCGACAGGCCAGGAATGTTGTCAAATATTGCATCCGAGATGTTAGGTTGCCTTAGGTTAGGATATATAACGTTATAGACGCATGTAATGTTACCACCGAGACGTAGGGGCCGACACGCCTGGAATGTTGTCAAATGTTACATCCGAGAAGTTAGGCTGCCTCAGGTTAGGATATATACCGTTATGGACGTATATACTGTTCCCTCCGAGAAGTAGGGTTCGACAGGCCAGGAATGTTGTCAAATATTGCATCCGAAATGTTAGGTAGCCTTAGGTTAGGATATATAACGTTATAGACGTATATACTGTTCCCAACGAGAAGTAAGGTTCGACACGCCAGGAATGTTGTCAAATGTTACATCCGAGATGTTAGGTTGCCTTAGTTTAGGATATATACCGTTATAGACGTATATACTGTTCCCTCCGAGAAGTAGGGTTCGACAGGCCAGGAATGTTGTCAAATATTGCATCCGAGATGTTATGTTGCCTTAGGTTAGGATATATACCGTTATAGACGTATATACTGTTCCCTCCGAGAAGTAGGGTTCGACAGGCCTGGAATGTTGTCAAATATTACATCCGAGATGTTAGGTTGCCATAGATTGGGATATACAACGTTATAGACGCATGTAATGTTACCACCGAGACGTAGGGACCGACACGCCTGGAATGTTGTCAAATGTTACATCCGAGATGTTAGGTTGCCTTAGGTTAGGATATATATCGTTATAGACGTATATACTGTTCCCTCCGAGAAGTAGGGTTCGACAAGCTAGGAATGTTGTCAAATATTGCATCCGAGATGTTAGGTTGCCTTAGATTAGGCTATATGACGTTACAGACGTATATACTGTTCCCTCCGAGAAGTAGGGCTCGACAGGCCAGGAATGTTGTCAAATATTGCATCCGAGATGTTAGGTTGCCTTAGATTAGGATATACAACGTTATAGACGCATATAATGTTCCCACCGAGAAGTAGTGTCCGACACGCCTGGAATGTTGTAGAATATTACATCCGAGATGTCAGGTTGCCTTAGGTTAGGATATATAACGTTATAGATGCATGTAATGTTACCACCGAGACGTAGGGACCGACACGCCTGGAATGTTGTCAAATGTTACATCCGAGATGTTAGGTTGCCTTAGGTTAGGATATATAACGTTATGGACGTATATACTGTTCCGACCGAGAAGTAGGGTCCGACACGCCAGGAATGTTGTCGAATATTACATCCGAGTTGTTACGTTGCCGTTATAGACGCATTAATGTTACCACCGAGACGTAGGGACCGACACGCCTGGAATGTTGTCAAATGTTACATCCGAGATGTTAGGTTGCCTTAGGTTAGGATATATATCGTTATAGACGTATATACTGTTCCCACCGAGGGGTAGGGTTCGACAGGCCAGGAATGTTGTCAAATATTGCATCCGAGATGTTAGGCTGCCTTAGATTAGGATATACAACGTTATAGACTCATATAATGTTCCCACCGAGAAGTAGGGACCGACACGCCTGGAATGTTGTCAAATGTTACATCCGAGATGTTAGGTTGCCTTAGGTTAGGATATATATCGTTATAGACGTATATACTGTTCCCTCCGAGAAGTAGGGTTCGACAAGCTAGGAATGTTGTCAAATATTGCATCCGAGATGTTAGGTTGCCTTAGATTAGGATATATAACGTTATAGACGCATATAATGTTACCACCGAGACGTAGGGACCGACACGCCTGGAATGTTGTAGAATAATATATCCGAGATGTCAGGTTGCCTTAGGTTAGGATATATAACGTTATAGATGTATACACTGTTCCCACCGAGAAGTAGGGTTCGACACGCCAGGAATGTTGTAAAATATTACGTCTGAGATGATAGGTTGCCTTAGATTAGGATATACAACGTTATAGACGCATATAATGTTCCCACCGAGAAGTAGGGTCCGACACGCCTGGAATGTTGTCAAATGTTACATCCGAGATGTTAGGTTGCCTTAGGTTAGGATATATGACGTTATAGACGTATATACTGTTCCCTCCGAGAAGTAAGGTTCGACAGGCCAGGAATGTTGTCAAATATTACATCCGAGTTGTTACGTTGCCGTTATAGACGCATTAATGTTACCACCGAGACGTAGGGACCGACACGCCTGGAATGTTGTCAAATGTTACATCCGAGATGTTAGGTTGCCTTATGTTAGGATATATAACGTTATAGACGTATATACTGTTCCATCCGAGAAGTAGGGTTCGACAGGCCAGGAATGTTGTCAAATATTGCATCCGAGATGTTAGGTTGCCTTAGATTAGGATATACAACGTTATAGATGCATATAATGTTCCCACCGAGAAGCAGGGTCCGACACGCCTGGAATGTTGTAGAATATTACATCCGAGATGTAAGGTTGCCTTAGGTTAGGATATATAACGTTATGGACGTATATACTGTTCCCTCCGAGAAGTAGGGTTCGACAGGCCAGGAATGTTGTCAAATATTGCATCCGAGATGTTAGATTGCCTTAGATTACGATATCGACCGTTATAGACGCATATAATATTCCCACCGAAAAGTATGCACCGACACGCCAGGAATATTGTAAAATACTACGTCTGAGATAATAGGTTGCCTTAGATTAGGATATACAACGTTATAGACGCATATAATGTTCCCACCGAGAAGTAGGGTCCGACACGCCTGAAATGTTATAAAATATTGCATCTGAGATGTTAGGTTGCCTTAGGTTAGGATATATAACGTTATAGACGTATATACTGTTCCCACCGAAAAGTAGAGTCCGACACGCCAGGAATGATGTCAAATATTACATACGAGATGTTAGGTGGCCTTAGGTTAGGATATATACCGTTATAGACGCATGTAATGTTACCACTGAGACGTAGGGCCGACTCGCCTGGAATGTTGTCAAAAGTTACATCCGAGATGTTAGGTTGCCTTAGGTTAGGCTATATGACGTTACAGACGTATATACTGTTCCCTCCGAGAAGTAGGGTTCGACAGGCCAGGAATGTTGTCAAATATTGCATCCGAGATGTTAGGTTGCCTTAGGTTAGGATATATAACGTTATGGACGTATATACTGTTCCCACCGAGAAGTAGGGTCCGACACGCCAGGAATGTTGTCGAATATTACATCCGAGTTGTTACGTTGCCGTTATAGACGCATGTAATGTTACCACCGAGACGTAGGGACCCACACGCCTGGAATGTTGTCAAATGTTACATCCGAGATGTTAGGTTGCCTTAGGTTAGGATATATGACGTTATAGATGTATATACCGTTCCCACCGAGAAGTAGAGTCCGACACGCCAGGAATGATGTCAAATATTACATGCGAGATGTTAGGTGGACTTAGGTTAGGATATATACCGTTACAGACGCATGTAATGTTACCACTGAGACTTAGGGCCGACTCGCCTGGAATGTTGTCAAATGTTACATCCGAGATGTTAGGTTGCCTTAGGTTAGGATATATATCGTTATAGACGTATATACTGTTCCCACCGAGGGGTAGGGTTCGACAGGCCAGGAATGTTGTCAAATATTGCATCCGAGATGTTAGGTTGTCTTAGAATAGGATATACAACGTTATAGACTCATATAATGTTCCCACCGAGAAGTAGGGTCCGACACGCCTGGAATGATGTAGAATATTACATCCGACATGTCAGGTTGCCTTAGGTTAGGATATATAACGTTATAGACGTATATACTGTTCCCTCCGAGAAGTAGGGCTCGACAGGCCAGGAATGTTGTCAAATATTGCATCCGAGATGTTAGGTTGCCTTAGATTAGGATATATAACGTTATAGACGCATATAATGTTCCCACCGAGAAGTAGGGTCCGACACGCCTGGAATGTTGTAGAATATTACATGCGAGATGTCAGGTTGCCTTAGGTTAGGATATATAACGTTATAGATGCATGTAATGTTACCACCGAGACGTAGGGACCGACACGCCTGGAATGTTGTCAAATGTTACATCCGAGATGTTAGGTTGCCTTAGGTTAGGATATATAACGTTATGGACGTATATACTGTTCCCACCGAGAAGTAGGGTCCGACACGCCAGGAATGTTGTCGAATATTACATTCGAGTTGTTACGTTGCCGTTATAGACGCATTAATGTTACCACCGAGACGTAGGGACCGACACGCCTGGAATGTTGTCAAATGTTACATCCGAGATGTTAGGTTGCCTTAGGTTAGGATATATATCGTTATAGACGTATATACTGTTCCCACCGAGGGGTAGGGTTCGACAGGCCAGGAATGTTGTCAAATATTGCATCCGAGATGTTAGGCTGCCTTAGATTAGGATATACAACGTTATAGACTCATATAATGTTCCCACCGAGAAGTAGGGTCCGACACGCCTGGAATGATGTAGAATATTAACATCCGACATGTCAGGTTGCCTTAGGTTAGGATATATAACGTTATAGACGTATATACTGTTCCCTCCGAGAAGTAGGGTTCGACAGGCTAGGAATGTTGTCAAATATTGCATCCGAGATGTTACGTTGCCTTAGATTAGGATATATAACGTTATAGACGCATATAATGTTACCACCGAGACGTAGGGACCGACACGCCTGGAATGTTGTAGAATAATATATCCGAGATGTCAGGTTGCCTTAGGTTAGGATATATAACGTTATAGATGTATACACTGTTCCCACCGAGAAGTAGGGTTCGACACGCCAGGAATGTTGTAAAATATTACGTCTGAGATGATAGGTTGCCTTAGATTAGGATATACAACGTTATAGACGCATATAATGTTCCCACCGAGAAGTAGGGTCCGACACGCCTGGAATGTTGTCAAATGTTACATCCGAGATGTTAGGTTGCCTTAGGTTAGGATATATGACGTTATAGACGTATATACTGTTCCCTCCGAGAAGTAAGGTTCGACAGGCCAGGAATGTTGTCAAATATTACATCCGAGTTGTTACGTTGCCGTTATAGACGCATTAATGTTACCACCGAGACGTAGGGACCGACACGCCTGGAATGTTGTCAAATGTTACATCCGAGATGTTAGGTTGCCTTATGTTAGGATATATAACGTTATAGACGTATATACTGTTCCATCCGAGAAGTAGGGTTCGACAGGCCAGGAATGTTGTCAAATATTGCATCCGAGATGTTAGGTTGCCTTAGATTAGGATATACAACGTTATAGATGCATATAATGTTCCCACCGAGAAGCAGGGTCCGACACGCCTGGAATGTTGTAGAATATTACATCCGAGATGTAAGGTTGCCTTAGGTTAGGATATATAACGTTATAGACGTATATACTGTTCCCACCGAAAAGTAGAGTCCGACACGCCAGGAATGATGTCAAATATTACATACGAGATGTTAGGTGGCCTTAGGTTAGGATATATACCGTTATAGACGCATGTAATGTTACCACTGAGACGTAGGGCCGACTCGCCTGGAAGGTTGTCAAACGTTACATCCGAGATGTTAGGTTGCCTTAGGTTAGGCTATATGACGTTACAGACGTATATACTGTTCCCTCCGAGAAGTAGGGTTCGACAGGCCAGGAATGTTGTCAAATATTGCATCCGAGATGTTAGGTTGCCTTCGGTTAGGATATATAACGTTATGGACGTATATACTGTTCCCACCGAGAAGTAGGGTCCGACACGCCAGGAATGTTGTCGAATATTACATCCGAGTTGTTACGTTGCCGTTATAGACGCATGTAATGTTACCACCGAGACGTAGGGACCCACACGCCTGGAATGTTGTCAAATGTTACATCCGAGATGTTAGGTTGCCTTAGGTTAGGATATATGACGTTATAGATGTATATACCGTTCCCACCGAGAAGTAGAGTCCGACACGCCAGGAATGATGTCAAATATTACATGCGAGATGTTAGGTGGACTTAGGTTAGGATATATACCGTTACAGACGCATGTAATGTTACCACTGAGACTTAGGGCCGACTCGCCTGGAATGTTGTCAAATGTTACATCCGAGATGTTAGGTTACCTTAGGTTAGGATATATATCGTTATAGACGTATATACTGTTCCCACCGAGGGGTAGGGTTCGACAGGCCAGGAATGTTGTCAAATATTGCATCCGAGATGTTAGGTTGTCTTAGAATAGGATATACAACGTTATAGACTCATATAATGTTCCCACCGAGAAGTAGGGTCCGACACGCCTGGAATGATGTAGAATATTACATCCGACATGTCAGGTTGCCTTAGGTTAGGATATATAACGTTATAGACGTATATACTGTTCCCTCCGAGAAGTAGGGTTCGACAGGCTTGGAATGTTGTCAAATATTGCATCCGAGATGTTAGGTTGCCTTAGATTAGGATATATAACGTTATAGACGCATATAATGTTCCCACCGAGACGTAGGGACCGATACGCCTGGAATGTTGTCAAATGTTACATCCGAGATGTTAGGTTGCCTTAGGTTAGGATATATAACGTTATGGACGTATATACTGTTCCCACCGAGAAGTAGGGTCCGACACGCCAGGAATGTTGTCGAATATTACATCCGAGTTGTTACGTTGCCGTTATAGACGCATGTAATGTTACCACCGAGACGTAGGGACCCACACGGCTGGAATGTTGTCAAATGTTACATCCGAGATGTTAGGTTGCCTTTGGTTAGGATATATGACGTTATAGATGTATATACCGTTCCCACCGAGAAGTAGAGTCCGACACGCCAGGAATGATGTCAAATATTACATACGAGATGTTAGGTGGCCTTAGGTTAGGATATATACCGTTATAGACGCAGGTAATGTTACCACTGAGACTTAGGGCCGACTCGCCTGGAATGTTGTCAAATGTTACATCCGAGATGTTAGGTTGCCTTAGGTTAGGATATATATCGTTATAGACGTATATACTGTTCCCACCGAGGGGTAGGGTTCGACAGGCCAGGAATGTTGTCAAATATTGCATCCGAGATGTTAGGTTGTCTTAGAATAGGATATACAACGTTATAGACTCATATAATGTTCCCACCGAGAAGTAGGGTCCGACACGCCTGGAATGATGTAGAATATTACATCCGACATGTCAGGTTGCCTTAGGTTAGGATATATAACGTTATAGACGCATATAATGTTCCCACCGAGAAGTTGGGTCCGACACGCCAGGAATGTTGCAAAATATTACGTCTGAGATGATAGGTTGCCTGAGATTAGGATATACAACGTTATAGACGCATATAATGTTCCCACCGAGAAGTAGGGTCCGACACGCCAGAAATGATGTCAAATATTACATACGAGATGTTAGGTGGCCTTAGATTAGGATATACAACGTTATAGACGCATATAATGTTCCCACCGAGAAGTAGGGTCCGACACGCCTGGAATGTTGTAGAATATTACATCCGAGATGTAAGGTTGCCTTAGGTTAGGATATATAACGTTATAGACGTATATACTGTTCCCACCGAAAAGTAGAGTCCGACACGCCAGGAATGATGTCAAATATTACATACGAGATGTTAGGTGGCCTTAGGTTAGGATATATACCGTTATAGACGCATGTAATGTTACCACTGAGACGTAGGGCCGACTCGCCTGGAAGGTTGTCAAACGTTACATCCGAGATGTTAGGTTGCCTTAGGTTAGGCTATATGACGTTACAGACGTATATACTGTTCCCTCCGAGAAGTAGGGTTCGACAGGCCAGGAATGTTGTCAAATATTGCATCCGAGATGTTAGGTTGCCTTCGGTTAGGATATATAACGTTATGGACGTATATACTGTTCCCACCGAGAAGTAGGGTCCGACACGCCAGGAATGTTGTCGAATATTACATCCGAGTTGTTACGTTGCCGTTATAGACGCATGTAATGTTACCACCGAGACGTAGGGACCCACACGCCTGGAATGTTGTCAAATGTTACATCCGAGATGTTAGGTTGCCTTAGGTTAGGATATATGACGTTATAGATGTATATACCGTTCCCACCGAGAAGTAGAGTCCGACACGCCAGGAATGATGTCAAATATTACATGCGAGATGTTAGGTGGACTTAGGTTAGGATATATACCGTTACAGACGCATGTAATGTTACCACTGAGACTTAGGGCCGACTCGCCTGGAATGTTGTCAAATGTTACATCCGAGATGTTAGGTTACCTTAGGTTAGGATATATATCGTTATAGACGTATATACTGTTCCCACCGAGGGGTAGGGTTCGACAGGCCAGGAATGTTGTCAAATATTGCATCCGAGATGTTAGGTTGTCTTAGAATAGGATATACAACGTTATAGACTCATATAATGTTCCCACCGAGAAGTAGGGTCCGACACGCCTGGAATGATGTAGAATATTACATCCGACATGTCAGGTTGCCTTAGGTTAGGATATATAACGTTATAGACGTATATACTGTTCCCTCCGAGAAGTAGGGTTCGACAGGCTTGGAATGTTGTCAAATATTGCATCCGAGATGTTAGGTTGCCTTAGATTAGGATATATAACGTTATAGACGCATATAATGTTCCCACCGAGACGTAGGGACCGATACGCCTGGAATGTTGTCAAATGTTACATCCGAGATGTTAGGTTGCCTTAGGTTAGGATATATAACGTTATGGACGTATATACTGTTCCCACCGAGAAGTAGGGTCCGACACGCCAGGAATGTTGTCGAATATTACATCCGAGTTGTTACGTTGCCGTTATAGACGCATGTAATGTTACCACCGAGACGTAGGGACCCACACGGCTGGAATGTTGTCAAATGTTACATCCGAGATGTTAGGTTGCCTTTGGTTAGGATATATGACGTTATAGATGTATATACCGTTCCCACCGAGAAGTAGAGTCCGACACGCCAGGAATGATGTCAAATATTACATACGAGATGTTAGGTGGCCTTAGGTTAGGATATATACCGTTATAGACGCAGGTAATGTTACCACTGAGACTTAGGGCCGACTCGCCTGGAATGTTGTCAAATGTTACATCCGAGATGTTAGGTTGCCTTAGGTTAGGATATATATCGTTATAGACGTATATACTGTTCCCACCGAGGGGTAGGGTTCGACAGGCCAGGAATGTTGTCAAATATTGCATCCGAGATGTTAGGTTGTCTTAGAATAGGATATACAACGTTATAGACTCATATAATGTTCCCACCGAGAAGTAGGGTCCGACACGCCTGGAATGATGTAGAATATTACATCCGACATGTCAGGTTGCCTTAGGTTAGGATATATAACGTTATAGACGCATATAATGTTCCCACCGAGAAGTTGGGTCCGACACGCCAGGAATGTTGCAAAATATTACGTCTGAGATGATAGGTTGCCTGAGATTAGGATATACAACGTTATAGACGCATATAATGTTCCCACCGAGAAGTAGGGTCCGACACGCCAGAAATGATGTCAAATATTACATACGAGATGTTAGGTGGCCTTAGATTAGGATATACAACGTTATAGACGCATATAATGTTCCCACCGAGAAGTAGGGTCCGACACGCCTGGAATGTTGTAGAATATTACATCCGAGATGTCAGGTTGCCTTAGGTTAGGATATATGACGTTACAGACGCATGTAATGTTACCACCGAGACGTAGGGACCGACACGCCTGGAATGTTGTCAAATGTTACATCCGAGATGTTAGGTTGCCTTAGGTCAGGCTATATGACGTTACAGACGTATATACTGTTCCCTCCGAGAAGTAGGGTTCGACAGGCCAGGAATGTTGTCAAGTATTGCATTCGAGATGTTAGGTTGCCTTAGATTAGGATATATACCGTTATAGACGCATGTAATGTTACCACCGAGACGTAGGGACCCACACGCCTGGCATGTTGTAGAATATTACATCCGAGATGTAAGGTTGCCTTAGGTTAGGATATATAACGTTATAGACGCATGTAATGTTACCACCGAGACGTAGGGACCGACACGCCTGGAATGTTGTCAAATGTTACATCCGAGATGTTAGGTTGCCTTAGGTTAGGATATATAACGTTATGGACGTATATACTGTTCCCACCGAGAAGTAGGTTCCGACACGCCAGGAATGTTGTCGAATATTACATCCGAGTTGTTACGTTGCCGTTATAGACGCATTTATGTTATCACCGAGACGTAGGGACCGACACGCCTGGAATGTTGTCAAATGTTACATCCGAGATGTTAGGTTGCCGTAGGTTAGGATATATGACGTTATAGACGTATATACTGTTCCCTCCGAGAAGTAGGGTTCGACAGGCCAGGAATGTTATCAAACATTGCATCCGAGATGTTAGGTTGCCTTAGGTTAGGATATATAACGTTATAGATGCATATAATGTTCCCACCGAGAAGTTGGGTCCGACACGCCAGGAATGTTGTAAAATACTACGTCGGAGATAATAGGTTGCCTTAGAATAGGATATACAACGTTATAGACTCATATAATGTTCCCACCGAGAAGTAGGGTCCGACACGCCTGGAATGATGTAGAATATTACATCCGACATGTCAGGTTGCCTTAGGTTAGGATATATAACGTTATAGACGCATATAATCTTCCCACCGAGAAGTTGGGTCCGACACGCCAGGAATGTTGTAAAATATTACGTCTGAGATGATAGGTTGCCTGAGATTAGGATATACAACGTTATAGACGCATATAATGTTCCCACCGAGAAGTAGGGTCCGACACGCCTGAAATGTTATAAAATATTACATCTGAGATGTTAGGTTGCCTTAGGTTAGGATATATAACGTTATAGACGTATATACTGTTCCCACCGAGAAGTAGAGTCCGACACGACAGGAATGATGTCAAATATTACATACGAGATAATAGGTGGCCTTAGGTTAGGATATATACCGTTATAGACGCATGTAATGTTACCACTGAGACGTAGGGCCGACTCGCCTGGAATGTTGTCAAATGTTACATCCGAGATGTTAGGTTGCCTTAGGTTAGGCTATATGACGTTATAGACGTATATACTGTTCCCTCCGAGAAGTAGGGTTCGACAGGCCAGGAATGTTGTCAAATATTGCATCCGAGATGTTAGGTTGCCTTAGATTAGGATATACAACGTTATAGGCGCATATAATGTTCCCACCGAGAAGTAGGGTCCGACACGCCTGGAATGTTGTAGAATATTACATCCGAGATGTCAGGTTGCCTTAGGTTAGGATATATGACGTTACAGACGTATATACTGTTACCCCCGAGAAGTAGGGTTCGACAGTCCAGGAATGTCGTCAAATATTGCATCCGAGATGATAGGTTGCCTTAGATTAGGATATATACCGTTATAGACGCATGTAATGTTACCACCGAGACGTAGGGACCGACACGCCTGGAATGTTGTCAAATGTTACATCCGAGATGTTAGGTTGCCTTAGGTTAGGATATATAACGTTATGGACGTATATACTGTTCCCACCGAGAAGTAGGGTCCGACACGCCAGGAATGATGTCGAATATTACATCCGAGTTGTTACGTTGCCGTTATAGACGCATGTAATGTTACCACCGAGACGTAGGGACCGACACGCCTGGAATGTTGTCAAATGTTACATCCGAGATGTTAGGTTGCCTTTGGTTAGGCTATATGACGTTACAGACGTATATACTGTTCCCTCCGAGAAGTAGGGCTCGACAGGCCAGGAATGTTGTCAAATATTGCATCCGAGATGTTAGGTTGCCTTAGATTGGGATATACAACGTTATAGACGCATGTAATGTTACCACCGAGACGTAGGGACCCACACGCCTGGAATGTTGTCAAATGTTACATCCGAGATGTTAGGTTGCCTTAGGTTAGGATATATGACGTTATAGATGTATATACCGTTCCCACCGAGAAGTAGAGTCCGACACGCCAGGAATGATGTCAAATATTACATACGAGATGTTAGGTGGCCTTAGGTTAGGATATATACCGTTATGGACGCATGTAATGTTACCACTGAGACTTAGGGCCGACTCGCCTGGAATGTTGTCAAATGTTACATCCGAGATGTTAGGTTGCCTTAGGTTAGGATATATATCGTTATAGACGTATATACTGTTCCCACCGAGGGGTAGGGTTCGACAGGCCAGGAATGTTGTCAAATATTGCATCCGAGAAGTTAGGTTGCCTTAGATTAGGATATATAACGTTATAGACGCATATAATGTTCCCACCGAGAAGTAGGGTCCGACACGCCTGGAATGATGTAGAATATTACATCCGACATGTCAGGTTGCCTTAGGTTAGGATATATAACGTTATAGACGTATATACTGTTCCCTCCGAGAAGTAGGGTTCGACAGGGAAGGAATGTTGTCAAATATTGCATCCGAGACGTTAGATTGCCTTAGATTACGATATCGACCGTTATAGACGCATTTAATATTCCCACCGAAAAGTATGCACCGACACGCCAGGAATATTGTAAAATACTACGTCTGAGATAATAGGTTGCCTTAGATTAGGATATACAACGTTATAGACTCATATAATGTTCCCACCGAGAAGTAGGGTCCGACACGCCTGGAATGTTATAAAATATTACATCTGAGATGTTAGGTTGCCTTAGGTTAGGATATATAACGTTATAGACGCATATAATGTTCCCGCCGAGAAGTTGGGTCCGACACGCCAGGAATGTTGTAAAATATTACGTCTGAGATGATAGGTTGCCTGAGATTAGAATATACAACGTTATAGACGCATATAATGTTCCCACCGAGAAGTAGGGTCCGACACGCCTGAAATGTTATAAAATATTACATTGAGATGTTAGGTTGCCTTAGGTTAGGATATATAACGTTATAGACGTATATACTGTTCCCACCGAGAAGTAGAGTCCGACACGCCAGGAATGATGTCAAATGTTACATACGAGATGTTAGGTGGCCTTAGGTTAGGATATATACCGTTATAGACGCATGTAATGTTACCACTGAGACGTAGGGCCGACTCGCCTGGAATGTTGTCAAATGTTACATCCGAGATGTTAGGTTGCCTTAGGTTAGGATATATGACGTTATAGACGTATATACTGTTCCCACCGAGAAGTAGGGTCCGACACGCCTGGAATGTTGTAGAATATTACATCCGAGATGTAAGGTTGCCTTAGGTTAGGATATATAACGTTATAGACGCATGTAATGTTACCACCGAGACGTAGGGACCAACACGCCTGGAATGTTGTCAAATGTTACATCCGAGATGTTAGGTTGCCTTAGGTTAGGATATATAACGTTATGGACGTATATACTGTTCCCACCGAGAAGTAGGGTCCGACACGCCAGGAATGTTGTCGAATATTACATCCGAGTTGTTACGTTGCCGTTATAGACGCATGTAATGTTACCACCGAGACGTAGGGACCGACACGCCTGGAATGTTGTCAAATGTTACATCCGAGATGTTAGGTTGCCTTAGGTTAGGCTATATGACGTTACAGACGTATATACTGTTCCCTCCGAGAAGTAGGGTTCGACAGGCCAGGAATGTTGTCAAATATTGCATCCGAGATGTTAGGTTGCCTTAGATTGGGATATACAACGTTATAGACGCATGTAATGTTACCACCGAGACGTAGGGACCCACACGCCTGGAATGTTGTCAAATGTTACATCCGAGATGTTAGGTTGCCTTAGGTTAGGATATATGACGTTATAGATGTATATACCGTTCCCACCGAGAAGTAGAGTCCGACACGCCAGGAATGATGTCAAATATTACATACGAGATGTTAGGTGGCCTTAGGTTAGGATATATACCGTTATAGACGCATGTAATGTTACCACTGAGACTTAGGGCCGACTCGCCTGGAATGTTGTCAAATGTTACATCCGAGATGTTAGGTTGCCTTAGGTTAGGATATATATCGTTATAGACGTATATACTGTTCCCACCGAGGGGTAGGGTTCGACAGGCCAGGAATGTTGTCAAATATTGCATCCGAGAAGTTAGGTTGCCTTAGATTAGGATATATAACGTTATAGACGCATATAATGTTCCCACCGAGAAGTAGGGTCCGACACGCCTGGAATGATGTAGAATATTACATCCGACATGTCAGGTTGCCTTAGGTTAGGATATATAACGTTATAGACGTATATACTGTTCCCTCCGAGAAGTAGGGTTCGACAGGGAAGGAATGTTGTCAAATATTGCATCCGAGACGTTAGATTGCCTTAGATTACGATATCGACCGTTATAGACGCATATAATATTCCCACCGAAAAGTATGCACCGACACGCCCGGAATATTGTAAAATACTACGTCTGAGATAATAGGTTGCCTTAGATTAGGATATACAACGTTATAGACTCATATAATGTTCCCACCGAGAAGTAGGGTCCGACACGCCTGGAATGATGTAGAATATTACATCCGACATGTCAGGTTGCCTTAGGTTAGGATATATAACGTTATAGACGCATATAATGTTCCCACCGAGAAGTTGGGTCCGACACGCCAGGAATGTTGCAAAATATTACGTCTGAGATGATAGGTTGCCTGAGATTAGGATATACAACGTTATAGACGCATATAATGTTCCCACCGAGAAGTAGGGTCCGACACGCCTGAAATGTTATAAAATATTACATCTGAGATGTTAGGTTGCCTTAGGTTAGGATATATAACGTTATAGACGTATGTACTGTTCCCACCGAGAAGTAGAGTCCGACACGCCAGGAATGATGTCAAATATTACATACGAGATGTTAGGTGGCCTTAGGTTAGGATATATACCGTTATAGACGCATGTAATGTTACCACTGAGACGTAGGGCCGACTCGCCTGGAATGTTGTCAAATGTTACATCCGAGATGTTAGGTTGCCTTAGGTTAGGCTGTATGACGTTACAGACGTATATACTGTTCCCTCCGAGAAGTAGGGTTCGACAGGCCAGGAATGTTGTCAAATATTGCATCCGAGATGTTAGGTTGCCTTAGATTAGGATATACAACGTTATAGACGCATGTAATGTTACCACCGAGACGTAGGGACCGACACGCCTGGAATGTTGTCAAATGTTACATCCGAGATGTTAGGTTGCCTTAGGTTAGGATATATAACGTTATGGACGTATATACTGTTCCCACCGAGAAGTAGGGTCCGACACGCCAGGAATGTTGTCGAATATTACATCCGAGTTGTTACGTTGCCGTTATAGACGCATGTAATGTTACCACCGAGACGTAGGGACCGACACGCCTGGAATGTTGTCAAATGTTACATCCGAGATGTTAGGTTGCCTTAGGTTAGGCTATATGACGTTACAGACGTATATACTGTTCCCTCCGAGAAGTAGGGTTCGACAGGCCAGGAATGTTGTCAAATATTGCATCCGAGATGTTAGGTTGCCTTAGATTGGGATATACAACGTTATAGACGCATGTAATGTTACCAGCGAGACGTAGGGACCCACACGCCTGGAATGTTGTCAAATGTTACATCCGAGATGTTAGGTTGCCTTAGGTTAGGATATATGACGTTATAGATGTATATACCGTTCCCACCGAGATGTAGAGTCCGACACGCCAGGAATGATGTCAAATATTACATACGAGATGTTAGGTGGCCTTAGGTTAGGATATATACCGTTATAGACGCATGTAATGTTACCACTGAGACTTAGGGCCGACTCGCCTGGAATGTTGTCAAATGTTACATCCGAGATGTTAGGTTGCCTTAGGTTAGGATATATATCGTTATAGACGTATATACTGTTCCCACCGAGGGGTAGGGTTCGACAGGCCAGGAATGTTGTCAAATATTGCATCCGAGAAGTTAGGTTGCCTTAGATTAGGATATATAACGTTATAGACGCATATAATGTTCCCACCGAGAAGTAGGGTCCGACACGCCTGGAATGATGTAGAATATTACATCCGACATGTCAGGTTGCCTTAGGTTAGGATATATAACGTTATAGACGTATATACTGTTCCCTCCGAGAAGTAGGGTTCGACAGGGAAGGAATGTTGTCAAATATTGCATCCGAGACGTTAGATTGCCTTAGATTACGATATCGACCGTTATAGACGCATATAATATTCCCACCGAAAAGTATGCACCGACACGCCCGGAATATTGTAAAATACTACGTCTGAGATAATAGGTTGCCTTAGATTAGGATATACAACGTTATAGACTCATATAATGTTCCCACCGAGAAGTAGGGTCCGACACGCCTGGAATGATGTAGAATATTACATCCGACATGTCAGGTTGCCTTAGGTTAGGATATATAACGTTATAGACGCATATAATGTTCCCACCGAGAAGTTGGGTCCGACACGCCAGGAATGTTGCAAAATATTACGTCTGAGATGATAGGTTGCCTGAGATTAGGATATACAACGTTATAGACGCATATAATGTTCCCACCGAGAAGTAGGGCCCGACACGCCTGAAATGTTATAAAATATTACATCTGAGATGTTAGGTTGCCTTAGGTTAGGATATATAACGTTATAGACGTATATACTGTTCCCACCGAGAAGTAGAGTCCGACACGCCAGGAATGATGTCAAATATTACATACGAGATGTTAGGTGGCCTTAGGTTAGGATATATACCGTTATAGACGCATGTAATGTTACCACTGAGACGTAGGGCCGACTCGCCTGGAATGTTGTCAAATGTTACATCCGAGATGTTAGGTTGCCTTAGGTTAGGCTGTATGACGTTACAGACGTATATACTGTTCCCTCCGAGAAGTAGGGTTCGACAGGCCAGGAATGTTGTCAAATATTGCATCCGAGATGTTAGGTTGCCTTAGATTAGGATATACAACGTTATAGACGCATGTAATGTTACCACCGAGACGTAGGGACCGACACGCCTGGAATGTTGTCAAATGTTACATCCGAGATGTTAGGTTGCCTTAGGTTAGGCTATATGACGTTACAGACGTATATACTGTTCCCTCCGAGAAGTAGGGTTCGACAGGCCAGGAATGTTGTCAAATATTGCATCCTAGATGTTAGGTTGCCTTAGGTTAGGATATATGACGTTATAGACGTATATACTGTTCCCACCGAGAAGTAGGGTCCGACACGCCTGGAATGTTGTAGAATATTACATCCGAGATGTAAGGTTGCCTTAGGTTAGGATATATAACGTTATAGACGCATGTAATGTTACCACCGAGACGTAGGGACCAACACGCCTGGAATGTTGTCAAATGTTACATCCGAGATGTTAGGTTGCCTTAGGTTAGGATATATAACGTTATGGACGTATATACTGTTCCCACCGAGAAGTAGGGTCCGACACGCCAGGAATGTTGTCGAATATTACATCCGAGTTGTTACGTTGCCGTTATAGACGCATGTAATGTTACCACCGAGACGTAGGGACCGACACGCCTGGAATGTTGTCAAATGTTACATCCGAGATGTTAGGTTGCCTTAGGTTAGGCTATATGACGTTACAGACGTATATACTGTTCCCTCCGAGAAGTAGGGTTCGACAGGCCAGGAATGTTGTCAAATATTGCATCCGAGAAGTTAGGTTGCCTTAGGTTAGGATATATAACGTTATAGACGCATGTAATGTTACCACCGAGACGTAGGGACCGACACGCCTGGAATGTTGTCAAATGTTACATCCGAGATGTTAGGTTGCCTTAGGTTAGGATATATGACGTTATAGATGTATATACTGTTCCCACCGAGAAGTAGAGTCCGACACGCCAGGAATGATGTCAAATATTACATACGAGATGTTAGGTGGCCTTAGGTTAGGATATATACCGTTATAGACGCATGTAATGTTACCACTGAGACTTAGGGCCGACTCGCCTGGAATGTTGTCAAATGTTACATCCGAGATGTTAGGTTGCCTTAGGTTAGGATATATATCGTTATAGACGTATATACTGTTCCCACCGAGGGGTAGGGTTCGACAGGCCAGGAATGTTGTCAAATATTGCATCCGAGATGTTAGGTTGCCTTAGATTAGGATATACAACGTTATAGACGCATATAATGTTCCCACCGAGAAGTAGGGTCCGACACGCCTGGAATGTTGTAGAATATTACATCCGAGATGTCAGGTTGCCTTAGGTTAGGATATATGACGTTACAGACGTATATACTGTTCCCCCCGAGAAGTAGGGTTCGACAGGCCAGGAATGTCGTCAAATATTGCATCCGAGATGTTAGGTTGCCTTAGATTAGGATATATACCGTTATAGACGCATGTAATGTTACCACCGAGACGTAGGGACCGACACGCCTGGAATGTTGTCAAATGTTACATCCGAGATGTTAGGTTGCCTTAGGTTAGGATATATAACGTTATGGACGTATATACTGTTCCCACCGATAAGTAGGGTCCGACACGCCAGGAATGTTGTCGAATATTACATCCGAGTTATTACGTTGCCGTTATAGACGCATTAATGTTATCACCGAGACGTAGGGACCGACACGCCTGGAATGTTGTCAAATGTTACATCCCAGATGTTAGGTTGCCTTAGGTTAGGATATATAACGTTATGGACGTATATACTGTTCCCACCGAGAAGTAGGGTCCGACACGCCAGGAATGTTGTCGAATATTACATCCGAGTTGTTACGTTGCCGTTATAGACGCATTAATGTTATCACCGAGACGTAGGGACCGACACGCCTGGAATGTTGTCAAATGTTACATCCGAGATGTTAGGTTGCCGTAGGTTAGGATATATGACGTTATAGACGTATATACTGTTCCCTCCGAGAAGTAGGGTTCGACAGGCCAGGAATGTTGTCAAATATTGCATCCGAGATGTTAGGTTGCCTTAGGTTAGGATATATAACGTTATAGACGCATGTAATGTTACCACCGAGACGTAGGGACCGACACGCCTGGAATGTTGTCAAATGTTACATCCGAGATGTTAGGTTGCCTTAGGTTAGGCTATATGACGTTACAGACGTATATACTGTTCCCTCCGAGAAGTAGGGTTCGACAGGCCAGGAATGTTGTCAAATATTGCATCCGAGAAGTTAGGTTGCCTTAGGTTAGGATATATAACGTTATAGACGCATGTAATGTTACCACCGAGACGTAGGGACCGACACGCCTGGAATGTTGTCAAATGTTACATCCGAGATGTTAGGTTGCCTTAGGTTAGGATATATGACGTTATAGATGTATATACTGTTCCCACCGAGAAGTAGAGTCCGACACGCCAGGAATGATGTCAAATATTACATACGAGATGTTAGGTGGCCTTAGGTTAGGATATATACCGTTATAGACGCATGTAATGTTACCACTGAGACTTAGGGCCGACTCGCCTGGAATGTTGTCAAATGTTACATCCGAGATGTTAGGTTGCCTTAGGTTAGGATATATATCGTTATAGACGTATATACTGTTCCCACCGAGGGGTAGGGTTCGACAGGCCAGGAATGTTGTCAAATATTGCATCCGAGATGTTAGGTTGCCTTAGATTAGGATATATACCGTTATAGACGCATGTAATGTTACCACCGAGACGTAGGGACCCACACGCCTGGAATGTTGTCAAATGTTACATCCGAGACGTTAGGTTGCCTTAGGTTAGGATATATGACGTTATAGACGTATATACTGTTCCCACCGAGAAGTAGGGTCCGACACGCCTGGAATGTTGTAGAATATTACATCCGAGATGTAAGGTTGCCTTAGGTTAGGATATATAACGTTATAGACGCATGTAATGTTACCACCGAGACGTAGGGACCGACACGCCTGGAATGTTGTCAAATGTTACATCCGAGATGTTAGGTTGCCTTAGGTTAGGATATATGACGTTATAGATGTATATACTGTTCCCACCGAGAAGTAGAGTCCGACACGCCAGGAATGATGTCAAATGTTACATCCGAGATGTTAGGTTGCCTTAGGTTAGGATATATAACGTCATAAACGAATATAATGTTCCCACCGAGAAGTAGGGTCCGACACGCCAGGAATGTTATCAAATATTACATCCGAAATGTTAGGTGACCATAGGTTAGGATATATAACGTTACAGACGCATATAATGTTACCACCGAGACGTAGGGACCGACACGCCTGGAATGTTGTCAAATGTTACATCCGAGATGTTAGGTTGCCTTAGGTTAAGATATATAACGTTATAAACGAATATAATGTTACCACCGAGACGTAGGGACCGACACGCCTGGAATGTTGTCAAATGTTACATCCGAGATGTCAGGTTGCCTTAGGTTAGGATATATAACGTTATAGACGTATATACTGTTCCCACCGAGAAGTAGTGTCCGACACGCCTGGAATGTTGTCAAATGTTACATCCGAGATGTTAGGTTGCCTTAGGTTAGGATATATAACGTTACAGACGCATATAATGTTACCACCGAGACGTAGGGACCGGCACGCCTGGAATGTTGTCAAATGTTACATCCGAGATGTTAGGTCGCCTTAGGTTAGGATATATAACGTTATAGACGCATGTAATGTTACCACAGAGACGTAGGGGGTGACACGCCTGGAATGTTGCAGAATTTTACATCCGAGATGTTAGGTGGCCTTAGGTCAGGACATATAACGTTATAGACGCATATAATGTTACCACCGAGACGTAGGGACCGACACGCCTGGAATGTTGTCAAATGTTACATCCGATATGTTAGGTTGCCTTAGGTTAGGATATATAACGTTACAGACGCATATAATGTTCCCACCGAGAAGTAGGGTCCGACACGCCAGGAATGTTGTCAAATATTACATCCGAAATGTTAGGTGACCTTAGGTTGGGATATATAACGTTACAGACGCACATAATGTTACCACCGAGACGTAGGGACCGACATGCCTGGAATGTTGTAGAATATTACATCCGAGATGTCAGGTTGCCTCAGGTTAGGATATATAACGTTATAAACGAATATAATGTTCCCACCGAGAAGTAGGGTCCGACACGCCAGGAATGTTGCCAAATATTACATCCGAGATGTTAGGTGGCCTCAGGTTAGGATATATAACGTTATAGACGTATATACTTTTCCCACCGAGATGTAGGGTCCGACACACCAGGAATGTTGTCAAATGTTACATCCGAGATGTTAGGTTGCCTATGGACGGATATATAACGTTATAGACGCATATAACGTTACCACCGAGAAGTAGGGTCCGACACGCCAGGAATGTTGTCGAATATTACATCCGAGTTGTTAGGTTGCCTTAGGTTAGGATATATAACGTTATAATCACGCATATAATGTTACCACAGAGACGTAGGGACCGACACGCCTGAAATGTTGTAGAATATTACATCCGAGATGTCAGGTTGCCTTAGGTAAGGATATATAATGTTAGAGACGTATATACTGTTCCCACCGAGAAGTAGGGTCCGACACTCCTGGAATGTTGTCAAATATTACATCCGAGATGTTAGGTTGCCTTAGGTTAGGATATATAACGTCATAGACGCATACAATGTTACCACCGAGACGTAGGGACCGACACGCCTGGAATGTTGTCAAATGTTACATCCGAGATGTTAGGTTGCCTTAGGTTAGGATATATAACGTTATAAACGAATATAATGTTCCCACCGAGAAGTAGGGTCCGACACGCCAGGAATGTTGTCAAATATTACATCCGAAATGTTAGGTGACCTTAGGTTAGGATATATAACGTAACAGACGCATATAATGTTACCACCGAGGCGTAGGGACCGACACGCCTGGAATGTTGTAGAATATTACATCCGAGATGTCAGGTTGCCTTAGGTTAGGATATATACCGTTATAGACGTACATAATGTTCCCACCGAGAAGTAGGGTCCGACTAGACAGGAATATTGTCAAATATTACGCCTGAGATGATAGGTTGCCTTAGATAAGGATATACAACGTTATAGACGCATATAATGTTCCCACCGAGAAGTAAGGTCCAATACGCCTGGAATGTTGTTGAATATTACATCCGAGATGTCAGGTGGCCTTAGGTTAGGATGTATAACGTTATAGACACATGTAATGTTACCACAGAGACGTAGGGACTGACACGCCTGGAATGTTGTAGAATATTACATCCGAGATGTCAGGTTGCCTTAGGTTAGGATATATAACGTTATAGACGTATATACTGTCCCCACCGAGAAGTAGTGTCCGACACGCCAGGAATGTTGTCGAATATTACATCCGAGTTGTTAGGTTGCCTTAGGTTAGGATATATAACGTTATAGACGCATGTAATGTTACCACAGAGACGTAGCGATTGACACGCCTGGAATGTTGCAGAATTTTACATCCGAGATGTCAGGTTGCCTTAGGTTAGGATATATGACGTTATAGACGTATATACTGTTCCCACCGAGAAGTAGTGTCCGACACTCCTGGAATGTTGTCAAATGTTACATCCGAGATGTTAGGTTGCCTTAGGTTAGGATATATAACGTTATAAACGAATATAATGTTCCCACCGAGAAGTAGGGTCCGACACGCCAGGAATGTTATCAAATATTACATCCGAAATGTTAGGTGACCTTAGGTTAGGATATATAACGTTACAGACGCATATAATGTTACCACCGAGAAGTAGGGTCCGACACGCCACGAATGTTGTCAAATATTACATCCGAAATGTTAGGTGACCCTAGGTTAGGATATATAACGTTACAGACGCATATAATGTTACCACCGAGACGTAGGGACCGACATGCCTGGAATGTTGTCAAATGTTACATCCGAGATGTCAGGTTGCCTCAGGTTAGGATATATAACGTTACAGACGCATATAATGTTACCACCAAGAAGTAGGGTCCGATACGCCTGGAATGTTGTCAAATGTTACATCCGAGATGTTAGGTTGCCTTAGGTTAAGATATATAACGTTATAAACGAATATAATGTTCCCACCGAGAAGTAGGGTCCGACACGCCAGGAATGTTGTCAAATATTGCATCCGAAATGTTAGGTGACCTTAGGTTAGGATATATAACGTTACAGACGCATATAATGTTCCCTCCGAGAAGTAGGGTCCGACACGCCACGAATGTTGTCAAATATTACATCCGAAATGTTAGGTGACCCTAGGTTAGGATATATAACGTTACAGACGCATATAATGTTACCACCGAGACGTAGGGACCGACATGCCTGGAATGTTGTAGAATATTACATCCGAGATGTCAGGTTGCCTCAGGTTAGGATATATAACGTTATAAACGAATATAATGTTCCCACCGAGAAGTAGGGTCCGACACGCCAGGAATGTTGCCAAATATTACATCCGAGATGTTAGGTGGCCTCAGGTTAGGATATATAACGTTATAGACGTATATACTTTTCCCACCGAGAAGTAGGGTCCGACACGCCAGGAATGTTGTCAAATATTACATCCGAAATGTTAGGTGACCTTAGGTTAGGATATATAACGTAACAGACGCATATAATGTTACCACCGAGGCGTAGGGACCGACACGCCTGGAATGTTGTAGAATATTACATCCGAGATGTCAGGTTGCCTTAGGTTAGGATATATACCGTTATAGACGTACATAATGTTCCCACCGAGAAGTAGGGTCCGACTAGACAGGAATATTGTCAAATATTACGCCTGAGATGATAGGTTGCCTTAGATAAGGATATACAACGTTATAGACGCATATAATGTTCCCACCGAGAAGTAAGGTCCAATACGCCTGGAATGTTGTTGAATATTACATCCGAGATGTCAGGTCGCCTTAGGTTAGGATGTATAACGTTATAGACACATGTAATGTTACCACAGAGACGTAGGGACTGACACGCCTGGAATGTTGTAGAATATTACATCCGAGATGTCAGGTTGCCTTAGGTTAGGATATATAACGTTATAGACGTATATACTGTCCCCACCGAGAAGTAGTGTCCGACACGCCAGGAATGTTGTCGAATATTACATCCGAGTTGTTAGGTTGCCTTAGGTTAGGATATATAACGTTATAGACGCATGTAATGTTACCACAGAGACGTAGCGATTGACACGCCTGGAATGTTGCAGAATTTTACATCCGAGATGTCAGGTTGCCTTAGGTTAGGATATATGACGTTATAGACGTATATACTGTTCCCACCGAGGGGTAGGGTTCGACAGGCCAGGAATGTTGTCAAATATTGCATCCGAGAAGTTAGGTTGCCTTAGATTAGGATATATAACGTTATAGACGCATATAATGTTCCCACCGAGAAGTAGGGTCCGACACGCCTGGAATGATGTAGAATATTACATCCGACATGTCAGGTTGCCTTAGGTTAGGATATATAACGTTATAGACGTATATACTGTTCCCTCCGAGAAGTAGGGTTCGACAGGGAAGGAATGTTGTCAAATATTGCATCCGAGACGTTAGATTGCCTTAGATTACGATATCGACCGTTATAGACGCATATAATATTCCCACCGAAAAGTATGCACCGACACGCCCGGAATATTGTAAAATACTACGTCTGAGATAATAGGTTGCCTTAGATTAGGATATACAACGTTATAGACTCATATAATGTTCCCACCGAGAAGTAGGGTCCGACACGCCTGGAATGATGTAGAATATTACATCCGACATGTCAGGTTGCCTTAGGTTAGGATATATAACGTTATAGACGCATATAATGTTCCCACCGAGAAGTTGGGTCCGACACGCCAGGAATGTTGCAAAATATTACGTCTGAGATGATAGGTTGCCTGAGATTAGGATATACAACGTTATAGACGCATATAATGTTCCCACCGAGAAGTAGGGTCCGACACGCCTGAAATGTTATAAAATATTACATCTGAGATGTTAGGTTGCCTTAGGTTAGGATATATAACGTTATAGACGTATGTACTGTTCCCACCGAGAAGTAGAGTCCGACACGCCAGGAATGATGTCAAATATTACATACGAGATGTTAGGTGGCCTTAGGTTAGGATATATACCGTTATAGACGCATGTAATGTTACCACTGAGACGTAGGGCCGACTCGCCTGGAATGTTGTCAAATGTTACATCCGAGATGTTAGGTTGCCTTAGGTTAGGCTGTATGACGTTACAGACGTATATACTGTTCCCTCCGAGAAGTAGGGTTCGACAGGCCAGGAATGTTGTCAAATATTGCATCCGAGATGTTAGGTTGCCTTAGATTAGGATATACAACGTTATAGACGCATGTAATGTTACCACCGAGACGTAGGGACCGACACGCCTGGAATGTTGTCAAATGTTACATCCGAGATGTTAGGTTGCCTTAGGTTAGGATATATAACGTTATGGACGTATATACTGTTCCCACCGAGAAGTAGGGTCCGACACGCCAGGAATGTTGTCGAATATTACATCCGAGTTGTTACGTTGCCGTTATAGACGCATGTAATGTTACCACCGAGACGTAGGGACCGACACGCCTGGAATGTTGTCAAATGTTACATCCGAGATGTTAGGTTGCCTTAGGTTAGGCTATATGACGTTACAGACGTATATACTGTTCCCTCCGAGAAGTAGGGTTCGACAGGCCAGGAATGTTGTCAAATATTGCATCCGAGATGTTAGGTTGCCTTAGATTGGGATATACAACGTTATAGACGCATGTAATGTTACCAGCGAGACGTAGGGACCCACACGCCTGGAATGTTGTCAAATGTTACATCCGAGATGTTAGGTTGCCTTAGGTTAGGATATATGACGTTATAGATGTATATACCGTTCCCACCGAGAAGTAGAGTCCGACACGCCAGGAATGATGTCAAATATTACATACGAGATGTTAGGTGGCCTTAGGTTAGGATATATACCGTTATAGACGCATGTAATGTTACCACTGAGACTTAGGGCCGACTCGCCTGGAATGTTGTCAAATGTTACATCCGAGATGTTAGGTTGCCTTAGGTTAGGATATATATCGTTATAGACGTATATACTGTTCCCACCGAGGGGTAGGGTTCGACAGGCCAGGAATGTTGTCAAATATTGCATCCGAGAAGTTAGGTTGCCTTAGATTAGGATATATAACGTTATAGACGCATATAATGTTCCCACCGAGAAGTAGGGTCCGACACGCCTGGAATGATGTAGAATATTACATCCGACATGTCAGGTTGCCTTAGGTTAGGATATATAACGTTATAGACGTATATACTGTTCCCTCCGAGAAGTAGGGTTCGACAGGGAAGGAATGTTGTCAAATATTGCATCCGAGACGTTAGATTGCCTTAGATTACGATATCGACCGTTATAGACGCATATAATATTCCCACCGAAAAGTATGCACCGACACGCCCGGAATATTGTAAAATACTACGTCTGAGATAATAGGTTGCCTTAGATTAGGATATACAACGTTATAGACTCATATAATGTTCCCACCGAGAAGTAGGGTCCGACACGCCTGGAATGATGTAGAATATTACATCCGACATGTCAGGTTGCCT